>CM031239.1:661090826-662290826 GCA_018340775.1 Taxus wallichiana var. yunnanensis
TTAAAAATACTAACCTTTTTGTTTGTAGGTTCCCTCGTTAAAGACCCCGATCGAATAACTTTTTTTTGATTAAATTTGTGTGTTTTCATTTTTTAGTACATTGTGTGTTTGTTTAAACCAAAGGTGATGTCGTGTATGCTCTCCTCTCGCATCCTAAGATGATCTTGAGGATCAAAAGTGGTTAACCTTCCTTCCCTTTTTCTTTTATAGGGGGTAACATGACGTGGAAGTGACATCCACACACTTACCATAATCCTAGGAGTATCGTGAATGTGGGGAGCTCTTGGAACATGGTATCATCGAGGAGGACCCTAGGAGGGAGGTCAGATGGTGGAGTAGCTAGTCTTGATGGAATAGATTGATGGTACATAAATGGGTTGGTCTCACCTAAAGTTGTAGTGTGAACAAGGGGTTCTGGGTGAGAGATGTCGATAAGAGGTTGAGTACTCATAAAAGAGGTAATCAAGGGTGTAGATGAGGTGGTTATTATAGAGAACTTTTTTTTTTTTTTTGAGATAAGGGATCATTGGAAGCAAAGTTTTGTTCCATTCTCTTAGCTACTAAATGAGTGACTACAGGCATGAAAATAGTTTTTACCCAAGAAAGTAAGCAAATAGTTTTTATTTTTATGTTTGATTATTAAGAAAGTATGAAAAAGAAAAGGGAATGGATAACAAGGTGCCTAGGAGAAGGCAAACTATGTCTAGTTTCAGGTTTGTTATGGTTGGGGAATGTTTGAGGTGGTTTGTTGTTGGGTGATGAAATCCCAATCAAAAAACTAGGTAAGAGGATGTTTTGATGTGTTATTTTGATTTGTGAGGTTTAAGGTTGTGTGTGATAAAGTGTGGAATGCAGAAGATTAAACCCCTATTTAAGCTATGTGGGCAAACAAGATGTAAAAGAATATTCTTTTTAAGCTCAAAATGAAGTATGATATTCGATGAGCACACAAGACGGGAATGAGAAAGTATGATGCAAGAAGGAGAAAAATAAGGAAAAAGTGAGGAATACCTAGATAATGCTTTTCTTATTTATCTACACTTCTTGAGTGATGAGAGATCAAGCCACAAGTAAGTAATAAAGCGAGAGGCTCACATTGCAATGTTAGCAAAAAGAAAGAAAAAGAAAAGACAAAAAATAATGGATGCAAGGGATCACCTAAAGGGTGGTCCCACTGGGCATGCCAAGAATGTTTTTGTATTTTTTCATTCGTAATCAATTAAAAGAGCTAATTACTAAAGAAAGTACACAAATCAGAAATGCTAGAGGGTTTATGTTACCTCGGATATAAGATGATTCAGTATCAAATGATGTTCAATCCTTACTCGCTACAAATCGAATAAAACCCAGTAGATAAGACTGAAAATGATTTTGATTAGATGGATTAGGGTAGGGGTTTCCCGATAAAGCGGACCCGAGAAACGTTACTTCCTTGGTATATGTCAACCCTTTTTGTTGAACAAAAGAGATATAAACAAAAATATATATTGATAATATGCAAATAATGAAAGAATATAGAATCGATTAATCGATTTAGATGTCAATCGATTAAACAATCGAAAGATAAATGTACCTAGTCTAGGTCGATGGTGACCTATATTGTGAAAAGGTAGGTCTATGGTGACTTGGGAGGTAGGATTAGGAAAATGATAGAAATATCTTGACTGTGTAGGATCTCAAGGGAATATAGAAACTACAAATGTCTTTTTCATTGATCCATTTTCCAAAGTGATCGTGTTTGTCCTTGTGAGCCGAGGGTCGAATAGAAAACGAATGACCATCCCCGACATGATAACCATGTATGCCAGCTCCATATTTTTCCAGGACCATTCTCCATTTAGAATACAAAAATTCAACCGTTTAGCCCTATTTGGTCCAATATCAAAATGGGGTGGACACGTTGCATAATTTAACAACGTTACACAAGCATTATGAACCTCATCATCTTCCATTGTTGGGGTTTGTTTTTAAGAGTGTCCATACTTAGCTTTTCCAATTATCCATCTACATAATATGTATCAAAATATCCATACTATTATGAGGAGCATAATGAAACATGGTATTATGAAGATCAAAGACACATATGGACATGGTATTATGAGGAGCAATGAAATGGATCAACACGGTAATATGAGAAGCCATTAAATATGTATGAAGTTATCATTTTCTAAATCCTCTTTTTCATTGCCAAGACATGTTCATAGGTTTGGAATGTACTATTATTTATACTTCTAGCTTCCACATCCTTCCCATATCTCTACAATCCTTCCCTTAATCCACAACGCTTTGATTTATCAATCTACACTATATTATGTATCATCATATTATCCACAAAATATTTAATATATGCGTTGGAGATAATTCACATAATATAGTTATTCATAATCTAATAAAAAATGTATGTCTATCATTACTTACATATATGATATTGAAATGTCTTCCATGGAAAGTGCTAGAAAATCTACCACTTATTGGTTTATAGTGTCCCTAGACACTTGACATACATCTAACCTACCTCTATTAACTTTTACATGCACATATGAACATTTCACAAAGCGAGATACACTCTCTAGCGCTTGAACTCAAAGAATTGAAAGATTTACATTGTTACATTGGTATACACCAGTCATTTATTTCACAACAAGCATATCATGAGAAAACACACAAATTTTCTGAACATCATGGTGTATCGCTTCCTCAAGACCCAATATCAAGGCCCTATACTTAGCCTGGTGGAAGGTCATAGTGGCATTTCCCACAATTGTACCTCTCTCTACTATCTTGCTTCCATCAGGGTCATATAATATGAACGATGAACATGCAAGATTTTTGGAGGTATTCGACACTCCATGAATTTCCAATCTCCAAATGACAACCATGTTTACCTTTACAATGGACAAACATATATCGTAAGCAAACAACAACAAAAAAATCATAATGAACACTTCAAATTTGAATTTTTCAATACAACCATCTGTAATTTAACATATGACAAGGCACTAAAACATTTGCTACTGAGTTCATTCATTACTAATGATTTCTTATTGGAGATTCAGTGGAGTTAGTACTCTATCTAGGGACATACACACTAAATGAGTTAACATCATGTGTTTGTGAGTGACTTCTTTTTGGGAAACATTGTATTCCTTACAATACTAAAACTTTGTATTTTGTATGTTAGACTAAAGTGGGAATATATTTTGGAATATATTGGAATCACAATCGGGTTTGGTTCCATTCCATTCATTTTTTGTATAGATAACTTTATATTTCTAACATATAATTAATATAAACACATTTTCTAATAATTAAAAAAAAATCCTATAATAATGAGTTTATAAACGTTATGGGTAAATATTAAATTTGAATAAATCACTTAATAAATTGATTAGTGTATTATGAATAGATATATTTCAATCTATTTGCAATATAAATATCTATAAACATTTGATTAGGGTTAAAATGGATGTAGAACAAGTAAATAACATTTTAGTAGTTTTCAAAACCAAATTAATAAAGAAATATCTAGACATAGGTTTTAGATTTATCATGTTCGTAGGAGTGATAAGAAGATGATCATCCAAGATAGAGTTTAGATTTATCATGTTCTTGGGAAGTGACAAGAAGATGATCATCCAAATCTTGTAATAAAATTGATTTTTATGAGACACGGGAAAACTAGAAAACTTACATTTATGAGAACCAAAAAGTGTATAATGTACACTTGACATTTCAAGCATACCTAAACCATACACTTGACATTCCAAGTAAGATTGTGCACTTTAATTCAAAATATGTTATTACGAGTAGATTTTTCAACACGAGGGGTCCAAAACTCTCTCAAGTTTCTAAAACTTCATTACAATCAATGGTAAAATGTACTTCTTTAGCTTTCCCTAAATGGGATGTTGAAGTTTAAACCATAAGGAAATAATAAAATGTTTTGGGGTTTTCATTTTATCAGATAGACTAATCTTTCTTGATATTTAACAAGTCCATCAATAACATATAGTATTGTGAATGACATTCCAATAATTGTTATAGTTTATTCGCTAAAAAACCATTGTAATGTATATGTAGTATGAAAATTACACGCTTCAATGAGTACTTGAATTCTCTAGAATTAACTCCTTTTCAAACAATAATGAATTTCTATATTATGTAGATTAAGTAGGGTACATGTGCATCTATAGATGAGTTGAACTCATATTAGAACACTATTGACACACAAATAAACAAACTGATATATAACTATCAAAAAATGTGAATAAGGTAGACCAAGGGTCACATGGATAAATTTTGAAGAGAACGGGACTCTTTTCTCATAACCATGTAGTTTACCAAAACCTTTTGGACTTATGTTCCTTGTCAAGTGCACTAACCTAGCAAAATTCTTAGAACAACACAAGATAAATAAATAAATAAATAAATAATCAAAGGGGGGCCATATGAATACCATAAACGATTGGAAATGATAATTGCACCAATACAATCCTAAATTGGAAAAATGATCATAACCCATACTTAGTGAATTTGACATGAATATTTAAATATTTTTAGACCTTGTTAATTTTTCCTTTTTAAACTAGACTTCATTGATTGGATTCAAATAACCCTAAAGACATTTCATTTGAGGGGTTGTGAAGATTTTAGAAAATCGTTACCATTACGCATTTGGTACCTAAATATAATTTTAACATAAATGAATTTTAATAATCTAAACTTGCTATAAAATATATAAACATTAGTAATTTTAAAAATATAATCCATAGAAACACATTTTAATACTATGGAAAACATATTTAATCCATTGCAAAACATATTTAATATTTAAGCTCGTGTGAATCAAGAATATATTCAAACAACAAAATGAAATATATTTAAGCTCGTGTGAATCAACATTCGACAAAAATTAAATATTTATATAAGTTTTTTTAAACATGTCATAAGTTTTTAGTACAAAACATATAAAAATAGTAACTATTTTTTTGTTTTTAGTAGCAAACTTGGAGTTGCTTCCATGTGCAATCTTTTTTGCACAATTTTTTGGATCTATTTTGGTTTTATGACCGAACTTCTATCTTCCTCGCCTTACGAGTAGGCTCGCACGGGCTTCCTCCATCGTGTAATAAACTAGACCATATTCGTGAATGGGAACCTATAGACTTTGCGGAACTTAGCTTAAATAAATAATAGAAGTTTGGAAAATTGAGTCGGCCTAACCATGGCTCATCCTCATTATTCTTGTTGATGGTGGTCATGTAGACCAAATGGATTCAAGACTCCTCCCTTTGAAATTTGGGAGTAGTCAATGTTATCCCAATGAATTGGGAATTCATTTTCTCCATAAAAAGAGAAATTAAATACAATTAACTTAAATAATAATTATGTTATCAATACATGAAAAATCTAATATACATCATCAATATGATAAAATAATCACAACATCAAAAGCTAATATCCATGAAAAAATTCTAGTATCAATAAATGCCAACGGGTTATCCTTCCCTCAAAATGCACCCTCTCATAATATCACTGGCGTCCATCTAAAAAAAGGGACGGATGATACTATGGGAGGGTGCATTTGAGTGGAGGTTTACGTGGTGAATTTAAAAACCTATGGACAATATACCATGTAGACTAGAATCCAAATGCAAACCTCTTGACACCAACGATAGTTGGGCGAGACTCTCGCATCCTAAGGGCAAAATTTGGGAAAACCAAATTTAATGTTACACACATTTTTCTTGCTTTGATTGATTTTCGATTTAAATTTGTGCATTATTTCTTTTTGTATTTTTAATAAAAGAATGATTTTCTGAAATAAATGAAGAGAATTCACCAAAGAACGTGACATGAGAATTGACAACGGAGTTCGGCGCTGAGGCCTATGTCTCCTAGTGTCCGCATGAATGGGACCATCTAAATATATAAATCTTGAAAATACAATCCTTTGAAAAAGAATTCTACAAAATTTAGACCTTATCACGATACATTAAAATAAAATCTTTTACATCTCCTCCAAAACAGTTATCAAATATGAGCAATTAAAATAATCATGCAATACAAATAGAATATCAGCTATTTAATATCCATGCCTATCCTTTTACTCGCCCCACGAAATTCTAGTATCCATTTGGGATTATAATCCCACATTTGTAAGCTTGCAAAATGGTCAACCTTCCTCAAATGCACCCTCTGTATAATATCATAGTTTAGTGCTTATCCCATAATATGCGGTGGACAGTTTTGTGGAAAGTTTAGACATATGCATGGAAAGTTTAGACATATGCGTGGAAAGTGGAAATATAATATAATGCGTTGATTAGTTTGAGAAATGTGGCATGGTGGACAAAAAGTGGGTAATTTAAATAATACAAACCTAATGTCCCACATGCATGGGCAAAAGGAATTATAAAGGTTTATATACACAAGTTGGTTCAATGGTTAAATGAGAAGGAGGCCAAGGCACCCTCCATAATCGAAAGTGTGTCGAACTGGCCGACAAAAAGACACAAATAACGGGGTCCCGAGAACGAGTGTCCAAGACCGGCGCTCAAAACCCATTTTTTAATACGCCACACAATTCGTCCATGTGTTAAATACGATCGCAACACTTGGCGAGCTGGGCACAAAAACTCCAAAATTCAATTGCCCAAAAAAATTTCAGATATTATAAGGCTATAATTTTTGCAAACGAGCTGCAAAAGCCTGTAATTACCACCGGAATCGTAATTTTTCCCCACGCTTTAAAAAAATGCATGCAACAATTTTTCGAGAAGATCTTAGATTGGTGTTTCTCTCGTGAGGATCCTCCGGATCATTCAACACGCATCGATTCCTATCTTTATGAGGCACTTGCCCCCATATTGAATTTAGAGTGAGAGTATGATATCACATAATTTGTTTAACTTTAACTTACATCATAAAAAAATAAAAATCATAAACAATTTTCTATATACAAATGGTATATGCACATTAACATTATTTACAAATATAATGAGTACGAAAAAATCAAACTTACTATAATATTATTCCATTTAACACAATTAAGATCTCTCAATCATATTAAGAAATTACCAAATGTTTAAAATTAATTATATTACGAAAAAATTAAAACTAGTCGCAACTATGTCTATTCAAAGATAAATTACTAAATCAAACCAAAATAGTACATGAATAATAAAATTGGAATAATCACAATAAATAGATAACATCAAAAATAAATAGCAATGCATTTACTCTCATATGTAATTTTTAAGAATAAATACCAATGCATTTAGATAACATCAAAAATGAATATTTACATTAATGAAACAACTTACAAAAAAAATATTTAAAATTAGGAATATGTTCAACTATAAAAACAACTCAATCATCCATAACATATGAGGTGAGATTTATATTCAAAATTAATTGAACGAATAGGTAATAGTATCATAAAACATAAATACTTATATTCAATATTTTGTATTGATTTGTATAAACAAAATAGAAGTATAAATCAATTATGTAGCTTTTATACTAATAATAAAATCATATCAGAATAAGTGTTTACAAATAGTTTAATAGTTTCATGAGAATCCAAACCGGTCAATAATAATATATTTGTGTCATTCTCTAGTTTGTAGAAAAAAATTCTTCATGTGAATTTGGGATTTTGGTATGCGGGAGTAAATGTTAATCACTAAATATTAATAAATTGACCAAACCTACGCATATACACATACCTAATATAAGCATGTTTAATATAAGAAGATATTATAAAATATAAGAAGTTTATAGTGTACAACATTTCAAATGTATGTGTTGTAAATTACATCAATAATTTAATTGTATGACATTACTACTAAATAATATTTACTTCCATAGATGAGTTCATCTTATTGAGACACAATCATGTATGATAAGAAAGAATAAATACTTGAAAATTTTGTTGTTGAAAAACACACTGTGTTTTTCAACATTTTTCAAAAACAATTCCCTATCAAGTATATGAAATGTTGTCCTTGGGATCAGCATATGATAAACATACTAAATCAACTAACATCAAAAACTGTCATACTAAACTAGACAAGCGTTAAAATTTGGAATCTACCAAATGACTGAATTGAGTGGAGCGTAGCCGCTTCGCTTGCCCCACCAAGTAATCACTAAACCATGGTACCATGAATTTTAGTTAGGACTAACCTAAATAAAGATGGTCTAATTATACGTCAAATGTTGGGAATAGAAATGGACTAATTGTAAGTCAAATGTGGGAACCAATAGTAAGTCAAATATGGGAACCTTAATCAATAGGCCTTCCAATTAATTTCTAGCTAGTTATCACTACCTTACCTTTACAATTGTTGGGGAACTATATTATTAGATTGTTTTTAATTTGTGCATTCCCTAACTAATTCTAAATCAAAAAGTGGGCTTCATCAATTGGCCCTTCAATTAATTCTTAATTGATTATCACATTATCATCTTACCTTTTATTACTAATAGGGAATTATATGGTTAGGTTGGTTTTAGGTCATATCTTACATTAATTAATAACATCTGGTTTCACTTTAGGGGACACTCTACCAAGAGCACACATTCTTGAGTTAAGAACTATGATTAATTTATAAGATGGTCCTTTAATAAGTTTTAGTTAATAATCACATAATTATCTTAACTTCTATTAAAATTTGGAAGTAATACTTTTAGATTGTTTTATATTTTATTGTTATTTTCACGAGATGAAAATAGTTTCCAATGACCTATTTCTCAGGTTATTCTTATATAAAGAGAAAAGACACATTTAAAAGTTATTTATATAGAGAGTAGGGGACATTATCATCTACACCTTAACTTAAAAATTAGTATCCATCAATACTTACAAATGAAAACATCTCCTCTTTCTAGAATAACTTAAATAGAGATGGACTAATTTTAAGTCAAATATAGGGACCTTAATTAGTAGGTCTTCCAATTAATGTCTAGTTAGTCATCCCTATCTTAACTTTTAGTATGCCTATGAAACTATATTATTAGGTTGTTTTTAGGTCATGCATTAAATAATAAGTAGACTTCACTTTGGTGGCCATAGAACCGGAGAGTATAATCTATTGTACTAATATTTTCATTAGATAATAGTTATTGACACAAAGTGTAGGGTTTCTAGTGAACCTATCTCTCACTCATCTATATAAAAAGAAATTTATCCTCTCCACATCTAAATGTCAGGGTTTCCAATGACCTATCTCTCAAGTTATCTATAGAAAATTATATTTTTCTTATTATGTTGAATAACACTTCTAAATTAGCATTATCACACAAAATAAAACCCCTCTCTTTTGGAGAAAGTTAACAAGATAAGAAAGACTACTTGTCCCTTAAAATAGCTAAAATATAGAGGTTGATGGCTCCTAAATTAACCTAAATAGAAATGGACTAATTCTAAGCACTCAATTAATTTCTATTCAATATCATATAAAGAGTAGGGTATGTTTTCATTTTACCTTTTATTATTACTAATGATGAATCATAATGTTAGATTGTTACTATGTGCATTAATTAGTAACAAGTGGGCACCCAACACTATAGCATATAAAGAGTAAGGTCGTACATCTAAATAGTAAACTATGTTTCCTATACACATCTAAATGTTAGGGTTTCCAATGACCTATTTTCCAAATCTACACAATATATTGAATAACACCTCAAAAATAGTATATATTGCATATGTTGGCGTCTTTGTTGACTAATGTTTTTAAAATATAGTATTTTGTCCAATGATTATTTTCAAAATAAATATTTGATTACCATATCTCAATTGGTAGAAAGACATTTTCAATGTAAAGACATGGTCCCTATTTTTGAGTTGTTAGGAGTTGATTCAAAAGCTACCAATAACTTGAAATAAATCAAGGTACATAAATTACATAATGCACTTGAAATTATTGGTAGCTTCTCTCATAGAAAATATTTTTTTTAGCACATAGATCTATCATAAAAACTTTAGTGGCTCCAGAAATAGTAAAAAAGTAATGTAGAGTCACAACAATTGCAAATGCTCTTGGTAAAGGTAGAAGAACTATCTTATGGTATGTGAAGTGTAGGGTAAAATTGGATGAAATAATGGAAAATTGGGTATTGATATGTACGAAACCTCAAAGAAATAAAATTTATAATGGTGTAAAAGATATTATTATTGAGTATTGGAAAAACCATGTGTCTCTTCCAATGCAAAGGATGTATTACAAATTATGGTTTTTCCTAGTTTGAGGAAAGAATAGTTCTAGAAAAAAAACCAAAGTGAGTTGTATAGAATCGTTAAAGATTACAATCCTGAAATCAAAATTACACAATGAGAATTTGAGAATTTAAAATTGATATATGTAAGGAAAAATATAATCTACGACATATGTTGTTGTGGTACCCATATATAGTTTGAGCTATATACAACCACATTTAGAAATTTTAGAGATTATATATTAGATGACAACAAATGATGGATTCCCTCCATGTGCAAGTCATGTTGTCAGCGATACTATTTGTAATAAAGTAGACAATGAACTTGAATTTAAGGTTGATTGTATCAAATGAGTATGTACAAAATGTGGAAATTTAGAGAAGCTACCAGGAGACATTCACATCTCATCAATAGACCACAAAACTATTTGGAAGAGTGTGAAAGTTATACTATTTGGGATTTTGGTGTGTGGGAGTAAATGTTAATCACTAAGTATTAATAAACTGACCAAACCTACGCATATAGCCATATAGTGAAAATATACTTGCCTCGCAACTTGCCCAACACTATTCACCCTTGAAAAATTGTATCAATACTTAGTACATTTCCATGTGTAGTCCCACATATGTCGTACACATGATTCACAACCCTAATATCTTTAACAATCCCATGCTAGCATAAAGAAACACTTGTTGCTCTCGAAATATTACATATTTCATCTCAGAGTATTGATAGCTCATGCAGACTTACACCATATCCCTTCGTAATATTCATATATTCTATAATTTTACACATAGTATTCTCACCCTATGTAATTTTTTACACATCCCAATTCACTTACAACCTCTTATAATGTTTTGTAGAACCTCATAGTGTTGTGTCATGTTAGAACACATGTGCCTTGCTTTTACGTATGACAATATTTGCCACATACATTCATAAGAATTCTACACTTATCATTTTCTTAATAGTATTTTATTGTCATGAAATATGCAAGTGGAGCACTCCATGATCCTCCCATTTCAGAGCATATTGCTAGCATAACACATGTCAAAAGTAATTGTTACTTAGCTAGGAAGGTGAATATTCTTGTAGTCGATATCAATCATAATTGTTATATATCTTATATATATGTATGTATGTATGTATATATATATGTATTTATATGTATGTATTGTTACCACACTCTAGGGATCATGTATCGATCTTGATCGATAAGGCACTTATGTATACTAGAAAGGAAATGGTTACCATTCCTTAAGTATCTAACATTAAATACTTTGTAGTTCTAGATACTTTCAAAGTAGCCTAGAAAAATCAACAAGAACACATTCCCCTTATGATCACAAGATATTGTACTCTTAGCCTTATCAGTTCATTATACACATGTGTAATTTATTTATTTATCATATTGAATAGAAGTTTCATTCAAGCGCATATAAGTATTCCACATTTAAACGTGCTTGGTTAACTAATTGATTTAATCTTTCTTACACATTCTACAATATACTACTCCTCTCTTAGTGTGGCATTGTCCACAACAAAATCGATTATGGGCACCATTATGTAGATAAAAAGGTGCAAAAGTGTGAGTGTGGAAACACCCAACCTTATTTTATTATATAGATTGATTGTGTTGAAAACTTGAAATCTCAAGATGGGATCAAAATAGACTCACTTGAACATCGAGAAAGCTTGGTCACCTGATATGTTATCTAGAATAGGCTCAAACATGAACCTATCATGTGACATTGATAATGATCCTCAATGATTTCTAAAACTCCAAATATAGCATGAAAATTCTCTTGTTTATCCTCCTTGGGAATATTGCTCAGGATATATACAATATTATGCGGTATTTTATATTTGTTTTTCTTGGTTCAAACCCTACAAACAACTCAAATACTTAGAGAGATAATTTTAGAATAAAGTACAAATTGATCTCCCACTCTCCATTGAGTGATATCACCACACTACATATCAAAAGTTTAATAATGGCTTATGTACTTCTCCCCTTATGAGTGAAGTGTATTTACTACACTCTTGATCTTATATGCTCAATCAATGCAACTATGAGTAATCAAATGTAACTAGGATAATCCTTCTCTTGGCACAAAATACTTTGCAACATGTAAATTTAGACCTGTATGTATTGCATATTAGATTTTAACTCATGGAATACTCTTAGAAGATTTAAGACGTGTATAGTCTTTGTGAATAGTGATCTCTAAGGTGTGCCTTATATATAGTGTATGAAAATAAACTTTAAGGTTATTATTTATATATGAGACTCTTCATTGAAATTCCTACACAAGCCAAACCGGAAGTCGCATCTAAGGTGACCTAATAAAAGTGACCAAATAGAGAAAAATACTCAGTAACTAAAGAATTATACCTAAAGAGGATTAAAATAAGCCTTTTAGGCAAAGTGGGGCAGAGTATATGCTTGTTGGGAGGGAGTTTTGATGTCATGGACTGTGAGTAGGGTTAGAACATGATGAAATCACCCTTCATAAGTGTGAAACGTGTTGACATTCCCTCATTCTCAGCTTGAATGCACTTGTCCAAGGATAGACTAGAGATATAGGAGATAACTTGCTATATAACAATTTTGGAGTTTAATGGTCCATACAATTTCTTGGTTGAAGTTAATGAAGGATGCATTGATGGAGAATGATGTTTATGAAGATGTTTATGTGCAGGTAATAGAGCTACAAGAGCCAATGACAGGTTGTACCTAGACAAGAGTCTTCACTTATGAAATCACCATGATTATCCCAAGAGGACAATTAAGAATAGGACTGTAGATAGGTCTACCCTTGAGATTACTGATGGGGAGTACATTTTCATGTTATTGATGAAAGGTTGAAGCATGTAATTTAGCACAAAGGGTGCCTGAAACCCCTTAAATCTTATAAATGCATGCAAGTAAATGTTTCCAATATGATCATTGTCATTGCATCAAGAACACCTCTAGAAGGATTGTGGTTTCTCAGGATAAACCATAGCATGATGACAAAGTTGTTGAGCTAAGAGGCATCATTGGTTGAGTAACTATGCTCAAAATGGGTTGGTTGGTAAAGCCTTAGAAATTTTTAAGCAAATGCAATTAGAAGGTGTAAATCCAAATTCAACAACTTTCACCAGCATCCTCCTAGCATGTGCCAGAATGAGAACTTTGGAACAGGGTATGGGGATCCATAAGTGTATAATCAAAACATGATTTTTGTCAGATGTTGTAGTCGTGACTACCTTGATAGACATGTATGCGAAATGAGGAAGTATACAGAAGGCACGTCAATTGTTTGACAAAATGACACAACGAAATGTGATCTCATGGAATGTTATGATTGCAAGATATGCACAAAACGTGCTTGTTGATAAGGCAGTGGAGATTTTTATGCAAATGGTATTTGCAGGTGTAAAGCCAAACTTGACAACATTTGCCAGCATCCTTCTAAAGCATGTAATATCAAAATGCCAACACGAGCTCAAGAGTGAAAACAAGTGGCACCCACTGCAAGGTCGAACGAGCTCGAGCCAAAGAATCGAGCTCAGAAACAAAAATGGCATGACGACGAGTTAGGGGTTTCGAGGCATCGGCTAAGCACAACATTGTAAGGGTTTCATATTGCATCTTGCGAAAACATGAAATATTAAACAAAACAAAATATAGGTGGGCATCCATATGCAACAAAAACACAACAATACCAATACAGAAAGAATGCAAACACAAAAACAGAAACCCTTTTAGAAAACATGAAAAAAATTGGGAGTGGGTATGAGCGCTTACGACAAATGTGAATGGAAGAATCCGGCTCTTGCTCCTTTCTCCCGCTCGAATGATCTCAAGATGCCACAGATAATCGAGTGGGGGAACTGTGAACGAAGTTGGACATTGATCTCAAGATGCCACAGATAACCACCTTCCTTCACCCGTGATTCTTCTCTGTACCGATTACAATGGAGGAAAAATGTGATTACAATGGCGATTGTGGCTCGAGCTTCTGGTTCTTCTCATGATTTCCCATAGTTGGAAATGATTCGGAGGTATTGGGGAATGATTCATTGGCACGGAGGGCCGGTGGGCACGAAGAACTATAATTCAAATTGATCCCATGGCATCCATGTCGATTGGTCCACATTAGGGTGTATTCACCCACACACGTCAATCGCCACGTCAACCCAAGGGTCTAGGTATGCGTTTTCTAGTATAACGTCGTAAAGCTGGAATGGGCCATGGGCCATGGGGACCATGAGGGTCGGGGCACCATACATAGGTGAAAAATAAGTGGAGGGTAGCCGCAGGCTATGGCGAGAGGGTGGCCGGATCCCGGAAAATTACCCTTAAATAAAAACAAAAACGAATTCTCTCACAGACTTTATTTTATTTATAAGAAATCAAAATAGCCTATGGTTATCGCTCCTCTAGATTTCAAACAATAAAAATCTTTAATATTTTTTAATGGTACCATTCACGCCCTAACATTCGAACACGTGGCGAATGGTATCGTCTAGAGGTTTCGGAGAGAAAAATCCAGAAAATTCGTATTTCTGCACGAGGCGGTAAACCATAAATTCTTGAAATTCGCTTTGCATCTCTGTTCCTTTTCGTAATTGTCGTTTCGATCGCTGTAGCCAACTTCGTGATAACTTCACTCTAAGGGTTTGTTTTCTGTTTCTCTTCTTTTCTGATTTCCTGCAAAACTTTAAACTAAATGATATCGGGTTTCTGAAGTTTATAGATTTTGTTTAAAATCTTTTATCAATCAGAACTCTGTTGATGTTTTGTTAAAGAAAATTTAAGGCCGTCAATTTGATCCGCAGTATATTGATTTTTTTAGTTAGTCTTTCCTTGAATTTGGTTAACGGACTTGGTAAGATTTTACAGACAACGATGTTAAAATAAATTCGATTGTATCCTGCTCGAACTTGTAGGTGATGGTTATGATTTTCGTAGGAAGACCTTTTGCGGAATCATGTAGAAGCTCAAAGATTAGTGGCAGATATAAACCCTAAGTCTTCACAGGGTTTCAGAAATGGTTGGCTGGTTTCTATTCTTGGAGATCTAATCTGTTATGAACAAGAACTACGTTTGAATGTTATTAAGAAAATTCTAAGGCCTTCAGTTTGTCCGCAGTCAATTGCTTTGTCAGCTTGCCTTTCCCTGAATTTGGTTAATGGACCTAGTAAGATTATATAGATAGCATTGTTAGTTGTTAATATTTTTTTGCCGATTATATCTTAATCGAACTGGGAGGAAAGGGTTGTGATTTTCGTAGAGAGACCCTGAGCGGATTTATTTGGAAGCTCAAATTAGAGCCATATATGAACCCTAAGAGTCCTCAGAGGATTTCAGAAATGGTAGGCTGGTTTTTATTCTCGGATATCCAATCTCTTATTAACGAGAACTATGATAGTGCTTTATTAAGAAAATTTTTAAGGCCTCAGTTTGATCTGCAATCAGTTGCTTTATTAGCTGGTCTCGTTTTGACAGACCTGGAAACATTATTTAGACATTGTTGTTAAGATTATTTTCGATTGTATCAGGAGAGGGTTGTGGTTTTCGTAGGAAGACCCTGTGCGGAATTATCTAGAAGCTAAGAAATCAGTGGCAGACATAAACTCGAATTGCCCTTACAGGGTTTAAGAAATGGTAGGCTAGTTTCTATTCTTGGAGATATAAGCTCTTATGAACAAGAACTACGGTGAGTTTCATTTAAGAAAATTTTAAGGCCTTTAATTTGATCTGCAGTCAATTGCTTTATTGGCTGTTCTTTCTTTGAATTTGGTTAATGGACGGTAGTGGTAAGATTTTTGGATCGTATCTTAGAACCAGAGGTTTGTGATTTTTGTAGGAAGACCCTGTGCAGAATTCTCTAGAAGCACAACAATTAGTGGCAGATATAAACCCTTATAGTCCTACAGGGTTGCAGAAATGGGAGGCTGGTTTCTCTGTTCTTGGAGATTTAATATTTAGTGAATAGGAATGCCTTAAACCTGATTTAATAGTTAGAGAGATTTAATGGTAGGCTTTGAATTTTTCCATCCTTGACCTTAACCCCCATGATGGATCCAGAAGATAACTTTTGCAATTGTTACAGAAGAGTCTACTCAAACAGTACACTAAAGTCGTCACTCAACCACAAATTTATTGTTGCTGTAGGCGCATGTTAAGTTAGGAATAAGTTTTTGAATTTTTTTAACAATTAAATAAGATCTTCAAAAATGTATAATAATAAAATAAGATTTCTGATAATTAAAAATCTGTAGGTACATGCTTAATTAGAAATATTTTTTGTAAGACCCATAGTAATAAAGTAAGATTTTCAAATAACCTATAATAATAGACTAAAATGTCTGGTTTTTTATTCTATAATCACAGATCGTACCCAAAGCTTCGTTTTCTAATTTGTTGTTTCTGGTGGCTTATTTTTCAGTAAAGTTGAGCATCTGATGATGTTTTAAAAGTTAATTCTTGAGTGTTCTCTGGTAGAATTTTATACCTGGTGATGATGATGTTCCCCACGTGAAATTCTCCAAGAAATGCCCAGAATTAGGGGTAAGTTGGTATCTGGTCTTCCAGATTTGATGTTTAATTGAGATAAATTTTTGATTCTTTTTGTTTCCTCTGGTAGAATTAAGCTTTTGATGATATTGTTAGTGAATTTAAGGCAGTTTTAGATATCTGATAATTCTTAAGGTAAATTCTGAGAATAAATTGAATTTTTTAAATAAAATATTTGGTAGAAAGAATTAGCGAACAAGCTTCTGATGAGTCTGTTCATTGCTTTCTGGTAATATTAGGCATCTGATGATGTTTTAAAGGTAAATTATGAGTGCCAATTTTGAGCTCTTTTAAAAAATACAAAGTAAGAATCAAGCAAACATCTGATAATGTTAACAATTTCTGGTAATATTTACTGTGTGACGTGGTTTTAAAGTTAAATTGTGAGCTTTTCTGATGGATTAAAGTTTCTATTGATATTTATAAGTTAAACCTAGAGCTCTCTTCATAGCATTAAGAATCTGGTAATGTTATAGGTAAATTCTGAGATTTTCTGGTAGAAGGAAGTTTCTGATAGAGTTTTCAAGCAAAATTTCAAGCTTTCCTGGTAGAAGAACGATCTGATGATGTTTTTAGAGTAAACTCTCATGCTCTCATCATTTTTGGTAGGATTATGTTTCGGATGATGTTTATTTTAGTGTCTGCTGTTGTTTTAAAGGTGTATTTTCAATTTTCTGCTGTGCCTGTATTTAAGATTACAAATTGTTTTAAACGTAATTTTCATTTAAGTAAATAAAGTAGTTTAAAATTTAAATGCCTTAGCACAAAAGGAAATAGAGTAATAGAATAATTAGCTGGATTGATAAAAGAAGTTTGCATTAATGTTGTTTGCAAATAACATCATCTATTTTTCTAAGCTTAATTTATATGACAGGTAGTGAGTACAAGGAGGTGAAGGATAAGGAAGATGCAGGGAAATGGGAGGAACAATAGGGAATTGTCTTCTTTTTCAGATTCCTTTGGGCTTGGAAACAGAGGGAGTCTTTTTCTAGCATTTTTGATCGAGATCCTTTTAATTATCCATTCTTTACAAGGCCTTTTGGAAGCTCTTTTGGCAGATTTTTTGGATCGGATGGATTCTTTGGTGAACAAAGTAGTGGCTTTAGTCAGGATTATCACCCACAACGGCAGGTGTTTTTTAATTTAATCTAGGTTTTTTTTTTTTGCTGGAGTTCATACTCTTTAGATTTATAGCCCTATAATTTGTTGAAGATACTAATAAATGAGGAGTGTGACAGTTTGGTCAAAGGGGTCCTGTGATTGAAGAATTGCTTGATGGGCATGAGGATGCATCTGGCCCAAAGCCAAAAACAAGTCAGGTGCCCATTGTTGAAGATCCAGATGATGATGAGAACCAAGGTAAAAAATATTTAAGCTAACCTTACTATATCTAGAGCATGTTAGATGATACTTAGTGAGGCTTTGTTCTAAAAAATAACTGTCACCTTGTAATTAGAAATAATTTGTGGATGTGTCATGGTCTCTGGTACAGAGCACAAAGTGCAGAGGCATAGTAGGAGTAGTGTGTACCAGGAAAATAATCATTCTTATGGGAGTCAGGGCCCTCCTCAAACTTACAGGTTCCAAATCTCTTCTGTCACCTATGGAGGAATAAATGGGGCATATTATACAACCTCAACAACTAGGAGAGCTGGTACCAATGGGGTAGGTTATGATATTATCTTACTATTCTAATTGGAAGAATATATATTTTTTGGAAGTAAAACTCATTGAAATACTCAAAACATATTTAAATTTGAGGAAAGACCTATAATTGAGTTCTCTTTTTCTCACATGTAATAGGAAAACTCTGTTAAAATTATTTATAGAAAATTTACTTTGAAAACTTAGCCCGTATGGGCATGCATGGCAGTCCATGGGAGAGAGATGGATATCAGTGGATGCTTAATAGAGTGTTAGTGAGCACCACCCTTTGGTGTTGCATGGTGGAACATGTGCTATCTAGTGTTGTTGGTCTGCTGGCTACTCAGCATTTGGGTTTTCAATGAGGGACACTTATCCCACATGCATGGCATTCCAAGTGAGAGATGCATATCAGTGTGTACCTAATAGGACCTTAGTGAGCACTGGCCTCTTAATGTTTTACTGTGGACCATGTGCTATCGAGTCTCCAGGTGCTTGCTTGCTTGTCATAGTATCACCAACTCTCAAAAAATGAAGAGAGTGAAAAAATCAACTCTCACTGGCATAATGTGATCCAAATTCTGATTGATGGTTATTCATTGTCTCATCTTTGCATTAGTGGCTTTCTCCATGTGGATGGCAGAATTTGTAGAGTTCTTCATAATCAGCCTGATGAATTGTCATAGCACAAGAATTTATCATCATGGTAGTGGCTTTCTTGATATGGATGGCAGAATATTTTGAGTTTGTAGAACTTTGACCTCCTTATCTAATTTCGGACATCTTCATAATCAGCCTGATCCAGCATTGTAGCACAATAACTTATCTTCATAAGTGTGGTTTTCTCGATGTGGATAGCAGAATTTGTAGAGTTTTGTATGTTGACCTCCCTATTTCATATAGACCGTGTAGTAACTGCAATCATCGGAAAAATGTCATACTTAATTTCAGACATTAGCTCAGGGATTGCACTTCCCAGGTGCCTGTTCTGTGTCCACAAGTCAGCTGTTTGGAGGATAAGCATTGCAGTCCTGCTTAATATCTCACTGAGCACGTAGTCTACTGAATCGACTTCTTATTTCTTTAACATTATTCAAAAAGCAGCATTTCCTGCTTTTCTACTTCTATCCTTGCAATATTTGTTTGAATATGCATATAAAGTGGTCAAGTGGTCAAATTACAGTCTCATATTGGGGCAACAAATTGATCTGAAACACTAGCTAGCTGGTGCAGTGGTAAGGACTTGACACTTAACACCAAAGTTGTCTGGGTTCAAGTTGTGGTTTGATTCCCCAATATTGGCCCCATCATAAAAAAATGAAAAGGAAAAAAAGAAATTGAAGCAACAAATTGGTTTAAAAAAACCAAGCATCCAGGAGTGTATTGATTACAGACTAGTGAGCCAAATTCAGAAGCTGCCATATATTATCCATTGATTGGAAAAGAAAAAGATGCCTTTTTATCTGCCAGATTATCCCTGATTCAAATAAATATGAGTATTTGAGTCTCTATGTTTTGTTTTATTGAAACACGTGATTGAGTTGAACACTTTCATCTATGATTTGTAGAGAGCTTGGTTAATAGTGTTTAATTTTATTTTTATGCTGAATGTATTTCTGATAATTTTGTGGCAAAATTAGCGAAGATGGCTACAAACAGAAAAACCTAACCATTACAAATTGGGTAATTTTTGGAAGCTTTGTCACATCTTGAGTGTGTTCTCTTAATGTTTATTTCAGGTGATTGAAGAAGAGCACAGAGAAGCAGATACCACAACTGGCAAGGCAACACAGAGGATATCTAGAGGAATTAGAGATAAGGTTGGCATAGACATTCACTCTGTTGGACATATGTGCTCCATGATTTGCTGATGCGCAGAGGATTGATACTGGGTATTTTCTATGCAGGGCCATTCTTTTACTAAGAAACTAAGCTCAGATGGAAAGGTTAGACAGCATGGAAACATTGCATAATCTCGGCGAAGGTAAGACATAAAAAGAAACTTATTCTTGTCTATAGTTCTTAAAATTATTAGATTGCTGTCATGAGTCAAAACGGCATTGTGATATAGTCTACCTGCCAAGTATTTCACCTCATCGAGCAAGGAAGGTTAGTTCCCAACAAAAGATTATGATATATATATATATATATATATATATATAAATACTATATTAAACAATATCATACTTGATTGTGACAGATGAGGTTGCACAGTTTCATGAAGACTGGGAGAGAAAGGCAGAGAATTCTCTTCCTGGATGGAAGAAATCTCATGCTAGCATGCTTGATGAAGGTAGGATTTCTTATTACTAGAAGTCAAGGTGCATGTCTTTCTACAATTGTTATGCATTTGATAATCTGGCATTTTATTCCTTCCTCCTGTAGAAAGGACAACTGCAAGTACCAGGGCTGCACTTCCTTCCAATGAGCCCAGTACAAGTAACATGAAGGAAAACAATGAGTGGAATGGCAAGAAAATGAGGGACCATCTCGGAAGAGTAGCAGATGGTTTGGACAAAGAAAGGGTTAAGAGTATTCTTAAAAGGTGTCAAATCATTTTTACCTCATTGCTCGTGTAAAGAAAACTGCGACACACAGATGAAAAAATGGCATGCAGCCGAACTTTCGTAGGAATGGATGACAAAAACATTTCATTGGGGAGAAAAGTCTGTCAGTGAGAAATATCAGTGAGTGTGTTTAGTGAGAATTGTACTCGGTAATCTTATTCATGGTTAGCTTCTAGTATTTGGGTGGTTTTAGGATTTAGAAGCAGACCTGCCCTGTAATGGTAGACAGCCATACGCAATCAAATAAGAAAAACTTGATGTTTTTGTAGCTGAGGAATTTTAAGTTTTACTTGTATGTTTGACCTGGACTAATAATTGTGTTGATGGTCTGTACATATATGACACTTTAGTAGTTAAATAATTTATATTCATTGATGGGCTAACAGGTTGATATATGGCGTTAGTTTTGGTGATTGTCCTGTGTTCTTTTTTTTTTTTTTACTGTGGAAGGGGCCTGGCTGAAGTGAAAAGCTGTAGATTCCCCTCGGCTCATTTAGTATTGGGTATTTTTGTTTTTCCTTTTTTAATGTGAAAGGGCCCTGGCTGAGTTGTTAAGCCAAATCTGAAGCATTTAAAGTTTTTCGACATCATAAGTTCAGAACTTGTAGATATCGATGGGTGTTAGTGGTTTGGTTTCTTTTTTAATGTGGAAAGGTCCTCAGTTGAGTTGGTACGTAAACTGATATATAGAGCATTTAAAACTTTTGGCCAAAGTTAAAATCTTTAGATCCCCCAATGGTAGTAGGTGTTCTTTTTTTCTTTTTTATTTTAATGTGGAAGAGCCCCTGGCATTGTTGGTAGGGCAACTGATTTGTGGAGCAAATAAAGTTATATGCCAAAGTTCAAACCTGCTTATCCTCCAAGGGTAGATGTGGGTATTCTTTTTCTGTTTTTAATGTGGAAGGGGCCTCAGACATGAAGCATTTAAAGCTTTTTGTTAAAATTTGTTAAAATTTGAACATGTAGATATATGGGTGCTTTTTTAATGTGAATGGATGTTCGGTTGAGTTGGTGCATAACTGATACATAGAGTATTTACAGTTTTTTTGTCAAAGTTTAAACTTGTAAATAGGTAAGAGTAATAGTGGATATTCTTTTTCTTTTTTTTGTGGAAGTGCTGGGTTGAGTTGGTATGCCAAAGTTCAAATTTGTACAAGTCCCACAGTGAAAAGTAGATTTGGGTATTTTTTCTTTTGTTTTTGATGAGGGCCCTGACTGAATTGGTAGGGCAACTGATATGTGGATCATTTAAAGCTTTTTTCAGAAGTTCAAACTTGTAGATCTTCCAAGAGTAAGTAGAGATATTCCTTTTCTTTTTAACGTGGAAGGAGCCCAGTTGAATTGGTAGGCCAATTGACATGTGGAGCATTTTTTTCTATTTTGTTTTGATTAAATTTCAAATTTATACATCCCTCAAATATATTAGAAATATGAGACATTTATTTTTCATAGTTACTTAAGACTTTGAGATGGCAGGAGTTTCCATGATAGAGTTTAAATTATGAATAGTAATTTATATATTTTATATATCAGTCCATCATGTGCATACAATCACATTTAGATGTCCATATTAAAAACTTGCAACATAGATATAGTTATACTAATGTTATATGTCAATGTGACTTTTAATATTAATATGTATGTTGGTGGTTTTCATAGCATGTTGTTATAGTCCATGTGCATTTGTGCTTGAAAATTTCTGTATTCATTTATCACTCTTGTTTCTTAATATGTCTTGGGAATATAATGGAGTGGGGTTATGGTTATGAGTAAACATTTATAAAGGAAAACAATAAACAAATTAATTTTAAAAATTTAAAAAATTTAAAACATCAAAAAAAAAAATTGGAAGTCCTCGAAACATTTCAGGATGTCCCCTTGCTCGCCTAAATGTCCTAGGGATGTTTCCTCTACCCCTTGCCTCTTCAAAAACGTGGGTGAAATGTTTCCCCACGTCCCAACGTCCCCAAAACATCAAGACGCTTCGGACTTAACATTTTGGGGGACACATCCCCACATAACTCGCTATTTTTATTTTTAAGTTCACCCTCTAATTTTACCAATGATCAAGGATCATCAACATTCAAAAAAGTATTCTTTGTAATTTTATCAAGTGTTCTTGGGTTATGTATTTTATTAAGTGTTCTTCTTGGGTTATGTAAAATCATCACAACACAACAACAATTTGGTTATGTAAGGGAGATTTTGCAATTTCGTGGTTCAAAGTTCTTGCCAATTTTTCATATGGTAAAGGTCAATGGATTGAAGATTAAAATAAATGGCATTTGTCATGATTTTAAGGTGTGTTTTTTTGTTGATTGTTAGCCTAAATATAGTGCTAGTGACATTTGTTGGCTTTTGATGGTTCTCACACTTCCCTATATTGTAAGTATTGTGTTTGAAACATCATTCATTCTTGGGTGTTTCTCTTGGTATGTCTATGTTTTAGTGTACTTGTGTGTACACCTAATTTTTCACATTGTTATTAGCAACACTTTTGTGCAGATAAGGGTCACTGATACATCTATTTCTCGAGTGGGTGCTTTAAGGAGTCTGTGGGGAATGGGGTATTATGACTATACACATGGTTATTATGGGATTAGAGACAATACAGAGAGAGCGTCTTGCTATGTAGCCCTAGCCTTAGTTACCCTTGTCTTAGGCGGAGCTTATTATGTTGCACACACTAGCACTCCCAACACTTGTTTGCATTGGACTTGACATTGACACTTATTTTGTTGACTTGCCCTTGGTCCATGACACATTTGCACCCCACTTTACATTAGGGTTATTCTTGAATGACACAATCGCTTGTGAGTGATGGCATCGGTGTTGGGTTTTCCTTGGCTAATGTCAATGCCTGCGGGCACATAGGCGATGGCGTCGTGTATACATGCACATCACACACTGACATCTTAAAGGGAAGAAAGGAGTGACATGAAAAAATAACCATTTGCTTTATTATTTTGTGTCATCTTTGCATTTGTTCGCCTGCTCTTGGTCTATCTTGCATTTGATTTGGATTGGACACTCTTCTTAGTGGGATTGTTTTCATGATTAGGTCATTAATAGTGAGTTCGGGACAAAGAACAAAGTGTTCCCCTTCTCCACCCATAACGATTCTCTCTCGGCATATTGTTTCTCTAGAGAGATAGATGCATCAACGACCACCTCGTAGGTAAGTGCTCTAACCCTCTTTGTCATTTTGCATAGATTAGTTCATCTCCTTTCCCATTGCTTTATGTTAGCTTAGTATTGTATGTACATCGGTGCTAGTTAGCATATTGCTCTTACATGATCAGCTCCTTAGCTTTCATTTTTTTGTATTTGAGTTGTATAGATTGTGCATGCTTGTGTTATCATTCCATCGATCTATATATCTCCCCCATTAATCGATATCTTAGAAGGGTACCCTATTTTATCTTGACTACGGGCCATGAAACCATAGTTTGACCTAGTGTAGGATCATTGCCCTATGATATGCGACTTTAGCACTCACTGTGCACTGTTTTAAATCAATCAAATGTGTTTTGGTCCATGCATGTGTCCTCTGTATTGCCTCATACCCTTGTAGAACGAAAGACTTGGGAGTGTAAGCCATTGAGACACATTCTTGGCCCGTCATACATTATGTTGAACCCAACATGAATCACGATCGGGGATCATTTTTGAAAAATTTCCCTAAACATACCTAAATGGTGTCGGTCAATGCAGAAGATCATCTTGAGAGCTTTCCAACCACCGTAAGAATGCGAAAACGGACATCGGGAGCTTTAGTTATGTCCGGTCAAAGTCAACGTAAAAATCAACTCTCAATCAACTGGTCAATAATGGACCAACCGCATTGCGACACGTGGCGAAAAGGCAAAAGGGAGTTGTTTGTTGGTTTTCGATCACCGGTCTTCAACGAGCGTAAAAATGTGCACGGGAACACAAGAGGCTCAACATTTGTTACGGAGGGGAGCCCGGTTGTCGTGTGGATTATGGTATTACCGCCAACGTGGTGGGTTCACAAGCCACCACGTGGCTTGCCACCACTCTGCCGAATTCGATCAATTGCCTATTGAGAGACGACAAGTGGAATATATATTATTGACCGAAGTTAATTATTTCCATACCACATTACATGGGTCAAAATTATATTTACTTGGTAAGTCCATTTTCCAAATGCCACACCTATATCCAAACCGCTATATATTAATGTTTATACATTAGTATTAAACCATACAAACTAAACCGCCAACATTAAGCCATGCATGGATGTTCCACGTGGAAGGAAGGAGTGAAGCGGTTGTAGTGGAAGCTTCCACGTGAGGAGAAAGAGGTGGGGGCGGTTAAGCCCATATGGTCCCATGACCACTTCAAACAATGTGTGGAAAAGGCTTATTAAAGCCTTAAACTTTATCAACCCACAAAATGTGGGATATACATGCGCTGAATTGGGATTTGATCCCATTAAAATATGTAAATCCGCCAACGTGGGGATTAATCCCATTTAAAAAGCAAAATTCGTTCATGCGAGACAAAAAGGTGGGATTTGATCCCTGACTCGATGGGTCCAAGACCAATCCTCCAACCAACTCGCCTAGAGGCTTGGGCGCATTATAAAATGGGTCGCTTCCACTTATACAAGGGAGACAGGTCTGTGTCAAACAGGATAAGGAGCAGTTCTCTGAAAACGCCATTTTTGAAGGCCTTGCACTTAGATTGGGACTCGGAGTAAAAATATGAAATGAAGGAAATTCTGAGACGATTCCAACGATGTAAGATTTGATATTTTTTGTTGAGTTTTAACCTATTTTTGGAAGCTTTGAATGCAGTTTTTAACAGGGATCTACAAGACAGCTAGTTGGAAAACATGAATTTCAATGCACTTCTGGTCCGAATTGTGACTTGGTGTAAACATGAAAAGTGTTTAGAATTCAGAGATGATCTCAGATATATGATTTTTTTCATATAATGTTTTTAAATCTCCATTTGTAGGTGTTTCTAATAGTCATAGGAGATCACATTGTGAAAACACCGTAGGAGCCATGATTGTTCTTGGGACAGCCGCTATTTTTAGAGTTCTTGGGACATTGATCAGCTCATTTGCAGGTTGTGATTCATTATTGGTTGTTTGTAAGAGTTATTGTACTTGCATTTCAATATATTAATGGATCGGTTCAATCAACCTGGGACGTAGAAATTTTCAAACCCCGTAAACAATCTTGTTTGTTATCCGAATGTTTTCAGCTTTTCTCGATTATTTATTTGCTACAAGTTTTCCGCACTTCTATGGATGCATAATAATAAGAATTTAATCAATTTGTGGAATTTAGAATACTTAAAATTGGTTAAGAAAATCACGATCTTTGAAATTTTTAAAAGTGAAAAAATACAACACACGTTTTCTGATCAAGTTTGTATCGAGCTGGATTACCGGATTAGCTTCTAATTGTGTTTGAAAATTTGGCTTGATTTCAGTATTGATTTCATTTTTAGTGTGCAGTATATTTCGGGGGCTTGTTTATTTTCATTTTCATAGCGTTGTGCGCTTTTGGAAGTACAAGTTGTGTTTGCAGGAACAGGAATCATGGGCAAGTCATCCAAACAGGAGCAACTGGATGAGCTTGAAGCCATAAACCGCCAACTCCAAGAAGAAAACTCTTTCTTGAGAGATAAATTTTATTCCTTGGAAGAGGAAATAGTGCGGTTAAAATCTGAGCCATAATCCTCTATAACCAAGAAAGAGGAGTATGTCAACAAGATGCTTGAAGAGAGCAAGAAGTTGATGGGATTTGTTAAAGAGTCAGCAGAAGAAATAGGAACCAAGGATGCCCTCTTGGAAAAGCTACAACAAGATGAACACAAGAAGGAAATGCCTTCCAAAGAAGAATGCACTTGTAAGTTGTTCACATTTTAATTCTTCCTCTCATTCAGTTTTAGATATTCCTTTGGGTGGTTTTGAAAAACACACTAAGGGAATTGGGTCTAAGCTAATGGTTAAGATGGGATTTAATGGAAAGGGCCTGGTAAAAATGGACAAGGTGATGCTAACCCAATACGGTAGAGGATCAGCCTCGGTTTTGCAGTGTTTGGGTTATTCTAATGGGAAAATGGAAATTGGAGAAAGTTCTAAAATACCACAAGGAAGACAAGCTTCCAACGACCAAGGATCTATTCCACTAGAATTGCAAGATTCCGCCATCATGAGGAACAATGAAAGGTGTAAGAAAATAGGTAAAAGAGGTAATCGATTCCACCTCCTTTCACTTACACTAAAAATAAGCACTAAGGGAAAATCAAATCCTAAAACTTCTAATACACTCTTTCAAATTGGAACAATATACTTTGGTAGGAAAAAAATATGCCTTCCTTGCACATTTTGTGAAAGTACTAATCATTCATGTTGCATATTGTTGGAAGAGGAAAATTTGATTAAGAAGTTAATGCCTTTTGTGAATGATAAGGAGTGCTAAAGACCAATATCACCAAGGAAAGGCGAGAAATGGCAAGAATGTTACCTCTCCTAAACAGGGAATCATTCTTGTAGACAGAGTTTCGAGAATGGTAAAATGGGTAAGACTCCTAAAAACAGGGAAGTTAAATTTTGTTCCCATTGTAATAGGAAAGGTCATGACGTTAAGGTTTGTTGGTTTGTTTCTAAACAACAAAATTGGAAAGTTGTTAAAAAGAACAATATTGTAAAACCAATATTGCTAAACCTAACTAAAACTCATTTTGGTATGGAGAAGGTAAAACAACCAAAACGGAAAAACCCAAGTGATTGGTTGGGAAAACACTCCTCAACTTTATATTTGCACTACGGTAAATTGTTGATAAGAAAGCAAAAATAATAATTTGAGCTATATTTTAGGATTCTCGTTGATTGATAAGGATTTGTTCCTAAGTTGATATTTAAGCTTTGAAAATGAATGGAAACAGCTGAAGAGAAGATTTGAGTGATAGGTTCATCATACTCATGTTTTGTTTTCTTAGATTGGTTGGTAGTTCCATTGTTGAAAACACTATGCAGGATAGGCATCAAGAAAGATGTCTAAATTTGAAACTTGCATTTGTAATCAGCAAGATAATCACAAAGTGTCAGGGTTGAACACTAGCTTCTATTATAGATGGGTGTTATTATCTCACTTATTATTTGTGATGGCGATACAGATGTTTTGGCATATTCATGTTGATTTAGTCATTGACTATGATATAGCTATTTTTGGGCGCTGATAGTCTATTATATTCGATAGTGAATACTTGCATTGCATAGCTTTTGGATGGGCAAAGTGGGCACTAGCCTAATTAAAGGCGCTTAGATGTCTCAGATACTAATCGTGTTATGGAATTGTAATTTTTGGTAATCGGCCGTATCACAAAGTGACAATTTGAACACTAGCTTTCCGTAATAGAATGGGTGTTATTATCTAGTCAGTTATTTGTGATGGCATTACAGTGGGGTATGACAGTTCACAGTTGTGCAGAGTTGACAGGGTTACAACATTTCAGTTGAACACTAGCTTAATTGGGTGTTATTATCTGATCGGTTATGTGACTAGCTAATCAACTATTTGCATTTATTTAACCTATAATGTTATTTTGGGTTCTTGTATGTGTTTGTGCAATGCAGGAAGAGATAGCATGTTTTTGTGGGTTGATACACAACTTTTTGTGGACAAAAAGCCTTTCTCAGTGGGGAGGTGTGATCAGGGGATCATTTTTGAAAAATTTCCCTAAACATCCCTAAATGGTGTTAGTGCAGAAGATCATCTCGAGAGCTTTCCAACGACTATAAGAACGTGACAAACGGACATCGGGAGCTCTAGTTATGTCTCCGGTCAAAGTTTGGTCAACAAAAGTCAACTCTAGTCAACTGGTCAATAATGGACCAATCGCACTACGACATGTGGCGAAAAGGCAAAAGGGAGTTGTTTGTTGGTTTTCGATCACCGGTCTTCGACGAGCGTAAAAATGGTGCACGGGAACACAAGAGGCTCAACTTTTATTACGGAGGGGAGCCCGACCGCCGTGTGGACTATGGTATTATCGCCAATGTGGTGGGTCCACAAGCCACCACGTGGCTTGCCACCACTCGTCGAATTCGATCGAATTGCCTATCGGGAGACGACAAGTGGAATATATATTATTGACCGAGTTAATTATTTCCATACCACATTACATGGGTCGAAATTATATTTACTTGGTAAGTCCATTTTCCAAATGCCACACATATATGCCAAACCGCTATATATTAATGTTTATACATTAGTATTAAACCATGCAAACTAAACCGCCAAACATTAAGCCATGGGAAGGAAGGAGTGAAGCGGTTTGTCAGTGGAAGCTTCCACGTGAGGAGAAAGAGGTGGGGCGGTTAAGCCCATATGGTCCCATGACCACTTCAAACAATGCATGGAAAAGGCTTATTAAAGCCTTAAACTTTATCAACCCACAAAATGTGGGATATACATGCAATGTAACGAATTGGGATTTGATCCCATTAAAATATGCAAATCCGCCAACATGGGGATGCAAAATCATGGCAAGACAATAGGAGGCGGGATTTGATCCTCGACCTCATGGGTCCAAGACCAATCCTCCAACCAACTCGCCTAGAGGCTTGGGCACATTATAAAATGGGTCGCTTCCACTTATACAAGGGAGACAGTGTCCGTGTCAAACAGATAAGGAGCAAGCTTCTCTTAAAACATCATTTTGAAGGCCTTGCACTCAGATTGGGACCTCGGAGTAAAAAGATGAAATGAAGGAAATTCTGAGACGATTCCAACGATTTAAGATTTGATATTTTTGTTGAGTTTTAACCTATTTTGGAAGTTTTGAATGTAGTTTTTAACAGGGATCTACAAGACATCTACTGGAAAACACGAATTTCAATGCACTTCTCGGGTCCGAATTGTGACTTGGTGTAAACATGAAAATGTTGTAATTCGAGATGATATCAGATATGATTTTTTTCATAGAATGTTTTTAAATCTCCATTTGTAGGTGTTTTTCTAACACATATAGGAGATCACATGAGAAAACACCGTAGGAGCCACGGATCGTTTGGGGACGGCCGCTATTTTTCAGAGTTCTTGGGACATTGATTAGCTCATTTGCAGGTTGTGATTCATTATTGGTTGTTTGTAAGAGTTATTGTACTTGAATTTCAATATTATTAATGGATCGGTTCAATCTGAACCCGGGGACGTAGGAATTTCCGAACCCCGTAAACAATCTTGTTTGTTATCTGAATGTTTTCAGTTTTTCTGATTATTTATTTGCTACACAAGTTTTCCGCACTTCTATGGATGCATAATAATAAGAATTTAATCAATTTGTGGAGTTTAGAATACTTAAAATTGGTTAAGAAAATCACGATCTTTGGAAACTTTTAAAAGTGAAAAAAATACAACACACGTTTTCAGATCAACCCCACAAACTTCCCAATCGAGAAAATATCTTTAAAAGCATCCACCTTCAATTTTGACTTAAATTGGCTTGACTAAATTAACACCCCCAAGAAAATCCAACGCCATCAACCCTATTTATCCATGATCGATAAAGATTGCGATAATAAAACTCGACCTTACGCCATCATCCCGGGAAATCATCTGGTTAAAAAACAACTCCTTCAAATGCCATTGGCCTCTATGAACATTTGACAAGGGCCGATAGTGTCAGAAGCACAATTTTCTAAAACCTTGTTTTTGGCTTCTAGATTACAAAAATGTCACCTCTGAGGATATTTTTGCACAATTGAACTCCCCGAATTTATTTGGGGGATATTCTTTTCTTGTGCCGACATCTCCTCTTCATGCTCCTAAATGTTCTAGTTCTCATCTTACAAGCACTAATATTCCTACTTGCACCGACCTTACTCATAATTGGTTGTCCAAACCATGTCCCTCTCGATCAATGAGTACGACACCTCACTAGAATGGAACGTTGTTGAGATTGAGCTTAGATCCCAAATCCATCATTAAGAACCTTAACAACAATGAATACAATACTCCGAAAAGGATGGAGGTTTTCAAAGGATACCTACGAATGCCATGGAGATGACTATACCTCATCCCAATCAGGAAGTACCTTATCATGATCAAACTCCTCCCTACAAGACTGATCAAGGTAGGTCTCTTGAAACTCCCACTAATGAGCTCAAAATCACAAACAAACACCCACCTCTAAAGGCCATTATTTTATGGATCCTAACATGGTGATAGTCAAACTTCTAGATCAGATGGCCTTATCCCAAGCTGCCACCACAACTAGCATGATCCAAATGCAAAATTAGATGTTGCAAATAACATCTCAAAATGTGGTGCCTAACATACCTTCTTCTTACACACCTCCCCATTGGTGGATGCACATGGGAATCATATTCCTCTTCCGCCAATTTAGAACAAGATGTTACAAATTGTCCAAAATGAGCCCGAATATCCCACATCATTCCAACCTCAAACTCATAGGGTTGTGTACCCTTATGTACCTCAAAATCAGGCCTCCCAAGATAGAAATATCCCTCATGGAAAATCTCATGTGCAGGGACGATGATGTCTAACAACGCTTCTACAGATAATATCGACCCCTATCAAAATGAAACTTGCAGGGTTGATGGCATATAACCTAAGTAAAATACAATTTCAAGTCTCCATGATTACACCCTCGCTTCTTCCGATTACGTTCCTGTGGGACTCTGCTCAATTTCAACCCACTACACACCTCAGTCATGACAAGTGGGATCCTCTTAAAACACTTGCCTAACTTCTTAGCCAAATCCCCTTATCTAGGACTCATGTGTGTGTCGCCTCGCCACTGCGAGCATCTCATGACAACCTTATTTGACATGAACATCCCTTTCCTTCTCGCTTTGGGGAAGCATCCCACATTACATGGATTGGAGGAAAGCGTCTACCATTTGTGTGAGGATCTCTCCATTCATATCAACCTTGCCACGGATGCTCAATCTTACATCTAATTCCCTATAACCTTCATGATCCCTGATGAGCTCTTGCTCGTGCAAGCAGCGATCCACCTCTTTTCATCTCACCCAGTTGGCCATACTACGGTCAAATGTGCTCTCATTAATGAAGGATCTGGCACATATGTTGCCTCATTAGACTTCATTAAGACTCTTGGCTACTCCATAGACAACTTAAAATCTACACGTAGCACTTGCCAAGGGTATGACCACCGATGATGGCTTCCATGGGGTGTATCGAGTTACCCATCATAATTCGACACCTTACAATATTTCGCCCCTCATGGGTACCTATTTATAGTACCTTGACTACATATTCTTTCATTTTTGGCTTGAGCTCTCACCTGGCTTAGGCTCTCAGCCCCCACTCTGGGTTATCACACATTTCTCAGTATCTCCCTTCATCCTTGCTTGAGCCGACCGCCTCGCTTGGATTTGTAATCCCTTACGTCGTGGCTCCTCCTACCATTGGAGTGTCGCGGTCTTGATTTCGTTTATCTTGGCTTTGGTTGTCCCGATCTTTCCCATCGATCATAATGGTATTACATGCATCCTCCTTAGGATTATGGCCTTGTTTGGATTTATTTACCTAACAACACTCTAACATAATTAGATGTCGTGCTCATTTTCTGCCCCTTGGCTTCTTCACATCGTGTGGGTTGGGCTATGCTATCGATTCCCCTCCCATCGGTTTTACCTATCCAATGACATTATCGTTATTCCTAAATACCATTGTAGACACCAAATTTGGGTCACACTCTTCTTGGTCCCCTTCAATTAATTAACGCAATGCATATACCTAGCCATATTCCCCTTTCACACCTAGATATTAATTTAATCACTTATAATTGAATTAATATTCATCCTCACATTATTAATTAATTTAATTATTTTAATTAAGTTAATTTACACCTCACCTAGCCACATCACCTAGACACCTCACCATGGACTTATTCCTAGCCTATTGATTAACTAAGACTGAGTCTCTACTTATCTTAACCAACTGGGACTCTTTCAAACCCTAAAATTAAAGTCCTATTCCTTCTCCAACAACACTCCCACTTATCTAAGTGCCAACCCTCACTTGAGACCCGGATTAGCAATCAAGATCACGCCAAAAATAGTAAAGATTAGGCTATTTTTGGTAGCTTGGACTAATTCTCCCTTCCTAATGTCGGTTTTCCCTCAACCAACACCAGTTCCCTAACCGCCATCGGTTACCCTTAAGTAAGAGTTTCTAACTCTTTGCATGGGTTGGACAAAATTCATTCTCACACACAACTTTGGCATTCGATTCTCCAACAATTAGGCTTCTTGACGATGAACTAGAGCACATCACACTTCCACCAACAACCGATCATCGCTTCTACAAATCCAGATTAACATGACATCATATAGCACTACCGCTACCATTGACCTGACACAAGTACAATTCTCCTCCAAACGATCAACCATTCCTACCACATTTGGATCTGCAAATTTTATCGATAAGTGAATCATCCTTAGTTGTTAAGCTTGTGGATTTGATCTTAATCATTTCATTTATTGCTTTTGTTTAATTTCTCTCTGTCTCATTACCACCTTCTACCCATTTATCACCTTTTCTACCAACCAAAGCCATTTCACCTATCCCATCACCCTTTGTACCTTGTTGAGTCTTAATCAACACCTTTCCATCCTTCCCCAACTTCCTAGCTCTCTCAGTGCAATCACAAAGAGGTCCAAACTCCCGTTTTTAATATTTTAACCAAATTGCCCCTACCGACACTGGTTAGCTAACCGACGTCAATCTATCTCCTATACCGACATCGGTCAACCAACCGATACCGGTCTCTGAGACTAGAAATTTTTCCTATAACGAGTTAACAACTTCCCCAAAACAACCCAAAACCTTGCCTAATTTCACCCAGACCTCACCTATAGCCTCTACTACACCCGCACCCAAACCAACCCATTAATCATCTAGATTTAATTCTAACCATTGCTTGTTGAGTTAAATTCACTTGTTGTATGTTAATATGAGATACCTAAATCTTATCAACTACAATAGGAATTATTATTTCTTGTATTAAATTGTATTAAATAGAGGATTGACAACCATTTGAGGAAGCATCATGCTTCCGGATCTAGCCTTGTTAGGCAGTCCTCTAACTCTTGCTATTTAATACTATTTGGTGGTCTTGTTGTGTTTCTTATACAAGCAATCCTTCCCAGACAAAAAGGAGCTCTCCACATTCGCTTGAACAACGTCAACAACACGCACAACCTTCTCCTTATAGTTCACAGGTATTCCTCCTACACCCACTACCTACTTATTTGTTTTGTCGCATTACTTTGAGGTGAAACATTTTGGCATGCTTGGTGGGACCCTCTCTTGGGTTCATTGCATTTTATTCATATAGGGAAATATTGTGTGTCTCTTTCTTTCTGAAAAATTCACATTTAATCTTCTCCCTGGTAACATTCTCTTCTTCTAATTTTCTAAAAGACACTTGTCATTTGGTGCTTAAAACGAATCCTTTCTTCCTTATTACATTTGCATAGTAGTGAAAGAGCATCCTCTTGACCTATTCATCATTTTCTACATCAAATTTAATTTTCAATTTGGGCTTTAAAATATCTACATTTATCCCTTATATATGTTGCATTTTAGCTCACTTAAATTTATTTGCAACCTATATATTGGAGGTCATGACCAATTGATGGTTGGTGGGAATTAAGCATAGCTCACTTCTTGCACACACACCCCAAACCGAATCACTTGAACAAATTACACACTTCTTAAACATCTTCCTCTCGACAATTACCGTTAATGACTAATAATCGGATTAGCAACAAATCCGGTTAATGTTCGGCGGTCATCATATCACGAGTAGGGCCTTGCATATTGTGAAGTATATATTGGGGACATCAAGCCAAAATTTACTTGAAACTATCCATAGACATTCAGTTCCTTCTAGGGTACCCTCGTTGACCAAAAACTCTATTCTACTTATAGTTAGTTCCAAATGGCATAAGCCACAACATAAAATCTACAACATATGATTTCATGTTTGTTAGCTTTTTGATTGATTGTGTTTTGAGGTGTGAGTTCATTTTTCTTCATTTTTCTCATCCTTCACGTCCCCCATCACAAATGGTGTATTCCGGTTTATTCTAGGCGTGTTAGGACTCATCACAACCAAACTTAGTTGCTTAGGTTGGCCTTATTATTTGACTTAAATCACCAAAAATAATTTCTTTTTCTTCTCTTCACAAATTTCATAAGAAGTATCGGTCCGGTGACCGCCATCGGTTACATCTTCATATCAACATCGGTTGACTAACCGCCATCAGTTTCTCGTTGTTTTTGGTCATTTCTCCCAAAATAGTATTCAAATCTACATACACATACTTTTTGTGACTTGTTCTGTCACTTTATCACATTTTATGTGTTCTGTTGTCACCTACAAAGTTCAAGATCCATCCAAGTCATACTTTTTCATCTCCATATTTTAATTTTCCATTCATTCATAGTAATCGGTATCGGTCCCACGATCACCATTGGTTACCTCTCCATACCAACATTAGTTCACCGATCGTCGCCAATTCTCATTTGTTTTGGATTATTTCTCCCAAAATGGTGTTCAATTCACATCTGTCACTTTTTGTGACTTCTTTTGTCACTTCATTGCATTCCCGACTCTTTTTTTTATTTCAGAGTTTTACCACCAGATTTTTAAGTCTTCCATTTCTTCACAAGAATCGACATTGATCCATCGACCAATATCGGTTACCCCTCTCTACCGGCAATCGGTCTCGTGTTTTGATTTTTCTATCAAAACAATGACCAAATTCCACATTCCATATTTCTTCTATTATCCTTTTATGTGTTTCGTACCATCTGCAAAACTCGAATTACCTTTATATCGCCATTCACATGGTTTTAACTCGCTAAACAAGCCAACACTCTAGTTTTTTACGCTATTCCTCAACCACTACCACCTAGTCCTTCACCACCTTCTATTTCTTCACCCATGGACCCCACCTCTCCTATTTCTATACATGTAGGTGACGAGGAGTTTGCAAAACTCCTTGATCACAATCATGTCGCCTTGTAGTATTACCTAGCTCATTCATCTACTTGCGACTCGTGAGGAAACTTATCCACGGTATGCCTATATACATTCCTCTTGCTTTTGTCCCCACTTCTGTGTCGGCCACCACTAGTGTAACAATACCTACTTCTACCTTACCACATATCATCTCTCAAATCACTCCCACATCTTCTATATCTTCTACACCTACAAAACCTATCAAATCTTTGACATCCACCTCACCATCATCTACGGTCCCTAGTTTATGGATTTCCACCTCATCAGTTCCTATTACCTTCGAACCTCCGGTTGGATCAACCCATTTCCGAGTTTGGTAATGTCTATACCGATACTCGCCACCTATTTCCACGAGAGTTTCTACACACATTCATCTCACCTATACTTTGTCTCGGACACCACTCATCACCTACAGTTCCCATTCAGGGTATATGTCGTCATCATCTACCATGCAACTTATATCCCCCTTCTCAATTTGCTTACTTAGCACCTCCATAAACAAGTGTCCCTTCTATGTCCTTCTCATCATATCCACCTTCTTATACCACTGGAGCCCCACCTTAATCCAAATTGACCAATGATTTGATCAAGATGATAATGGACAAGATATACCCTTGAAGCATATTTTTCGGCTCTCGCAATACACTAACTTATGACAAGATTTGTAACGATCCTATTCACTTTTTTATTCCAATTCATCCATACCCCGCACATTGGAAAATGCCAAAATTTAACCAATTTAATAGCAAGGAAGATCCCACAAAGTATTTGTGATCTTTTAAACATGTATGTTATCTGATTTCCCATGATGACGCCTTACTTCTCTCGAACTTTCCCAATGTCTTCCATAGACCGGCCTTAGACTGGTATAGTTCTTTACCTAGGCACTCTATCTTCTCATTCAATCAATTAGTCCAAATTTTTTTTTATAATTTCTATTAACATTGTCAAGAAGGTTACCATGACCGACTTGTATTCGTTACGCCAATATGAGGACGAGTCTATAGCGTAATTTTTTCACACTTTGGCTAAACCTTATTAATCAACTCACTTTCCAATTTCCTCAAATTGAATTAATAAAGTTGTTTACTAGAGCTTGTGTCAGACATATCTCTCCAACTCTCCAAGTTCAAACCTTCCGAACATTTGATGAGGCATTCACCATGGCTCGAAACTTGAAATCTATGTTATTGAAGAGAAGAATTTACAATTATGCAACAAAAGTGCTTCATTTAAATCTAATGACACCTATTCTTCTTCCAAACCACAAAATAATTATTCTAAAGCAAAAGGATCTACCAACATAGTGGTTTTAAAATTTGGCCCTTCTCATCCATCCAACCAATCAAAACCTTCTTCTAATCTTTCTCCTATTCAAAATTTCGATTCAAGTGGGAACACCGAATATATACTCCCATTGAGAACTGTAAGGATGAAAATTGACATGCAACCTTCAACCACACTCAACCCCATGAGGTCGTTCATGTCAAATGATGTGAAATGTGTGTGGCTAACTATAGGAGGATCAATGACTAAGATCTAGTAGTGTGATCTCCTAGTAGTTAAGTTGGAAAAGGGGAGATTTAGAGGCTATGAATGGGTAGCGTAAATTCCCTATGGTTTGTCTAACTAAATCTCAATGTTGAACTAGTTTGCAGTGTCCAAATTAACTAAGATGAAACTAAAAATCTATGCTACTGTTGAAAGGAAACTAACCTAAATAAAACAACAAAACTGAAACATCATAATTACAAACAACAACTTGCTTTTATTCTAAATAATCAAATCTACTTCTACACTAAAACTAAACAAGCAAAATAACCCGGTGTGGTTATTCACCATGCTGAGTGTATTGAAACTAAACTAACTTAAAACAAGAACTTTACCAAATGATCTATGATATATAGACAACCTCCTACAAATATTTTCTCCTTCAGATCCATAGGGATGGGAAGAAGAGGATTCGTCACCAGGAGTTGCTATTAATTATTTAAAACCCTCCTGGAAATTAACTAATTACTTGCAAATGAAAGAATATTGGTTTTATACTCTATTTGATATGATGTAACAATGATAAATTATGCAGCAGTGAAGGAAATCAAACAACAACTCAACATGGAATTCACATAACATAGGTAAATCCAGTGTGTGATGACTTGTCCCTTTAGTTTATCCCTTCTTTCTATGTGTGTCCATATGAGTCCAAGGAATTGGGAATGCAAAGGCATCAGCAGGAGAAGGCACTTGAGCAATGACAACTTGATGGTAATCTGGTTGCAATGCAAGTGGAAGAGGGATAACAAAATTGAATAGAGCTTGGATATGTAATTTATAATAGAATTGTGGCAACAATAGTATGCAAGATACACAAAATTCTCAAGCCTTTTTCTTGAATACAAACATTGAATATATAAGAATTGGCTGGGATGTGCCTTCATACACAAGGCAACCTTGGAGTGCCAAATCATTGGGTGAAGAGGTAGTTCAAACTAATTAAATCTATTTAAAAATAGAAGAGGGAGGAATACCATGCAATCAAGACTATTTTTAGGAAATTTGGTTCACAAACACACCTGGAAGTCCAGTTAAGTGAAGCATCGCATGTTAAAATCATGCATGGATAGTTCTAGAAAATCACTCAAGACCACCACCCTGTGTAGGGTGACGATCGCATGATTGCCGCCTCCTGGACGGGGCGGTAGTCACAAAATCGCGGCCTAGGAAGGTTGGTAGTTTCGACACTTAAGGCCAAAACATGCACAAAAAAGAGTGGGAAGTTGGAAGAAAGTGTGGAAAAGCTAAGTAAAGATGTCTAGGTTACAAATATACACTGCAGATGAGCTTAGGAACTCAAACACATTCGAAAGGACATGAATCATCATTGGGGACTTTTGTAACCATTTTCCGACAATGTAGCACATGTAATTTTGGGTGCGTACATATTGCCCCCTCGGAGAAGCGTTTCGGCCATGAAAAGACAAACGTAAAGTCCGAGTATGGTGTTCCTAAAATGGGGAGTTAGAAGCTATACGTGACACACAGTGTGTCGAAATGTCATTGTCCAAACTCTATTACTCGCAAAACGAAAAAAAAATCAAGTAGAAACGAAAAAAAAAAAATATTGAAAAATAAACACTAAATTAAAATGACAAGAAGACTTACCAAATAAATAAAATATCGACCTTGCGAAAAATAAACAGTTATAATATATATATATATCAAGACAAACCCATTTTACAATTCATTTGATTTGATTTGGTGATTTTTGAGCTCTGGGCCCACGGTGACCGTTTTCAATGAGAGTACAACCAAAATGATCGTTGAGAGATTGTGATCATGCCTCTATGAGCAAGAGATCGACCAACGCGGTCTAAGGTTAGTTTTTCTCACTTGTGTGTTTTTAAACCTAAAATGTCAAAATGTCAAAATCTTTGCCTAGGGGGATTATTTTTGAAATTTCTTGTTTTAAATGAGTCTCTAGGGGGGGGGCATAGGGTAGTCTTTTATTTCGTTAAAAATGGTCCATTTTTGCATTTTTGGGAACTTTTAGGGCTACAAAGACGTATGACAAATCGGTTTAGGACCGCCACCGCATCGGGCAAATGTTTACGAGCAGAATGACTAAAACTCAAGATAACTTAATTTTGTTGGATTTTTAATGTTTTATTATGTTTTTATGAGCTTGTTTCTTGAAATATGTCACTAAATTTCTCTTTTTCTATGTTTTGGTGGATGTAGAAGAAGGAGAATTACATCCATTGGAGTTGTGAGAGGGAGTGTAACGGCTCCCAAAGATTTTAGATGAGTTGACTCAGGCTGAGACTGACATTCTACAGATAGTGGGAATTTGGAGGATTTCAGGGTACCGATGTCACTCATGTCGGTCACATACTATGTAATTTTTTTATTATTGGGGACGCAAACAGAATTCCTTCCAGGTTGTCAGGTGCTAGGGGTGAGTGGACGATCACCCTAGAGGATGTGTATCAGATACTTGGAGTTCCGATACTTGGGAGGAGGCCGAATCTTGAGACAACAAGTTCTAGAGCCACGTTGACTCTGTGGGCCCCCTATATGGGGGATGCCATGGTTTCCTTTGGTTCAAAGAAGGGGATGAAGGTCTGATCCATTGTTACTACTCCCATCCCTATTATCCGCAAAGCCATCATGGGTATCTTGGCCTCGCGGTTGATCGAGGATAAGGAAGGTGATAAACTAATTTATTGTTGGGCTCCCATATTTACAAAAATTGAGGCTCATTGATGAGGCTAGTATATGTTTGATTAATGTATAATATATGATCTCATCATACTCTCCTTTTGATTAAGTTTGATTGCATTGTGTGACTTTTAGTTGATCTGATATGAGTTAGGATGTAACTATCTGTATTTTGATTGATTGTGATCTTAATGTTAAAAACTATGAAATTACTAACATAGTGTGTGTTTAAATTCAGTTTTGTAATAAAGCAGGTCTAATCAGTTGAGGAAATGAAGCAAGTGGCATTCAGTATGTTTTTGATAGCGTCTAATCCTACATAGCTTAGTTCCGGAACTTCCAAGCTAGTTAGGAACTCCATCACACAGTCATCATTTAGTTTCGAACTTTCAGACTTAGTTTCGAACTCTAGAATTTAGTTCCGGAATTTTCGGACTTAGTTTTGGAACTCCTGGTGACAGCTCTAGAACTCTCACAGTTTTGGTTCTTAACAATTTCCTATGGTTCTAGAACTTCTCCAAAGTTCTGAACCGATGGGAGTTATCTATTTTAAACCACATCTAGAAATTTTGCATCTACAATCATGAAGGATGAGAAGATTTCTGAACACAGATCCAGGAAGAGTTATCCTACAGCTATCTAATCAACCGCCATCCGACTCAACATCTATTATGGGCAAGATTTGATTTCATCAGAATCATTGAGACAATTGGGATTGTAAAATGTATATAAAAGCAGACCTGCATTAGATAGAAAAATAATGAGAGATATAGAACAAAGAAGAGAAATAGATTAAGTATCTAGATCCAGTATGTTTTGTAATACTGAATGTTTTCATCAATAAAATAGCCATTCTGATTTGAGAGAATTCTGAGTTGTTAAAATCCTAATTCAAGGAGGAGCAAGGGCCCACTCCCCCAAGGACTAGGATATTCATTTATTTGGTATTTATATTTCTTCAGAAAATAGCTTAGATTTGTTAATTTTGTATTGCTTTAGTTCTTTCAGTTAAATTCTATTACATGCTTGTTCCTGTAGGTGTTTAGATAAATCTTTATATTTCTTGCAATTATTTTCAAGCATTTTAATCTGAGTGTTTACCTTCAAAAGCAAGTGTGTTTATTTTCCAACAACAAGTGTGTTTCCTTTTGGTGTGTTTCCTTTTAGCAAGCTTTCAGTGTGTTTTATTTTCGGTAAGTTTTCATAGTTTGATTTGAATAAGGTTTTACCAAGAAGTCCTTAAGACATTAAAGAGATCCCCCAGAAAATATAAAAATAGTTACAGTCAACTACTAAACGGTTAAAGTACTCTTGTTGCATATAGCTTTGGACACACCCCTGGTTTGATATGACATCAACAAGAAGTTGATTAAATGAAGGGAATGACGACACCCATCATTTTTTGCCATTGTTGGGGATCACTAGTTGGAATTTTCTAATTAAGTGTTAGTAAGAGCAACAAAACATACATCTAGTAGTTGAAGAATCTTCCCTACTATATCAAAAAATATATGAGTAGACCAAGAGACTCACAGGGTAGATTCCTTCCAAAAAAATCTTCACAAGAATTCATAACATCTTCTAGTCAAAGTAAGGAAATTGATCAAGAATTGGAGGCACCACCATCCCCTGTTAGACAAGAAATAAATTGCCATTTTTGGAATTCTTAGATTAGTCACCTGAAGGGAGTAGAAATTTTAGGAGAAGGCTTATTACCCAAGATCCATTGAGGGTAAGTTTTGATTCTCAATTGAGTAGTCAACCTCCTACTCCTGATTTTTCACCTTCCCCAAAGCATACAACTTACCACATTGATTGGGAGGAAACTTCAGAAAATATTTTTGAAATGGCATGAGAAGCTGAGGGAGTACCTGATAGGACCTTTACCTATCCAATCCAATTGGGAGATGATGACACATCAATGAAAAATATCTCACCTGCACATTTACCCACCTTCAGAGGGATGTCATCTGAAGATCTTGACCAATTTTTGTTTGAATTCAAGGTACTATGTCAGACCTATGATTATAAAATAGATAATCAAAAACTCAAGTTATTTCCATCCACCTTGAAGGATGCAACAATGAGGTGGTTCATGGGATTAACATCCAACTCTATTAGCACTTGGGCACAAATGGAGACTGCCTTCCTAGATAAATACCAAGATTATTACAGGGAGAAATAGGAAGGAAGAATTCTTCAAAATCAAGTAGGAAGAGGACGAAAACATAGAAGACTATTTAGACAGATTCCTCTTTGTTAGCAAAAGATGTGGATTTGTGCTTACAGAGGAATTAAGTAAAACCATTTTTCTCAAAGGTTTGGATGATGAATCTAGAGAAGCCCTTAACTTGATAGGAGGGGGAGACATTGATCAAATAAGAATGAATGGAATTAAAGAGATTTGTAGAAGCTATTCTAGAACAAGAGGTGGACCTAGAAAAGGAAAATCAAGTTAAAAGCCTAAATCCAGATATGAAAAAACTAATGGATGAGTTAGGAAACTTTAAAACAGAAATTTTAGTGCAATTAACCTCTACTATGGATGGATTACAAGCTAAAGAAAATTCCAAAACTGAACCATTGGCTATGTATTGTCCTAGATGCAGGAAGAAACATGCATTAAGAGATTGTCCTTTGGATAAAAAAAATGTGTCTTATCTATGAATCTAAAGAACATGATACTGATGTTTGTTCTTTGCTTCATGTCATTAAAAATCAGCTTAAACAAACCAGTGCCACATCTACAACTGAAGAATTGAATTTTGTTCAGAGACAACCTAACCAAGGGCAGTTTATGCCAAGATCAGCTCCTAATCCATGGACAATGCCATGGGCTACTCAGGTAGTACCAAAAATTGGGGACAACCACCTTGGGTACCTTAACCAACTTGGAACCCTCAAGATTGGGAAATCAAGCCTGGTATGCTTAGGGACATCAACAACCATGGGCTGGTCAAGGAAATCCTTATGCTTGGTCACAACCTAGATGGAACCCTAATTATTCCCAAGGAAGAACATATCCAAATTAGAATCAACATGCCATCATGGGATCCCCTGCACAGAATTCACAAACTGAGAATGTAGCCCAAACACAAATGCCAACACAACTATAAGAAACCCTAAAACAAAAAATAACTCCTATTTATGGAACAGTAACTGAAAAATCAATTGATTTACATGCTATGGATTGTAAGGATATTCAAACTAGATCTGGGAAAATCATTAACAGTCCACCCCTTATAATCACTGAAATGACAGAAGAAAATGAGAACCCTAGTATTTGTTCCAAAAGAGGATATAGAAAGAAAAGAAAAGGAGCCAGATAGAACACTACTAAGACTCCATTTCCTGAAAGATTCAAAGAAGATATAGAAATCAAGGAGTCTAAATTGGTTTAGGAATTAAGGAAATTGAATATTGAAATACCATTGTTACAAGTAATTAAAGATATTCCAGAATTGAACAAATTGATCAAAATGTTATGCATGAAAAATCTTGGAAGAAAGAGACAATATCCCAAGACTATCAAAGTAGATGGGAAACTTGCTGATTTATTAGCAGGAAAACTATTACTTCCCAAATACGGAGATCCTGGAAGTCCTGTTATTTATGTCTCTATAGGAAATAAGGATGTACATAATGTTTTGATAGATTTGGGAGCTGCTATCAATGTAATGATAGTGGATACTCTGAAAACATTACCATTAATGGGTATACAACCTACTAATACCATATTGCAGATGGAAGATCAGTCTGTAGCAAAACTAGAAGGAATTATTGAAGACGTGGCGGTGATGGTAGAGTCATGGGAATATCTAGTTGAATTTCTTATATTGCAGCCAAAAGGTAAAACATTGGGTTATCCCATTATTTTGGGTAGACCATGGTTAGCTACAGTTTTTTCTTTGATAGATTCAGTCAGGTGATATGACAATCTCGAATGGTAAGAACTCTAAACAAATTTCCTTATATCCTACCACACAACCTTTTACTGACAATCATGAACAATTGTGGGTTGATTCTCCTGAAATTAATAAGCAAATTTGTCTTCTTTGGCTATGATCACATTATAGGATCATGTAAGAGAAGTAGAAGAGATGATTAATCCACCATTGGATGAGAACCTGTTGTCTTCAGTGCAATCAGAAATAGTTAGAACCCATGAACTTAGTTCTAGAACATATGGCTATAGTTTCGGAACCACTACAGTTAGTTCCGGAACCACGACAAAAACAATTCTCTTTGATTGAAAATAATTTCACTTCGGAGGAACAAGATTTCTCATGGGGAGAGGATGAATCAAGCCGAGTTTCGCTTCAAGTACATCAAGAAGTGGTGAAGAATTTATGGAAAGTAGCAGTGATGAGGAATTTGGCCTGCAAAGAGATAAGTATCATAATTCTCATTATTGTCCTTTTTCAGTATTCTGTCTCAAGAAAATTTTGGAGATGTTGCTACATACCATATGTTGTTACCACATGCATGTCCATTAAATACTTTAATGAAACCCTTTCCACAAATTATTTCATCACATATCAGAACCAAACATGTTGAAATTCAACCAGGTAAAACTTTAAACATTAACAACTGGTTGAAGGAGGATGAAGAAGCTAAATTGTTTGATGTTCTAAAAAATCATTACTAAAGCTTTTGCTTGGGATTAAAAGATATGAAGGGAACTCATCCAAGTATCTACACTTATCACATTATATTGAAAACACTAAACCAGTTAGGTAGCCTCAAAAAGGATTAACCTAGCTTTAAGGGATATAGTCAAACAAGAAATTGAAAAACTATTACAAGTAGGTTTCATCTACCCCATCTTAGATAGCCAATGGGTATCTCCTCTTGTAATTGTTCCCAAAAAGAACAGAAAATGGAGAATATGTGTTGACTATAGGGAACTAAACAAAGCCACAATGAGAGATTATTTTCCCTTATCATTTATAGATCGAGTCCTAGATAACCTTTCAGGTAAAATACTTTTCTTTCTTGGATGGCTTTAGTGGGTATAATTAGATCGAGTTCTTCTTGAGAATCGGGACAAAACTACATTTACATATCCATGGGGAACCTTTGTATATAGAGTGTTACCATTTGGTTTATGCAATGCTCTTGCAACTTTCTAGAGATGTACTTGCAATCTTTGCTGATCTAACAAATGATGTTTGAAGTATATATGGATGAATTCACTATACATGGAGATACATTTGAAGATGCTTTAAGAAATATGGATAAAGTGTTAACAAGATGTGAACAACACAACCTGTCTCTTAGTGATGAAAAATGTTTGATGATGGTGGATGAGGGAATTATATTAGGACACCATATTTCACAAAAAAGAATTCAGGTGGATCAAAAAAAATTAGGATCATTTCAAATTTACCTATCCCTCAAACTCCCATAGATATCAAATCATTTCTAAGACATCTTTGGGTACTATAGATGCTTTATAAAATATTTCAGTAAAATTGCTGCCCCCATGTTTAATTTTCTAACCAAGGACTATGAATTTCTTTGGGATGAAAAGTGCCAGCATGCTTTTGAAGAAATTAAAAACAAATTAATCAATGCCCCAATATTGAGAGGTCCTAATTGGGAAAAGCCATTTCATATCCAAATAGATGCCTCAAATTATTCCATTGGTGCAGTATTGGGACAAAAAGATGAGGAAGGAAAATGTATGCCATTTACTATCTTAGCAAGAATCTTACTCCCACTGAAAATAATTACACCACCATTGAAAAGGAATTTCTTGCTGTAATTTATGCAATCAATAAATTCAGACATTATATTATAGGGTACAAGATATTTGTACACACAGATCATTCAACAATTAAGTATTTAATGAACAAACCAGTGGTTGGAGGAAGAGTCATTAGATGGTTATTATTTTGCAAGAATTTGATATTACCATTGTGGAAAATCTAGGTAAATCTAATGTGGTAGCTGATTTTATGTCAAGACTAACCACCACAGGGGAACAAGATCCAGTCAAGGATAACTTTCCAGATGAACAACTATTTGCAATCTCAACTAGAACACCATGGTTTGCTGATATGGTAAATTATCTTGCAACATGGAAGTTCCCTCCTTCTTTAATAAGAAACAAATAAAGAAGTTAATTAAAACCAAAGGTGCAAAATTCAAATGGTTAAATGGAATTTTATTTAAGTGTGGTCCTGATTTTGTCTTGCATAGGTGTGTAAGAGAGGATGAAGTCTTTGACATCCCCATAGCATGTCATGATGAACCAAGTGGAGGAAACTATTCAGGAAAAAGAACAACTCATAAGATACTTGGCACTGGTTATTATTGGCCATCTCTCGTACAAGGATGTGAAAAGATATATCAAGAGGTGTGATCCTTGTTAAAGGATGGGACAACCAACTTTCACCCATGAAATGCTTCTTCACCTCAAGTTGTGGTCAAACCATTTGAGAGATGTGGATTGGATTTTGTTGGTCCCTTTAATCCTCCTTCATAAGGGAAGGAATATATTCTTGTATGTACTGACTATGTGAAAAAATGGGTAGAAGTGTAGGCATTGACAAATGCCACTGAGGAAGCAGTTGTTGATTTCCTTTGGAATAGAATTATGATCAAGTTTGGAGCACCAAGGAGCATAGTTTCGCATCGGGGACCACAATTCATGTCTAATATGATATAAGCTTTCACACGATATTACCAAATCAATCATAGGAAGTCATCTCCTTACCATCCACAGTCAAATGGACAATTTGAAGTAACAAATAGAGAATTGGAGAACATCCTTACCAAAATGGTTGAAGCTAGGAGAAAAGATTGGGTAAAGAGACTACCTAAAGTTGTTTGGGTGTATAATACAACTTGGAAAACTACAACAGGGTTTTCACCATATGAATTAGTCTATGGGAAAATCCCTTGTTGCATATAGAATTTGAACTTCAGACATTGAGGACAACAGTGAAGGTGGGAATTGAATTAAATGCATCTCAAAAAGAAAGAATCCTTCAACTCAATGAGTTGGATGAATTAAGGTTGGAAGCACTTCAATAGACAAAGATGATTCAAGAGTAAAGGAAGCAATGACATGACATACATATCAAGAAAAGACAATTCAAATTAGGAGATCGAGCATTACTATTTGAATCTAAGTACCAATAGTCAAGGGAAAATTGAGAACCGGATGGTTGGGACCATATCGATTGATCGATTTTTGACAATGGTTCTATTTAGTTACTTCCCATTGATGGCAGAAGTAACACTCTTGGTCAATGGACATAGGCTGAAACTCTATAGGAACCTTCCACTAAGAATGAATTTTTGAGGAAGATTGAAGTAGAAAAAGAATTTGATCATATGGAAGAACTCAGTTATTCCAAAATGATCAAATAATCAGATGATAGATCCAAAATAAAGGGAAGAAGATGAAAACCAAAAATGGCGTCTTCTTCCCAAAAATAAAAATAAAAAATAAAAAAATCTCTCAAGGTCAATTGAAAACCAATAAATGGCGGTTGACCTCTTTTTGGCTAGTTCAAATAAATGAATTCTTTTGAATTCCAGCTGTCTTATCTAATCATGTTTTGTTCCACTTGTAGGAATGATGAGTCATCATAGCAAAAGGCTTACATCATCAAGGATGGTAATTATGTCTTTTAACTTATTTAGGGTTGATTAAATGTTTACATGTGTGATGTGACTTAATTTAAAAGTAGGTATGATGAGTCATCTATTTATACATTATGATTACAAGTGTGTAATCATAATATTGATTTGGATGGAATAAGTGGCAGCATGGTTATCATTAGTAGTCATTATTGCAAACATCAAGTGAGATAAAGCGAGAGGAAAGAGTGAATTGAGTTGGTATTCTACTACAAAGAACAGAGAATTTAGATGTTCCGTAGCTAAGAACTAAGGTTCCGCGGCTAAAAAAGAGGTTCAACAACCAAGCCGTTAGTTCCACAAGCTAAGGAGAAGGCCTACAACCAATTCACATGAAATCAAGGAAGACAAAACTCAAGCCGATATGGGGATTAAGAAGAAATCAGAACTAGAGGACGATTCCCAGCTGCTTGCAGACGAAGAAGTAGCATCCATCTTTGAGCATGCAGGATGGCTTGAATTCCTGAAGAAATTTTCAAGGCATAATGATGAATTGGTAAGAGAATTCATCATAAATCTAGAATAGTCTAGGAAAAAAGTAAGAAATGTCTTTATTCCTTTTTTTATAAATACTGTAAGTAATGTGTCTAGAGTACCCATTGTTCATGTCCCACAACCTGTAAAGGGGACTTTGAAAGAACTGGTTGAAGTCTTGCTGCAAGAAGAAGAAGCTAAACCCTATTATATCTATAATACAAAGAAAATTATAAAAGGGGTCAGAAGGGCCAACTTTCCCAAACCCTTTGACAGGGTTGCATTTTGGATAGTAAAATATTTAACTTGTGATGGTCAGTTTGGGTCTGTGGGAAAAGAGGTCTTAAAAATGCTCATATATCTGAAGTATGGAGCCACCAAGCCTAAATACATAATAAACCTCCCAGGGTTTCTTTTTGATTCCATTCAGACCATGGCTCAGAGATATTCCTGGGGTGTTGGAACAATTAGACATCATGGTCTAATTCACTTGATATGCCAACACCATTTCCTGTCAAAAATAATGGAGAAGAAATTTGGGATAAGTTTCTTGGCAAGTTCAAGAAAAACCCTAATATTATTAGAAGGACAATTCCAGCCCCATTCTCTCCTTCAGCTAATCTAGAAATTGATGCCCTTGTAGAAGGACAAAGGGAAATGGAAAGAGAAAACATACCAAGGAAAAGAAGGTTGGTGAGGAAGATAAAAACAATAGAGCCTTCTGAATTGTGAAGGAAATTCCTCCTTCCATAACAGCTTTAGAAGAACCAATATCTGTCTCTGACGGTGATAGCTCACCCACACAAGAACAAGAAAGAATAGTAAGAAGAAGTTCTAGAGGGAAATTCACTACTAGGCATGTTGAACTTCCCTAGATAAGAAAAAGTCATAAGAGGTCAAGGGAACTCCAGAAGTAAGGAGTGAGTAGGAAAGGATGGAAGAGGAAGCTGCTGACATTTTGGGCAGCATGGCCATGACTCCACCTGAGCCAAGTCATGTTGAAATGGATAGAGGAGAAGAAAGATTTGATGATCAAGATTTTCAGGAGTTGGCGAATCTTCAAGAAAGCACATGAAGAAGAAGAGTTGACATCTAGGATAAGAAAAGAAATTTTTCTTTAATAGAGGAAGAATGCCAAACTCCTCAAATAATTTCAGAAGAAGAGGAAAGACAACAAGTTAAACAGGCTCTGTTCTTGTCTAGAGTAGAGCTTATTATCAGAGAAAAATATGAGGAATTGGACTTCCTCAAACTTAAATTGGAACAAAGGGAAACACTCATTAATGAGCTAACAACTCAGCTTGCAACCAGAACTGAAGAATTATTAACAACCAAGAAGCAACTGATAGAGAAAGAGGAAGAGTTCTAGACTTCTAGAAAATAGAGTGCTATGTCCACAACCTCTGCACAGACTGAGTTGACCTATTTTCCACTAAAATAGAAATGGGATGATATTTGCAGAGAGCTCAGAGAAGCCAAAACATCAAATGAGGAATTAAAGACCAAGATGGAGGAAGAGATGAAGGCAAGAAAGGAATGGGAAGAAAATTTTATAAGGAGGAAGGAAATAAATATAAATGTCTTGCCAAAATTCATATGGTTTGTATTATGAGTGAGAAATTGCTTTGCCTATAGGAGACCTTCTCCTGCATATAGTGTGTTTTTGGAAGAGTAGTTCATTCGCTGGCAGTTGTCAAGAATTACATGTGGGCTTCCACATGAATTACAAGATGAATCTGAATTCATGGCAGCTTACTCTCTATCCATCCTACGAATAAAAAAAATCTCCTGTGTGAATTTTATCTTTGCAATTATATGCTATAGAAAAACACAGGATTTATGATTAACTTATATGTAGGGGAGAGCCAACTCAATGCATTTGTCTCTCTTTTGCAAAACCAAATTGCATGGAAGGAAAGAGAATCTAAATTTTTATTGAAAGCCAACTCAATAGGCCTCTGCATGAGAGCTCATTATGGTAAACCTTCTACCTTCCTCACACATTTTAGAACTCATGCCTTTGATAAGAGATTCAAGACACATTACCTTGCTATTCTACAAAAGAGTATTGATGCCTTCACCTCCTATGAGGAGAAAAAATTTGAAGATATTTATGAAGGATGCTAAAAAAGGTGGGAATCCTTACTGTTTGCTTTGAAAAGAAGGGAAGTAATTTCCCCTACAAATTTGATATGGAGTTTAGAGAGGGCCAAAGCATTATGCACAATAATTCCCCAAGTCAATGAAACCTACAACCAAATATGGATGGGAATGCGAACAAGGCCACCTCTACTTCTCACCCCCATGTCTCCTTGGCAGAACAGAGAACCTCAAGACCCTGCTGAATTTGAAAAGTGGGAGAGGAAAATAAAAAAAGGAGTTGGGTATAGTACATTTGAGCTTAAGCATTGGAAAATTCAGTTTCAGCCATTTGATCTGAGAAATCAAATGGAATGTAGAACATATGATCCTACTTTTGAAGAATGAGTTTGTAAAGGGACTTACAAACAAGTAAGTCTAGGGGAAATGATGAGGCTAGTATATGTCCAATTAATGTATAATATATGATCTCATCATACTCTCCTTTTGATTAAGTTTGATTGCATTGTGTGAATTTTAGTTGATATGATATGAGTTAGGATGTAACTATCTATATTTTGATTGATTATGATCCTAATGTTAAAAACTTTGAAATTCCTAACATAGTGTGTGTTTAAATTCAGTTTTGTAATAAAGTAGGTCTAATCAGTCGAGGAAATGAAGCAAGTGGCATTTAGTATGTTTTTGATAGCGTCGATCCTACCTCACAACTTAGTTTAACCAAGATAGTTCGAACTCCATCACGATCATCATTTAGTTCCGAAACTTTCGGACTTAGTTTCATAACTCTAGAATTTAGTTCTAGAATTTTCAACTTTCAAACTCCCTGTGGTTCTTTGGAACTCTTTTTCTTGGTTCTTAACAATTTCTATGGTTAGAACTTCTCCAAAGTTCGAAACCGATGGGAGTTATCTATTTTAAACCACATCTAGAAATTTTGCATCTACAATCATGAAGGAGGAGAAGATTTCTGAACGTAGATCCAGGAAGAGTTATCCTATAGCTATCTGATCAACGCCATAAGACTCATCATCTATTCTCGGGAAAGATTTGATTTCATCAGAATCATTGAGACATCTGGGATTGTAAAATGTATATAAAAGCATACCCGCATTAGATAGAAAAATAATGATAGATATAGAAGAGAAGAGAGATAGATTTAGTATCCAAATCCAAAGATGTTTTGTAATACTAAATTTTTTCATAAATAAAATAGCCATTCTAATTTGAGATAATTCTGAGTAAACTAAAATCCTGATTCAAGGAGGAGCAAGGGCCCACTCCCCCAAGGACCAGGATATTCATTTATTTGGTATTTATATTTCTTCAACAAATAGCTTAGATTTGTTAATTTTGTATTGCTTTAGTTCTTTCAGTTAAATTCTATTGCATGCTTGTTCTGTAGGTGTTTAGATAAATATTTATATTTCTTGCAATTATTTTCAAGCATTTTAATCTAAGTGTTTACCTTCAAAAGAAAGTGTGTTTATTTTCCAACAACAAGTGTGTTTCCTTTTTGCACGGTGTGTTTCCTTTCAACAAGCTTTTAGTGTGTTTTATTTTTGGCAAGTTTTCATAGTTTGATTTGAATAAGGTTTTACCAAGAAGTCCTTAAGACATTAAAGAGATCCCCGTAAAATATAAAAATAGTTACAGTCAACTACTAGATCAGTTAAAGTACTCTTGTTGCATATAGCTTTGGACACACCCCTGGTTTGATATGACATCAACAAGAAGTTGATTAAATGAAGGGAATGACGAAACCCATCACTTATGGTGAATCTATGCCTAGGGAGTAGATATCCTCGACAACACTTATCATGACTTATACCAGATTATCAAAGTTGTAGGAAAATCTTTGAGCCTTCCTACATTGGTTATGAGTTAGGTTTATGAGTGGATCATCCCCTATGGGAGGGGAGTGCTAGTATATGATCCTAGGGCTATCAAGGCTGCTAAATGGACAACAATGATAGTTCTTAGAGTGCCACATCAACCAGTGGCTTCCTTGACCATGGCAGACATGGTGGCCACTCCATACCAGGACATGGAAAGGATTGTGGGGATAGGATGGGACCACAGTGGTGGCTTGTACCACTATTTTCCAATTAGTTGACAAGATGGGGAAGGTCAAGATTCACCCCTTTAGCCGAGTTCCTCAACAGTTCGACCTTCCTTATATTGATATGCTTCCCCTAGTGGCACCTATGTACAAGACCATCAAAGAGGCCTGAAGGGCCCTAGAGGAGATCCAGGTTGTTAGACAATGGTGACTCTAGGGGTTCCTATTGTAGTTAGGTGAGTCATTCATGCTCGATGGGAGTTGGTGCCACTTGTGCACCCTTACTCTAGATTGAGGCTGCACTACTCACATTGGAGAGGAGGATGAGCCCATAGATGTAGACTCGACTTAATGGGTATATGGGGATGCGACTCAGAGAGGAGTCGGTTGGAGAGGATACTAGCGAGAGAGAGATAGGTGGAGAGGAGACTCGGGTGGTGAGGCTAGCGAGGAAAATCACATGGAGGAGGAGAGTGATCTTGAGTGGCATGATACTTAGGATGTTATAAGAGTGGAGTGGGAGGAGGTGGCCGCAAAGGAGGAGACACTTGTCTCTGAGGGACTACTTCCTCATGATGGAGAGGGATGACGATTCCGTGATGGGACAACATCTTGCTTCTAGTTTTGGGAGGCCAAAGACATTAATATTAGAAACAAAAACCACTGACCCTACATGGATTCCTGGAGATCCGATTATGTTGATCCTCTTCTCTTGACCTTGTCATTTGTAAATATTAGTTGGTATTTTTTTAATAACTTTTAACTTGTCATTTCTTCTCTTTTTTTTTTTTGCAAAGCAAATGCGCATGCGAAGTGGTGAGAGATTATTCGATGGGTGTGCATGGAAACCTTATTGATCCCCTCATGGAAGACTTGAGATCAGCCGATCGAGGACATATGACAACCAATTGTAACCAACAAACAACCGATGTGTTTACACCCATTTGGAGGGCAGTGGAGGTCATGACTTCTCTTCATACTCAGGTGACCGGGTATGAGATAGTTGAGTGATTGATGAGGTGGAGTCTCTCTCATAGTGAGACCACAGCCAATGGTTGCCACCATAAGAACTCCCACCATTCAGTGCATTCTCGTCATTATAGCCACAATAGGACTCCTAGACGTAGTTGTGCACCATCTCAGGGATCCCACAAGAATTGATAGACCATTAAGCCTTTTATTGCTTAGTTTCCATTTTTTTGGGCATAATATGATTTTTTTTGTATATCTTGGGCTCATTTCGAGTGTTTTGACAACACCTTGTGCATGATGGTATTGTACACAAACTCGATTTATTATGATATATACAGACTCTTCTTTTTGATTCAGTAATTCATTGTATCTAAGTTGACTTCTTCTTGGATCACTTCACATGTGTACTCTATATGTTTAGAACTTCCATTTTTATATGATTTTTAGAATGTATGCAATGGATATGAATGCTAATAGAATGATTTTTTTTTTTGTGTTTTGTAATGTTGATACATGATAATGCAAATACACTATAATGTTGAACTTTAGTTTCTCTAAGAAATTTTGATACTTTGTATTATTTTGGCAAGACATGATGAAAGAGTGATATGATAAGTGAATGAACTTTCCCCACTCCTAACTCCACACAACCGGTAAGATGCGAGGGCTCAACACCAAGATCCAGAAGGGGCACAAGTTATAGAATTTTTTTGAATGGTAATGATGAGAGAAAGACAAGGATTTGGAAAAACCAAATTGAGACCCTACAACCTCATTCTACTCAAGTTTTCTTCATAGTTTAAAATGTGAATTGCTTTCCAATTTATCTAGACTTAGATCCGTATATGGCCACTTGGTTGACAAAATATTGTTTTGAGGTTTTTAACTCTTTTAGAATTCTAGACATCTAACTCACTTTGTTTTGATTTATGATTTCACAACATTTGAATGAACTGTTTCTAACTTTAAAATTTATCAAAGAGACCCCCTACACCTTGCCCCATGCTACCAGTAGGAAGTATGGGATCATCACCATGGAAAAGGCATAGGCAAGTAAGGGAACTTCTCTCCTTTCTGAACCCTACATCAATAGTAAGAGACATAGGCTCAACACCGAAGGTTAGTAGGGAAAGGAAATGTGTAAAATAAAATTTTTCTGTGGATTTTCATTCGACTTATTTATTTAGGAAAAATGTCTAGAATTTCTTATATCTAAATGAGACACATATGGGATAGATGTGACACCATGAAGCTTCTAGAATAGACCATAGGAAAAGACACCTAATCTAGAAGAAACTATAAATAGAACCAAGTATGTAGGCCTTGGTATGGTTACTATCAAAGCTTGTCTTATCTTATTTGAACTGATGAAATGATTCGAAAACAATTGATGATACCATGAGGATTTGAAGAGATATGATTTGAATGTTTTGCCAATGTTTTCAAAAGTTTTTAGGAATTTCTATAAGAATAAGTCCCTTGATCAAAAATTTATGAAATGAACGGAAGATGAAAATGCAATGTAGATGCAATAATGTACATATGGAAATGCATGTGAAACTACATGTCATGATGGCTAAGGTGAATAAAGTTGATGAATATCAAATTCTTCACCCCTAAAAGTACACAACGGAGAACCATGATCCTCAAAATTTCCATTCTCTTGACAAGGGCCTACCATTCTAGGTTTAAACTTACAACCCTTTCCTAGAAGTGTATATGTCCAATCATTAAAATCATTTGTCTGAAAGAGGTGTTTATGAACCTCTTTGTCATGTTCTTGAGACATGGTGTGTGGGTGAGCATGACTATGTTTCTGGCCTTTTTCTATGTAGATTGTTGTGTTTACTTGTGAGCCTTGCTAAATGATGAGGCCTTGCCCACATGGATATGGCAACCTAAATTTTAGACGCACATGGCTTGAAACTAAGGTTTAGAATAGAAAAACCATCATAGATGGTTTTTATGGGCATCGTTTCAATATCAAATTTCCATTCTTTGTTTGTTAATTCTATCATGCTTATACCTAGACCCAAGTTGTCTGAGGGAAGAGATGCTAAACCGAGAAGACTACCCATCCCCTGTGATTCAAACGGGAGGAAGATTAGATTTTCACTCTCTAAGAGTTTCATAATTTCTGTTGTGGTTTTAGTGGGCACTATTTCCACAAATATTGATTTACCCTTATCTTTTTGCCACCTCAAATGTTTTTGGGTCAATGACTTTAGCCTTCGGCACACCCGGGGTGATCGGGACTAACTCTTTTGATGAAGGTGGTTTGTTCAATTGATTCACAGGAAGTTCATACTCCGTATGGACTCCTTTCTTCTTCTTGAGGTTTTCTAAGTGTATATCAAAGGGATTAGGATCCCCTTGAGCGATGAAGACCTTCCCCAAATGGAGGAATCTAATCTCCTGGAACATGGTAGAGGGAGAGCCATTATTCGATCAATCCGTGGTCTCCCAATGATCATGTTATAACTTGTTTCCCTATTGATAATGTAAAACTCTTTCAAGATGGTTTTTGGACCAAGCGTGACTAGAAGAACTATGGTTCCAATCGAGGTCGCTTTAAGACTATCGTACCCTCGTAACGTGTTTCTTGTAGAGGAAAAATTGTCTCTCCATATCCCAACTTTTGTAAGAAAGAGAAGGGAACCACATTTACAAAACCCCATCATCAATCATGGCTCTCTTAATGCAATTTTTATAAACCCAAACTTGTAAAATAAGGCAAAATCACCTCTTTGGAAAATTTCAAGCATTAGATGACATATTTTATATATAAAAACAAACCCATTAACATAGATTAACATGGATTATATAATAAATACTTAGTGCATTAAGCAACGTAGAACGATGTGTAGGTGGAATTCTTTAGCAAATATTAGAAACAAAATGTGAGAAAAGGTCTTTTTCAAATCCAATATTAAATCATAGGATCCTATTGGTTTTGAGATTATAGGAATGTCATCTGTGGAAATGAAAGAGTGGGTAGGGGTTGTGAAACATACTCATTCATCTAATTTTTGCATTAATTTCTATCTTGACCTCTAGCTTGACTAGCCCCAAGATTTTTGTATTATCATTTTGTTGGTTTTTTAAAAGCACTTTATAGTAATCAATAGTCAGGGGACAACAAGTCCCTCCTCTTTATGGGAGAGGTTCCCTTATTGAAAGCAAAAGCTTATATACAAATATACAACTTTTATATTGATGAGGACTTCTGATACTTTGAAATGTTTCATACTAACATAGATTATCAATACTTAAGAGTGGAAGAACAAAGAAACTGAAAGGGAAGAACACAACAATACTTTCAGGTAATATAGATAGCAAAATATAACCTTATATGTACTTAGAAAAAGGAACACATAATAGAATCATTCACATTGGAAACATCCGATATTATTCCATGACACAAAGTTCTAGAAATCATATCACAAGAATGCAAAGTTTCTTAACATGAAAGATTGATGATTCATAAATTTCAAACAAGAACAAAAAGGACAATAGATGAGAATGAGAGATAAGGGAAAATATTTTGTATTGATTTACTTTCAATTCTAATACATTTCCAAAGTACCAGGGTCTAGTCCCAAACAATGGCATGAAGATCCCATTAAATAGCTTACAAAGACAATTACATTTAGTTCCAACTTCTTTTAATCTAAAGATTAAAGACTACTTAACAAATACATTAACAAAATGTCTTTAATCAAGTATTACATCATGGGTTTTAAAATCCTAAAATAAAATAAGCGACTTAAGACTTGGGAGCAAGAAACATCCGAAGGAGGTTTAAAAGAGTCAAATTTCTTAAGAATCTGATGTCTAAATATTTTCAATGCTTCATCTATCTCCATGCACTTTGGGATGGTGGTGTTAGAAGTGGCATGAGTCCACATACCAAGACACTTCTCCATATCCTTCTCAAACTCTTTGTTTTATAGAAATTCTTTTTTGCCTCGGTGATAGCTAATTGGAGAGAGAAGACATCTTTCATCTTCTCTTTAGACATTGATTCCTCCTTGATGAGATCATCTTTGGACAAAGGTACTAATTTGAGCTTTGATTTCCTATGCAAAGAAAAGTGATCACCTGAGTCTTCATTTTGGATTTGACAATGAATATCTTGGAAAGCAGCCAGAACACAGGCCTTGAAAGCTTCTCCTTTTTGCCACATGTTTTTTAGTTCTCCTAATGCTTCTTCCAAAACCTGATCTTCCATTCAACACTAAAAACCCAAGATCTTGACAGATTGTTCTTGGCCTCATCGAATACTTTGTTTTCTAACAATATCTGATCATCCGTCTACTCATCAAACAAATATCCTGTATGCATTCACACCATAGCTTCAGTTATTTCTCCAAGCCACTGAGTGTTGTGCTGAATTTCAACTGTAATTTGGATACCTTCTCATATGACTTGAAGGCCTCCTCAATGAAGTTCAATCTAGACACCATCATATCATCAACCAATAATTCAATGGATTTTCCATAAGTGGCATGTTTATGAATATCTTTGATGGTCTGAACTTCATCCTTGCTGAGAACTAGGGGAGGTGGAAGAGTAGTCAGTGGAGTAGGATCCAAGACCTTATCCTTTGCCAATAAGGATTTTATAAAACCTAAAAGGACTTGATTTTGTTCTTCCAATTGCTCCAAAGTCTATTTTCCCTTCTCCACTCGTTCAATGACTTGAGTGATAGTTTCCCTAAGGTTATGAACCTCACTTTCAGGTGTAGACTCCCCAAGTGGAATCCTTGTGAGCTCCAAGTCAAAACCAAAGATCTTTCTCCTCCTTATCTACCTTAGGCTTTGCAATCTCCATGAATTTTGACCTTGTGAATCCGACACCAGCCTTGAGGTAATATTTTCTTTCTTTACTAGAGGAGGGGGAGTAGTACTAAGCAAGGCTACCACAACATCAAACTTGGGAACCACAATTTGAGAGGTGGACTTCCTTTTCCTACTATCAATGAAATGGACCCAAGAAAAGGAGGAAGAGGTAGAAGGAGCAATGGGTCCGAGTGCAAGTGTACTCATTGCACTCAATGTTTGCACCACAAATGTTTCTAATGGAGAGGTTGGCATATCCTTAGGAATATCCTTGGAAGAAGAGTCCACCAAACCCAGAGATTTAGACATTCAACCCTTATTCTCCATCTTAGTAGTGTTGACAAGGGTTTCTTCCTCTTCCTTCAGTTCTTCACTATTATCCTCACTCAAAACAATGACATCATCAGACTCTGTAAGAACTTGTGACTGCTCCAAAGAAAATTCCTCCTTTTCCTCTATCATCTACTCTTGCTTGACAGCCTTTCCTTTCTTCATGTATACCTTTGTCGAAGAGGAAGGAGTGGATTTCTCAAGCATCTCAACATCGAGTGTAGGTTCTTCTTTCCTAGGAGAGGAATTTTCTTGTGAAGAAGACCTAGCTCTATTCATCCTAAAATTTTGCATCTTCTTATTGAACCAGAGCTTGGTTCTCATGAAAACTGGGTTGATCACTTCTTTCAAATCATCCTTCTCTTTTACAAACCAATTAATGGTTTCAAGAGGAGAGTGTTTGATGGACCTCTCATATTCAATAGATTGTAGGTCTTCATCATCATCCTGGAGCTTCTTAGGTACTTTGTAGAGATTGAAATCTATAATTTGTTGAAGAGAAAATCTGCCAAAGTACCTTCTCCTGGCCTCAAAGTCATCTACGCAATCGGCCCAATAATCTTCAGTATCAACAAAGTGGATGAAACTTAATATGAGATTCTTAGCAATATATCCCTTGATATCAAAGAAAGTTCGAGACTTGAAATGATGAAGAGTAAGAGGAGAAATGGTTCTATCAATGTTCTAAGCATCGAGGGTTGTTCTACATGTATAATTTCCCAAGGTGATAGGGAAATGGATGCCAACAATATTTTTATCTTTGCAAGTCCGATGAAGTTTATCCAGCTACCTACAAATTTCAACCAGGGCCATTTTGTCATTGCAAAACATGGGAAGCTTTAGAGGGGAACCGTCAAAACCAGCCAACCTGAGATATGAAAATTTCTAAATTGAGTGAAGAAACTCCCATATTCAGAGATCAAGGTCTTTGCTTCCTTAGAAAATCTCTGAGCAATATTTCCTTCCAAAAGCCTCACAATGTACATGGTGAAGGTGTCATTGACTCTCCTGAAGTGATGATTTCTAACTTTGAGAGTAAATTGAGGACAATACTCATATATAGGAGCATCCTTCTTATCTTCAATGAAAGAGAAGCCAAGCCATTCCTTGGATGCTGCAATAGTGTATATGAGATAAGAAGACATGTAGAATGTCTTTGTTCTTTGAACATTAACCAACTGCTCTGTTAAATTTTCATAGATTATCTCACCCCAATTCATATTTTTCTTCCCCTCACAAATGATATTGATATAGGGACACATCCAAAATGAAATTCATTTATAGAGGGAATTCCCATGATCCTAGCCAGAAGAGTGATGATGTCTGAAATTTCTTCGTTGAAATCAACCCTGAACAATGATTTAGAAAGTCTAGATGCTCCCTTCTTAGGGTTCTTCAACCATGATTTAGCTACTCTAGCCTTATATCTTTCACTATCATGATCGAACAATGTTTGTGCTTGAGCAAGAGTGAGAGTATTGGCCCCTTCCACCATTGGGATGTGTAGGGCAATACAGATAGCTTCGGAATCTAGTCGCACAACTACTTCACCATGTACATCAACAATCTCTTTGGATTCTAGATTGAAACAAGCCCCACAAGAAAGCACAATATCGACACACTAAACAAAGATAGGAAAACCACCTGTACAAATGCAATCCCACTATCTTTTATCATTTGGGTGATGGGAGTAGGGTTATCACATCCAAGTCTGCTCCAGAAATCATCAAGGTCTAGATGTCGAGCTTCACTATCACCGATGTTAGGCACAAAGGTTTCCAACAAGGAGAGGTGTTTGTGCCCTTGGTACTGCATCTTCATCATGATAGAGGTAGAGAGAAGATAACCTTCAATGGAGTATTACCACGATCTCAAATAATCCCTGCAAGAGAAAATACAAAAGTATAGATGCGGGAAACGATTGCTTTGCACAAACGCGAGTGAGGGGAAAAATGAGCAGGCAAGTGTGAGAAAGAAAGAATAGTTATACTCCTTTAAATAGCCACGAATTTGAATGAAGGAGAGAGAAAATAATGAATGTGCAATAAATAACCCTGCGCCGACTCAAAAAAGGTGATATGCGGGAAATTCAGAAAAAATTGGCCTAAACGGTCCATGGGACGCAGGGACATAAGGGACGCGTGGAACCGATATACCCGATCCAAGAAGAATGTGGAAAAATTGGGTTTTGAGAGAAAAATGGTCCATGGAAACATGGGACACGGGGCTGATTTAGTTGATATACAAGGCAATACGAGAAAGTCAACGAGTTGAGCAAAGAGGGCCCAACATTACTTGGGACATGCGGGACACGCGGAGATGATATAGCCAATGAGTAAGCGGTGCAAGTAAAGCGGTGAATTAGTGAATGGGAGGCTCGGTGCAAGACTTGGGACATGTGGGACACAAATGTTTGATTTAGCCAATTTGAGAGGAGTGTGGGTAAATCGGTGAATCGACGAACAAGAGGCCCATCTGTACTTGGGACATGCGGGACAAAAATTTTTGATTTAACCGCAAAACACTAAAAATGACCCCAAAGAGTGAAATTTTCTAACTTCTTGAATTCTCTCTTACCAAAACACTTCCAAAGGACACTGACTCAAAATTTTGGGAAAATTTCCTTTGAAAAATGAGGGAATTTTGAGGGTGACAAACACATTTGAACCTAAGGTTAGGAGAAACTTGAGAGTTGTTAGAAGTTGGGACTTCATGATCATTGGTTTATATTTTAAGGATTCACTTGGAAATCCTCAAGACATTTAGAGTTTGCATTTTGAGGCATGATAGGTTTGGTATGACTAGGCTATGGGTTTGTTTCAGGATTTGCTAGGAATATATCTACAAAGAGCTGCCTTTGGTTTCTAAGAAGTCTTTGCAAAAACTTGTTACAATCATGGAAAGTTCTATCTTTATGACCTCGAACCTTATGGAAACCATAATATAGGTTAGGTTCGTAATCTCTTGGCCTTTGATAAGTGTCTTGATGGTGTTGATTATAACCTCGATTATAATTTTGAAATTGATTGTTATAACCATGATTCGTTGCCCCTTAGTTAGATTTTTAATATTGGTTTGGGCCTTGGGTTTGCTTTTTCTTTTAAGAGGGACAATTTACATCAATTGTGTTGACCGATGGGATAGTTTTAGGGGCTCTTTGATTTCAAGTGTTGTTGTTATTGTTAGTGTTACCATTGTTTGTGAAAATAGCGTTTGGCTTGATCTTGAAGAACACTATTAGTGGTAGCACCATGATTCGCAATTCACGCCTTAGGTCCTTGGTTATTGGAACCATTGTTTTTATAATTTGCATTATTTTGATTTGGGAATACCAATTTATCATTGGGACCATAGATCTTACGCCCACTTTCTATAGTGGCTAGGTCAATCAAGCACACCTTCCAATACTTCATCATAACCGGAAAGGAAACTTTTAGACTTCTTTCCTAGTCTCTCGATTGAGCAAGTAAAGGAAAAGATCACAAAGTTCCATCTAGTCCATGTTGGGCACACTTGCAGAGGAATAGAGAACTTGGCACCATCTTTGGATGAAATGGGTGGCATATTCATTTTTCTCCTGTCTAATATGTAGGAACTCCCTAATCCCTATACGTAACAACTTGTTCATGTCAAATGCTTTGATAAACTCAGAAACAATTTGTTTAAAGGAATGTACAAGAGTTTCTGGAATATCGTAATACCAATCTATTGTGATTCCTTTGAGAGTCTTTGGAAATATCTCAACAACTACAACATCGAAGGAAGAAATTCCCTAATAGCAATATCGTAGGCCTTGATATGAGCGTTCGGGTCTCCTTCTCCCTTAAATTTTGGAAGATCTGGAAATGGGCGTGGAAGCATGACACCATGTATGGTGAATTCAAGAGGCTCCTTTAAGTACTCAACGTATGTACCCATTATATAAGATTCCACCATTGAAGATCCTTGATGAGGAGGTGGAGGAGGAGGAGTTAGATAAGATGCATTATAAGCATTGACAAGAATGTATGGGGTCCCTTTATATGGCATGTAGGGAGTGGGAATGGCATATGGGTCCATCTGGGGAGTTTTTGAATACATGTGCATGTAAGGTGGGATAGTACTAGGATATGGACTAGTAGGCATAAAACCAAGGAAACGTCGCATTTCCTATTGTGGTGCATTCAAGAATGCAATCCCGGCTAGCCCTTGCGTAGGATAAGCTTGAGAAGGATGAGGACCCATCCCTAGTGTTTCTAATCATGTGAGAAGATCACGTAGATTTGAATGAACCAGATAACCTTGTTGTATAGGATATTGTGTTGGTTTTTCATCGGAAGGAATGTATCCTTTGTTTTCAACTAGATACCCCATGTTTTCTATTGCATGTGTTGGTTGTGAAGTCTAGGCACTTTCTAGTTCTCTAATCCTCCCTAATAAAATAGAAATGAGATCGTTGGGAGAGGATTGAGTCCCTTGTTCGGGTGCTTGTGGCATAGGGTTTGATTGAGTAGAGTCGTGATACCCTGTCACGAATTATTGATGTTATAATTCTTTTCTTCCTCATAATTAAGAATCTTAGGATAGGCATTCTAAATCTCAGAGGTTATAGCCTTCATTATATCCAAAGAATCATCTATATGATGAAGAGGATTAGTTATTCATGCAAATATATCATCTTCTATTCATTGCATGAAAATGTGAGGTCTTGACAAGACTCATGGTAAGAACCTTTTATATTTGTGATAACAACGTGGTTTCATTGGGTTGACCATATTACATGTTTAACAATTGATCAACCTTCTTCATCCTTACATAGCTAATGGGGTTTGGACATTGCTTGTGTAATTCTCACCCCATCTGAAAGAGAAGGGAGTTTTGTGGTTGAATGTTGCTTTTATATCTATCAAGCCCAATGGCCCACCAAACTCTCTTTTAGATATATTTTATGTAGTATAAAATATGTATTTAAATAGGGAAGAAATGGAAATATTATGTAATAACAATGAAATAAAGGAAACAAGAAGGAATTAATCTTTCATGTCGGGTTCACCAATTTGTATGGATGAAAATTGACATGTAACCTTCAACCGCACTCGACCCCCTGAGGTCGTGCGGGCAGCCGACATGGAAATGTGTGTGGCTAACCATAGGAGGATCAGTGACTAAGATCTTGTAGTGTGATCTCCTCGTAGATGCGTTGGAAAAGGCGAGCTTTAGAGGCTATGAACGGGTAGCGTAAATTACCTATGGTTTGTCTGATGAATCTCAATGTTGAACTAGTTTTAGTGTCCAAATTAATTAATTTGAAACTAATAATCTATGCTATTGTTGAAAGGAAACTAACCTAAATAAAACAAAAAACTAAAACATCATAATTACAAACAACAACTTTCTTTTATTCTAAATAATCAAATCTACTTCTACATTAAAACTAAACAAGCAAAATAACTTTGGTGTGGTTATTCATCCTGTCTGAGTATATTGAAACTAAACTAACTTAAAAAAAACTTTACCAAATGATTTATGATATGTAGAAAACTCCTAAAAATATTCTCTCCTTCAGATCCACAGGGATGGGAAGAAGATGATCTGTCACCGGGAGTTGTTATTAATGATTTAAAACCCTCCTGGAAATTAACTAATTACTTGAAAATGAAAGAATACTAGTTTTCTAATCTATTTGATATGATGTAACAATGATAAATTGCAGCAATGAAGGAAATCAAACAACAACTCCAACTTGGAATTCACATAACAGAGGTAAATCTAGCTGTGTGATGAATTTTCCCCTCAGTTTATCCTTTCTTTCTCTGTGTGTCCATATGAGTCCAAGGAATTAGGAATGCAAAGGTAGCAATAGGAGAAGGTGCTTGAGCAATGGCATCTTGAAGGCATTAAGGTTGCAATATAAGTGGAAGAGGGATAACACAAGTGAACATAGCTTGGTTATGTAATTTCTAGCAAGATTATGACAGCAACACTATGCAAGATACACAAAATTCTCAAGCCCTTTATTTGAAAACAAGCATTGAATATATAATAATTAGTTGGGATGTTCCTTCATGCACAAGGCAACCCTGGAGTGCCAAATAATTGGGTGAAGAGGCAATTCAAACTAATTAAATCTAGCTAAAAATAGAAGAGGGAAGGAATACCATGCAATTAAGGCTATTTTGATTTGGTTCACAAACACACCTTGGAAGTCTAGTTAAGTGAAGTGTCACGTGTTAAAATCACGCATGGAGAGTTCTAGAAAAATCATTGAAGACCGCCACCCCGCGTGGGGACAATCACAGACAATCGCCCTCACGGGCGGTGGTCATAAAACTACTTCCTTGCTCGGGTGGCGAGTCACAAAACAACCACCTAGGTAGGGCAACGGTTTTGACACTTAAGGCTAGAACATGCACGAGAAGAGAGCGGGAAGGAAGAAAGCATGAAAAAGAATAGTAAAGATGTCTAGGTTACAAATATATACTATGGATGAGCTTAGGAACTCGAACACCTTTTGAAAGGACATGAATCATCATTGGGGACTTTTGTAACCATTTTCTAAAAATGGAGCACATGTTATTTTGAGTACGTATAAGAACCTTACTCCTCGGTTTGGAAAATATTCTAAAATTTGGAGCAATAACTCTTCCACCCATCAAAACACATATTGGTTTTGACCCTTCCCACTCTATTCCTGCATTGTACAAGGAGAATGAATCTGCAATTATCATCATTTTAGAGTTCATAGTGATGGTAAGCGTATAAATTTCAAAAACACCATCCAAGAATTGTAATACAATGGAGATCTCATCTTGGATAACCCCAACATAGAGGCTAACCAATCCATCCACATCTTCAAGAAGTCATTCTTGAAACACACGCATCATCAAACCAAGGCAACAAAACCTCAACTAATGATACCAATGTTCGGGAGGTCCATGTTGTTTTTGATATCATACCAGTACCTTCCACTCCATTTCATCGTATCCCATCTATTGTGGAAATTATTGTACAAGCTCCTCCACCCATGGAGGAACCTATTTCATCTGATTCTCTACCCATGGAGGAGTCCACCTTATCTTCTTATGTACCAGAGGAGTGCACATTATCTTCGGATGCATCTATCTCACTCATCTCACCACCTGTTGAGCAATTCACATTACCCATTCTTATACCTATGGAAGAGCCTAGTGTACTCTCTTCTTTACCAAAGGAAGAGCCTATACAATCAACCTTGCCTCCTCCTCTGCCCACAGAGGACCCTGCTAGTGGCATCTCTTCCTATTGGTGACAATTCCCCATTGGATTTTAAAGACCCTTTCAATTCCAATTTGCTATAGTCTCTTCTACCCACAGAGGTTGAAGCCAACCATTTCCCTATCTCATAGACATTATTTATAGAGATTACTACCAAATCAACATCATCCCCCTCCACTTTTATGCCATTCTCACATTTGGATGACCACTTGGATTATGTTGAATATTCCATGCTTTGGGGATGCCTTTGACTTCATGTATAGACTCAAATGCAAATGTTTCCCATAGACACTTTGACGATTTATCCTAAAGTATTCAAAACCATTAAATCTGTCACACTTGAACCAGTTATAGTAGCCTCTTCTACATCATCTTCACCTACACCCAAACCTTTTCCATTACCTCGATAACCACCCACACCCAAACCTTTACATACACCTATACCTGCATCTCGCACCCAAATGTACCACTAAATTAGGGGTCGTGCGACATGATTCTAGTCCATCCTCCCATTTATATCAATTTAGCCACATTGTCCCAAAATATCACTAGGCCTATCCCCCACCTAATAGGAAGACTCAACCTCTTATACCTCATACCCCAATTTCTCCAACTCCTCTCTCACCTTCGCCACTTCCATCCATCTTAGGTCCTCATCCATCAACCCTGGTCAAGCAACCTCCTTCTCCTAGTAAACTTAAAATGAAACAACTTACATCCTTGCCACAATCTTCCATCCCACCCAAGCATTCTACATTACCTATGCCTTTCCCATCTCCCATAATTTCTCCACTTCCCATGTCCTCATCATTACCCACACCTTTACCCTCTCTTCAACCTCCATTTCATGTATTGTATCCTACCACTACCTTCACTGCACCTCCACTCTCACCATGGTTGACCTATCCCCTTCCATCTTCTGCATTCCCTTCTACCTCACACATTCCCCTTAACACATTTACTTAAGAAGGTGAAGCCCAAGTCCACAACGCCACTACCTACCAAAAGGTAGTTAAACCTACTCAACCTCTAACTCCACCTTTAATATCCTTCCTTCCATATAATTCACCCAAACCTACATCCAAACCAACTCCACCTCCAACAAGTATCCCTTCCACAAAATTCACCCAAACCTCTATCCAAACCCACTCTCACTTCTCATTGTGATCCCTTGGTAGGGTCTTACACTACCATCCTTGCTAACCTTTTAGAACCTCTGTCATCACATTGCCACCTCTCAAACCTTATGACCCACTCAAACCTAAACCGGAAGGGTTTGATGATACCAAGATTTGTTCCTATCATCATATGTCAGGGCATGATGTTGAAAATTGTAAGGCTCTTAAGAATATTCTTCTTCAATTGTGTTCTCCCAAAGACTCTTGGAAGAAGATGACATTTTGGATGAAGCTCCCATTCCGCCCTCACCTATCACCACACAACCTCACCCCATTTCTATTCAAAGAACCTTCACCTCCATCCATAGCCCTATTTTTCTCCTTTGACCTTTGAGATCAATATGGCTCCAAGATTAGAGAAGTCAACAAACCTCATCCGAAATGCCTAGTGTACTATAATTATCTCACATGGTTCTTATCCCACACTAGGTTTTTGTCCATCTTGTTGGTATACCTTTCACGATTCATCACCTCTCTTCCTCATATTAACATGGTTCAAGTTTCCACTGTGTATAAAAGGAAAATGAAAATAGAAGATATAAAAACCATCCACTACACCTTTACCCAATATTATATTTGTACCTGCATCAAAAATCACCATCTATGGGCCAACATATCCCATTTCTGATGGAGTTGTACATCGTACTATGATCAAATAACTTCACTAGTCTCCTCTTAAAATGTCTTTGTATGACCTCGTCCAAACCTCTAAGTCTCATTGTCAGTCCCTCATCGAGGTCCTTGCAATCTATTGAGGTTCTACCTCATGATCCCACACCTATTTACCACCATTATCACTCCTCATCATGTGGCGCTCTGACCACTTTTTCTCCATCTTTTTCTCCCACTACCATTCATCAAGTCTCTATTGTTAGTTTTTATGAGGAAGATATTATACCTCTCAAGCCAATGATCCTGACCCCACCTTATTCATTTCCATGTACATTGATAATACACACATTCGATGTGTTATGATTGATGGATGTGCTAGTATCAACATCATTTCCTCCCATATGTACAAAAATGCGCATCCTCGCAATTGCCTACATAATAACCCAATTATGATGTGTTCATTTAATGACGTTATGACTTCCACCCTCGGTACCATCATTCTCCACATTTTTGCATGGGCCCTCGTAATATTCTGAATTATTCTATGTCTTAGAGGGGGTATTCAATACAACATGCTACTTGGTTGACCTTTGATCCATGTATGGGCTGTCCCTTCTACCTTACATCGTTGTTTAAAATTTGAACATGAAGGGCACAACTACATAATTCGGGAGGATCCATCACCATTCAAAATCGGTAACATGCTTTATCAACCTAATGTTGTCCTTATACCAATTAAGGCATCTACAACCCTACCACTTCTTCTTCATCCACCACCTCATCCACCACTTTTTTGCTTACATCTTCCATAACCAACTCCTCTATTCCCACTTCCACTACAACTTCCACTACTAACCCATCTACTTAAAAACATTTGATGCTACTTTTTCCCATTTGTCTAGTGATTCATTTGTTCCACCTACCCACATACCAATCTTCGATCCCTTAGAAGGTGTTTTTCAATGCCTCACTCTAGGGGAGTACTACCTTTATAACATTAACACATTCCTTACTCCTCAAGAGTATGGTAACCTTCATCAACACCCACACTATAATCACTGAGTAGGAAAAGTTTTCCCTATGGTCCTCCCACCTTTGCACCAACCTAACGTATGGGGACTTGATATTTATACCTACTCACCTGAGCCACCTTCCCAAACTTGACCATTTTCATTTGATCTCCAATCTCTCACCAACCTCCGCTTCACCCACACCTTCCTCCATCACTATGCTTGGAAGGGCTTTGGATTTGGATTCTATGAACAAGTTCATCATACTATCATTCCTTACACCACCCGTAAGCATAAAGACCACAGTGGTATCAGATTTTCTGAACCACCTTCCAAGAAGGCTAAGTCGAACTCATTGAGGATGATAAACCTTCTCCACCCCTTTAACCTACCTCGGCACCTTCACCACAAAGTCGATGGATCCAAAATCCATTCCTCCTAACTTTTTTTTCATGAACACCACTTCCTTGGGACCTCGACCTATTAGTGTGATGGTGAGACTCCATTTGCTCTTCCCTTCACGTATCTTGACATGATCGATGAAAAACACCTTTATCAACGTTGCTCAATGTCGGGACAATGAGTCTATTCTCACCTACCTTAGTGTGGAAGATTCTTATATTCATCGATCATTACCTTACGAGATGAACACCATGTTGAATGAATTGAATTTCGAGATCAACATTCATACTTAGGACAACCCACACATTCTAAAGATAGGTCAATCTTTAGATGTTGTTAAATAAGAAGATTTCACCACTTTCCTCTAAGATCATAATAAAGCTTTTGCTTTGTCATATGACGATATGCCCGATATTGACCCAAATATTGTGCTCCACAATATCGTAACCATTCCTAATGCCAAACTAGTGAAATAAAAGCTATGAAAAATGCATCCTCGCATTGCCCTTCTTGTGAAAGAAGAACTATAATGCCTCCTTTCTGTTTCCTTCATTCTACCCATTGATTATCCCCAATGGATCTTTAACATCATTCCTATCACCAAAGTGATAGGGGGACTCCTTATTTACATGTATTTCTATGACCTTAACCTAGATTTCCCCAAGGAGGGTTCCTCTACCCAAGTATTGACTAAATTGTTGATCTCACTTCCGGCCATGAGATGCTATCACTCATAGACAATTTCTTAGGTTATAACCAAATATTACTCACCTTGGAAGATCAACACAAAACCAACTTCATCACTCCTTAGGGACCTTATGCTATCGTGTCATGCCCTTTGGCCTTAAAAATGTTGGTGCCACATATTAGTGGGATATGACTTATATCTTTCATGACATCATGCATAGCATATTGGAAGCTTATGTCAAAAATTTCTTTCCAAATCCAAACATCGGGCCAAACACCTTGTAGTCCTTAAGGTCATCTTTGACTGTAAATCTATCAAAAACGTATCAAACATGCCTATGACAAATGTGTCCATGAATGAACCTTCAATGTCAATGACCTTTTCCCGAATGAAAATCAACATGTGACCAAAGATAATAAAAGTAAAGCGGGCCAAGTTTTCTCCTAACTGGCTTGAACCTTATATCGTTACCATACCTATGGATCAAGTGCTTATCATTATTTATCTTCTCTTGAAGGTAAACCTGAGCCTGAGCCCCTTAATGCCTTGCATATTCATCCATTCTACTATTGAATCAAGTACTCTATCACCTTTTGTTTATTACACACTCATCCCTTGAGTAACCATTCCTTTCATCTACCTCTTTTAAGGACCAATGACTAAACACGAATTGTGTGATTATCCATCACCTTTCACCTTATCTTAAATATGAGTATTGGGGTTGTACTCATGGCATGATTCTCATGGATAATTTTCATCCTTGTCGAGATGGAATCATATGGTTGTTCGTCACTTAAAACCTCTCTTTCATATCTAACATCTGCGTGTTATGGGTTTTCCTTCATAAAAGAAGCCTATTCTCCTTTATAGTTTGTCCATGACCTAAAAGTAAAAAAAAATCAAAAGAAATATATGGGATTTTCAAATTGGACTCCTTGAGTCAAAATTCTTGTAAATAGACAACTCCCTCAAAAATTAAATCTATCTTTCTATCTTGTTGTTATAAATAGACCACTCCCTTGAAGGACAACTATAAAAAGATAGTCCTACTATACATAGTCTATCCAAAAAAGAAGACTATTTCTATAAAAATAAAATAAAATTATTCTAAAGCTTCCCACATTGATCAGCTTCATGAAGACCTCAAGGAGATATTCTATTCATCCCACATAGACTTCCCACATCGATCAGTCTATAAAACAAAAGTAAAAAATAAAATACAATACAACTTTTTAGTCATGGACTTGCCTATTCTGGTTTTGGGTATCTTGCAGAAGGGGCATGTTGTCTCACAATAAGGTTATGCTAAACAAACCACTCCACCTCACCTTCTTCCCTTTCTCTTCTTCTACCCACTCAAGGGACGTGGTGCACATGCGACACTTTGTGATCATGTAACTTCTTTCACCCTTAGAAAGTTCAATCATGCAATTCCTTTAGGGGCTTAAGTTCATAACCCTATCTTTAGTATGCTCATAATGGTTCTTACCACTTATGGAGTCTTTTCACCTCTTATACCATTCATCCCTTTGCTTACTTCTTGATTCTTCTACACAAGACAAGACCTTTGACATTTATTTTCTAGGATTTCTTCTCCTTTCACCTACATTTATAGTCATCACCTACTTCAATCAACTCATCGACACAACCATGCCTAATCAACCTAAAACAACCATACCTAACTTAACTTACCCATTTAACCATACCTAAAACTCACCAAGCTACTCACCTACCTCATCTTATTCTTCCCTATCTTGTGGGAGAACTACATCGGCTGAGGCCCCTTTCGCAAGGGCTATGTAGGTAACACTCTTAGGGCATGGGGCCCTTTGAGGTTAGTTTGTTCACTCTTTCACCTACTCATCATTTCCCTCATCAAACAAAAAGTTATTTCATTTCCATAAAACAATAGTTTGGAAGTTGACTTAAAACATACATCACCTCATACAACCATACCTACTATGCTACAAAATCCACTAAATCATGCCTAATTATCTAATTTCCAATCTCATATCATAACAAAATAACACAAACCATGCCTACACAACTAAATTTCCATTACACCAAAACTTGGAAAGAAAATTACACCATGCCTACATAACTAAGTTTCCATGATATCAATACAATGAACATAACATCTTTTTATCATACTCCTGCCTAAATCATCTAATTTCCATGAAAACAATAATTTGGAAATTTTCAACTCAGCCATGCCTACTCAACCTGACTCAACCATGCCTATACTTGACTCCACCATGCCTATACATGACTCTGTCATGCCTACATTTGACCTTAAATTTTCTTAAAACTCTAAGTTTCCACAACAACAATATACAAAATTGTAGTAAAAAAACATCATTACTCACATCAAGTTTCCATGAAAGCAATATAATGGAAATACACTCTCACATATCATCTCATCATCAAATATATAAATGGAAGGTTTGTGTGTCAATACACATATATACAGATATAAATAATAAAATTATCTCAAAACCTCTCATGTACAATCTCACATCTTGAGCATGCGGGCCGTATATGTAGCAAATATAAAAAACAAACAATATAACCCCATATCAAGTTAGGAAGGGCCTACACCTCTGTTGCTCTCTCTAGTCCCCTCATATGGTCTTGGTCTATGAGAACTAGTCACCTCGCCCTAACCCTTCTTGTGTGGCCGTGACCCTCGAGTTGTTAGAACTATGAGTTTGTGTTATGGTCCTCTCATTAGCAGCATGTTGTGTTTGGTACTCATCATAAGAAATACTCAACACTAGCCTCCATCAACTTGTCCTAATAGTATCGGGCCTCGAGATCTGCGTCTCTGTAATTGGTCATGGAGATAATGTGAGGAGGAACCATAGCCCATGGTGCACCTTGTGCACAGCCCCCTATACCTATGGCCTCGTGTAGTCTTCTATAATTAAAGGACCATGTCCCAATGCCGGTGGATGTGGCCCATGTTCTTATACACCGAGCTTGTATAATCGCTACTTGACCCTACAAAGTAGTAACCTCCTTTGTAGTATGGTAACCTATGCTTGAAATGTGGAAACTTTCCCCATCACCTACATGTTTTTGTACTAGTTGGGTTTGCAACGTAGTTACTTGTGCTTATAAAGTGTCACTTGTCCTGTCAAGGTGGTTACTTATTCCTATCCTTGTGTCAACTATACCCCTAAAGTAGTCACCTAACTCTACAAATGATCACTCTTCACTACAATTGTGTCCAAGTCTAGCTTCCCCGGTCTAAGAGGTGCTTCTTATAGTTTTGGGTTATCTACTAAACCAATATCCATTAGTGGTGCGTACATCATCAATCTTGTTATCCACCATCATCTCCTCCTACTCTGCTGGCCTTGTCGGATGTGGTGGAGATAAGGGTATCTCCACATCGTCTCTATAATACTAAGGAAATGGTGGTAGCACATCCTTTTATATCCCGAATTGGTATCGACTCTATCGGCTGAAATCATCTCATGCTAACCAACACACCTCTCCCGTATCCATCTAACATCATAAACCTATTCTTAACCATGATTTCCTTTTACTAGGACTCAATATCCACTCCCCCACCCATGTATATTACCATAACTAACTAAGACTTAGTCCTACCTACCTTAATTAACTAAGACTTAGTTCAACCCTAAAATCACATGCCTATTCTTCCTCTAACCACATTCCCACTTATCTAAGTGCAACATTCCATTTTGATCATGAGAATAGAATAGAGGCCTAAAAAAGATTGCCAAGATCTGTCATTTTTAGTAAACCTAGGATTTCCCACCTTAACCGACGCTGATCAACCCTAAACCGATGTCGGTCACCTAAACCATCATTCGGTTACCATATATTCATTTTGGTAACCTTTTTTGAGAGGTTGGAAGAATTATTCAAGTCTTGGAGAAGAGAGATATCTACATGCAAGCATGCACAGAGCACTCTGCACATCCAGACACCCTGAACAACAACCAAGCACGATATCTGAAAGGAAAGCATTCATGGTAACATTTCGGGAAGCACAACCACAACACTACTGACCACCGGTTCCATGGATCAACCATCACCTCCATCCAACCACTAGGTCTACAAACACCAGTAAGTACCTTTAGATCTACACCTTCCCATATTTATTTAGATTAGTTTCTTCATATTTTTGGAGAGTTCTAGTCTCCCTTACATCCCATCATCTCTCACCTCCTCTTGCAAATCCCTCCACCCAATCACCTACAACTTTTAACCTCCCATACTAACTCCAGACACCTCTGACTACCCCTAACATTGTCATCTACCTCCCCATTATCTGTCCATTCTCTGGGAAATCCTAGAGAATCACCAAAATCCACCTTCACTAAGTTTCTACCAGCCCGACCCTACCGATGTTGGTTAACCAAAACCATCATCGGTTTCCTCTCAACCGACATGGTCATACCATACTGACATGGTCTCTGTGTCTGGAAAACCTTCCTATAACAACAACCTCATACCTTTCACCCAAACAACCCAAATCACCTAAAGCTTGACCTTGACCTATCCCAACCACTTTATTTACCTGTTTGACTTCAGATCTGATCATAACCTAGCTTGTTAGATTAGATTTGTTTATTGTACTTGAATGAGATACCTAAATCATATCAACTATAGTAGGACATTATTGGTTCATATTATTTCTTGCATTAAGTTGTTTTAAATAGTGGATTGACAACCATCTAGGAAGTACACACTTTCGGATCTAGCATACGCTAGGTAGTCCACTGACATATATATTGTTTAATATTCCTTTTTGTGGTCTTGTTTGTATTGCAGTAGTTCCTCCTAGAAAAAGGAAGTTCTCACAATCAGCATTGGATCGGGAAATTAGAATGCATGCACACTCTACCTTCCACCTTCACTTCAGGTATTCCTCCTCACCCTTACCTTATCTATTTTTCTCTTACGTATGCACACTATTTGGTGAAACATTTTGGCATACCCGGTGGGACCCATTTGGGTTCTTTGCATTGTTCATTCTTAGGGAATCATTTTGTGTTTATTTATTTTTGAAAGATATTTCACATTAAATCTTCTCCCTTGGAAACATTCTTCTTCTCCTACTTGTCTCAGTGACACTGTAGTTTGGATTAAAAAGAACACTTCTTTTTTTTTTTTTGTATTGCATTAGTGAAAGACATACTCTTTCCTATTCATTATTTCTCTCATCAAATATAATTTGTGGATTTGGGTTTAAAATCTTGTTGCATTTCATCCTTGTATGTTGCATTATTAGCTCACATTTAAAAATGAGGGCAACCTATATGTTGGAAGTCATGCCCAGCTGATGGTTGACACAATTGAACCATAGAAAGCACATTTCTCTCTTCTCTCTCTTTTCCAAACCACACAAATTTGAATTACACATCTTCTTAAACAACATCCCACCTAGAAGAAGTTGTCAATGATCACATGATCAAGAGGATTGACAGTGGGTGCCCAACTGGTTTCTCTGTCTAGTCATCACCTCAGAGAAAGGACCGCCCCCACCATAACATAACCGAAACCTCACCTTTAGATTTCCTTCTTGTAGGATGCCTTCCCAACAAAAAAATTTGTTCTAAATTCACAAGTCATTCTTAATAGCATAAGCTAAAACAAACATAAATTCACTTTTAGGATTACGTGTTTTTCTTAGCTTTGTTCTTGACTTGTGTTTTGAGGTGTGAGTTACGATTCTCCATTTTTCTTCTTCCTTTCACACTCCCCATCATAGCTGGAGTATTCTAGTTATTTTTGAGTGTGTCAAGACCTTATCTGGTCATTCTTAGATTTTTGGGTTGACCCTTTATCTAGTTTTAATTCACAAACATCCATTTTTCTTCATTTCTTCTCATTTCACAATAATCGCATCGGTCCAATGACCATCATTGTTTTACATTGACCATCATGGTTGACCTAACTAGTGTGTCTTCTAGCTATTTTGGTTATTTTACCTGAAACAACCTTCATCATCACTATATCTTTTTTTTTTTGGTCCTCAGGACACCATCATATCCCCAACTTTTTGATATCTCTGTCAGGTATAATTTTCCCACTCATACTCATCAATTTTATTTCATTTTCTGAAACTGGTACTTTCCACATGAGTGACCTCAGGTATATCGTTATCATAACCATCGTTAGTTCCCTTAATGCATCATCGGTCATATTGACCATCGTTGGTTTTTGTGTTTGATTTTTAATCAAAACACTAACCAGATTTACCCCCTGGACTTTTTCCTTCTCTTCTTCTTCTTGTTTTTTCTATGTCATTTACAGAATATAATTTTACCAAGTCAACACTAATTCACATGGTGTTGACTCATAGCCAAACTAATGCCCTTGTATTTCATGCCAGCCATCAACCACTCCCACCTAGTCCATCACCATCATCCATCCTATCACCTATGGATCCGACTCACTTATCCCCATTACTACCGGTGATGAGGAGTTCACAAGACTCCTTGATCAGAATCCCATGGCCTTATAATACTATATCTTCCCACTCATCTACCTGGGACTCCTCAAGATAAGTTAATATATGACATGCCCATGTATCTATCCCTCCCCCTCGCACCCACTTCCATGTCAGCTACCACTAGTTTGGTGCTACCCTCATCCACATTACCCCATGTGGTCTCTAGTTAGGTTCCACCTCTACCATAACTGCTACCCCAATGATGTCTATTACACCCATGACATCACCATTCCTTCACCAACTACCTTGAGCATAGCCCCATCCACCCCCTTTTCCTCGTATGTACCAGTGGCATCACAACCACCTCTGAGTGTGCAACCCACACCCCTTTCCAAAATATGGTTCTTTCTATCCCTCAGTCTCTACCACCCATTACCATGAGAGTCATTGTGACCACCCCACCTATTTACATGCATCATCAGCATAGCCCCCAATCTCATCTTGTCACTTATTTGGGGTACATTCCACCTATATCTATACCCCCTTCATAGTTTTCATATTCCACACCCTCATGTACTGGGATGCCATCTACATCATACACCCATCATCAACCTCCCTTTACTATGGGAGGCACCCATTCCTCACAACCCACCAATGACCTCATTAGGATGATGATGGAAAAGATGTAGACATTAGAAGCATCGGTTTCTAGCTCTCGTAACTCCTTGACCTATGATGAAATATGTAATGAGCCTATTCATCCATCCATTCCTATTCACCCATATCTGTGCATTGGGAAATGCCTAAATTCAACCATTTTAATAGTAAAGAGGACCCACAACAACACTTGTGGTCATTCAAGCATGGGTGTTACCTAATTTCCCATGATGATGCTTTTCTCTTATGAACATTTCCCATGTCCCTAACAGACCCCTTAGATTGGTATACAATAGTTTACCTAGACATTCCATCTACTCCTTCAACCAAGTGGCTCAAGAATTCCTAGACCACTTCTCGATCAATGTAGTCAAGAAGGTCACCATGACCAACTTTATTTGACATGACAAGTATGAAGATGAATCTATCATAGATTTTGTTTCCCATTGGTGGAGTCTTATCAACCAATTAACATTCTAGCTACCTCAAACTGAACTTATTGAGTTGTTCACTAGAGCTTGTGCAGACACATCTCACCAACTCTGTAGGTACAAACCTTCCAAACCTTCAATGAAGCATTCACCATGGCATGAAAGCTAGAAATTCATGCCATTGAAGAAAAGAAAATCCAATTACGAAACAAGAATGCCCCATTCAAATCAAATGATTCTTCTTCATCTTCAAAACCTCAAAATAACTATTCAAAGGCCAAAGGATCTACCAATGTATGGTAGTCCTCAAGGTGGGTCCATCTCATCCTTCTAATCAAGCCCAACCTTCTTCCAATCTTTCCCTATCTAGGCCTTTCAGCTCCGATGGGAGAGTAGGAAGTACACATCAATTGGAGAACCCTATTCTTTCAGTCTTGGAAAAGCTTCTTAAATTTGGAGCCATTACACTTCCTCCCATAAAACCTCATACAGTTTTGATCCCACTCATCCTATGCCTGCATGGTATAAGGAACATGACTACTATAATTACCATCATGTCAAAGGCCATAGTGATGGTAATTACATAAATTTTAAGAACATTGTCCAAGAGATGATAGATAATGGAGACCTCATCGTGGACAACCCGAATGCACCGAAAAATCAAAATTTCACATCTTTAAAAATTCATTCCCTAACCATAAACCATCATCTAATCAAAATAGTGAACCTTCATCCAGTGACAAAAACAATGTCCGTGAAGTCCACATGGTTTTTGATATCATATCAACCATTCCTCAAATCCCACCTATTTCGTCTATTGAGGAAATTCTGGCATGAGCTCCTCTACCCACAGAGGAGCATACCTCTTCCACTCCTTCACCCCAGAGGAGTCCCCTTCATCTCTTCCTTCACCCATGGAGGAACCCACACTTTCTACCAATGCCATTTCACCATCTACCTCACAACCTACCAAATAATCAACACTTTTAATTCTCCCATCCACAGGAGAATCATCATCATCTTCTCCTCCACCAAGGAGAAGTCTACCTCACCCCACCTATTATCTCTCCTACCCATGGGAGACTCGTTAGACATGCCACTACCTATTGGGGGAAGTTCTCCCTCAGCATCCCAAGACCCCATTGACATGATCTCAACTCTCTTTTACCTATACAAAGTCCGAGGCTAGCCAATTCCCTATCTCACAGACATATTTTATAGGGATTTCCACCAAACCAACTCCATCCATTCTTCTTTAGTAGTCCCATTTTCATGGTTGGTGATCGCTTGGATTATGTTGATAATTCCATGCTCTGGGGATGTCTTCGGCTCCCCTTTTTGACCCAAATGCAAAATGTTTCCTGAGGATACTTCCATGATCTACCCAAAGGTATTTTTCAACAACCAGATTGACATTGACCATGCCTATTGAAATGACTTCTTCTTCATCATCCCTACCTACATCCAAACCTCTACCCACAACTAAAACCATTCCAAGACCTCAAAACCTACCCACACCTATCTCCTCACCTATATCTAGACCCATCACTACCTTGGGTGTCATGCCGACATCAAGCCTTACTCACCCACCTATCAAATTGGACTTAGCCACATCTTCCCAAACCCACACCAACATTATCCCTCCACCTAAAAGGAAGACCCAACCTTCTAGGCCACATACACCGGTCTCACCTACCACACCTTTGTCACCTTCCCCTTTCCATCCATCCTAGGGCCCCATCCATCAACCTTGATCAAATATTTCCTCCTACCCAAGGCCACCAAAAGCTAAACAACCTACTACTTCATCATGAGCCTTTGTTACACCTCATTCACCCAAAACCAAACACCCTCACCCTCACCCATGCACTTCTTACCACCTATACCTCCACCAGTTACTATAACCCCAACTTTACCTATATGACTTCAACCCATACCATCCACCCAACCTCTACCAACCACTTCCACCACAACTCGGTTGTCCCCATGGGTAACCATCCTCTTCCACCATCTACTTTCCCTTTTGCATCCCATACCCCATGTCACCTTTACCCAAGAAGGTGCAACCCAAAGATAAGAACCCACTACCCTCTAATAAGGTAGTCAAACCAACAAAACCTTCCAGTGCTAGTTCTTCTACCACACCTTTACCCAAGAAGATGCCATCAAAACCTAAGACAATACCACTTACCAAACTAGTGGGCCAACCCATTCCTCCTCCTATAAACCTCTTCCCTCATGATCATCCACACCTTTACCCAAACCCACACTCACTTCCCATTGTGATCCATTAACAGGGTCCTACGCCAACATTTTAACCAATCTCTTAGAGACTTCCATCATCACATTACCACCACTTTGACCTTACGATCCTCTCAAACCCAAACCAAAAGGGTTTGATGAAACCAATATTTTTGCCTATCATCATGTGTGCCAGGACATGATGTAGAAAATTGTAAGGCTCTAAAAACCATTCTTCTCCAACTTTTTCCTCCTGAAAAAAATTTTGACGATGATGATGACCTTCTTGATGAGGACCATATTCCACCTTCACCTATCACCACACATCATCATCCCTTTCTTCTTCAATGACCAACATCTCCACCCCCACAACCCTTTTTTCCACCTCCAAAATTTGAGATCAACATGGTCATATCAGAGAGTTGGCCAAATCACCACCCAAATGTGTGCCCTACTCACTTCACAAGGATTTTCCCCACCATTAGGTTTTTTCCCATCATGTCATTACACCACTCATCCTACACCTTCTCCATTTACCACCTCCCCTCATATTAACATGGTTCAAGTTGCCACCCGTGCTCAGAAAGACAAAGGAAAAGAAAAAAAAAGCAACTAGCCCATCAACCAACCCCATGCCCAATATACCATCTGCACCCATGCCCAAAATCACCATTCGAGGACCTACATACCCTATCTCTGATGGGGTCACCCATCACACAATGATAAAACAATTACATCAGTCCCCTCTAAAGATGTCTTTGTATGATCTCATCCAAACTTTGAATCTCATAGACAAGCCCTTATAGAGGTTTTGCAATCCATTGAAGTTTTACCCAATGACCCCACACCAGTGGCCTCCATTATCACCCCTCACCATGTGGCCTCACTTACCAAATCATCTCCTTCTTCTACCCCCATGCCTACTCCTCAAGTCACCACCCTCATCTTCTCTGATGAGGAGATTGTACCTCTCTCTAGATAGATGATCTTGATCCTTTTTTTTTTTTTTTCTATCTATATCGATAACATACATGTACGATGCATCATGATGATGGTGGTGCTAGCATTAACATCATCTCCTCCCACATATACAATCAAATGTGCATCCTTCTAATTATATGCATAATAACCTAGTTATGTTGCACTCCTTCAACGACACCATCACCTCCACCCTTGGCACCATTATTCTCCACATTTGTGTAGGCCCTCGCACTATCCCAAAACTATTCTATGTCTTAGAGGGAGAGTTCTAGTATAACCTATTGCTCAGAAGACCTTGGATTCATGTCATGGGTTGTGTCCCTTCAACTTTACACCACCATTGTGTAAAATTCAAACATGAAGGACATAACTATACCATCCCCGCCCCATCACCATTCAAAACTTGTAACATGTTGTACCGACCTAATGATGTACTTTGTACTCAGTCAAGGCATCTCCACTATCCCCACTTCTCCTTCACCCATGAGCCCATCCACCAATGCTTGCCACCACCTCTCCCACATCTAACTCTTCTATTCCTACTACCGCCAGCCTCTGTAAGCTGACCCATCTACTTCCCAACCAACCAACCGATACCCCTCCTGCCCAATCATCTAGTGATTCATCTATCCCCGCTACCCACATATCTACTACCGATCCCTTAGAAGGTGTTTTTCAATGCCTCACTCTGGGGGAGTACTACCTATACAATATTAACACATTCCTCACTCCACAAGAGTATGGAAACCTACACCAACACCTCAGTTATGACTATCACATAGGAGAGGTTTTCCTTATGGTCCTCCCCACCTTCGCACTAACCTAATGTATGGGGGACTTGATACTACCACTTATTCACCCAAACCTCCATCCCAAACATGACCATTTTCATCTAACCTCCAATATCTTACTAACCACCACTTCACCCACACTTTCCTTCATCATGCACATGGAAAGGCTTTTGGTTTTCATTTTTATGAACAAGGCCACCATACCATCATTTCATGTACCACCCATAAACACAATGATCATAGTGGCATTGGATTTTTCACACACCATCTTCCAAGAAGGCCCACATCGACCTCATTGAGGAAGACAAACCTTCTCCACCCCATTCACCAACATCACCACCTTCACCCACATGGAGTCCATAGATCCCGAATCTATTCCTCCTACTTTTTTTTTTTTTTGTAAACACAATTTCCCTGGGACCTCTGACCTATCAATGTGATGGTGAGGTTCCCTCTTCTCTTCCCTTTCTTGTATCCTGACATGATCGATGATGATACACCTTCTATTAATGTCATTCAATGTAGGATGATGAGTCTATCCTCACCTACCTTAGTGTGGAAGATTCTTATATTCACCGGTCATTACCTTCTAGAGATGCAAACCATGTTGAATGAATCGACTATCGAAATCAACATTAACACTCAAGATGACCCACACATTCTAAAGATAGGCCAATCTTTAGATGTTGCTGAACAAGAAGCTTTTACTTCTTTCCTCTCGGGACCATAGCAACACTTTTTCTTGGTCCTATGTTGATATGCCCAGTATTGACCCAAACATTGTGGTCCACAATATCGTTACCATTCTTGATGCCAAACCCATAAAAAAAAGCTATGGAAAATGCATCCTCGCATTGCTCTTCTTGTCAAAGAAGAACTTCAACGCCTTCTCTCAGTTTCCTTCATCCTACCCATTGACTATCCCCAATGGATTTCTAACATCGTTCTATCACAAAAGTGACAGGGGACTCACATTTGCATGGATTTCCATGACCTCAACTTAGCTTCCCAAAAAGACTTTCCTCTACCAGGCATTGACCAACTGGTTGATCTCACCCGGCCATGAGATGCTATCACTCATGGATTTTCTGGGTTATAATCAAATATTACTCACTCTAGAAGATCAACACAAAACTACCTTCATCACTCCTTGGGGGACCTTCTGCTATCGAGTCATGCCTTTTGGCCTTAAAAATGTTGGTGCTACATATCAAGCGAGCCATGACTTATATCTTCCATGACATCATGCATCACATATTGGAAGATTACGTAGATGACCTTCTTTGCCAAATCCAAACATCATCAAGCTGAAAACACCTGATAGTCCTTAAGGTCATCTTTGACCACCTCATCAAGTATTGTGTTCACCTTCAACCTAAGAAGTGTGTCTTTGTGGTACTTTCAAGAAAACTCCTTGGTTTCATCATTTCTTTGCATGGCATAGAAGTTGATCCTGCTAAAGTAAAGGCTATTCTCAAAATGCCTCCACCTACTAATCTCATCAACTTTGAAGTTTGCAAGGTAAGTTGTAATCTATCCATTGGTTCATTTCACAACTTTTCGACCATTGTCAACCATTTCATCATCTCCTCAAAAAGGATGTCTCATTCAAATGGGATGATGAATGCCACAAAGCCTTTGATGCCTTAAAACAATACCTTCTTCAACCACGGTGCTCATTCCTCCTAAGGATGACCAACCTTTTACCTATACATTTTTACTACTATGACCATTCCTTAGGTGCCATGCTCACTCATCATGATGAGAGCAACACAAGGAACAAGTGGTTTATTACATAAGTCATACACTTCTGGACTATGAAACTAGGTACACCCATGCTGAAAAACTTTCTTAGCCTTAGTTTTTGTCGCCACTAAACTTCGTCATTACCTACTCAACCACAAAACCTTTGTCATCACTAACATTGATCCCCTACATTACATGTATGCCAAACCCTACCAACATCAATGTGTTGCACATGTTGGCTCATGCTTCTTGCAGACCTTGACCTTGAATTCATCCATCAAAAATTTATCAAAGGCCAAGCCATCATTTGACCAACTAGTAGATGCACCTCTTTCTGGAAATCAACCCTCTAACTTTGATTTCCCGATGAAAATCCATTACTACCCTCTCTTTGGATGATACCACTTACCAGATGACCTTATTCTTTGATGGTTCCAAATGTCAGCATGGAGGTGGTGCAGGTGTTATCCTCATTCCTCTTGATGGTGAACCTATGCCTTTATCTTTCAAACTAGATTTTGATTGCACTAACAACATCACCAAATATGAAGCACTCGTATTAGGCCTTCAAACCACCATCTCCTAGATGTTAAATCAATTAATATCTTTGGTGATTCCCAACTAGTTGTAAACCAAGTCAATGGTATATACTAGTGTTGTAATGAAATACTACAAAAGTACAAATGTCATGTCGACATACTTTTGACTACCTTTGACCATTATGAACTTCAAACCACCCCATGTTCTACTAATAAATTTTGTGGATACCATGGCCTTCCTAGCTTCTCAGATACCCACTTCACCTTTGACTCCAAAATATTTGTCACAATACAAAGGTTGCAATCACCCTCTTATTTACCTCATGAGGTCATTCCATTGGAACCATTACACCTAACCCACATGTGACCTTTGGTATAAGTAGTTTGTAGACTACCTTTCCCTTTCCATTCTACCTCCCGATCTCACTCGTAATGGACAATGTGCCTTTCTTAAAAGTGTCTCTCACTATGTCATCATGGGTGGTCTCCTTTATAAAGTGGCTTTGATGGTATTCTCTTACGATGCCTTACAAGTTCTGAAATTCCTTACACCATCAAGGAAGTTCACAATGGAATTTGTGGAGGTCACTTTAGTGGTTTAGCTATCACTAAATGCATTCTTCACCTTGGCTATTATTGGCCAACCCTAAACCATGATTATTGTGACTATGTCAAATGTTGTGTGAAATGCCAGCAACATGCTAATCTTCATCACACACCTAGTCATGCCTTATAGGTCACACGAGACCTTTGGCCTTTCTCTCAATGGGGTTTGGATCTTGTTGGAGAGATCAATCCTCATTCTTCACAATGCCATCAATGGATTATAACCACTACTGAATACTACACTAAATGGGTAGAAGCCATTCCCTCATTTCTACAAAATCTGAGAAAATATGTGAATTCATCAACCATCACATCATTTTTTCACTTTGGTGTCCCTCACCTCATCACTGATAATGGAAAGCAATTCAAAAAAAAACCCTAAAAATTTGTGATGCTTTTGGCATTCAACTCAAGTTTCTCGTCACCTTATTACCCACAAAAAATGGCCAAGAAGAATCAACCAATAAAACCTTGAACAAAATTCTTATGAAAGTAGTTGATGATACTGGGAAGGATTGGCATACACACATTCCTTTCACCTTGTGGGCTTACCACACTAGTATTCACACTTGACTGCTGCCACACCTTTCTCTCTGGTCTATGGTACCGAGGTTGTCTTGCCTCTCAAAGTCTAGATTCCATCTCTCCGCATCTCACTACAAGACATGCTCAATGATGATGACTTTCATAAGACGCATTTAGCACAACTTGAGTTGTTAGATGAATGTCATCTCAATGCTCTTGATCATCTCCAAATCTACCAAAAATGTATCAAATGTGCCTATGATAAACATGTCCATGAATGAACCTTCTAGGTCGGTGACCTCATCCTGAAGGAAAATCAACATGTAACCAAAGAAGAGAAAAGTAAATGGGGGAAAATTTTCTCCTAATTGGCTTGGACCCTATATCATTACTCATGCCTATGGATCAGTGTGCTTATCATTTGTCTTCACTTGAAGGTAAACCCAAACTGAGCCCCTCAATGCCTTGCATCTTAGACCATTTTATTGTTGAAATCAAGTCCTATATCACCTTCTGTCTATTGACCACTCATCCCTTGAGCGTTCATTCACCTTCCATGTTACCCATTTTGAGGATCAATGACTAAACAAGAATCATGTGATTACCCATCACCTTTCAAGCCTTATCTTCAATATGAGTACCATGGCTCTACTCATGGCATGATTCTCATGGATACTTTTTCATCTTTTTCAAAGATGGAATCCCATGGTCATTCATCACTTGAAACCATCTCTTTCATAGTTAACCTCTGTGTGCTATGGTTTTGTCTTCTAAACAAGAACCTAATCTTCCTCTATAGTCTTTCCATGACTTAAAATGTCCAAAAAAAATGGGATTCAACTCCTTGAGTCAAAATTCCAAAAAAAGATGACTCCCTCAAAAGGGACATCTCTTCTCTCTCTCTCTATTATAAATAGATACTATAAGGATAACTATCTCCTTGAAGGAAACTATATAAAGTCATTGCAAAAATACAATAAAATGTTTAAGCTTCCCACATCGATCAGCTTCATGAAGACCTCAAGGAGATAATATACTCATCCCATATAGACTTCCCACATCGATCAGTCTATCAAAAAAAAAAAAAAAATGAAGAAAATGATACTTTTTTTTGTCATGGACTTGCCTATTTTTGATCATGGGTTTTCTAGGTAAACATGTTATCATACACTAAGTTACGCTAAACCACCCATTTTCACCTCATTTCCTTTTCACCCTAATTTTCTATCTACTCAAGGGACTTGCCATAACTATGACATTTCGTGATCATGTGACTTTCTTCACCCTTAGAATAGTCCATTATGCAACGCCTTTAGGGTCTTACGTTCATAAGCCCATCTTGGGTATGGTAGACTCATTAGGGTTCTTATCAATTAAGTGGCTCTTTTACCACCTCTTACCATTCACCTTCTTCATTACTTATTGATTACCCTATATAGGACCATCGACACCTACATTTTAAAATATTTCCACTATCACTATGACACATTTTAAAATATTTCCACTATCACCTAAAACTCCACCATGCCTATGACCTAGACTCAATCATGCCTAAAACCTACCAACCCATTCCTCTAATTCATCATATTCTTCCCTAGCTTATGGGAGAACTACATCGGCCTGAGGCCCCTTTTTTTCATGGGGCTATGTAGGCAATCACTTTGAGGGCATGGGGCCCTTGAAGGTTAGCTCGGCCACTCTTTACCCTAAACTATTTTCCCCCATTTTTCTATTCATATTCTATCTTAGTTTCCATTTTCTACAACACTGGGAAATTAATACAAACATCCATATCCACCATGTTACCACATCATAAAAACATCCAATCAATCATTCCACATTTCTATAATATCACAATTTTTAGAAATTTACACCATAACATACATATAACTCATCATTTATTTCCCATGTTACTAATAACTTGGAAATTAAATCAAAACCAAAAACATGATCAAATCATGCCTAAACTAACACAACTCCTAAATCATAAACCTAAACCAACATGAACTCCATCATGCCTAAACCAACCTCGACTCATCATGCCATGACTCATCATGCCTAAACCAACCCGACTCCATCATGCCTAAACCAAACTGACTCCATCATGCCTAAAACGACTGACTCCATCATGCCTAAACCGACCTGACTCCATCATGCCTAAATGAACCTAACTCCATCATGCCTAATCCACCTAGTTTCCACCCATATACATATAACAATGGAAATTAAAGAAACTACATCATCCATACCATAAATCCCATCATCTATACCAATGAAAGTATACACATCAATACAAATGTACACCGATACAAATACATAAAAGTATCTCAAAAATCTCATATATACAACCTCTCACCATCTTCAGCACGTAGGTTGGTATATATGATCAAAAATCTCAAAAACTCTCATGTACAACCTCACTATCATCATGGCACACAGGCCGATATATATAAAAAATAATAAACAAAATGATGACATCAATCATCGGCCCATCTGATATCCAAGCTGGTCTCATCTATCTCCTCCTCCTCTCCTCTACCCATGGTGCCCTGCCATCATCTCTCCACCCTCTATGGGTCTAGCTCTCACCTCTCCTAGCCTACAGCTGGGTCTAGCCTCCGTGAACTAGTGGCCTCCCTGACCCTGTCTCTGGGCTCGCTAGCCCCTAAACTCTTGCACTATGTGTGTGAGATCTCGTCCTCTCACTCGAGGCATGTTGTACCTTGTACTCTACATAGGAAGGGATATTTATCCCAGTAGTGATCAAATGATCTTAGTAGTATCTAGCCTCATTCAGGGCATCCCTAAATATAGCCATCGCACTGTCTGTGGGGTGTCATAGGTCTCACAACAACTTGTGAGTTTTTCCCTACTACTGGTGGCCTCGACCCCTATACCTATGAACCCTGCCCTCCTCTCTATACCATGGGACCCTATCCTTGTTAATGCTGTACCATGGGACCTTGTCCCCTGAGCTTGAGGTGTTTCCTATGTTGTGATATGGGCCTGTAAGGCCACAATATGAGCATGTGTAGTGACCAACTGGCCCTGTAACCATACTACTTGCACCTGTAGGGTGACTACCTGTCCCCCATCTCCATCCACCTGTGTGGGTGCCTATCCCTATGTAATATGGGCTTGTAAAGCCACCACCTGTGCTGTAATGTGGGCAACTGTGCCTCTAGACCTACCCCATAACTACCCCTATAATACTGTGATCTGGGCCTGTAAAGTGGTAACTTGCCCCTTGCAAAGTATCCCTCTGAATTGTAAGGGTAGCCAAGTCTAGCTGCCTGGCCTAGGTGGTGTTGCTCATAGCTGGACTACCCACCACTACTTCCTATGTATCTATCTATAACTCTGGCATCATCAATCCTGCCGGTCCACTATTTCTACTCCTCCTCCTACCCTGTCGGCAACATTATCGTTGTGTGGTAGAGGCATAGGCCTCTCCACATCGTCTCTCTCATGTTGAGGGAATGGTGGTGGCACATCCTGGGGTAGCCCAAACTACCACCTGACCCTATCAATAGGTATCATCTCATGCTCATCTGACATGACGCCCCTCTATCCACCTTAGTAGTTGTAACTCATCCAACTCCACTGCCATCTTCATGTATGAAGGGAAGCCAACATACGGCCTCCAAATGATGTCCACTCCAGATAACCCCTCCAACACACCTATAATATGCCACATCATGAGTAGCCTCCTAGCATCCCTGCACTCTCCAACAACAGCACCCAACTCCTATATCCAACTCAAACCAAGCCCACATCAAATGCATCCATATGGGGCATACAACTAGACGCACACATATGATGTGCTCATATGCCCAGTAGTGGAGAAGAAAGGTGTAACACAAATGAACCTCTGCAACCTCCCATAGGCCCACAACTCCTGTAAAATGCACACCAAGAATGTTGGCACCCAAGAAAAATGGGTCCTATCCTCCATCATGTCATGGAGGACTCCCATCAGTGCTCATGGGAATCTCCCACCCTCTACACATCTGGCAATGAAAAAAACACACTACCTCCATGATCAAAACAACCAACCTCATCTCCTCAGGATGGGCCATGTACATATCTCCATAGCTCAAGCAAGCACACTATGGAACCTCATCTCTATCATCCCCTCTCCAAAACACCATCAACATCAGCTCCTCTAATGCCTCTGAAGAAATAGAATAAACCTACATCCCCACTATGGTAACTCCAAGATCCTATACACATCCTCTAGGTGACTATGATCTCACCCGTCGGTAGATGAAATGTGTTGGTCATGAATCCCATTTGTCATGATGAGTGTGACCATCAAGCTCGGCTCCCAAACTATGTGCCTGTAGTGTCTGACCCCAATCAGGCCAACATCTATAATGTGATGCCACTCCTTTTTCATCATGCTCCCTCATACCACTAGTAATAGAGGTAGTACTCTATCTCTCATCCACAATTGGTCCCTATCCTGCACCCAACAAACCACACCATTATTAAATCTTGACCACACTTAACATATCACTTACCCGACTAACCTATTCCCAAAATTCTTATTATTTATTTCCCACAACCCTAACAACCTACCCCTTTCCCCATCCCACTTTCACACCCCTCAACTTGTATCATATATATTTTTACCCTACCTATTCTCAACACACTTACATTTATACCTCACTACCTCTCTTCTCTTTTCCCTCCCACCATAACCCTTTCTCGATCTATTTTTCCTCAAACTTAGCCAATCTATCGGTCATAGTGATCGGCATCATCCATCATGACCGACATTGGTCACCTTCTATTTGACCGATGCCTATGCTATGGATGACCTATGTCGGCCACTTGACCGACAGGTCACTTCACACCGACCAAACCCACAAAACCCCTCCCCCATTTCTCAAAATTTGACCATACTGACCTAAATACCTACCCTATCCTACCCAAATCTCCCCTACCTTTCTCCCTCCCTACCCTATTTAACCCACATTGGACTTCCTACCCTTCCTATTTCATCAATTTTACTTCCAAATTCAAATTTAATTCCTACCCAAAACCATTTCTACCCAAACCAATTTCTACAAACTATTTCAACTAACAAGAGTAGAATTGGATCGAATCTTACCTCATCTCGGTTCCATCGGCATGGTGGTACATCCAAACACCACACCTGGTGGCCCCCAAACCCTCTCCTCTCCTCTGCCATGCCAAAATCCACTCCTCACCTCCAACCAATCAAATCAATCACACCACTCTCATGGACCCATCTACTAGCTCCTCTCACCAACTCGTAATCTCCACTCACCTCAACTGTACAATGCCTTGTCCTTCTCTCTAGAAAGGTCAAAAAGGTCAAACGGCTCTATCATTTTCTCAAAAGTCACAACACAACAATGATTCCATAAAATACAGAATTTTTATTTTATAAACCAAATTGACATGACCGACATCGGTCATATTTGTGCCCTAGCCAACCGATGACATCGGTCACCATATAACCGCATCGGTCAACCCTTATAGCTATTTTCCCTTGCTAAGATTCCTTTTACCTGCAACCATTAGAGCTCACACACCTTTTATCATTATGGACACCTATTGAACCATACCTATAAGCCCAAACTACCCCTACATTTCCTTAGTTGCATCTTAGGATTTGTTATTTTACCTATACCTTGGCCTTACCCATGCCATGACCTATTTTCCTGAACCTGACCTACTTGGTGTGACCATTAACCTTATGTACTTGTTATACCTTGTGATGTTGTTACCTATGTTGTTTTAGCCTAACAACCATACCTTTCCTATTTTCATGTGCATTTATCCCGACCAAACCTTTGGTGTACCAAGAACATACCTAAACATTCCTGCACCTAACCTACATTGTGTTTTGGACCATATCCTATACCTTGGATACCTGAATCACTTCACCCTTGTTTGGATAAACCTATCGACCTTGGATGATGTAGATTTTGCAAGCTCTTTAACCTAGTATCGTGTTGTAATCTATACGTGTGTGTGTGCATGTGTTTGATTTTCATTACCCATTACCTAATTTGACCTTGGCCTATTACCTTTTACCCAATTTAACCATTACCCATACCTGATATGACCCCATCCTACTACCTTTTACCCACATTGACCATCACCCTTTCCTATAGTACTCTACCCTTCCCCACCTACCTTCACTTCCACCAACTACACATTTATCAAACCACTCACCGATTCCGTATAACACCTCATCAATTCTTGGTTTGAGGGGGATCACCTTCACCCACACATGGGGAAATCACTACCTATTTTTGTCAGTGTCGCTTACTAATACAAGCTACGTGACAAAAAGGGGAAAATGTAGACACCAAATTTGGGTCACACTCCCCTTTACCCCACATGTATATTAATTTAATCACCCACAATTAAATTAATGCCCACTCTCACAATATTCATTATTTAATTACCTTAATTAAACTAATTTCCACCTCACCTAGACACCTCACCCCACCACATCACCTAGACACCTCATCATAAACTATTCTTAGCATATTTCCTTTTACTAGGACTCAATATCCACTTACCATAGCTAACTAAGACTTAGTCCTACCTACCTTAATTAACTAAGACTTAGTTCAACCCTAAAATCACATGCCTATTCTTCCTCTAATGACATTCCACTTATCTAAGTGCAACATTCCATTTTTGATCCGATAGAATAGATAGAGCTGGTCAAAAAAGATTGCCAAGATCTGTCATTTTTAGTAAACCTAGATTTCCCACCTTAACCGATGCTAGTCAACCCTAAACGATGTTGGTCACCCTAAACCATCATGGTTACCATATATTCATTTTGGTAACCTTGTTTGAGAGGTTGGAAGAATTATTCAAGTCTTGGAGAAGAGATATCTACATGCAAGCACGCACAGAGCACTCCTGCACATCCAGACACCTTGAACCAACAACCAAGCACTGATATGAAAGGAAAGCATTCACAAAAACATTCCAAGAAGTCTCCCTTACATCCCATCATGGCACAATCACCACCGGTTACATGGATCAACCATCACTTCCATCCAACAACTAGGTCTGTAAACACCAGTAAGTACCTTTAGATCTGCACCTTCCCATATTTATTTAGATTAGTTTCTTCATGTTTGTTTGAGGGTTCTAGTCTCCCTTACATCCCATCATATCTCACCCTCTTGTAAATCCCTCCACCCAATCACCTACAACATTTTAGCCTCCCATAATTGACTCTAGACACCTCTGACTACCCCCAGCATTGTCATCTACCTCCCCATTATCTGTCCATTCCCTGGGAAATCTAAAGAACCACCAAAATCCACCTTCATTAAGTTTCTACCAGCCCGACCCTACCGATCACAAACACCAGTAAGTACCTTTAGATCTGTTCCTTCACATATTTATTTAGATTAGTTTCTTCATGTTTTTTTGAGGGTTCTAGTCTCCCTTACATCCCATCATATCTCACCCTCCCGTAAATCCCTCCACCCAATCACCTTACAACATTTTAGCCTCCCATAATTGACTCTAGACACCTCTAACTACCCACAGATTATCATCTACATCCCCATTACCCCCCGGTGCAATTCGAGAGAACCACCATCTACCTCCACATTATCTACCACCAAATTCCTTGGAAATTTTAGAGAACCACCAAAAATCCACGGTTTTCATTAAGTTTACCCTATACCAGCTGCATATAAAAACAATCCTACCAACCTATCCTCACCACTTTATTTAAACAAATTTGATCCTAACCTTCAGTATAGATTATATTTGCTAATAAGTACCTTTAGATATTTGTGCCTTCCCATATTTATTTAGACATTAGTTTATTTTTGCATTGTTGTCTTAAACGGTGGATTGAAAAACATCTGTACTACACTTTGAGGGTTATAGTCATTTTGTGGTCCCCTCCTAGAAAAAGGAACATCCCATCATATCTCACCTTCCCCTCACTCCGTAAATCCTCCTCCACCCAATCACCTATAACAGGTTTTAGCCTCCTCCATGATATTGACTCGTCGGTGGGTAGATAGAATGTATTGACACCTCTAACTACCTACTAGTGACTCTATCATCTGACCTCCCCATTAGAATATGTGTCCATTCAAACTAGGTGGGAATGTCTTCAAAGAACCATCTGCAAAAATCCACCTTCATGGTGTGATAGATTTCTCAAACCATCAATATCAAAATCCACCTTCATTAATTTTCTCTGTCTCGATAAGGTCCTGACTCTACGACATTCTCTGGCCTAGTTAACTAAATCTAGTAAACCGGTTGTTCGATGATGATAGGTTTTCAATCTCATTAGGCATTGTTCATACCCTATCGACATCGGACTCTCGTGTGGTTGGATCACAAAAACTCTTGCGTGATGGTATAAAAACAATCTCATACCTTTCACCCAAACTAAATCCCAAATCACCTAAAGTCTTGACCCTAACTGAGTTGGTTCGACCAACGGTGTGGCTCGACCTATATCCCCACCACTTTATTTAGTTTGGTTGGTCTCGACTTCTCGGTCGTTTCATTTGATCCTAACCTAGTTTATTAGATTTTTGGTTATATCGGCTATTCTTTGTGACGAGGTTTTTATTGTCATATGAATGAGATACCTAAATCATATCATATATAACTTTTATTCTTCTAAGAAATCTTTTAACAATTTTAAGGACATTATTGGTTCATATTATTTCTTGCATTAATTTGAATTATTCTTAAATAAAATGGATTAGAAAACATCTGAGGAGTGAATCAAGTGCTACACTTCCCGAGAATAGAATCTAGCATACACTCTAGGTATTCCACTAACATATATTGAAAGTTAATATTGATTTTGTGGTCTTATTTTTATTCTCATTCAAGTAGTTCCTCCTAGTAAAAAGGAAGTTCTGGGACACAATCAACGAAAATTTGTAGTAGAGAGGGATAGCGCAGAACGATTCTAGCACACTCTACCTTCCATCCTTCACTGCAACTTTAATGGTTCCTCCTCAACTCACCCTTACCCTATCTATTTTCTCTTACGAACATACACTATACAAAGAAAGAGAAATTCAGAGGCAAGCTTGACGATTGGATGAAATGATAGCATTACTGCACAAGATGGGTATGTGAAACAATAGGTTCTCCACCTGACAATTGGTAGTTTCTTAAACAAGATAACTAAAATACTAAAATGAGGAGATGAAAATCTTCAAAATCCAGCCAAACTTCGGGACCGATTACTTGTACAAACATCCTCACCCAAAATCAAAATGATATTCATCTAATCAAAAGGTGGGACCAAAAACATAGAATGTGCTCAAGGTCGATGTGAATCATGATATTTCACGTAATGAGCATTATGGACTATCGACCGCCACTATGATCTTTAGGACCACCACCCGATCGGGGCGGCGGTCACGAGATGCATGCCCGTAGGGCAGCGGTTTCGCCAAATTATGACCAAAGGCCAACATCTAACACATATGCTTTTCCGGATCCCGAACCCACTCGTATCATCCTCTTGTTACACTATTCTAAGATGCAAGTACAATTTTAGCGTATTGTATGATGAGCATACCCGGACTATGATCTCAAAATGGTGGTAATCTATCTCCCATTCATCCTCATTCACACTAGCTTGTATGTATACCAAAAATGGTGGTACTACATCTATACCACTAGTGTCATGCATTCATACCAATCAAGTACTTACTTACTATTTTACCCATTTATTTGCTCCTACCTAGTCCCATCCAACACACCTTGTTTCCCTACCTACCTATCCATTTCCTACCTATTAAAGTGACCCATCTCACCTAAAGACTCCCCATATTCTATTTCTTCATTTTCTTTCCTTCACTATTTGACACAACCTTCACCTACCACCCACCTAGTTCTTACCTACCTTCACCTTAAACCCACCTAATTCTATATTTCTATACCCCTCATCTATCTACTTTTACCCCATTACCTAACTATTTACCCAACCATATCATTTTGCCCTATTTTTGCCTTCTAAACCTTCTCTTTTAAGACCTAGTCACTTTTACGTTGGCCGATACTAATCACCCTAAGTGGTATCTAGTCACCCTTTTACCCACCAACGTTGGCCAATTCTCGACGATGTTGATCACCACGATTTGGCCCCAAAGCCAAACCCCATGCCCCCAACTTTCAAAAAATTTAAAAACAACCTAAAACCTACCAAAATCCTCTAATTCCCACCCTCATTCATTTTTCCACCTATTTAGCCTACATTCTAACCTCCCGTACCCAAATTCATTCATTTTAAACCAAATTTCACATTTAAATTTTCAAACCCCATTTCTTCATTTTTACCTCAAATTTTAATCACAAACAAACACTGAGGATTGAATCCTACCTCTACTCAATGCCATCTCCTGGTGGGATCTCCGGTCTCTAAACTAGAGGTCTTCTAGTGCCTTCTCCTACATCAACCATGCCGGAATTAGACTCTCAACTCTTAACTAATGAAATCACTCCAATCGATCTTGTGGGTCCAAAAACTCCACTCCTTCCACCTCTCAACTCACTCCAAATCAGCTTGGACAATAGCCCTATCACTTTCTCCCACATCAAAAGCCCAAATCTGTCCTCTCTATCATTTTCTTAAAATAGAAACGCATAAATGAACTTTTCAAAACATGGGATTTGTGTTTTATTACCAAATTTTCTTGATGGACGATGTATGTCATGAGCCTTAGTTGATCGACATCGGTTTCTCTTGACCGTATCGGTTTCCTTTTATAGGTGTTGGTCACCATACCTAAACCCATTTTTCCTATTTTCACCATAATTGATTGCCAAAAGGTAATTTTATTTCTACCCCACCCTCACCCTGCTTGTGGCACTTGGGCTCACCTTATTACCTAACCTACGACCTTCATTTCATTTGGGGAAAACATTTTCCTATACCAAACCCTTACCCATGGCCTTACCTAAACACCCAAACCAACCCCACCCATTTTGACACTCAAGTTTGCTTACTCACTCGTTATACCTTGCGATGACGTTACTCGTGTTGTTTAGCCTAATGACCTTGCCTTGCCTAATGTCATGTCATTTATCTCGACCAAACCCTTGGTGATTTGGAACACACCTAATGCCTATTCCTACACCTATCCTAGTTGTGTTTTAGGACCATATCCTATACCTTGGATACCTAGATCACATCAACCTTGTTTGGATAAGCCTATCGACCTTTGATGAAGTAGAGTTTGCAAGCTCTTCAGCCTAGTACCTTATCACATTCCAAACGAGTGCATGTATTTAAATTCCCACGCTTATTACCCACCCGATAATCACTACATATACACCAACCACCCTCATTTTTCATCACTTCTCATTTTATCAAACCACTCACCGAATCAACCTAACCTTCCATCAATTATTGGTTTGAGAGGGATCACCTCCACCCATACTTAGGGCAACATAACCTTCACTCATACCTAGGAAAATGATTCATATTTTTATCAACATCGCTTATCAATACAAGCTATGTCATAAAAAGGGGCAAATGTAAACACCAAATTTTGGTCACACTCCTCTTGGTCCCTCAGTAATTAATCAACGCAATGCATATACCTAGTTGTATTCCCCTTTCACACATGGATATTAATTTAATCACTTATAATTAAATTAATATTCATCCTCACATTATTAATTAATTTAATTACTTTAATTAAGTTAATTTACACCTCACCTAGCCACATCACCTAGAAACCTCACCATGGACTTATTCCTAGCCTATTGATTAACCAAGAGATGAGTCTCTACTCATATTAACCAACTAGGACTCTTTCAAACCCTAAAATTAAAGTCCCATTCCTTCTCAACAATCTCCCACTAATCTAAGTGCCAACCCTCACTTGAGACCAATATTAGCAATCAAGATCACGCCAAAAATAGTAAAGATTAGGATATTTTTGGTAGTTTTAACTAATTCTCCCTTCCCGATGTCATTTTTCCCTCAATCGACCCCAGTTCCCTAACCACCATCAGTTACCCTTAAGTAAGAGTTTCGAACTCTTTGCACGGGTTGGAAAAAATTCATTCTCACACATAACTTTGGCATTCGATTCTCCAACAATTAGGCTTCTTGACAATGAACCAGAGCACATCACACTTCCACTAGCAACCAATCATCACTTCTACTACTTTAGATTAACATGAAAGAGCATATAGGCATCGCTACTATTACACTCAACAAAAATAAGCTTCTCCTCCAAACGATAAACCATTCCTACCACATTCGGATCTGAAAATTTTATCAAATAAGTGAATCATACTTACTTTTAATCTTATCTTTTGATCTTAATCATTTAATTTACTATTTTTCATTTAATTTCTATTTGTCTCATTACCACCTTTTACTTGTTTATCACCTTTTCTACCAACCATAGTCATTTCTCCTATCCCACCACCCTTTGTACCTTGTTAATTCTTAATCAACACATTTCCATCCTTCCCCAAACCTCCTCAACTCTCTATGTAATCACAGAGAGGCCTAAACTCCCATTTTAAATATTTTAACCAAAATTTCCCCTACCGACACCGACTAACCCGGTCTCATCTCCTATACCAACATCATCAACCAATCAATACTAGTCTCTAAGTCTGGAAATTTTTCCTATCATCCGGACCTCACCTACGACCACTTGCTACATCTACAGATCGAAACCGCCCATTAATCATTGATATTTAATTCTAACCATTGGGTTGAGTTAAATTCACTTGTTGTATGTTAATAGGAGATACCTAAATCTTAAACTCCAATAGGAATTTTTATTTTTCCTAAATAACAACCATTAAGAAATCATCACACTTCTGGAACATCCCCGAATCTTGCTATTTTAACTATTTGGTTCCTTATAGAAGTCCTTCCTAGACAACATGATCTCCACAGATGTGAACCTCACCTTCCGCCTATAGTTCACAAGTATTCCTCCTACGCTCACTAACTACTTATCTATTTTATCACATTACTTTGAGGTGAAAAAACCAAGTAACCAGCCCATTAATCATCTAAGATTTAACTTCACCCTATAATCAACAATGACATTTATGTTTAACATCTTCCCTTTATTTACACCGGGGTTTATGATGCACATGTTCTTAGAATCCACCAAAAAAACTTAGTACATTGCACCATCCCCGTTGTCCAACCAATACACTCCATTATATTAAAGACAATAAATGCAAAATATTCGGGATGTTAACGTGATGAAGATATAATGTAATTAGATCATAAAAGCATAAACATTCCATAGATCACTAGATCTTGATCTTAAAGAATCATGAATTAAATAATCAATGAAAGGATTAACCAGCATAACTCGTTATGTTTAACCAAACTCCATTATATCAAACACTCAATAAATAGTATCATAAGTTCATGCACGCATCGGATTTGCAACATATCTCCAAAATATACAGTGTCTCTATATATCTAACTACATAGTTCAATCCATATTTATAAGGGTGGGGACTTTCCCTTCACCACTTATGCACTTCCTAAAATAGGTCACATGCTGAAAATAGCCATGCACCTTTACAATAATAGGCACACATGCAAGTGTGCTAATAATAGATCTCCTACAGTTAACTGGCAGTAGTAATCCTATTATTATCTTCAACTTGTTCATGATGCTCATCAAACGCTCATCCAAAAAAATAGCATTGCATATCGCGCAAGTCTCCATCCTAATGTGTGGTCTCGCACGCTATCTCCAAAAATAACCTGAAACCATGAAAATAGCAAAGTCCCCAAATCATCTTGTCCTGCACAGTGCGCGTTTCTTTCCCTTTCCTTTGCGCCTTCAAATGTGCCTTTTTACCATGTGCAAATCTTCTCGTGTGCCCCCTCCTTAGTTTCATACTCTGTTTGCGATCAACATTACCCCATACTAAACTACATTGTCATCCAAACAATGGGGCTTCCTTCCGACATTCACAAATAATAAAGAATAAGTATGGAAAGAATGTAAAGAATTATTGTACAAAGAAGGGAATTTATTCTATTTCAACCGGGAGAGGATCAACTCGAATATTTTGTTTTAATCTCGCCTCCAATGTTTTCACTCATCCAATGTGTTTCTCATTTATCTTTGGAAATGGCAATAGCTTCCAAATTGTTTTGGGTTATCTCTCCCTTTCCATTCTATAGTATTAGGACAACATTGGCCATGACAGACATCCTTCCTTCTAGAAGATCCATCTTTTGCATTATGATATTTCCAAGCTCATCCAACCTCTCCTTATGTGGGTTTTGTGTTGCTGAAAGGGATTTGTGCTTTTGCTTTACTAATGCCAATCTCTCTACATGCCCTAAAGTCTCATCCTTCATTGCTTTCAGAACTTCATTATCTTCTACTATAGTTCTAATCTTGATCACTACGCTTGTGGTGCTATGCATATGTTAAGAGCTTGATCTACTTTCTTCATCTCATCTTGTAAAGTTTGGAGTAAGGCCTCGTAACTTGAAATTTTCCTCAATATAGAGGCCTTTGCTCTCTCTGCTTCTTGTTCAATATCCTTCAGTTCTGGCATTGAATTGGTCCTTCCTCAAGCACTAAATCAACTAATGTGCGCACGTAATGCATAGCCAAAGGAAAATTTTCAAGTACCTTAGACTCGAGGTGCGGTCTTGCTTTCAAGACATATTCACCAATTTCTTCTGCCATGTTGATGAAGGCCTCATTATTTTTCTTCTCTAGATCCTTCCCTTCTTTTAGATGTGTTATTTTCAATGTTTTTTCCTTATTATCTTCAAGTAGCACTCTAATAGTGGCAGCCTTATCGATGTTCCTTTGCACCACCTTTGTAGATACCTTAACCAAGGAATTGCTCACCTACTCATCAGACATGAGAGTGGGATTTATAGTCATGTGCCTACTCTAAGGTGCCTTCTTCACTCTTCTTGACACACAAGACTCCTCACATACATAAAAATTTGTCTTTTCCATGATTTGAATGGACCAGATAGTTATTTCCTTGCACGTGTAGTTTTCATATGTCTAGGTCCATTAGCCTCCACCCATATAACTCTTTTAGATCCAAGTGTGATTTGAAAATTGGTGTGAATGATTTTTCTTGTGTCCTCAACATAGCCCATACTCAACATAATGTATTCTCCATTTTTTCTCCTTATTCTTGGCCATTTATGAACCTGAGCACCAAGGTTTTGAATTGGCCCTTCGACGTCCTGAGTAGTGTCATGTGCATAAGGCTACTCATGCTTTGATTCTTCTACCTCCCTCACACCTTCCTCTTCATCCTTCATGTCCTCATCTCTAGGATCCTCCATATCTTTTTGGCTGCACTGGAGTTCTAGAGCGCTCTCTGGAAAATCCTCTACCTCCTCATTCAACTTTAGCTTTCTCCTCTTCTTCTTAGTTGCCTCTTTTTGAGGGGAAAGTCATGGTGATCTTCTTACAAGATATGGAGTTCCCATGCCTTGGGTCCTTGTTATTTTGAATACCCTCTTAAAACATCACTCTTCATGGACTACTTCCATGTCCAAGTCCTCATCTCCTTCCTCTAAATGTGGTGGAGTATCCACGTGCTTTCTATCTACTCTATATGTGGGCTATCTCGGCCTCTATGATCTAAGCCACCATTATCTTCATGTTCTTCCTCCTCCTCATCTACCTCTATAGTCATTGCAGGCTTTGAGCTGCTGACATGTTCTCCAATGTATGTTTTCCTTTAAGCAGCCCCCGGGAGCATGAACTCATTCTCCACATATTTGTTATTCTCCAAATTAGGCTTAAGTTGAAGGTATACGAGCGTGGCTCACTGTCTCAAATGGCCAAGATTACTAAATTCATACTTATAACATTTGAGATGAACCTCTCAATTTAGGTAGTCCGTCTAGATACATGTATGTCTTCCTTCGAGTGTGGTAGTCAAAGTCTACCATGTCTCCTATAAGTTCAATTGGTGTGCATTAGTAAATATGTGAAGGCATAGGGTAGTTTACACCATGGGATCCATGTCACATCCCTCATAGCAAGTTGTGTGATGTAAAAGTGTTGGTATACTGTGAACTGTATTGCCTTGCCCACTACCAAAGGTAGATCCTTGGGAATGCACCACTCCTCCTCAAATGCCACATGAATTTGGTCATACCACATCTCTGCCCTCTACTTAAATGACCACTCATTGATCCTTCACATAAATATTTTTCAAACCTCTCCACGAGGGAATTTTGTTCTAAGGGGTACTCCCAGCTCTTGTTCTTTGGCCCATCGAAGTCCAATTTCTAAAAACACAAGAAAAGGAAAATAGCACCAAAACTTATCTTTTCTCTTGTGCATGCTTCCTCAATAATGGTGTCTACAATATAGCCTACGTTAGGTTGTATACTACTCCCTGAGACATTTTCTTTGCAATGTGAAGCCACATGGTGTTTACCTGTGACCATATCTCTTGGTCATTCAACTTGGTTAGCGAGATGTGTGACTTCCCGCACACACATAAAACTTCTTCGATTTATCAATGTCCATTCCACATGCAGACCCTTAGTATACCCCAACTCCTTTCTTGTTTCTATGACCATTGCTTTATCTATCAGATCACTAATAAGGTCTACCCCTATGCCCTTCAATCCTATTAGTGTCAAAACTAGGGTTGTTGTGATCCTAACCCTTCATCCAAAGTGAAATAAAAGAAGTCCTCATGGACTCGCTCATCAGCCATTGGTATAAGGGTTCATATTTTCCAAAATATGGGAGCTCATACTATTTCACGTGATTCTAGAGTGTTTCTTTGAATGTTGACAAAACAAATAAGGGTAATGGGTTAGGAGGAATACTGTTGAAATGTTGGTTATAGGTTGTTGCATGCGTATGACTTTTGAATCCAAAGCTGATCGTGAGAGCTTCCTTTTTGCTTGGAGGAACTACCTGAAATGGAACACAAGACCACCAAATAAAAGTTAAACAATATATGTAGTGGACTGCCTAGCATGTGCTAGATCCGGGAAGTGTGATATTTCCTAGAGCGTTGTCAATCCACTATTTAAAGAAAATTAATGTGAGAAATAAAGGAAATCCTACTGTAGTTAAAATGATTTAGGTATCTCATTCGTCTACAATAAGAAAATTCATTCACAACGGGCTAAGCTATGATTGAATCTGAAGGTCAAGGTCACTGTCAAGGTGTTGGTATTGGTCAGGGTAAGGTTCTAGGATATTTTGAGTATTGGGTGGAGGTTTGGGAGCTCTATTTTGGTTTTTGGTAAAGACAGAGACCGCAAGCGTTGTCCAGTATGACCGGTATCGGTTTAGGCTAACCGGTGATGGTTGTGGGTAACCGGCATCGGTATGGTCGAGGTATAGGAAAACTCAATAAAAACTTGGCTGGGTGATAGATCTGAGGTTAGATGAAGATGGAAGGGAAATGACAAGATTCATATGGATCTGAGGTATGCACAGGAATGATTAAGGTCCAGGTATGGGCAATATAAGGGTGTGGATAAAAAGATGGTCAAGTTTTCATGGAGGTAAATGATGGGGGAATGGAAATGAGAGTAGAAACTAGTAATAGATGTAAAAGGATCTACCAAATGATAAATGGATAAGTATTGTTAACAAAACTTACTATTTGTATGAGCTTGATGCCTGGTTGGTAATGGTGGGTGATCAAATGGAATGAACTGATGTTGTGTTGGCACTTCCCGGATGCTCCGTGAAGGGAGATGGTTGTGTGATTGCTTCTGTATTGGCTATGGATGCTCGGAATGTGTGTACTAATGTTGGTTCTACTTGCATACAACTTTGGTTTCGTCACTTGTTCTCAAAAGATGTGATTATCTCCTAAATGTGCCAACCTTGAAATAAGGTTGTTTTGGGGGTTAAATGGTAAATCGACATTTCTAGGTTAAGATGGTGGTTAAGGGTAATGGTGTTGTTAGGGTAGGATTTCCTAGGTTTACTAAACTAGGAAAATCCTCTTGATTTTCTCGGGATCTCGTTTCATTTTTCCACATATTAGCATGGAGCTTCCTTCTAATGGTGGAAAGAATGTGGTTAGAGGGAATGTAGGCATTGATTTTTAGGGTTTGGGTAAGTCTTAGTTAGTTATGACAACTTACTAAGAATAGGTCTTAGGTGGTGTATGAGGTGGATATGTGGGCATTATCCCAATTAGGATATTTAAATAATAAATATTATGAGGATAATGAATTAATTAATTAAATTAATATTAGTGTGGGATGAAAGGGGCCATGGTTAAGTGAGTATGTTTAAGGTGTTTATTTGACGAAGGACCAAAGGGGAGTGTGACCCAATTTTGGTGTCTACATTTTTCCCCTTTTTGTTGTGTAGCTTGTATTGGTAAGCAACAACATCGACAAAAATAAGATGTGGTTGCCCCATGTGTGGGTGAAGGTGATCCCCCTCAAACTAGGAATTGATGAGGCGAAGGAAGAATCGGTGAGTGGTTTGATAAAAGGTGAGTGTGATGAAGAGGAAGGTGGGAAACAGGGGTAAAAAGGGGTAAAGGTCTAATCAGGTAATCCGTAATGGGTCAGGGTCAAAGGTAGTAATGAGCCAAATGCACATGCACACGTATAAACCGCAGAAGATGGTACCAAGTTGAAGAGCAGAAAATCTACATTCTCTAAGGTCGATAGGTTTATCCAAACAAGTTTGAGGTGATTCATGTATCCAAGGTATAGGATATGGTCATGAAACACAACGCAGTCGTGCAAGTGTGGGAATGTTTAGGTATGTTATGGTACACCAAAGGTCGGGCCGGGATAAACGGTCACAGAAGAGGAAAGGTTAGGTCATGAGATAGATTAGTCAGTGAGAGGTCTGGAATGTGGTGAAACATAGAATAGGTCAAAACGTAGGTACTGTCGCAAGGTATAGAAAACACATGGGTTCAAAGGTCACTAGTGATGTTCAAGGTCCAAGTATCTAGGTCGATGTATGGGTAAAATAATGAGTCCCCAAATGAGGACAAGGTTAGGTAGTAAATGATGAGGTCTAGGAGGGTGAGGTGAATGGTCAAGGTAAGCGTTGGGTGAGGGAAAAAAGAGTGATGGGTAGGGTAATAGGGTGAAAGTGTGGGAAATGTGGAAGAGAGGGTGACCAATGTCAGTCAAGGGTAACCGATGCCGATATAGGGTAACTGACCACGGTAAGGTAGGGCACGTGACCGATGCCAGTGAAGGTAAAACCGACATCGGTTAGGTCGGGATGTTATAAAAAAAAAAATCCATGTTTTTTCAAATCATTTGTCTTTTTGTGAATTGGGAAATGAAAAGTGAAAAAGAGAAAAGGTGGAAAGTGAGAGAGAAAAATTGGGGACTGAGTGGGTGAGCCACGTAGCGGGTGATTGGTAGTAGAGAGGCGGGTCCATGAGATTAGATTGGTTGATTTTATTGGTTGGAGGGGAGGTGACAGATTGGTGATGGCAGAGGCCGGAGAGGGATCGGGTGGGCCACCGGTGCGGCAGAAGGGACGTGCCACCATGGCGATGGTAAGCATGATGAGGTAAGAGTCAAACCCTTTTTTTTTTTTTTGTGAGATAGATTAGGTGAGAGGTCGGGTGGTGAAAAATTGAGGTTTTTGGGGGGAAATGAAATTTGAAATGTGGGAGGGTGAATTGGGTAGAATAGGAGCGAGGAAAGAGGTAAGTGGGTGAATAGGGGGTGGGATGTGGTTAAGGGGAAGTGTAGGTGAGAATGGGTGGGTAGAAGGGTTAGGAGAGGTAGTTTTTAAGAGGGAGGTTTAGGGGGTCACGGAGATTTTCGCTGCAAGTGACCGTGCGTTGGACACGGAGTTAGCTTACATAGGGGCGATGTCATTAGTGTCAAACCGACTGTATCGGTGCACACCACAAAACAGTGACCGTGAATGATACGAGATTTGGCGCTTTTGAAGACGGTGCAGCTACAATCGTATTAGAGTTGAGGAATAATTGCATCTACGACCTGCGCAAAAATCATAGTGTTGTTAAAATGGTACAAAATCCGTTTAGAGGGGTTTAAAGGCGGGTACCAATCTATTAAAATCTTGATAATTCTCTAAAAGAATTATACAAAATTATAACCTTCTCACAATCTTAGAAAATTCCACTCCTAGCTCGAGATGTGATTAGGAGGGCCGATTAGAGATAATCGGCACTTTAATGTTTCCAGGTTGGGTTTTGGAAAAAAAGGGGTCGAAAGGGCCTTAGGTCGAGTGGGTGAGATAGAGAAGGGTAGAATAGGATGTGTTGGGGAAAAACCTAGTGTAGGTGGGGGTAAAAATGGGTATGGGGAAATGATAGTGGGTGAGAGTGGGGGAAGATAGAAATGTGATAGGAAGGTAGGTTGGGAAGAAAGAAAGAGGTGAGATAATGGGTATATGTGAGGTGCCAAGGGTGAGTGTGGGTATGATGAAGGTAGATTAATTTGATGTTTGTATTGGATTGGGGGAGAGATCAGCTATGGATGAGAGACAGGGTGCCACCCCTACTTTTGAGAGTGCGAGGCACGGTGATAGTTGAGGAGTGGTAGCACATGGAGGAGGTGGGCCTGATTGGGGTCCGACACTATTGGCATGTAGTTCATTTAGCTTGTTTGATGTCCGATGGTCACTCTCATCGATAGATGGGATTTAGTGACCAACACATTCCACCTAATGATGGGTGAGATGACAGTCACCCTAGAGGACGTGTTTAGGATCTTCTTGTGGTTTGTCAATGGAATCACCAATACTAGGGATGCGGTGTACTCGATCTCTCTCCGAGGCCTCGAGAGAGCGAGTTGATGTTGACATAGTGTTTGGGGAGGGAGGGCGTGAGGCGTGATATTCCATAAAGTGCCATCCGAGTTACGGAGGGATGTACCTAGCCTTTTAGAGGAGACGAGGCTAGTAGTGCTAACCGATGGAGGCAACGTGCTTTTGCTTCACTCGCAAATGTAGATGCAAAGGATGGGAGGATTCCCTACTCCCGTGATGGGGGTGTTACATGACATGGTGATGGATCAAAGACTTTCTTTTCTTGGCGCTAGCATTCCCTGGTGATTATACAAAAGAGTTGTAGGAATATGGGCATCTACAGAGGTTCAACTTATGTTGCACGTGTTTACTTACACTCTTACACTTCTTGGGCCTATGAGCACATAGTTTGTGTGCGCAAACAGGATAACATGGGTATGCCCCGAGAAGATGCATTTCGATCCAAGATTAGTGTGGGTGGGGTATGGCGGTGGGTACCTGTGATTGGATGAAATGAGAGTGTCGATCGAGACAGTTGGATAGTTTCTTACCGCACTTGGCTACACATGATGTATCATATTTGCATTTGCATTTATCTGGAGGAGTTATCCAGGGTGGACATCATATGGAGATCAGAAGTTAGCTAATAAATGTGGGCTATCCCTCATACAGTGGGTCTAGCCATTTCATGTGGATGCATGATGAGCTAGATGGCCTTCGTATTGATTTGGATAGAGGGCATTATCTAAGTAGGGAGCACGAGATGATCCCATGGTTTGACAGGTTAGACAAAATTTGGGCTACTACAGACATACCTCCACCCTTCCCGTAGTAAGAACTGGAATAGAGAGATAATGTGGAGAGGCCATTGCCTCTAGCCACATTATGGCATTCAGATACAGTGAGGCATCCTGAGGCATCATGTTGAACCCCTCTTTTGGGAGGTAGGAGGAGGAGCAGGTATGTAGGATCGCAAGTGGATTGATGATGCCTTGGGTTTACAAGCCTTTTCATTTGACACTGCGAGTGACAAATGATATGAGCTCTAATAATAAACAATGGTGGGTGGCTCATTTATGAGTAGTACCAATCAAAGATGGGGTAGCCAAATTTAGCCATGATCACGGTGGTACAGAGAGACGCTCTACAGTGGCAGGTGGTGACCCTTATTACCTAGTTGGGTATGGTGTAAGGATAGTTAACTTTGAAGCCTTCAGAGGCTTGAGAGGTGTCCGAGTTACATGCACATGTGGCTCATTTCTTTTCAATCGCACTTTATAGTTTGTTTCTAGAAGAAGCCTAGATGTCCTGGTGGTGGGGATGGAGATGGAGATGGTGATGATGGTCTTTTCGATGGTTTCCTCATCATGGCATAGGTTACTTAATAGTAGGTTGGAGGGCTAGTTAGCCACAACATAAGCACATATTGGGGCTTTACATGCCTTAGATACACGCATCACACCAATATATTTGGGTAGTGGGCGATGGTACCACCATAGGTACTAAGATAGGGTCCTAGTTCATAGGCAAGGGTGGGACAAAGGTCCCATACCTTTGGACAAGCTTACTCTCCCACAAATGAGTGTGGTCGAGAGGTTTCGATGGGGCCACCACAAACAATACCTATATCCATATTACGGGAGGTGATTTTAAAGAGATGAAGCTCTTGGTATTACTAGGACCAGTGACGATAGTAGGGATAGATAATCTATCGTATACCTATGTAAAGTACAATTTGACACAAGAATTGATAACGGCACAACAAGCCTCTATCAAAAATAATAGGGGTTTCTTTTTACATCTCCTCAAAAAAGCGAGAGGACCAAATTATTTTACAAAGAATTCATACATCATACACCATAACGTGGAGAGCACATGGGGCCATCGATCCCGAGACATGGTCAGGGTGAGGCCACCAACAATCCTCACAATGAGGCTAGTTCCAGTCGTTTTTGATTAACCAACGAGGAGGTTTCCAACCACCACCATGATGGGTGGGGAGATGTTAGCAGGTCACCAGATAGGAGCCGAGGAGGTAGAGGGGATAGGTGAGATGGATATGAAGGATGTCCGTTGAGATGATGCTTGATATATGGCCCTTGATTTTGATGTAGTTTTGATTTTTGATATATACCGGCTTGCGTGCCAAAGATGGTGAGGTTGTATGAGAGTTTTGTATTTTTGAGCATATACCGGCCTATGTGTCGAAGATGGTGAGGATGTATATGAGATTTTGAGAGACTGGATTATATACACGTGGACACACCATGGGGCCATGGCCGAGAGATTTGGCCTACACCTGTGTCAAAGACATTTGATAGTTATGTACATGGAATTGTATTTTTATAGATGATGATGATGATTACTGGGCATTATGTGTTTTGTGTTGATAACATCTTATTATTATGCATAGATGGACTTATATGGTAGGTGTGTTAGGCATGGATTGAGTCAGGTTGTGGTTTTAGGCATGGTTGAGTCAAGTTTGTTTTTAGGTATGGATGAAGTTAGGTTTTAGGTAGAATGGATTCAAAGTCGTAGGCATGGATTGATTCAAGTTTTTTTAGACATGGATGAAATTAGGTTTTGGTTTTAGGCATGATGGAGTTAGGTCATAGGCATGGTTGAGTCATAAGCATGGTTGAGTAGGCATGGTGGAGTCAGGTCATAGGCATGGTTGAGTCAGGTTGGTGTTAGGCATGGTTGAGTTAGGTCATAGGCATGGTTTGGGTTAGGTTGTGGTCTAGGCATGGATGAGTCAGGTTGTAGGCATGGATGAAGTTAGGTTTTGGTTTTTAATTCATTAATATTTGTAATGAATGATGATATGGGTCATTTTTAAGATGTTTTATAATACTTGCATGATGTTGGTAAAGAAATGGTAATCGAAATAAATGTATGTTTTGATGATGATAAAAATGTGAAGCAATTTTCCATTTGGTTGGGTTAATTTCCAATTTTTGATATAAAAAGGAAATGAAGTAAGGTAGAATGTGATTTAGGAAAATGAAATATGAATTGGTTAGGGTAGAGAGTGGCCGAGCTAACCTCTAAGGGCCCCATGCCCTCGGAGTGCTTACCTACATAGTCCCGACAAAAAGGGACCTCAGGCGATGTAGTTCTCCCATAAGCTAGGGAAGAATATGAGGAGATATGAGAATGAGATGGTAGGTCATAGGCATGATTTGAGTTTAGGTCTACTAGGTATGGGTGAGTTGTGGGAAAATTGGTATAGGTGATTTTGATTGTGGTAGAAGAAGAAGATTACCCCAAAGGTAAGCATCGAGGACCAAGTCTTGTATAAGGTAATCAATACATAATAAAGAAGGCTAAAAGATAAGAGGGGGCAAGAAAGTTGCTTGATTGGTTAGGATCATACCGAGTAGGTCATACCTTGGAGGAGGTGATGGACATAAGACCCTAAAATACATTACATGATTGATTGTTTTAAGGGTGAAAAGTAGTCACATGATCATCAAATGTCATGGTTTCAAAGAGGAGGTCCTTGAGGCGGTAGGAAATGGGAGTGCAAATGGTGAGAGGGTGAAAGGTGGTTAATTTTTATATGGTATGAGGTAGCATGCTTTTTGGGCAAGAGATCCAAGATCACAATGGGTAAGTCCATGACAAAAAGGATTTATGTGTTGATCGATATTTGAGATAGACTAATAGATGCAAGAAGTCTATATGGGATGAGGAAATTAACTCCTTGAGGTCTTTCATGAAGATGATCGATGTGGGAAGCTTTTTTTTTTCAAAGAGCTTTACATAGTTATGTCCTTCGAGGAGCGTCTATTTATAGCAGCGATTACGAGAGGAAGATGTCCTTTTGAGGGAGTAATATTTTTATTGGAATTTTGACTCAAGGATTTGGATCCCATGTGAGGGATTCAAAGTCATGGACAAGACCAAGGTGAAGAATAGGATTCTTGTTCAAAAAGCAAGGGTGAAACGACCATGGGATCTCATCTAAAGGTAAACAAAAATTATCCATGAGAATCATGCTATGTGCTGTGTCGTGGTACACATTCAAGAGAAGATAACAAGTGATATGTATGCACATGACTCTTATTTAATCATTGGTGATGACGTAGGAAGTGGATCATGCTCAAGGGATGAGCATGGAAAGAGATAAAAGGTGAGGTAGGACTAAAAGTCAACAGTAGAATGGTTGAAGATGTAAGGCATTAAGGGCTTAGGTTCGGGTTTACCATCGAGTGAAGATAAACGATAAGCACATGATCCGTAAGTATGGGTCACGATGTATGGTCCAAGCCAATTAGGAGAAAAATTTCCCCGTTTAATTTTTCTGCTTTAGTTACATGTTGATTTTCTTTCAGGATGAGATCACCAACGTGAAAGGTTCGTTCATGGAAATGTTTATCATAGGCACGTTTGATACGTTTTTGGTAAACTTGAAGGTGGTCAAGAGCGTTAAGATGAAGTTTGTCTAATAACTCAAGTTATGATAAATGGTCCTAACGAAATTCATCATCATTGAGCATGTCATGAAGAGAAATGTGGAGTGAGGGGATCTGGACTTTCGAGAGGAATAAAACCTCTAGCGTAGACTAGAGAAAAAAGGTGTAGATGCGGTGGAAGTATGAATACTAGTATACGGTATGCCCATAGGGTAAAAGGAATGTGTGTATGCTAGTCCTTCCTAGTATTGTTAACCACTTTCATGAGAATTTGGTTCAAGGTTTTGTTAGTGGATTTAGCTTGGCCATTGTTACGTGGGTAATAAGGTGATGAGAAACTTAAGCTGAATGCCGAAGGTGACCCATAGTTTTTTATGTTTTATTTTTGAATTGTTTTCCATTATCAATGATGAGGTAATGAGGAACACCAAAGTGAAAAATGATGTGATGATTGATGAACTCACATATTTTCTCAACTTTCATGGAGATGAGTGGTATGGCTTCAACCCATTTTTGTAGTATTTGGTAGCGGTGATGATCCATTCATGTTGTTGGGAAGAATGGGGATTGATCTTCCGTGAAAAGATCCAAACCCCATTGAGAAAAGGCCAAAGGTCATGGGTAACTGTAAGGCGTGAATGGGTGTATGATGAAGGTTAGAATGTTGTTGGCATTTTACAAAACTCTTGATGTAGTTGCAATAATCATGGTTAAGGGTTGGCTAGTAATAGCCTAGGCAAAGAATACGCTTAGCAATAGCAAGGCCACTGAAGTGACCTCCACATATGCCATCATGAACTTCCTTAATGGTATAAGGAATTTTAGAACTCATGAGGCATCATAAGAGAATACCATCAAAGCCACACTTATAGAGGAGGCCCCCATGATGATGTAATGAGAGACATTTTTAAGGAAGGCACGTTTTCCATTACGGGTGAGATCAGGAGGTAAGATGGAGAGAGAAAGATAGTCGGAGTATTGTTTATACCAAAGGTCACTTGGGTTGGGGCATGGTTTTGATAGAGTAAATGTCATAAGGTAAATAAGAGGGTGATTGGAGTTGTTGTATGGTGACAAAGATTTTAGAATTAGGTGAAGCGGGGATTTGAGAAGCCAAGTAGGCCATGGTATCGGTAAATTTGTTGGTTGAATGTGGGACGGTTTGAAGAGCATCACGGTTAAAGGTAGTCAAAATTATGTCTACATGATGTTTATACTTTTGAAGTATTTCATTATGACATTGGTATATACCATTGACCTAGTTTATGACTAATTGAGAATCACCAAAGATGTTGATTGATTTGACATCTAGGGCATAGGTAGCTTGGAGACCTAGTACGAGCGCTTCGCATTCGTAATATTGTAAGTACAATCAAAATTGAGTTTGAAAAACAAAGGCATGGGTTCACCATCAAGGGAATGAGGATAAATCCTACCCCATCCCCACACCGACACTTAGAACCATGGAAGAAGAGTGTCATTTGATAAGCGGGTTTGTCCAGGAAAGGGTAGAATTGACTCATCTGAAAGTCAAAATTAGAGGGTTGATCCCTGAAATAGGTGTGCCGCCAATTGGTTAGTGATAGCTTGGATCTTAATGGACTTTTAATGAATGAATTCAAGGTCGAGATTTGCCAAAAGCATAAGCCAAGCATGCAACACGCTTATTTTTATAAGGTTTGCATAGATGAAGTGTAAGGGTGTTGTTGGTCATAACATAGGTTTTTGGTTGAGTAGGGTAATGGCGGAGTTTTGTGGCAATGAAAACTAAGGCTAAGAAAAGTTTTTCGGGATGGGTGTATTAGGTTTCATAGTCCAAAAGATTATAGCTTATGTAATAAACCCCTGCTCCTTATGTTGTTCATCGCGATGAGCGAGCATGGCCCCAAAGAGTGATCGGTAGATGAGATATATGGGTAGAAAGGTTGATCGTCTTTAGGTGGAATAAGTACAAGGGGTTGAAGAAGGATTGTTTTAAGGCCTCAAAGCTTTATGGTAGTCATCATCACTTAAAGGAGACATCATTCTTGAGAGCAGATGATGAAATGGTTGACACCGATCGGACAATTGTGAAATGAAACGACGAATAGACTGCAACTTACCTTGCAGGCTATGGAGTTTCCTAAGGTTAGTGGGTGGAGGCATTTCTAGAATGGCCTTGACTTTAGCAGGGTCAACTTATATACCACGTAAGGAGACGATAAATCCCTAGGAGATTTCCTGAGAGAACCGTGAAGACACACTTCTTGGGTTGAAGGCGAACTCAATATTTAATAAGGTGGTCAAAGATGGTTTTTAGGATGGTGAGGTGCTCGGAGAAGCGTTTAGATTTGGCAAGGAGGTCGTCGATGTAATCTTCCAATATACGATGCATGATGTCATGGAAGATGTAAGTCATAGTCCACTGATATGTGGCACCAATGTTTTTAAGGCTAAAAGGCATGAATCAAAAGTAGAAGGTCCCCAAAGGGTGATGAATGTAGTTTTGTGTTGATCCTCTAGGGCAAGTAAGATTTGGTTATAACCTGAGAAGCCATCCATGAGTGATAGCATCTCATGACTAGTGGTAAGGTCAACCAGCTGGTCAATACTAGGTAGAGGAAAATCATCTTTTAGGAAAGCTAGATTGAGGTCACAAAAATCTATGCAAATGTAGAGTCCCCCTATCGCCTTAGTAACAAGGAAAATGTTAGAAATCCAATGAGGATAATCAATGGGTAATATGAAGGAAACTAAAAGAAGGCACTAAAGTTATTCTTTGATAAGAAGGGAAATGTGAGGGTGCATTTTCCTCAGATTTTGTTTGATGGGCTTGGCATCGGGAATGGTTATGATATTGTGGACCACTATCGTGGGGTCAATACTAGGCATGTCTGCATAAGACCAAGTGAAAGCGTGGTTATGGTTTTTGAGAAAAGAGGTGATGGCTTCCTGTTTAACAACATCTAAATATTGGCTGATCTTTAAGATGTGTGGGTCATCCTGAGTATGAATGTTGATTTTGATAGTTGATTCATTCAACATGGTTTGCATCTTAGATGGTAATGACCGATGAATATATGAGTCTTCTACACCAAGGTAGGTGAGTATAGATTCATCATCCTGACATTAAATGATGTTAATCAAAGGTGTATCATCATCGATCATTTCAGGATACATGAAGGGAAGAGAGGAGGGAGCCTCGCCCTCACGTTGATAAGTCAGAGACCCCAAGGAGATGGTGTTTATGAAAAAGAAAAGTTAGGAGGAATGGATTCTGGGTCCATTGACTCCATCGGTGAAGGTGGTGATGGTGGTGAAGAAGGTGGAGAAGGGTTGATGTCCTCGATGAGTTCAATGCGAGCCTTCTTGGTAGGTGGTTCAGCAAATCCGATACCACTATGGTCGTTATGTTTATGGGTAGTGCATGGAATAACAATATGGTGACCTTTCTCATAAAATCCAAAACCAAAACCTTTCCAAGCACATCGGTTCAGGAAGGTGTGGGTGAAAAGGCGGTTAGTGAGTGACTAGAAGTCAATGGAAAATGGGTGGGTTTGTGAGGATGGTTTGGGTGTGTAAGTGGTAGTATCAAGTCCCCCATATGTGAGACTGGTACGAAGGTGAGGAGGACCATAAAGGAGGCATTCTCCTATGCGGTGATCATAGCGAGGGTGTTGGTGAAGACTTTCGTACTCTTGTGGAGTAAGAAATGTGTTGACACTATATAGGCGATACTCCCCCAAAGTGAGGTGTTGAAAGATTCCTTCCAAGGGATCGGTGGTTAGTATGAGCGTAGTTGGAATAGATGATGTGTCAGAGGTTGATGCGTAGAGGTGGAGCTAAAGATTGGGAGAGTCTAATGGTTTGGTCGTGGAGGTTGTGGCAGTGGTAGGAATGGAGGAGGCATGTGCGGTTGAGGTAACGACTGTACTAGTAAGCGGAGGTGTAGGTGAAGTGGTAGTGGTCATGGAAGTAGATGCCTTAATGGGTATAAGCACGTCATTGGGTCGGTAAAGCATGTTGCATGTTTTAAAAGGTGATGGATCAACTGGAATAGTATAGGTGTGTCCTTCATGCTCAAACTTTACACAATGATGCAAAGTGGAAGGGACATAACCCATGACATGAATCTAGTGGTCTGCAAGTAATAGGTTATATTGGAATTCCCCTCCAAGATGTAAAATAACTCGGAATAGTGTGGTGGCCCATGCGAATGTGGAGGATGATTAGGTGCCTAGTGTAGAGGTGATAGCGTCATTGAATGAACACAACATGATAGGATGTTTATGCATGTAATTATCGAGGTATGCACATTTGATTGAATGCATGGGATGAAATGATATTAATGCTTACGTGCCCCCATCGATCATTACATTTCATACATGTATATCATCGATGTGGAAAGAGATGAAGAGAGTTTGGTCTGGATAATCAACTTCAGTGCGGTGCAATCTCTTCCTCTGAGAAGCTAAGGGAGGCTACTTGGTGAGTAGGTGGAGGTGTGGATAAAGGTGGTAATTTGGTGAGAGAGGCTACATGATGGGGCATGATGATGGAGGCTACGGGTGTAGGGTCATTTGGTAAAACCTCAATAGATTAAAGGACCTCCATGAGAGCTTGACGATGGGATTCCGAGGTTTGGATGAGGTCATATAAGGACATTTTGAGGGGGGATTGGTGTAGTTGTTTGAGCATCACGCGATGTGTGACCCCATTAGAAATAGGATATGTGGGGCTGCGGATAGTGATTTTAGGTGTGGGTGCAGATGATATGTTGGGTATAGGATTGGTTGGTGAGTCATTTTCCTTTTCCTTGCCTTTGTCCTTCTGAGCATGGGTAGCAACGTGGATCATGTTGATCTGAGGTGGGGAGGTAGGTGAGGTAGGTGAGCCATGAAAGGTATAGCGACATGAAGGGAAAAAGCCTAGTGGTGGGAAGGAACTTTATGGGATGAGCTGGGCACATCGACATTTGGGTGGAGGTTTGGTGAGGTCATTGATGCAAACCATGTTAATTTCAAATCTTGGAGGTGGTTCTAGGAGCTGTGGGGGAAAAGGTCTGGGTCGTTGAGTAGGAGTGAGGGAAGAGTTATGGGAATGGGTGTTGGTGAAATGGGGTCCTCATCAAGAAGGTCATCATCGTCAAATTTTTCTTTGGGAGGGCACAACTAGATAAGAATGTTTTTCAAAGCCTTATAGTTCTCTACATCATGTCCTGGCACACGATGGTAGGCACAAATTTTGGTGTCGTCAAACCCCTTTGGTTTGGGCTTGAGAGGGTCATAAGGTCTGAGAGGTGGTAATGTGATGACAGAAGTTTCAAGGAGGTTGGTTAAAATTTTGGCATATGACCTGCTAGTAGGTCATAATGGGAAGTGAAAGTGGGTTTGAGCGTAGGTGTGGCTGATTGTTGAGGAACGATCTTTGCGGGGAGGGAGTGGGTCGAGCTATGGTTTTGGATGTTGGCATGGTCTTGGGCATTGGTCATATTTGTTTGGGTAGGGGTATGGTAGATGAACTGACAAGAGAGTGTATGGTTGTTTTGACTACCTTATTGGAGGGTAAAGAGATTTTTTTCCTTAGGTTGTACCTTCTTGGGTAAAGGTGATACGGGCACACGAGATCTAGAGGGAAAGGTGGATGGTGGAAGAGGGTGTGTTACCCATGGGGATAATGAGGTGCTATGAAGGTAGATGGTGTAGGTCATGCTGGAGGTGTGAGGGAAAGATACTGAAGTGTCATGGGTAGTGAAGGGGTGATCGATGGTATTAGAGGTATGGGTGGTAAAGATGTTGCAAATGTGGGCGAAGTCGTGGAGTCCTTGGATATGTTTGAGGTTTGTAATGGTGGAATGGGCTGCTGCATTTTTAGTTTATTTAACCATGTTGGAAGGTTGAGGTCCTAAGATGGATGAAAGGGGTGAAGGTGATGAAGGTGTGATTGGTGTAGCTGGGGTATGGGTTCTATGGGCTTGGTTCTTCTGTTTGGGTGTTAGAGTAGGTTTGGTGTTGACTTTGGAGGATGTAACTAAATCTAGTTTGATAGGTGGATGAATAAGGCTAGTGGTTGGGGTGACCCCTAAGGTAGTAATAGGTTTAGTCGAGGAAGATGATGTAGGTGTGGGTTTGGATTTAGGTGTATGTTGGGTTATGGGTAAGGGTGTGTGTTGAGCTATGATGGGTGTCGTGGAAGAAGTTGTGATAGAGGAGGTTGTGTTTGGTTCAATTGGCTGAAATATCTTTGGGTAGATATTGGAAGTGTCTAATCGACATCTGCATTTGCATTGAGATAAGAAGTAAAAGATGCCCCCAAAGTAAGGCTCTATCCACATAATCTAAGTGATTAGATAAGCATGAGAATGACATGTCTGTAGGTGAGGTGATGAGGACCTAATGGCGATTCCCGTGAAATTTGTCTCAAAGACGGGGAATTTTCTAGCTTCAACTTCTATGCGTAAGAGAGCTGAAAGTAAGTCTACAGGATCTTGGGTAGTTGATGGAGAATGATCACCTTGAGGTAAAGGTATCTCTACTAGGTCTTTGATAGGTGGAGGAGATGATGGGTTCTCCTCTATGGGTGGAGGAGATGATGGGTACTCCTCTGTGGGTGGAGGAGATGGTGGGTACTCTTCTACGGGTTGGAGAGGTGCGTGGTGACGATTCTCTGGGCGGGTGAAGAAGCCAAGGGTGAAATAGTCTCGATATTAATGGAAGGCTCCTCTATGGGTGATGAAGGAGGTGAAAGGTGTTCCTCTATGGGTGGAGGAATAGGTGAGGTGGGTTCCAATGTGAAGGAGGACTTTGGGCTAGAATTTCCTCTATGGAAGGAATATGAGGTAATTGGGCAGCATCAGGTGTATCGCTGAAAATAGCATGGACCTCGTGGGTATGGCTATCATGAGTTGAAGTCTCTCCAGTTTGATCAGAAGAAGGGGCATGATTAGGAAAGGGTTTCTTGAAGATATGTAGGTTCTGATTGGCAGGTGCATTAGGATTATCCAAGGTTAGCTCACCTTTCTCGAGCATTTCTTGGACAATGTTTTTGAAGGTGATGCAATTGCCATCACTATGACCCTTTACTCGATGGTAGTTGTAGAAGTCATGCTCTTTATACCACGTGGGTGTGGGGTGAGCAGGGTCAAAACCAGTGTGTGGTTTCATGGGAGGAAGGGTGATGGCCCCAACTTTGATGAGCTTCTCCAAGACAGAAGAATAAGGTTCCCCAATTGGGGTATATTTCCATTGTTCCCATCTGAATTGAAAAGTCGAGCAGGAGAGATTAGATGAGGGCTAGCTTTGATTTGACGGATGAGTTGGGCCAAATTTGAGTACCACTGCATTAGTGGTCCCTTGGCATTTGAATAATTTTACGTGGTTTTGAAGAAGAAGAGGTATCATTGAATTGAATATCGAGTTTTATTGCGTAATTGTATTTTCTTCTCTTCAATAGCCTAAATCTCTAGCTTTTGTGTCATGGTGAATGCTTCGTCAAAGGTTTGGAAGGTTTGAACCTACAGGTTCGGTGAGATATGCCTAGCACAAGCCCACGTGAATATTTGATGAGTTCAGTTTGTAGTAGTTGGAATTTGAGTTGATTGATCAGCTACGCCCAATGAGCAACAAAATCTATGATGGATTCATCATCATACCGACGTGTAGAGCATAGGTCGAGTCATGGTAACCTTCTTAAAGATATTAATATAGAAGTGATCCAAGAAGGCTTGGGCTACCTGATTAAATGAGAACATAGAGTGTCTAGGCAACCCACTATACCAATCTAACGCAGGTCTACTCAGAGACATGGGAAAGGTCCTTAGGAGCAAAGCATCATCATGGGTGATCAGATAACACCCGTGTTTGAAAGACCACAAATGTTGTTGCGGGTCTTCTTTGTTATTGAAATGGTTGAATTTAGGCATTTCCCAATGCATGGGATATGGATGGATAGGAATGGATGGATGTATAGGCTCATTACAAATCTCATCGTAGGTGAGAGTGTTGCGAGAGCCAGAAACCGATGCTTCCAATGTCTACATCTTGTCCATCATTAACTTAATTAAGTCATTGGTAGGTTGTGATGAATGGGTGACTCCTGTAGCATAAGAGGGTTGGTGTTGGGCATATAATGAGGGTGGCATTCCAATATATGGTGCTACCGTATAGGTAGATTGAGAAGAAGGTAGTGAAATAGGGGGTACATACCCAGAGTGAATAATAGATGAAACAGGAGGCTACTGATAGTACGTATATGGAGGTGGAAGGGTCATGGTGACCCTAGTGGAAATGGGGGCTAAAGATTGTGGAATAGAAAGGACAACATTTTGAAAAGGGGTAGGGGTCATTGACACTAGGGGTGGTAGTGTAGCTATGGGTATATGCGAGATAATAGGGGTGGATGAGGTTATGTTCTGGGTGGTTAGTGAAGGTATAGTGGATGTGGTGGGTGTAATGAATGTGGTAGAACATGATTGTCATACAATGGGTATATGGCCTAGCTACGTGAAAATGATTGGGGGGTATGGTAGATGTGGTAAGACGGAGCCAAATGGGGCTGACGCAGGAGTGGGAACAAGAGTCGGGGGATAGATACGGGCATGTCGTATATCAATCGACCCGAGGCATCTGAGTGGATGAATGGGAAGGTAAAACCGCAAGGCTATAGGATTTTGGTCAAGGAGTCGTGTGAACTCCTCGTCTCTTATGGCGATAGTGATAGGTTGGGTAGGATCCATGGGTGATAAAATAGAAGGTGGTGAAGGACTAGGGGGAGTGGTTGATGACTAGCGTGGAATATGAGGGCGTTTGCTTGGCTTCGGGTTAGCACCATGTGAATAGGTACTGATCGAGTTGGACTATTTTCTGTAAATGACACAAAAATATAGTAAAGATAGGAGAAACAGGCGGTAGTAGGTGGATTAGGTACCAAATGTCAGCTGGAAGATTTTACATAGTATAATCGATGCCGATTAGGGTAAACCAACGTGAGTCACAGATTAAGCGGTTGGTCACTATGGAAAGTGGACAATTGGTCAAAACAAGGTAAAAGGCCAATAATTTTCCCAGTATGCAAGATGTTAATGGGACTTACCAAGTCAATGAATATGATAAGAGTGGCTAGAGACTCTGAATAGTCAAAGAAGGTGAATAGGTGTCCTTTTGGGTAGGTTAACCAAAAGAACAGGGAACCGACACTAGTTGGGTGAAACCGATGACGGTCAGGAGGGTAATTGATGATGGTCCTTTGGACCGACCTTTAGTTCTTGTGAAATTGAAACAACAATGAAGAAATTGTGGTTGTGAGTTAAAATTAATGTGGAATCAAACCCAGAATCTTGAGAATGATGAGAATATGGTCCAAGCACACTCAGATGAAGCTAGAATACACCAACTATGATGAGGAGCGTGCAAGGAGAAATAAGAAAAATGAAGAGCATGACCTCTCACCTCAAAATGCAAGCCAAGCAAAAACACTAAGAAAAATACAATCCTAAGAGTGCCTTTTCTATTATATTTTTTAGCTTATGTTATTTTAAGGACTGACTCATGAACTGTAGAATAGAGTTTTTTGGTGAGGATGGCTTCCTATGAAGAAGGAGATCTACAAGGAGAGGTTTCAGGTATGTTATGGTGATGGGATGGGCTGTCCTACGATGGGTTATCGGGACAGAGATAACCAGCGGGGTTCCCACCGTGTGTTGTGATCATGTGATCACCTACAACTTCTTCCAAGTGAGATGTTGTTTAAAAATGTGTATATATTTTTTATTTTGTGGTGTTTAGATAAGACTTAGAGAGAGAGAAAGAGAAAGAAAGTGCTTTCTAAATTTTTTGTCAACCATTAGCTGGGAATGACTTCCAGCATATAGGTTTCCTCAATTAATGTGAGCTAATGTAGAAAAGTAGAATGAAATGCAATGATTTTTAAACCCAAATCGAAATGTAGAATTTGATGCCACAAATAGATGAACAGGAGAAGGGATGCTCTTTCACTAATGCGATACTAATGAAAGGGAAGAAATGTTTGTTTTAAGCACCAAAATACGATTGCTTTTAGACAATAGAAGAGAAGAAGATTCCAGGGGAGAAAGTTTAATGTAAGAACTTTTTAGAAAAGAAACAAACATACAACATTTTCACCTAGAAATGAAAGAATGCAAAGAACCCGAATGGGTCCCACCGAGTGCCAAAATGTTTCACTGATTCTAAAGCATTTCTTCAAATGTTGTGAAATAAATAAGGGTAATGAGTTAGGAGGAATACATTTTGAAATGTTGGTTGTAGGTTGTTGCACGAGTATGACTTTTGAATCCACAGCGATTGTGAGAGGCTTCTTTTTCTTGGAGGAACTACTTGAAATGGAACACAAGACCACCAAATAAAAGTTAAACAATATATGTAGTGGACTACCTAGCATGTGCTAGATCAGGAAGTGTGATACTTCCTAGACGATTGTCAATCCACTATTTAAAGAAAATTAATGTGAGAAATAAAGGAAATCCTATTGTAGTTAAAATGATTTAGGTATCTCATTCGTCTACAATAAGAAAATTCATTCACAACAGGCTAAGCTATGATTGAATCTAAAGGTCAAGGTCACTGTCAAGGTATTGGTATTGGTCAGGGTAAGGTTCTGGGCTATTTTGGGTATTGGGTGGAGGTTTGGGAGCTTTATTCTTGGTTTCTAGTAAAAGACACAGAGACCGACGTCGGTCTAGTATGACTTATGTACGATTTAGGCTAACTGGAGATGGTTATGGGTAACCAAAGCATCGTATGGTTGGGGTCTGAAAAATCAATAAAAACTTGGCTGGGTGATAGATCTGAGGTTAGATGAAGATGGAAGGGAAATGGAAAGATTTGTATGGATATGAGGTATGCACATGAATGATTAAGGTCGTGTATGGGAAATATAAGGGTGTGGATAAAAAGATGGTCAAGTTTTCATGGAGGTAAATGATGGGGGATGGAAATGAGAGTAGAAACTAGTAACAAATGTAAAAGGATCTACCAAATGATAAATGGATAAGTGTTGGTTAACAAAACTTACTATTTGTATGAGCTTGATGCCTGGTTGGTAATGGTGGGTGATCAAATGGAATGAACCTGATGTAGTGATAGCACTTCCTCAAATGCTCCCGTGAAGGTAGATGGTTGTGTGATTGCTTTAGGTAATGGCTATGGATGCTCGATGTGTATACTAATGTTGGTTCTACTTACATACTGACCTTGGTTTCATCACTTGTTCTCAAAATATGTGATTATCTCCCAGAAATGTGCCAACCTTGAAATAAGGTTATTTTGGGGGTTAAATGGTAACCAACGACATTTCTAGCTTAACCGGTGGTGGTTAAGGGTAATGTAAGGTGTTGGTTAGGGTAGGATTTCCTAGGTTTACTAAACTAGGCAAATCCTCTTGATTTTTGGGATCTCGTTTCATTTACTCCACATATTAGCATGGAAGCTTCCTTCTAATGGGAAAGAATGTGGTTAGAGGGAATGTAGGCATTGATTTTTAGGGTTTGGGTAGGTCTTAGTTAGTTATGGCAACTTACTAAGAATAGGTCTTAGGGTGAGGTGGCTGGATGAGGTGGATATGTGGGCATTATCCCAATTAGGATATTTAAATAATAAATATTGTGAGGATAATGAATTAAATATAATTAAATTAATTAAATTAATATTAGTGTGGGATGAAAGGGGCCATGGTTAAGTGAGTATGTTCAAGGTGTTTATTTGATGAAGGACCAAAGGGGAGTGTGACCTAATTTTGGTGTCTACACATACAACCGATAAACTCCTACTTGCTTGATAATTTCTCCCAACATCGTCATACACTAGTATATCCTCCACTATGTGCTTGTTGGTCTTCTTATTCAACAATGTGTCGAACTCTCCCTTGTTTTCAAAGGTACGATGGTTGTAGTCATTTATCTTGCATCTCTGCAGATGTGGGAATCCCAATATTTTCTCGACTATTACTCTTTTGGGTATTGCATCTCGAAAAATTACTCTGGGAGCAATTTCAAATTCACCATCTACCTTCTTCTTTCCTTTCCTACCCCATTGTAGGTGATTTTTTGGTGCCATCGTAGAAATCCCTTCTTTTTCTTTATCTGTAATGAGAAAAGTCAAACTCTAGCTCAAATCTGAAATCACATGCCCTAGCTCCTTATAAATGCTTCCACTTTTCTCAAACCATTCACCAATGGGGACACAAGTCTCTTTACACTGTAATAATCTACTCTCAATGTTTGGTTTCACAATGCTATGCACCTCAACATAACTCACTCGGCTCAATTACATTAGCTCATTCAAATACTTGTGATCAAAAGGCAAAAAGTGAACCGCGTCATGTCCTTATATAGATTTTCAAAAATTTAGTGCATTTATTACTCCTTCACCTACCAACAATCCTCTCATTAATTGACCATTTTAACAATATTCATGGTACATCTTCATGCCCCGGCCTATAACTTTCTAGCATGTCTTCCTACCTTTACTACATACTTCTCTTCGGTGCACTTCCATGCGCCCAAGTACCTCATCGTTGCACCTTCCCCTAGTAGTCTCCATAGTCATTTCTTACCTCATGTTATATTGTTCCCTCATTTATATCCATCTATGGTCATCTTGTTAGATCAATCTCTCATTTTTAACAGTTCCTTTCCACACTTAACTAGAACTTTTAACATTTTTTTCTCATATATACTTAGTTGTGAGTAACCACCCCACACCAATGGCATGTGCGGTCCTCTGCGCACATAAAAATAGTTCAAATGGTAATTAGCTTCCAATGTGCAAACATTCTTATTACACAAAACACCAAAATAAATTGAAAAATCATAGAGACGAAGAAGGAGATACATTAAGGAAATACATAAATGAAATCCTATTCTAAATGGAAACACTGCCATATTACAAACACCAAGAAGACTTATTTATATTAGGGCTCCAACCTACTCCCGTTGAAGTAACTAGATAACTTTTTCCATCAAGCGTCTCTAAGTAGAAAGATCCTAATTCAATTAAATGAGTGATAATATACGGTCCTAACCAATGCAATTTAAGCTTGTTTGGATGGCGTAGAAACTTAGAATCATAGAGAAGCACCATTTGTCATATTTCAAGATTTTTCTCCTTGATGCGCTATCAAGACATTGCCTTCTTCCTAGCATTTTCCTACTTTTGACTTTAACGTGATATGGCATGCCTCTCATCAAAGTGTATCAATTTATCAATTCTTTCTTCCAAATATTTCTCATCGGCTAGACCTCCAGCGTGAACAATACGTAAAGAAGATAACATGAATTCCATAGAAGAACTACTTCTATGCCAAACACCAACTGAAAGGGTGTGGCCTTTTTCAACCTCTTATATGTTGTCTATACGCCCAAATCATGACAAAACTTTATCATCCGAATCTTTCCTTCCAACATCATAATTTTTTTAATGTCCTGGCTCAAAATCTTATTGAAGGCCTCGGCAGTCCCATTTTCTGAAGATGATAGGGTGTAGTCTTGTGGTGTGTAATCATAAATTCATTCAATATTATCTGATTATCTCATTCAAAAAATGTGTACCCTATCACTTGTCAAGCTTAGTGGGTCCATACCTTATAAGAAAATGTTCCAATAAGAACCTACCATTTGTAGCTATTTTACAATCCTTGGTAGGTGTTTTTTTGCCCACCTTGTAAGATAATTTGTGCAAGTGATGATGTAGCGCGATATTTTCACGGCTGGTGAAATAGGACTCATAAATTCTATAGCACATTTTTCAAACGGCTCTGGACTAGGAATAGGTCTTAAGGGCCTTTCATCTCTTTTCCTAGGTTTACCAACACATTGAAAATGATCACACACCTTACAATATGCGTTACAATCTTTGTAGATGGTCTCCCACCATAATCCAAAGAGTAGAATCTTACGCGTAGTGGCATCACCTGCATAGTGCCCACCTACAATACCACCATGAGCCTCTTTTATGATATCCATGTACTTGTGCTCTAGTGACGCAATACTTTTGGCCTAACTTGTATAGGTCACCACTGATCAACATAAAAGGTGCCACGAAAATTGCAAGTTATTTCTTCTCTAAGGCTTTCATCCCATCTGACGCCATACATGTACATAGAAAGACAACAATATCCTCCAATTCTAAAGGTGCATTGTAACACGAATAACTATGCATCCATAATTAATATCTTTAATTGTTACGTGCATCCTCCCCTGGTTGAATTCTTGATAAATGGTGGGCTGGAATTACTTTTACCTAGTTGTACCATGAATGTGAAATCAAATTCATGGAATAAGAGCACCCATCGACATATGCCCCCTGTAAAATGGGCTTGTTTGCAAGTATTTCAATGTCATGTGATCGGTTTAAAATACAAATGGTGTTCTTAGTAAGTATTTTTGAATTGATGTAGTGCATAGATCATTGACAAGGTTTCGCTCTTAGCAATTGTATAATTCTGCTACAGAGTCAACTTTCTACTAGAAAAATAGATAAGATGATATATAATACCTTCTCTAGGCTGAGCTAACACTACGCCAATGGCCATGCCAGAGGCATCCACATGTACATGAAACGGTTTGTTCCATGAGGAAAACATAGAATATGCATTGTAGTAATTCTTTCCTTCAATGCCTCAAATGTGTGTTGTTGTGGTTCTCCCCAATAGAATGTCCCTTTTCCCTTTAGTAACTCTTCCAAGGGTGTGGAAATCTTAGCATATCCTTTGATAAATTTTCTATAATATCTAGTGTGACACAAAAATCCACGCACCTCACTCCTAACAAGGCCTTCCTTGACAATAACTTAGATGATGATCCATAACAAACCTTGTCAAAAGGTGTAGAAAACACACACTTCTTGATGTTTAAAGTATACATATTTCAAACATTAAGTGCAAATTGTCATAATGATCCTTAACAAGTCCATACACCATCCAATCATCCAAGTAAACCTGCAATAAGTTGTGAATAAAATCTTGGAATGCTTGAACAATTATGCACGAAAATACGCAAGTGCGTTTTTCAACCAAAGGGCATTACAAGTATATGCAAAACTTCCCCATTCAGTGGTGAAAATTTTCTTCTCTTGATCCTCTTGTGTAATCCTTACGATGATACCCATAGAATCCATGTAAAAGATTAGATTTCACACCTACTGCAACTCTCAGTAGTGCCCTTCTTAATATCCTTGAGTGCACTTATACTCTTCTACTCAAATTTAGGGATATATAACTCTTTAACAAAAACATCTTTTAATGCTGCATAATCTACGCAAGTTTGATCTGGGTCAAACTTCCTATACCAACTATGTGTGCATACCTGTAATGTAGTTGAAAATTGACTTACCTTGTGCTCAGAAGTTGTGATCCCTTTTGCGCACCAAAGTATCTCACACATGTGCATGTGTTCAGTAGCATATTCTATGCTCCTATACTATGGAAGATGGAGAGACATCTCCATGTAATTATTTTGGGGTTGGTATGGACCCTTCCCACCTTATCCATAACCTCATGTGTTACCCCTACCACTAGATTTGCCAAAACTAGAGCCACCTATACCCCCTAATCCTCCACCTGTAGCCAAAAGTAGACTAAAATATGTACTTCCCTATGTCCCAACAATAGTATTGAACTAAACTCCTACAGTCTATGTGGTGGTACTACTCCCAGAAGTGATTCCAAAATTCTGCTTTCGAATTATGTGTTGATGATGTTCTTGAAAAGGTACCTCCAAACAACAATGAAGACATTTTCCCTGCCATATATGTACTTGTTATGTGACTTACTCTTGCTTCCCTCTTTTGCCCAAATTATCTTGCTAACTATTAGATGTACTAGATACTAGAAAACCAAGCACAAGGGCTAGGTTACTAGGTAGATTTAGATGCATACCCATGGCCTGTGTCGTCTCTACTAGCACTCTCTTATGTGAGGCCGAGGAGGGTTCCCTATCATGTTTTCCCAAATGGGGAGTTCCAGATGTTGTGGCTCCATGCCTTCTGCGTGAGCTCCAAATCCTTCATGAGCCATCTCTCTCCTCAACTCCATCCGCTCTATAATATCATGTTTCTTTTCTATTTCCCTTTCTCGTGCCTTATTATACTCAAGCCACCTTCTTTCTCTCTCGCCTTTTCTACCACTAGGCCCACCATCTTTCACCAAACCTGCTCTTTCCCCTGTGCGTGGTGAGGTTTAGCTAGCCATCAATTTTTTTTTCCAAGTTTAGGGTCACCATCAATATCTTGATCACCAGTGGAATGCCTTGCAAGTAAGTTCCCCTGGGATACCATAGAAATTGGAAGTCAGCTATCTCTAGGAAAGAACAAGTGGAAATTGAGTACTCTAGAATATAGTTGTTCAAAACACCATGGAACCAAGTATCCACATCGCATGTCCAAATTAGATCAGCATCATACATAGCCTGAAATTATTCCTACGTCTAGAAAAGTGTGTGATACCTCTAATTCCGTTTATATGCATAGGCAACTAGCCACTTGTATAGTTCTATCGAAAAAATAGCAAAGAAACTCTCATACAAATAGTCATAGAAATTCTTTTCCACCCATGCGCGTGTGTCAACCTCTTAGATCTAGTGTTGAACCTCTATGTGTACTCTTCTTCTAGATCTTTTATCCACTCTTCAACACTTTCTAGGGTCAACCGGTATGTCTTCATCATGAAACATCCTGAAAACAACTGAAAAAGAGGTCCCGGCAATGGAACCAATGATGTAGCCTAGAATCCACCACAAACAACCTAGGTGCGCTCGCACATCACTTGTCCCGACCTAAGTGCTCACCCGAAGTGCGCAAAGGTACCAAGCCCCTCCTTAGATTTTCTTGTGTAGGATGTTAACATGATGAAGATATAATTTATTAAGATCCATAAATAGCATAAAATTTCCACAAGAGCATAACTAGATCTTGATCTTAAAGAATCATGAATTAAATAATAGCAATGAAAGGATTAACCATACAAGAACCAGTCACAACTATGTTGAACACCATTTTCTAGCCAATACACTCCATTATATTAAACACAGTAAATACAAAATCTTCTTATGATAAATATGATAGAACCGGTCACAACTATATTTGAACACCATTTTCCAGCCCAATACACTCCATTATATTAAACACAGTAAATACAAAAGCTTCTTATGATAAATAGTATCATAAGTTCATGCACGCTTTATCATATCTATCAACATAACTCCATAATAGCTCACACACGAGTGTATCTATATATCTAACTACATAGTTCAACCCATATTTATAAGGGTGGGGACTTTCCCTTCACCACTTATGCACTTCCTAAAATAGGTCACATGCTGAAAATATCCATGTGCCTTTACAATAATAGGCACACATGCAAGTGCGCTAATAATAGATCTCCTATAGTTAACTGGTAGTAGTAATCCTATTAGTATCTTCAACTTTTTCTTGGTGATCATCAAAGGCTCATGCCGAAATTAAAAATCAATTGTGTGTCACACAAGTCTCCATTCCGATGTGTGGTATGCACGCTCTCTCCATAAAAAATAGCCCGAAACCATGAAAATGGCTAAATCCCCAAATCAGCTTGTCCTGGCATGTGTTTCCTTCCCTTTCCTTTTACACCTTCAAATGCACCTTGTTCCCATGTTTGAATATTTGTGTGCCCTCTTCTTAGTGTCATACTCTGTCTACTTAACAATTTATTTTTGTAACTTTTACCATATTGTTTTTTGTGCTTTTAGCATTTCTACCCACCTCTTGGGGATATATATCTTTGACATATCGACATTATGACATTGAAAATATGACATATCATCACTATCACATGGCATTCATCCCATGGGCCCTATTTAGGTGATTTACATCTTATTTTATTGATAACCCTCCAGTGTTTATTTTCATTTTTGCTTCTTCATGGTTCTCGTAATGTTGATTACGCTTGCACATGGCATGAAGGATGAGCAACACATCAATTATGCATTGGTGGGTATATTTTATTTCAGTTGGCCCTTTATTGACATCTTGACACTATGACATTGCATCCATCCTATGGGCCCTAGCTTGCAGTGATTTACATATTATTTTATTGATAATCCTCTAGTGTTTCTTTTGACGAGAGAGAGAGGAACCACCATAAAAAGTACAATTAAAACACTAACCTACAAAACATCTAGAGAAAGAGATAAGGCAATGTTGATGTGAGAGGAAAGAACAGAGGCCCAACACCTAAAATAAATCTCACACGTGTCTTATTGGGAGTGCCTTGCTTTCAAGTTTCTTGCAACATTGATTGCGCTCTGCACATGGAAAGATGAGAAACATTATCAAGTATGCATTGGTGGGTATATTTCATTTCAACTAGTCCTTATTACTTTGATATTCTTTTCATGATAAGAAAAACTTTTTTTACTATGGGGGGTTGATGTGACCCCACCCATACAATATAATTTGATCATATACCAAGGTGGAAAACATAGGATATTTCAAAACCACTACCTTGATAAAAAAACCAAAATAGACTATACTATATATCTTGAAATAAATAGACTACTGATAGACATTCTAATGGACACATCTATAACTTTAACTTTGACGGGGGACAATAAGAGCTCCTGGATTCTTCTCATTGACCTTGACCGCCTCTAAATATTTGTCTTTCCTCTTACGAAGTCTAGTCCTGAACCCTACTTCTCCCACCTTGAAAATTTTTAAGATGAAAGAATAAGCTGATTTAGCCTTTTCTAGAAGATGAGACGGATTAGGAAGAGCCGAGTGAAGGGGAAGTCGAGAATCCAGTCAAAGGATGAATGTTCACGGCCTTGATATTTTCATCCGAAAACATTATGAATAGTTCTTGCAAAATCAATAAGAATTACATTCTTCAATTCTATCTCTGCCCAAATGAACCCTCGGATCTAAGCCATTCTCCCCCTCCATGGAAGACATGTTAACATTGGTGACTTCTTCATCAAGCCCTACTACATGCTTCGGGAGGATAATATGATGAGCAATCAATAATGCCTCTTCTTTGCATTTTTTTGTCTATTGCGAGGAGATTGGTGACAAAGGCCACGACTATTTCGGCATTGACTTTGGCTTTTCCAAACCCCTATAAATATTACTCCCCAATTATGCACTTAAATGTATTACCCAAGTGATCTTTAGCCTATCAAGAACACCTTAATGAGAGCTTGTGATACGGGGTCATATAAAGCCTTTTCTTTGCTTTCCCCTATAGAAAGATGCATGGAACCAAAGGAAAGTAGGGAGCCCTCCAATCCACCGGAGCACACCATGAAAAGTGCAATTAAAACACCTGACCTAAAAACATCTAGAGCGAGAGAGATAAGGCAATGTTGATGTGAAAGAACAGAGCCCAAAACCTAAAATAAATCTCACACGTGTCTTTACCAAGAGTTCCTCGAAGAGTGGGACTCCCCATCAATAATTCAAGTTTCAATGCTTCATGCCTTAGTGACCAAAATGGCCATTTAACATACAACTCAGACCAATGGGCATTTCAAACAATGAAAATTCACTTAGTAGCTTGGTGTGGAACAATGGCCGATTAACATGTAACTCAACTCTCACATATTGGCGGATGGAACAAAGTCACACTGCACAACCCAACTCATTGGGTGGTTGAAACCAACACATCTATTTCAACTAAAACGGTGGGAAAATTTCCATATGTGGCTAAGTGCCACGAGTTATCCATTCGGGCGCTCCATTTTAAATGGCCAACACAATAGACCTTGCTCAATGTGGGATATCCCACCCACATGCAAGTGATCCACGTAGAAAAGGTGGACCGATGAGTCTTGAACCCGTAACCTCGTTATTCTAAGACCAACCCACTAGCAAACTAACTAAGGGGATTGGTAGTAAACAATGAGTTCACGGTTTAAATAAAGCATTGTGCTCTGTGTAATGAGGTGACCAAACATGGTATGTAATTAGGATCATTTTTTAAGGCACTTAGAAGCACTTTCAGAACTTGGAGTAAAAATAAAAGTTGCTCAAAATTTTGAGACGAAGACAATGGTGGTCTTATTTTCTCATGAAGTGTTGTAGATTTTCTTGTGAAGGCATTTTTCCATGCGATTACATAGAAGATCCTGATGAACCATCAGATATCTAAATTTTCCAAGCACTTATGGTCCGAACTAGGCCATGGAGTAAAAATGGAAGTTGTTCAGGTTTTCATAATATTTCCACATATATAATTTTTTTCATGTAGTGTTTATAAATCTCAAGTTGTAGGCATTTTTAGTCACATTTGTAAGGGGATCACACTATGAAAACACTGTAGGAGCCACAGATTGTTCTTGGGATAGTTTCTGCTATTTCTAGAGTTCCTTGAAACATTTATCATCTCATTTGTAGGTATAAATATTTGTTAGTCATTATTGAAGGGATATTGTACTTCATTGGATGTTGAATAGATCGATTCACTTTCTGTGAATCCGGAGACGTAGCCTTCGGGTGAACTCGTTATCAATTTTTGAGTTGTGGTTTTTTTATTTAGTTTTTAGAAGATTTTGATTAGAAAAAATTCATCATTTGATTAATTTTATTAATTGATAAAATAAGCACAAAACTGGAGTAATTGGATTGGAATTGTTTTCAGTATCCATAACCCACAATCATATAGTGAATGCACTTGTAAATTTTGGAATCCAGAATTCAAATTGAGTGCATATTTTAATTCAACTTGTGATTATTTTTAATGGATTTGAAATAGATTCAGTATATTCACTTAAGTTGGAAAAATCAGATTAATTGATCATATTGGAAGATTTTTAAAAATGGGTTTTCAAGACACCCAAAATTGAGTAAATTGAACTCATGATCAATGTTGAGTCTAATAAGTTTAATCATCTAAGAATTTTCTAAGTATTGAAGAAACATTTTAATATCATTTTGCAGATCAAGTACCTTCCTTTATCTTGACAACGGACCTTGGAAACCCTAGGTTGACTTAGTGTAGGATATATGACCTTATCATTTGATGTATCCCCTTTTAAATCAATCAATTATGTGACCTTCCATGTGTGTCTCCTCTTTGTTGCATCATACCCTTGTATAATGGAAGACCTAGGAGTACAAACCATTGAGACACATTCTTGGCCCATCATACATTAGATTTTTCTAGTGTATATGTTATTTTTCTTATCACTTTCATGTTTTTACATGCATGTATGTGATGATACTCATGGTACTTAGGAATAATGATAATTTCATTAGATAGGTAAAACTGGTAGGAGGGGAATTGGTAGGATATCCCAACCCATGTGATGTGAAGAAGCCAAGGGGTGGAATATCACCATGATATCTAATGATGTTAGGGTGTTGTTAGATAAATAAATACAAGAAAGGTCAAAGCCCAAGTAAGGATGCACATATTATTGTGGTGATCTAATGGGAAAGACCGGGGTGAACAAAGACGAGATAGGAAGAATCAAGACCATGACACTCCAACGATAGGAGTCGGGAGTAAGGGATGAAAGATCCAAGTAGGGTAGTCGACCCAAGCAAGGATAAAGTGAGAAATAAGGAAATTCGTGAGAACCCAAATGGGGGCTGAGATCCCAAGTGAATGTGAGAGTTCAAGCTAAAGAAGGAAATAATATGTAGTCAAGGTACTATAGATAGCTAGTGACGAGGGGTGAAATATTGTAAGGTGTTAGTGATGATGTCATCGACCTAGTGTAAGATGTGATCTCTAGCTTGAGACATGAGGTCCTCTATGGCATGTTGTGTAATAGTGAATTTCTGATGAACTTTAGATCTCATGGAAAATAGGGTGCCATGATTTGATCCTCCATTTAGGTGAGAATGTCATGAAAAATACCATCTATAGTGGAACGATGAGCAGGGAAAGATGGCAGCCCATAAGTAGGTTGTGGTTCACAAGAATGTATGGTGGGCTAAGAATGTATCTTAATGGCTTGCACTCCTAGCTCTTCTATTCTACAACGATATGGTGAAAAAAATAGGAGACACATAGTTAATTGATTTAAAAGGAGCTACAATGAGCGTAAGGTTGTATATCCAGGAGGGTAGTGATCCCTATACTAGGTCAACCTAGGGTTTCAAGGCCCACAGTCAAGATAAATGAGGGTACCCTTATAGGATATTGGTTATTGGGGAGAGATACATATTGATAAAAAATAACACAAATGTGAATGATCAATGCAACATAAATACAAATAAAGGAAAGCTAAAGAGCTGATCATGTAAGAGAAATATGATAACTAACACCGATGTACATATAATATTAAGCTAACATAAAGCAATGGGAAAGGAGATGAACTAATCTATGAAAAATGAAAAATATGGTTAGAGAACTTACCTGGGGGTGGTCGTTGATGCATCTATCTCTCCAGAGAAACAATACACCAAGAGATAATCACTATGGGTGGAGAAGGGGAACACCATTCCTATCCTAGACTCACTATAGATGACCTAATCATGCAAGCAATCCAACAACCAAGAAGAGTGTCTAATCCAAATCAAATGCAAGATAGACCAAGAGAAGAGTGAGAAGATGCAAAGATGGTGCAAAAGAGCAGAGAAAATGGTTATTCATTCATGTCATTCCTTTCTTCTCTTTGAGATGTCAAGGTGTGATGTGCATATATACCCGATGCCATCACCCGCAGGGTGATGGTGTCAACCAAGGGAAAACCTAACAATGATACCATCTCCTACAGGTGATGGTGTCAGCCAAAGATAACCCTAATGTTTATTGGGGTGCAAGCATCATATATCATGGGAAATTCAATGATATAAGTGTCAATGATGAAGTCAAATGCAAGCAAGTGTTGGGAGTGCTAGTGTGTGCAACATAAAAGGACTGACAGAGGAAAGGGTAACTAAGGCTAGGGATACATAGTGGTATGTCTCTCTATGTACTATCTCTAATCCCATAATGACCATGTGTATAGTCATACCCCATTCCCGGCAAGCCCCTTAAGGCACTGTTTGAGAAATAGATGCATCAACGACCCTTATCTACACAAAATATTTGTTAGTAACATCATGAAAAATTAGGTGTATATAACTTGTGCCTTCTGTTATGAGATCATAATTTGATTTCAATTTTCTATAAATACATGGAAATTAGAGTCAATTTAATATTATGGAACATCTAGCAATTTAATAATAAGAAAGTGAAGAGAACTATTTAAAAATAGAATGAAAATGAAATAGTATCTACAAATTAAAATTTAGTATTCTTAATAGTTGAAATGGATGAAGAAGATTACAAATAAGCTAAAAATGGTTGTTCACTTCACATTTTAAAATGACTCTTGAACTATCACTTAGAGATCTTACGAGTTCTAGCTATAAGACAAAAACTCTCATAATTAATACCTAGTATTAACTATTATTATTTACAATAATATTGAAGTGCCCCCTAATTTTTAGGGGTTACGGTGAGACTAAACATGCTTCCAAACTTTTCAATTTTTCTTTTCAAGATGTTTGGTAGTTATATTGTAAAAGGATAATGAAGCAATTTAACATTATTTTCTTTCACACAATGTCAAATTAAGTGGAATTTTGTATTGATGTGATTGGGTTTGTTCGTGAAACATTATATTCTCTCGGTATTTATTTTGTAAAAGGATAATGAAGTAATTGATGCAACCTAGAATTCATTATGAATAACCTGGTGAGTTGACACATAACTCGGCTTGAGCAGAGCACTCACCCGAAGCATGCAAAGGTACTAGGTCCCTCTTTAGAGTTGCTTATACAGGATGTTAGTGTGATGATGTTTAAACATATTCATATTCATAACTAGACATAAACATTCCACAGTGCATAATCCAAATGTAAATCTTAAAGAATCATGATAAATGAATTAAACAATAACTATGATAAGATTAACCATACAAGAACCAGATTTAGTCATGTCTAACACCATTATCCAACCAATATACTCCATTACATTAATATTATAAAACACATAAGCTTCTTACACTATATAGTATCTCCATGAGTCATGTGCGCGTTAAAACTAAAGAACACAACTCTACAATAATTCAGTCCCCCTAGACTATACAATTCATTACATATTTATAGGGGTGGGGACTTTCCCTTCACCACCCATGTACTTCTCAAAATTGGTCACATGTTGATGATAGCCATGCACCTTTACAATATTATACACAACATGCATGTGCTCTAACAATATATGTCCTATAGCTAACTCGAAGTAGAAATCCTATTATTAACTTAAACTATGCATGATGCTTATCTTCCGCTTGTTCCCAAAATACCATTACGTGTAAGTAGCACAAGTCTTCATCTCTATGTGTTCTCCACATGTTATCTCCAAAAATATCCCTTATCCATAAAAACAACTAAGTCTTGAGCCAAAGTGTTCTGGCACGCATTTCCTTTCCTATCTTCCCGCACCTTCAAATGCACCTTGTTCCCATGCACGCATCCTTTATGTGTCTTCTCCTTAGAGAAACATTTTTCTACTCAACATTACCCCACACTAAAGTACATTACCATCCTAACAATGGGAATTCTTTCTGATGTCTCCAATAATAAAGAATAAGTAATGAAAGAATGAATGAAACATTGTACAAAAGAATGAAGTTTTACTCTGCAGCACCCTCTTCTTCAACTAGAAGGATTAACTTTGGATATTCAATTTTGATTTCAGCCTCCAATGTCTACCAGTCACTTAGCACATTCCTTGTTTTCTCCAGAATATATGTGGCTATTGCATCTAATTCATCCGAGTGATCTTTTCTTTCTCATTCTAGTAGCACCAGACAACATTGGCCATACCTGACAACATTCCCTCCATGAGGTCCATCTTCTGTAGCTATGAGTTTCCCAATCTCATCAATTTTATCCTTGTGTAGATCTGGGCTGCTGCGAGGGCCTCACTCTTTTGTTTTACTAGTGATAATATTTATGCGTGCCCAAGTGTTTCATCCTTCATTTCCTTCAAAACTTCATTATCCTTTACTATAGTCCTAATCCTTATTATGGATTCTAGTGCCACGCATAAATTGAGAGCTTGGTCATATTTCTTCATCTCATCTTTCAAGGTTTGGAGCAAGGCCTCATAAGTTGAAACTTTTCTAACAATATTGGCCCTTTCTCTTGTTGTTGTTTGTGAAAAATCCTTTGGTGTGGGCATTCAAATTGGTCGTCATCTAATACCAAATTGACCAAAGTGTGCACATGATGCATAGCGAAGGAAATTTTTAGGAACCTAATATTCTAGATGAGGTTGTGTCTTAAGAATTTGATCACCAAGTTCCTCAGCCATGCTAACAAAGGCCTCATTCTTTTCATGTTCTCATTCCTTCTCTTCTTTTAAGCATGTTATCTTTGTAGTTTTATCCTTGTTATCTTCAAGTAATGCTCAAATGGTGGCAGCCTTATCAATGTTCCTCCGTACCACCTCAGGATATACCTTGACCAAGGAATTTCTAACCTACTCGTTAGACATTAGAGTATGTTTTATTGTCATGTACCTACTTTGAGGTGCCTTCTTCACTCTATGTGAGACATATGACTCTTTACACATGTCAAAATCAGGTTTATCCATATGATTCTGCATGGACCAAGATAATTGCTTTCTTGTGTGTGTAGTAGAATATCTAGATCCATCTGCTCCCACACATATAACTCTTTAAAGCCCACAATGCTCTAAAAATGGGCGCGGATGATTTTCTCATGTCCTCAAAGCATAGCCCATATTAGGGACAACATATTCTTCACTTTTCCTCTCTCTTTTTCCTTGGCCCCTTAGGAACCTGGGCACCAAGGTCTGGAGTTGGCCCTTCTCCTTCCTGAGTAGTAATGGGCATGTTGGGTGGCTTCACCCACAACTTCTTCTACTTCTTTCACCCCTTCCTCATCATCTCTCATCTCTTCATCTCGGGGCTCCTCTACATCTTTGGGTTGAACCGGGTTTCTAGCGCATATTCTCCCCGACTCATCCTCCTCATCCTCTTTAAGTTTAAGCTTTCTTATCTACTTCCTCTCGGAGTGTGATTTTGAAAAGGTTGAACACCCTCTTTTGAACAACCTCTTGAACTGGAACTCCTCATGGTGTGTTTACATCCAAGTCTCCCTCTTCTCCTTGCGGGTATGGGGATGATGTGTGTGCTCACTTTTTTTTTTTTAGTGGGCTTCCTCTAGCCTCTATGGTCTAAGCCTCCACTATCCTTGTTGAGTTCTTCTTCCTCATATTCCTCAAGGTGCTAAAATTTCATCTGTATCCTCACCTTTAGGTGGGCCTAAGAGCATGAACTCATTCTCCACATACTTTTGCTCTTTTCCATCCTAATCTTAAGCTGGAGATAGATAAGCATGACCCCATTGTCCCTAATAGATAAAATTACTAGATTCATACTTATGACATCAGAAATAATCTTTCAATATAGGCAAATCGAATTTGGATAAACATAATTTTTCCTTAAGGTATGGTAATCACATTCTACCTTTTCCATGTTGTATCTTAACCAGTATTGCATGTTAGAAAACTTGTGTATTATTTCCTTGAAGAATCACATTGTGAAGGCATATGAAATTTATCACCAAGGACTCCATTTCCATTCCTTCATTGCAAACCACATGATGCAAAAATGTTGATATACCACGAATTGCATGGCCTTTCCCACCACTGAGGGTAACTCCTTTGGAATGTGTCATTCCTCCTCGAAGGCCGCATGAATTTGGTCATACCATAACTCCTCCCTCTTCAACAGACCACTCATTGATCCTTCAAATAGATATTTTTCAAACCTCTCTATGAGGGACTTATTTTCCATGGGGTATTCCCATATTTTATTGTTTATCCCATCAGGCACTCCAATTTCTACAAACACAAGTGATAACATGATAGCGCCAAAACTTATCTTCTCACTGTGTGTGCTTCCTCAACAATTGTATCTACTATATACCTTGCTAAGTTGTAAACTTATCCTTGTGAAATATTCTTAGCAACATGTAGCCACATGGTGTTTACTTGTGACCACCTTTCCTAATCATTCATTTGGTGAGTAAATGTGTGGTTTCTGTATCACAGGGTACTTCCTCAACTTATAGATATCCATCTCATGTGGACCCTTTGTGTATCCCAACTCCTTGCTAGTGGCCATAATAACACCTTATCAATTAGATCACTACTAACCTCTTTCCTTATTCCCTTCAATCTTGTCAACATAGAAATTAAGGGTGTTGTGATCCTTACCGTCATCCAACAAAATAGAAGAAGTCCTCATGGAATCTACTCATCAACCACCAATATAGATTTTCTGGTTTTCCAAAGTATGGGAGTTTGTACAATTGGTACACCCCTACCTTCTTCAGAAAATTCTCTCTAACATCATCATATACTAGCATGTCATCAACCATTCGCTTGTTGGTCTTTCTATTTAGCAATGCGTCCAATTCCTCCTTGTTCTCGGTGGTGCGATGTTTGTAGTCACACACCTTGCACCTATAGATATGGGAATCCCAATCCCATCTGATAGTTACTTCTTCTGGATACTACATTTCTGAGAAATTACTCTTGGGAGCATCCTTGACCTGGTTTCCACCTTCTTCTTCCCCTTTGTTCCTACTCCAAGTGCTTTCCTTGGTGCCATGATAAAATTTGCACCTTTTTCCTCTATTGAGCAAGCTCCCATGCCCTAGCTCAAAATTGTGTTCCCTATCTCCTTCTCAATGCTTCTTCTTTGCTCAAACCCTTCTCCAATGGGGACACAAGCCAATTCTATGCACAAATCCACTCTCTCTTCACCTTTTTGTAGCTCTTTGTACCTCAACGTGTTTCACTCGGTTTGGTTGTAACTAGCTTGCTCAAATACTTATGATAAAAAAGGTAGAAATGAACCCACATCATGTCTTTATATAGAGTTGTGAAAATTTAACACATTTATTTCTCCTTTACCTACCACCGATCCTCTCATTAATTGACCATTTTCTAATTTTCACATGATACACCTACGCGCCACAACTATAACCTTCTAGCGCACCTTCCTACCTTCTAGCTACTGAGACCTCCGCCTTCCATGTGCCAAATTACCTCACCATTACACCTTCCTCGAGTAGTTTTTACAATTGCAGCTTACCTCACATTATACTATTCATTCATTTGTTTCCAGTTATGATCTTCTTTAGGAGTAATTTTCTCTCTAGCAATGCCTTTCCATACTATATGTACTTTTTAATCAAGAGAAATCACCTGTAACAGTATTTTCTTATGTGTACCCATTTTTGAATGAAAACCACCCCACACCAAGGGTATGTGTAGTCCTCTATACATAAAAACACTTCAGATTGTAATCATCTTCCGGCGCACAAACGCGCTTATTACACAAAACACTAAACTAAATTGACAAAGCATAGTGACAAAGAAGGAAACACACTAAAGGAAATATAGTAAGGGAAATCTATACTAAATGTAAATATTGCCTTATTACAAACACCAAGAAGGATTATTTATAGTAGGGTTTCAACCTACTCCCGTTAAAATAAGCTTTGGGTAATCATGTTCCATCAAGCGTCTTGATTAAAGTATGTGAGTGATAACATACGGTCCCAACCAATGCACCTTAAGATTGTTTGGGTGGCACATAAACTTTGAATCATAAAGATGTGCCATCTTCCTTAATCTCAAGCTTCTTTTCCTTGATATGTCTATCATTTCATGCCTTCTGTCTGGCCTTTTCCTACTTTTGACTCCAACGTGCTATGGCACATCTCTCATCCAATTGTATTAAGTTGTCAATTATCTCTTCTAAAAAGCTTGCTCATCAGCTAGACCTCCAACGCACATAATACACAAAGAAGGTAACATAAATTCTATAGGAAGAACTGATTCTACACCAAACACCAACTAAAATGGTGTGGCCTTATTCAACCTTTTGTAGGTTGTTCTATATGACCAAAGTACAACAAAAACTTTATCTTCTCAATCTTTGCTTCCAACATCACAAATTTTTGTCAAGGTTTGGCTCAATATCTTGTTGAAGGCCTAGTAGTCCCATTTTCTTGAGGGTGATAGGGTGTGGTCTTGTGGTGCGTGACCATAAATTCATCCAATATTATCTTGATTGTCTCATTCAAGAAATGTGTGCCCCTATCACTTATCAGACTCAATGGACATCCATACATAGTATGAATATTTTACCATAAGAACCTTGTTGCTATAGCCACTATACAATCCTTTGTAGGTTTGCTTCTTCCCACATTATAAGATAATGTGTACAATTGATGATGTAGTGTGATCTAGTTCTACACATGGCTAGGGAAACAGGACCCACAAAGTCTATTGCCCATTTTTAAAATAGTTCTACACTAGAAATAGGCCTTAAAGGAATTTCATCTCTTTGTGTAGGTTTTCCAAGGTGATGAAAATGATCACACACCTTACAATACTCCTTGTAATCCTTGTACATGGTCTCCCACCATAAACCAACAAGTAGAATCTTATGCGCGGTGGTGTCACCGCATAGTACTCATTTACAATACGGCATGAGCATATTCCATGATTGTTGTACAATCATGCTCTAGTACACACCGGTGCAATACTTCATCTCATCCTAGTTTGTATAGGTCACCACTGATCAACATGAAAGGTGTGGTGTGAATTGCAAGTTGTTTCTTTTCCAAGGCTTTCATTCCTTCTGGTGCCATACCTATGCGTAAAAATAAAACAATATCCTCTAATTCCGAGGGCATACTTGTTAAACATGTAAAACTATGCATTGGCATTGTATCTTCAATTATATGTGCATCCTCTTCTAATTGAATTCTTGATAAGTGGTTTGGGCTAGAATTAATTTTACACGGCTTTACCACACTATAAAATCAAAATCTTGGAATAATAGAACCCATCGACATATACACCCCTGTAAAACAAATTATTATTTACCAAGTATTTTAATAATATTTGATCTTTATAAAACACTAAAGGTGTTGCTAAGCATGCACTATCTAAACTTATGCAGCGCATAGATCTTTGAAAAGCCTCATGCTCTGTAGTTGTATAATTATTTTCTGTAGGAGTCAAATTTCTACTAGCAAAACAAATAGGATGATCTATAATACCTTCTCTAGACTGAGTTAACAATGTGCTAATGGCCATGAAAAGGTGTCCACATGTCCGTGAAAAGGTTGGTTCCATGAGGGAAAGCGTAGAATAGGCGTCGTAGTAAGACTCTCCTTCAACTCTTCAAATGTGTGTTGTTGCGGTTCTCCCCAATAAAATGTCCCTTTTCCTTTTAATAATTCCTCCAAGGGCATGGTAATCTTTTCATATCCTTTGATATTTTTTTTGTAATACCCTATGTGGCCATAGAATCCATGCACCTCACTCTAACTAGTAGGTTCCTCCAAAGCCTAAGATAAATGCAACCTTGGTTGGATCTACTAACAAACCCTCCTTATAGATGATATGCCCTGATAGAGTTCCAAAGTGTGTAGAAAATACACACTTCTTGATGTTTAAAGATATGCTTAACTGTCTACACCTTTCAAATATTAAGCACACATTTGTCATAATGATCCTTGATAAGCCCATATACATTTAATCATCTAAATAAACCTATAAAATTTGTGCATAAAATCCTGAATGCTTGAACAACTATGCATGAAAATACTACGGGTGCATTCTTCAGACCAAAGGACATCACCGTATATGCAAAATTTCTCCATTCAAGTGGTGAAAATTGTCTTCTCTTGATCCTCCTTTGCTATTCTTACCTAATGATACCCGGAGAATTCATCTATAAAAGAGTAATTTTTTAACATGCAACGCCTTCTAACATTTCCTTAGTGAAAGGCATATGGAAAGGATCAATCACACATGTAACATTCAGATCCCTATAGTCCACACAAATCCTAATCAGCCATATTTATTTATACCGATTACCATGGGGCTAACTCACTTTGATTCTTCTAGGGGCTTAATGATGCAGATTTGAACATCTTGTCAATTTCTTCTTTAACTTTTTACACATGTTAGGTTTCATCATATAAGGTCTCTTCCTAAATAGATGTACACCTTCTTTTAGCTTAATCCTCATCTCACCCAAAGACTCGTGTACTCCCTTTAACTCACGGTATCTACTAGGAAATAAGTCTTGGATCATGTAATAACTAAATTATCTTAGCTACTTGAGAATCAAACCAATAATCTCCAATTATGGCATACTTAGGTTCATCATCCATACCAATGTTCACTTTCTACCGAGTCTTCATAGGTTCATGATAGGCATGCGCCTTCTTCTTATCTAGGACTGCGTCCCAAGACATCATGCGTTCCTTCTGAATGATCAAAGTCCAAATTTTCTACTTCTTCATCATCCACTATGTAGACCATCTTTCCTTTCTCCTTCTCAAGGAAAGTGCACTCAAGTAGTTTGGCATCGGTCTCATCTACTTCATCAAAATTCACTCCTAGGTCTTCCTCACCAAATAACTCCTAAATGAGTTCTTTAGCCTTTACATTGTCTCCCATATTCAAGCACTCCATAACTCATAATGACTTTTTCACCAGAGGTTTAGTGGAGAAGTAGTCAAAATTTTGGATCATGTCTATAGTCAAGTCTTTCTAATTTCCAGTCTCCCTATACAGCTCCGCATAAACATACCAAGCACATGTACAACCTCACAAAGTGAATAAATTTTATGCACCCACAATGAATGTGGTAAAGCTTCTGCCCCTCTTTCCGAGTCTCTCACACTCACCGAACATGGTGCTGAATATGATGATTACCATTATATGTGCATATTTGAGTAGGTGCATTGCTCCTGAGAAACTAGGTTGTTAGAGCAATTTCTCACTTCATTCCATTCTATGAGATTATCCTTGTGAACCATCCACCAACACATTATTGTCCACATAGGGTATACACTAACATATTCCTTCTATCCACTTGATCCTCCATTGTTCTTCCATGACGCGTAGGAATACCATAGGGTCTCCTTCTCCAATGTACCGGGGTACATAATTGTTACCTATCCTCCTAATATATTGAGGTTTGCCTCCATGCAGATGTGCTTCTTATTTTTTGCCCAACCATCTTGTAGGTGTCATGCACCCAATTATCACAAGCAACACTTTTAATATCACTAATAGAATGTGCATCTTCCCACTGGAGGATTCCTTCCTTAGATGGCTCAAGTATTTCTAGATCTTGAATGGCGCACACATAAATTTTTTCAGGTCTTCCTCACTCAAAGGTTCAACATAAGGTGCATATTTTCCATCTATTAAAGGGATAATAACTCATTCTTCCTTGTTCTCAAAACTTATATACCCTTTGTTGAACCATAGATCAATATTATTTGTATAACACCAAGGGTGCCCAAGTAGAGTTGGGAAGTTTGTCGCTTCTACAAGCGTTAAAACCTCAAGTCCCCACTAAACTTGGATCCTTGTATGGTAATGGATGCATCCTTTAAAACTCCTATTAGGGTGGCCTTAGTTTGATTTTCCATAAATAGTACATTAGAGGATGGTTATAATGGAGGTCTACCCATCTATACCCATGCATCTAAAGTAATCACATTAACTTATGTGCCTGTTTTAATCAATATATTTCTCAAAAGCCACCCATCCACAACAACATTCAAAGTGATATTTTTTCAAAATCCAAGCTATGAGGGGGAGATTACCATGATGTATCTATCATCCATTCTCAATACCTACACATGGAGTGTTTCCTTTAACCAATTCCCTAGTAATGGAATAATATTCTCCTATCATGCAGCATCTTGCATACCTCTTTCAAATCATCAACATCTGACTAGACCATCTTTGCTACCTTATTTTGTTCCAACTTTCATGATTGTTCCTTTAAACACTATATTTCACCCTGAAGATTTCTAAGCACCTCCATGGTTTCTGATAAATCTCCTTCTGATGTTTAGTATCTAGGTATCTTGTATGCAAGACTTCTTCCTGGTAATGGTAGGATTTTTGCAACACTTATTTGCGCATGTAGCTTCAAACACATGTGTAGTAATTTTCATAGGTATTACTTCATATTTATGGGCCAAATTTGGCATCCATTGATTTTCCATGGTGTGTTGTATTCTAACCATCCCCATGTGCACTTGTTCTCATGTTTATGTTGATTTCTAAGATTATCATATAAGTATGAGAATTCCTCATTTTATGATTCTTTTCACAAAAATAACAAGTAATATTTTGAGGGCATTCGCACCTGTAGTGGTTAGGATATCCACACGTATAACATGTTCCACGAGGAAACTCACCTCATCCACCACCATGACCTTGGCTCATGAATCCACCACAGTATCCTTAACCTCTGTCATGACCTCCTTCAAAATTCCCTTTGTTCGGATCATAGCGCCCTTGAGTGTGATCATGATATTTAGAATTATCTCGATACTCTTATATATCATACACCAAGATTAATGGCATCATGGATCTGATCAATCAACCTATAATCTTTGGTATTATGAGTCATGGACCAAAAAATCTTACAGTAGAAAGATATTTTTCCTTATTGCACATTGTAGCAATGGGTAGTGGCTTACATCATGGTCTAAATGACATGTCTTGCAATCCAACAATAATGAATGATCGACCTATGGGGATAATTATCCTTATTATGCCCTTCTAATTCATAATATGTACACCAAATCCCAATGCATGTCTCGTGTGTTGAATTGGCCAATAGCATCTCCAACTAATTTTCCATAGCTACAATGAGCTTCTAAGAATGGGCTCACTTCAATGTATATACTTTTGACTACCTCAGTGTGTAACGCTACTTCAAATACTTCACATGGATCCGTATATGTCTTATGTGATAGTGCCCTCCTAAAAGGTGTGATCAAGCCTCCGATGAACCACTGTGCATGTTGGATTGCATGGATATCATATGAAAGTTTAGACAAAAGCATTTTAAAATGGGCATCATATTCCCAAACACTCTTAGTAGTGCCCTGCTTAATATCCTTGAGCGTGTTTATACTCTTCTACTCAAACTCAGGGATATAAAATTCCTTAAGGAAAGCATCTTGTAATGTTGTATAATCTATGCAATTATGATTAGGGTCAAAATTCTATACCAACTATGTGCACATCCCTACAACGTAGTTGCAAACTGACTTTCCTTGCACTCAGAAGTTGTGATCCCTTTTGTGCGCCATAGTATCTCACACATGTGCACATGCTCAAGCAACATCTTCTATTCCCCATACTTTAGAAGACAAAGTGACATCTCCATGTAAATATTTTGGGGTTGGTGAGGACCATGCCCACAAGATCCAGAACCTCTTATGTTACCTATACCTCTAGACCCACTAGAACCTATAGTAGAAGTGAACCAGAGGATCTACTACCTTGTGTCCCAATAGTGGTACTAAACTAAACTCCTATAATCTGTGAGGTGGTACTAATCCCGAGTTAAGTCCAAAATTCTATGTGCCTAATTTTTGTATCAACAACATGCCACGAAAAGGTACCTCTAAATAACAAGGAAGATGTCTTCGACCATAGATGTACTTGTTATTTGATTTAATCGTGTTATTCTACTACCCAAAACTAACTTGTTGACTACAAGTTTTACTAGAAACTAGAAAACCAAGTACAAGGGATAGGTTGCCTAGTAGATTCATATGTGCACCTATGGCCCATGTCATCTCTACTGGTGGCCTCAGAAGAGGCTTATGGGGTTCCCTTTCATGCTTGCTTAGATGGGGGAGTTCCAAATTCTCTTGCTCCATGCCCTCTACGTGAGCTCTAAATACTTTCACGAGTCATTTCTCTCCTCAACGCCATCCATTCTGTAATCTTGTGTTGCTTCCCTAACTCCCTCTCGTGCGCCTCATTGTACTTAAGTTTTCTTTCTTCTCTTTTCCTTTCGACACTAGGTCTTCCATCCTTCACTAAACTTGTTCCTACTCCCATGTGTGGTGGGTTTTAGCTAGCCATCACCTTTTCTTCTAAATTCGTGGTTACCATCAATATTTTGATCATGAGTGGAATGCCTTGCAAATAGGTTCCTCCGGGATAATGTAAAAATGGAACTCACTACCTCTAGGAAAGAATAAATGGAAATTGAGTACTCCAAAATATAACTATTTAGAACACCACAAAACCAAGTGTCCAAAGGCGTGTCCAAATTAGATCCAGCATCATAGAGGGCCTAAAATTATTCTTACATCCAAACAAGTTTTGAAACCTCTAATTCCTTTTAGACGCATAAGCAACCAACCACTCGTAAATCTCTATCAGAAAGATAACAAAGAAATTTTCATATAAAAATTGATAGAAGTTCTGCTCTACCCACACACACGCAAGTTAAACTCATATCCAGTGTTGAATCTCTGAGCGTATTCTTCTTCCAGGTCTACTATCCACTCCTCAAAACTTGGTAGGGTCAACTGGTATGTCTTCATCATGAAACATCCTGAAAACAGCTGAAAAATAGGCCCTGATAAAGGAACTAATGATGTAGCCTAGAATTCACTTTGAATAACCCAGGTGCACTGACACATCACTCATCCTGAGTTGAGTGCTTACCCAAAGCACCCAAAGGTACTATATGGATGAAAATGAGCACGTGACCTTCAACCACACTCGACCCCGAGGTCGTGCTAGAGTAGCCAATGTTTGAATGTGTGTGGCTAACTATAGGAGGATCATTGACTAAGATCTGGTAGTGTGATCTCCTGGTAGTTGAGTTGACAAAGGGAGACTTAGAGGCTATGAATGGGTAGTGTAAATTCCCTATGGTTTGTTTACCTAATTTGGATCTAAGTGCTAAACTAGTTTGAAGTGTCCATGTAAACTGAATGAAATTAATAATCTACGCTACTACTGAAAGGAAACTAATCTAAACAAATCACAAAACTGAAATATTACAATCACAAACAACAATTCACTTTTATTCTAAATAATCAAATCTACTTCTACACTAAAACTAAACAAGAAAATAACCCGGTGTGGTTATTTTCCTGTGCTGAGTGTATTGAATCTAAACTAACCTAAAACAAGTGATTTTCCAAATGATCTATGATGTGTAGACAACCTCCTACAGATATTCTCTCCTTCAGATCCACAGGGATGGGAAGAAGAGGATCCGTCATCGGGATTGCTATGAAAGATTCAAACCCTCTTGGAAATTAACTAACTACTTGCAAATGAAAAGACATTGATTTCTACTCTATTTGATATGGAATTGAAATTAACAATTCATAATTGACAATTTGATAAACAAAGAAAACAAATACACAACTCCAACCTGGAAGAGTAAGAACCTTAGCAAATCCTAGTAGTATCAGTATCTGTCCCCTCAGTTCTTTCCTTTCATTCTCTGAGTGTTCATGTGAGTCCAAAGGATTGGGAATGCAAAGAACAACAACAAGAGGATGGCACTTGAGCAATGGCAACTTGGAAGCAATCTAGATGCAATGCAAGTAGAAGAGAGATAGCACAAGAGATCTGAGCTTGGCTATGTAATTCCTAGCAAGATTATGGCAGAAAAACAATACAAGATACACAAAATTCTCAAGCCCTTTTCTTGAATACAAGCATGGAATATATAGGAATGGAGGCTAGGAGGTTACTTCATGCACAAGGCAAGAAGAGGAAGTTAAAACTAATTAAATCTATTTAAAAATAGAAGAGGGAAGGAATACCATGCAAACAAGACTATTTTTAGGCAATTTGGTTCACAAATGCACCCTAAAAGTCGAGTTAAGTGAAAGCATGCACGTGTCAAAATCACACATGAAGAGTTCGGATAAAAAGTGTTCAAGACCGCCACCACAGGGAGACGGTCCTAGGAGGTAGTCTCGGAGGGACCGCCGCCTAAGCTCGAGACGGTCCTATCACTAAAGCCAAAAATGCACATAAATGAGAGGGAAGCTAGAAGAAAGCATGGAAAGGCTAAGTAAGGATGTCTAGGCTACAAATATACACTACAAATGGGTTTTGGAGATCGAACACCTTCTTTAAAGGACTTTGAATCATCATTGGGGACTTTTGTAACCATTTCGAAAATGTAGCACATGTAATTTTGGGTGTGTACAAGTACTAAGTCCCTCTTTAGAGTTGTTTTTACAGGATGTTAGTGTGATAATGTTTAAACATATTCAGATTCATAACTAGACATAAACATTCCACAGTGCATAATCCAGATGTAAATCTTAGAGAATCATGATAAATGAATTAAATAATAACTATGATAAGATTAACCATACAAAAACCAAATTTATTCATGTCTAAGACCATTATCAAACCAATATACTCCATTACATTAATATTATAAAACACATAAGCTTCTCCTATATGAGTCATATGTGCGTTAAAAATAGCAACACAACTCTACAATAATTCGGTCCCCTAGACTATACAATTCATTACATATTTATAGGGGTGGGGACTTTCCCTTCACCACCCATGTACTTCTCAAAATAGGTCACATGTTGATGATAGCCATGCACCTTTACAATACTATACACAACATTCATGTGCTCTAATAATATATGTCCTATAGCTAACTCAAGTAGAAATCCTATTATTAGCTTAAACTATACATGGTACTTATCTCGCAGCTTGTTCCTAAAATACCATTGCATGTAGCACAAGTCTTCATATTTATGTGTGCTCACATGTTATATCCAAAAATAGCCCTTATCCATAAAAACAACTAAGTCCCGAGCCAAATTGTTCTAGAATGTGTTTCCTTTCCTATCTTCTTGCGCCTTTGAATGTGCCTTATTTCCCACGTGCACATCCTTTGTGTGTCTTATCCTTAGAGAAAAATTATGTCTACTTAACAAGTAATTTAACATTTTTTTCTTTCACACGATGTTGAATTAAGTGTACTTTTGTATTGATTTGTTTGGGTTTGGTTGTGAAACATTATATTCTTTGATATTGAAATTGTAGATGTGTTGTCAAATATCAATGGAAGTTCACAAAACTTATTGATTGTGAGTCTATACAAAATTTTACAAGACAAAAATTTCTTTTGTTGGCTTTGAAGTGGCCATGTATTATGCTTATATTGAATTTATTGTTGTCATTTCTTCAATTTCTAATTGACAATTGTTATTACCCAAATTCATTATAAACCTTAATGTAGAATTTTCATTTTCAAAATCACCAATGTAGTCATAATTTGACTAGACAATCAGTTTGAAGTAACCTTCCTTGAGTATTTAATCCTAAGATTATGTGCTCCTTTTAAAATTGAAGAATAATTCACATTGTTATTTGATGATATCCTTTGGGTCATTGCATGAATCTAGAAAGAACATCAATGAAAGAAATAACCAATCTAGTTATGGTGACATAAATCAAATTTCTAATAAACTATTTATATTTAATGACATATACCAAATCTATGGTGTTTTTGATGTCGAATTTATATTTTTTTCTATGGGTGTACAATGAGGCTCACAATCTAACATTCTAAACTTACTAAAAAAATTCACTAAAATACTTTTGTTCATTGATGAAGATGTATTCATTAACTTTTTTATTTGTTGTGTATTACATTGTTTTCTATGGAAATTAGATCATCCACATACATTATTAGGAATGTATTTGTTTACACAAAAATATTTTTATATTCAATCTCAAAATAATTAAAATTCATGTTCAAGAGATTCTCAATGAGCTTTTGATACCATGCATGTGGGGCTTGTATCAAATTATACGACAATTGTTTTAGTTTGCGTACTTTTTGCTTTTGGCCACTCACTACAAAACCTTTAGGTTTGAATAATATATATTATTTCTTGAATATTTTAACCCTGAATTAGTGCAAGTATAGCATGTAATAATATCCATTACGATGAATGCAAACGATACCTATTTTTCACGGAGCGGAGAGCCAAAAACATGAAAACCAAAGAGTTGCATGGATCCACACGAAATGTGCTCTAATACCATGAAAGAATGCATGAAAATACAAAGCAGGAGGATCATGAGGGATAGTGTGAACATAGATAGAAGTGAAAACCAATGGCGTGACAAGATCTTGAGAAGAGCGAGCATCAACTGGAAGTGCATGCGAGATTAAAAAACAAGCGAGAACCTCGTTAAGGCAAAAATCTCCACTCTAATATCATAGTCTAAAGGGTGTGCATATAGAGGGTGTTGAGTAACCCCCAGTGCCATAATGATGACCTTTCAAGTGGAGAGGGGAGTTACATTCCAGAATTGGAAGTAACTCCCAATGACACAACCGATGCTGTCGACCCATAAGGGAATATCATAATGTCTCCTAAATGACACGCAGACCTACGATCTCACCTAAGTGAGATGACTCACTTGATGATGTGGAAAATGACTCACACCAACATCAATCACCCCTCACTATTTGGAATTTCCAAATTACTCTCCTTGTAGACATCGAACTTGGCATACTTCTTTAGTTGAATCAATTGGAAAATGAACTTGGCCTTGTCCTTTGTAATTTCACATAATATTATCCTTTATAATGAGAAAATTCTAGATTTTTTCATCATATATTCCCTTAGAATATTCAAAATATCACAAAATAATGTAAATATTACTAATGTGGTCAACCTTATTCCTCTTCTCCATTAGGATCTATGCATAACATGTAGATCCAAAAACTCAAAGATGATGCACTGAAGGAAGATGACCACACCACATTTCATATAAATTCTTCAATTGAAGGGATATTGATGGTGATCTATTTTAGAGGTACATTGTTATTTGTGTTTCTTTTTCCCAAAAGTGTAGATTCACCCCCTTGAAATATAACATTGCATGAACCATATTCATTACAAAAATTTCATTCTCTTAATCATTCCATTTTGTTGAGGAGTGTGAGGAATTGTGAGATGGTGTTTGATCTCATTTTTCTTGAGATAGGATTTAAACATCTTTCAAGTGTACCCACCACCATTATCAGTCCCAAATCTCCCAATACAAGTTTGATCTTCATTTCTACCATGGCTCAAAAAATTTGAAACATTTTGAAGACTTTTGATTTTTGTTTGAGGAAATAGAACCATGGCATGTGGCTATGGTGGTCAATGAACAATATGAAATATTTGTAACTACCAATTGATAGAATTGGAAGATAACACAAGTCATAATGAAACAAATACAATTTTTTGTTACCTTTTCATTCTAACTTCTGAAAAGGTCTTCTTGAGTGTTTAGCCAAAATGCACTTCATTTTTTTTAGATTTTATGGAAGGGTGGGAAATTTCACTACTTTGTTCTTTTATATCATGTGAATACGGTGATGATTGAAGTGTTTGAATATTGCATGGCACAACATACTTTGACATATTCCATCTTCAACAAAATTAGAAAAATCCATGAAAAGTATAGTTCACCCCCGAGTTTTAAGAAATTTCCTTCCTCAAACCCTATCAATATGATTGTCTTGTCACTTTTTCTTTTGATAGTGACCTCCCTATTATTCATGAAATATTACCATTATTAGATAATGGGTGTGAAGGATAAATTTTTTATTTACAACTAAGGAAGGTATATGAGATTTTCAAGAATGAAATTTGAAAGTCTCTGAAATTTGAGTCTTATTGACTCTTTTTTTCCTCTCTAAGTCATTAAAACTTAAGTCTTATTGTCTCTTTGTCCTCTTTTCACTAACTCGATTCTTCCTGAAAAGTACACTATATTAAAACTTTCTTCATGAAACTCCTCAAGAAGTCCTTCCAAAAATTCATGTGTTGAGTAGCTCTAGTATCTAGGACCCAAGCATCAAACCAAGTGGTACTAATTGAGGCATTATTTGCTTCATCATAATTGGAAAGCACATATTCATTGGTGAATTGAGTGGATTTTGGTTTTTGGTGGATTTCTTTTCATTTTTTTGTGATAAGCTTCAATATTCTCCCATAATATCTTACATTCATAAGCCTCATGGCTCCTTTTTCTACCACGTCATTTGCAAAACAAGTGTTGTTTATCATTATACTTTTTCCCACTATTATTGTTATTTGTTTTCCTCCATTACCCTTATTCTTCCCTTTTCCTTTATCATCCTTTTTTTGAATACGAGACCTTGGAAGAAGAACCCTTGAAATAATTACCATTTTTATTGGTGTAGAAAATGCTTTCTCATATGGAGTTAATGTTTATTCCAACCACATTTTCCTTTCGGCCATATGTTCAACCAATTGATTAAATGGGAGAGTCTTTAATTTATTTCTTACTTGTAAATAATCCAAACATGTTGAATATGTAAGAAGAAGGGATTTTATGAATGTTTTCATGTATATATATTAAATTTCACCATAGTGGCTTCAACATAATGCTTAATAGCTTAGATTTTCAAGTCTAGATGTGTTGGTATCCAAATTGATTCTCCTGCGAGGGATGAGAAGCATCACGAAACTGGCAGGATGCTTAGAGATAGATGAATCATGATATGATTCATTTTGTAGTCGGGAGGATTCAGCTGACTCTTTGTCACTTAGGCATTGGAGAAATGGATAGCACCTCACTAAGGGTTTGATCTACCCTCACTACTTTAGGTTGTGCCTTCAACCAGGGTGAGAGGACCCATTCTGTAACCCATATTGGTGAAGGATATCAAGAGATCCTTCTCTGCACAATTTTAATGAGAACCTTGAGAAAATATGATCAATACAACACAATCTAACTCTAATGAGTTGTCAAACTAGAGAGTGGAGATTTTTCTGGACAAGGTTCGGGTTACTAAAGACAATGATTGAATCTTGATTGTCTCTACATATTTTGGCAAAGTGGAATTTGTTCATTTGTGGATACATAGTACAAACAGGGGTAGTTCATGTAGGATTCATTGTTTGAGAAGTTTTTGGTGGGAAGTTAAGAAAGATAAAGTTGATTATACCATATCTTTGAGAACCTTTACAACTATTAGAAAACTCACAGACAAAACGCTTCAAAATAGCCAAAATATTCCTTCAACCAGAAGGTGTGTATCAATGGAGGCCCAGAGATGCATGATTTCATACACTCTTCAAGAATTCAACACAAAGGCTCATGCTAAAGACTCAATTAAACATTGAAATTCTCGATTCATCACGCCTAAGATACACTCATAGGCTTACAAACAATCTTTATCAACATAGTGAAAGTAAAGTGATTTTAAATTGTTTATTTCATTACCAAATGAAAGCTCTTCTCATAATGAAATTGCTAATGCCAAAATACTAACACATGGATGAGATCTTGTGTGATTTAGAGGGATTTCAACATAAGATTGCAATAAGAACAAGAAAAACTATTTGAAAACATTCTAAAATAAGAGCAAACACAATTGTGCTCATGATCAACACAAATTCATTTCAAGGTTCATTAGATTCATCATCGGGGAGAGTTTCTTGAAAATGTCAGAGCTTGTCAATGGTTGTACACTTGTAACCATCTTGATGTGATTAAATCTAAAACATAGGAAAATAAACAAGTTTCTCAGACGGTCTCTCAGAAAATGGTTTTTTCTCAAACTTTCTCAAAAAAATTAACCCCGAATTTGCAAGAGTATTCTCATTACATTTATACAATTTCACTCACTCACTCATCCCAAATTTTCCCCCAAAAGAAGAATATTCAAGGAATACTTTTTTTGATTTGTTCCAGAAAGTGATATTTAACAAACTACACCCAAAAGCTGCCAAGTGTACAAAAGATAAGATTTTCAATTATTTCCACTTATTACTTTATCTGGGGTGTCTGGTCATCTCTTCTAGTAGCATGTCCATCCTCTTTCAATCCTGTAGCTTCCTTCTCTACATTCTTTTCCTCTGCATCTTTCTCTATTGATAATTCATTTTCTGCAGGTGCCGAGCAACTCTGTTTCAAAACTTCAACTTTTGCACTTCTCATATTTACAAATCAAGCTCCATAATCAATTCAATTACACTTCACTAACAAAAACAATGAGAGACCATGGAATTAACCAAAAAGGATGAAAGCAATCGAATCCCTTAAGGTCCCTGGTTTGCATAGGAGTAATAATTGGTAAAACCGATGCATTGTATCACAATCATTAACTCTGTCTTTCACAACTTCAAATTTGAGCCATCCACATGGAAAATATTTGAGTTGAAGTGGGTCTGGGGGTGCTTTTCACATTTTGTATCACTTAAATAAAATGAGTACTTTTAGACAATTTGGCCCGCCCACCCGCTTTTAATATAGGCCCTACATGTGGCTTTCTAGGCATCGATGGGGTTGCGGCTTACTTTATGACTTTTATTCTTTTTCAAAACAAAGATGAGAATCTCAAAATGCCTGGTGACCCACCTCTCCACTTTTAACTTTTGATGTGGGCCCCAACAGAGTCGTGGCTCACTTTTATACTTTTACTTCATTTCAAAATAGAGCTTAAAAACTCCAAAGTGCTCCGGTGACCTGCCTCCCCGCTTTTGATGTAGACTCAACACATGGCTTTACTTGGGCATTAGTGGGGCCGCGCTTCACTTTTATACTTTATTCATTTTTCATAATAAAGCTAAAAGTTCCAAACACCTCCGACGACCCACCTTCCCACTTTGACTTTTCAATGTTGACTCAAACATGTGACATTATTTGGTCTCCAGCGGAATCACGGCTCATTTTATAATTTTGCTCCATTTCAAAAACAAAGCTAAAATATAAATGACCAATTATTAGAAAGATGGGAAAAACCAAACACAAGGGGCTGTGATGAAGGGGAAGCGGTAGTGTAATGGAACAGAATGGTCTTTTTTTTCAAAATTTAAAATCTACAACATTTGGTCGTCCTTCCCCCAAGATTCGGGAAAGGAGCATGTTGTGGGCCATATTCTGTCAGAAGCATTGCAGAATCATCTTGGGAACATTATTTCAGATGATGTCCATGTTCCCTAATGCTGATACCATAAGTGATTCACCTATCTCGATCCATTTCAGATATGGAGTATGTCTCTGTTTCACCTTTGGTGGATTCAGGTGACGTGGTAGTAAAGCTCACCCTTCTCGGAGAAAGAGCTATCTTCACTAAATTTGTGGGTCATCATCTCTCAGTAGAAGGCATACGCAACTGGTGCGATACTCAGTGGGGTAGTGGCCTCCACATTCGCTTCCTGGAGAGAGGTTTTTTCTCGTTATCCTCCACAACATTAGCACAGAGGGATGACACCTTGGAGAGGAAAGACTTTCTCTTCACAGAGTCGGGTCTGCATATTCATGAGTGGTCTGCCCACTTTGATCCAGCACAAGCGGAAATGGATGGCTTACATGTCTGGATCAGACTTTATTCACTACCTAGTGAATTTTGGTCCTCCTCCATTCTATCTAAAATTTGCTCCAGCTTAGGTCGTGTTGTGCGTATAGACCCTGTTACTTTGGAAGGTACTCTTTCTTCCTTTGCCAGGATTTACATCTCTATTGATCCCTCCAAAAACTGAAGGACTTCATTGTCATATCCACCCCCTTGGGGCAATGGGTACAAAAAGTGGATTATGAGGCGGTTTCTGATAGTTGCTTCAAATGTAAACAGCCTGGGCATTTACAAAAATCTTGTGAAATCCTTTCATTTCCAACATTGTAGCTTGGAGGAAAAAGATCCCACCATCCTCTATTTCCAACTCTACGACTCCTCCTTCATCCGGGATTGATCCCATTAAGGTTATTGATCCCAGGTGCCGTACCTATGAAAGAGCCGCTAGTGCTTGATCCGAGTACAATCTCCTTGGTAAAAGAAACAACATTAGTGGTTCAAAACTCTACTCAGATTCTTTCTCTTTTCTAGGAAGGTATTGCGCTTGGCCTTGTGTGGATGCAACCTCCCTGGAAAAATGGGTTAATGAGAAGGATGAGGTGCTCCAATCCATCGATGGTGATTCCGGGGATTTTAATAATTGCTCGGACAATGTTCCCGTCGATCCGTCTTTGGACAACTTTCAGCAGAGTTCAATCCTGCCGACTCCTGCCATTCTAAATATGGACAGGGGGCCAAAAGCTCATCCTAGTCGACCCTCCAGAAACATCCTTTCTCTCAAAGACATTGCAGCAGGTAAGCAACTCCAACTCCATTCCTTTTTTCCATCCTCAAGTAGGAGAGGCGGGTCCTCTCTGAAGATCCAATGATCCTTTTTTCTTGGAATGTTAGGGGTCTGAATGCCCCTAACAAACAACATCTGTTGAGACGTTATGCTTTTGATTCTAAAGCCTTCTTATGTCTTATCCAAGAAACTAAGATGTCTTCAGTGGACTGTAAGTCTGGTTGGTTTCGTAAGTGGAAAGGTTGGGAAGGGTGCTTCTCAGACTCTATTGGTGCCTCTGGTGGTCAGGAGTTTTGTGGAATTCCAATTTTTGTTATCTCGAGCCTTTATTGGTCGACCCTAATTTCATTTGGTGTAAATTTTATATCAAACATTTTGATGTGTCCTTCTTTTTATGTAATGCTTACGGTCCTAACAATCTATTAAAAAAGAGAGCTTTGGTCAAGGATTCAGACAATCCTTGACACATCCTGAACTTCAAGACAATAGTGGCTGGGGATTTCAATGCTACCCTCTCTGATAAAGATAAATGAGGAATTCAATGGCAGCCTCACTCTCAAGTGGATTTCACCTCCTTTGTTGCCTCCACTAAGTTAATTGATGTGGAACCCAGCTCTGGGTGGTTTACCTGGAATAATCAACATATTGGGTTTAGTTCCATGGTTGTTCATTTGGATCGTTTTCTAGTCTCCGAAGACTGGCTTCAACATAACTTTCTCATCAAATGTTTTGTTCTTCCTCTTCTTGGATCCGATCACTTTCCTGTCTCTCTCAACATTTCCTTTGACATCCCATACGTCATTCTCCTTTCAAATTTGAGTCCATGTGGATGCAGGACCCCTCTCTTAGGCCACTGATTAACTCTTGGTGGGACTCCTTTGAGGTGGAAGGGACTTGGATGTTCAAACTATCTAAGAAGCTTTCTCTGTTAAAAGAAAAATTGTTGGAATGGAATGTTTCCTATTTCAAAAATATTTTTCAAGAAAAACAGAGAGTTGAGAATGCTTTGCGTCTTCTTAATGAATCGGTTTTCTCCAGAGGTATGTTTCCGGAAGACTTCATCAAAGAAAAATCTTTACTCAGTGAGCTTGGTGATCTTCTTCTTAAAGAAGAAATTCATTGGAGATAGAAATATCGTGAAATATGGTTGGCTGATGGGGACAAAAATACCAAATTCTTCCATGCTTCTGTCAAAGCTAGAAGAAATGTTAATTATATCTCCTCTCTAAAGTTAGATGATGATACGGTGTTGTCCTCTCAATCTCTTGATTAAAACCGAGATGGTGTCTTTTTCAAAAGCTTCTGAATGGTGATGAGGCCTCTCCTCTAGATGAACAACATACTTTCTTTAATCAGATTCCTATTTTAGTCGATGACTTTGACAACGCTAAACTTCTATCTCCTTTTTCTAAAGATGAAGTTCGCAGGATCATTTTCTCTATGCAAAGGGATAAAGCACTCCCGGTCCAGATGGTTTTCAGCCTCATTTTTCTAGGACTTCTAGGACATCATTGGGGATACCATTTGGAAATCCGTGGAGGAATCTAGATGTTCAGGCAAGCTCCTTGGCGCTCTCAATCACACCTTTATTTGCATGTTCCCCAAAAAGGTGCAGGTAGTTTCTCTTGATGATTTCAGGTTGATCTCCTATGCAATACATCTTATAAAATCATTTCTAAGGCTATTGCGTCAAGAATGAGTGTTCTTCTTCATAAGCTTGTTGCACAGAACAAAGTGGTTTCATCCCAAGGAGATCTATTTCGATGGTATAATCATTTCTCATGAAATGATTCACACTCTTCACTCCTCCAACCACTCTGGTATGATGATTAAATTGGATTTCAGCAAAGCTTATGATCATATTAATTGGAGATTCCTTTGTAAGTCCCTTCTAGCCATGGGCTTTGGCAAGCATTTATGTAATTGGATTTTCAATTGTATTTCTTCTCCTTGGTTTTCTATTCTGGTTAATGGTTCGGCTGAAGGTTTCTTCAGCAGTAGTAGGGGCCTGAGGCAGGGTGATCCTCTTTCCTCCTTTCTTTTCATCCTGGTTGTTGAGGCTCTTAGTCGTAGTATCAAAGCTGCTCTTCAAGTTGGGGAACTTAAGGGTATCCGGCTAACCACTAACCTTCCCCATGTCATACCAAAGAAGTTCGCTGATGATACTTTCCTTTTTGGTCAAGTGTCTATTTTCGGAAGCCCGATGCTTTTCCTCCATTCTAGATTCTTATTCATCAGCATCAAGTCAGGTAATCAACTTTCACAAATCTGTTATTTTCTTCTTCAATGTCACACCCAGATTGTAGGGCAGGATAAAGGCAATTCTAAGCTTTGTGGTGGGTTCCCTCCCCCACAAATATTTGGGTATCCCTCTTTTTTCTGGCAATGGTAAAGTGAATCTTTGGGACGGGCTTCTCAACTCTTTATCATCAAGATTACTTTCATGGAAAGGGAAATGGTTGTCCTTGGCTGGTAGAGCTCTCCTAATCAACTCAGTTCTCTTGGCCCTCCCGATATATATGTTGTCGGTCTTGATGATTCCAAAGATTGTTTTGCACAAAATTGAGAAATTGGTCAGAACCTTCCTTTGGCAAGGGAATAATGAAGAGAGAAAATTCCACTTGGTGAAGTGGGAGACTGTCAAGCTCCCCAAACCTCTTGGTGGCCTGGGCATTTTGGATTTGGCTCTTCAGAATTTGGCTCTCGGTGCTAAACTTGTTTGGAATTTTATCTCGATGCCAAGTGGTTGGCTTTTCAGGTTCTTTCACATAAATATCTTGAGGTAGGTCACCTAAGCTCCTACTCTCTAGCCAAGAGCTCCCTAAGGGCTCTCATATTTGGAACTTTATATGCAATTACAAATCCATGATCACTGATTCAGTCTCTTGGCAAATCAACAATGGTCAATTGGCTACCTTTTGGGAGGATAGCTGGAATGGGTCTCACCCACTTAACCTCATTCCCAATCTTAATAGAGTTATGAATGTCACCAGTGCTTCCTGGGGCACTAAAGTTGCTGATTTTGGTCGTCAACATCCGAATGGCTCGCCATCCTGGCAATGGAAAAATCTTTCGACCATTGGTGCCTCCCTCCAAGAATCTTCTACTCTATCTGAAGCCCTTCGGGCTAGGCATGTTCATTTCAATGAAGGAGAAGATAAATTGTTATGGCTCGATGATAACACAGGCACTTATATAGTGAAAGTCGGTTATGCTCATCTCATTTCTCAGTCGAGTTTGGGTTCTCCCTGCTCCTATGGCTATTGGCACCCTAGTCTCTTGCCTAAGGTGGCTATCTTTGGTTGGTTGGTTTTTAAAAAGAAATTTCTTACTCAGGTGAGGAGAAGATCATGGGGTTACGCGGTCCCTCCAAATGTGTGCTCTATGGTGAAGCCGAGGAAGATCAGGATCATCTATTTCTTTTTTGTTCTTTTTCTTCTAGTTGTTGGCACTGGCTTCTTTCCAAATTGAATCTTGTTTGGGCCCCCTGTAATAATATTGTTGATACTCTCCTCTCTTGGCCTAGGTGTGGTCAAGGTAGTTCTCTCAGCTCTATCTGGCTCATTGCTCCTTTTTTCCTTATTTGGCACATTTGGTGGGAGTGTAATCTTCGTTTTTTTGAGATCAATCTGTTGAGCTCCCTATTTTTCTAAATAAGTTGGAAGTGGCCATCTCTAAAAATGTCAGCAAAAACAGTCTCTTGAACCCCATTTTCTCTTCTAGAGATGCGACAATCAAAAATTCTTGGCCTCTCATCAAACTCCCCAGTCCTGGTTCAATCATCAAAAAAGGTCTTTCCCAAGTTGAGAAATTAATCAGAAGAAAAAGGGCCAAATGGCATCCTCCCCCTAAGGGCTTGTGGAAACTGAACTTTGATGGGGCCTCTAGGGTAACCCCAGTAAATCAGGTGTTGGTTGCATTATCAGGAGCGATTCTGGCACTCTCATTTCTATTGGTTCCTTTCCTATTTATTTTTGATGCGAGAGGACATTGTTCTCACTCCAAAAATTCTAATTTTATGAAAATCAGAGCTCGAGTCAAAAGTTATGGCCGTTTGAAGTTCGAGAGGTCAAACATTGACTTTTTTCTTCATTGCGGCTATTTCGGCAAAATTGGGTCTACGTGTCCCGGCTGTCCCAGACAAAAATAATCACATCACTGATTCGGGCTTAGTGTCCCCACGCATCATGTCATTGGATCGGCGTGAGGTCCATTGACCTCCGCATTCACTGCATCCCATTTAGCTTGGCTCTTTGTGTGGCGATTTTGCCTTTCCGTGTCTCGAGACACATTTCTCTGTGTCACCCATAATGCACTAACTTGTGGAAAAATTATCTTTTCGTGTTCCGTGCATACCTATGTCCCAAATGTCCCACAGTCTGGGACAAAATGTCTGATTTTTCCGCAAAACACCAAAATGAGCCCATTTTTCAGATTTTTTCCAATTTTCTCTAACTTCTTGGGTTTTTTCCTGGATGGGGAAGTTAGAGAGAAGCCAAGGGGACCCAAAAAACATGATTTTTGGCCTTGAATCAATTCTACTGGCTCAGGACTGAAGAATTTGTGCAAGTTATCCAAATCACCTTGAGGGGTGGATTTTGGATAACGGGTTCAACACTAGTTATTGGTCTTAATGGCATTTCATCCCTCTTCCCTAGTTTACAAGGTCTTTGGTAGTGATCACAGGCCTTGCAATACTCAATACAATCCTAGTAAAGGGTTTCCCACCAAAGACTTTCCAATAAGATATTCCACAAGGTGGCATTTCCTACATAGTGCCCTCTTGCAATTCCACCATGTGCTTCCCCATGATTATGGTGCACTCATTCTCTAGTACACACCAGCACAAGACCTCATCGACCCAACTTGTACAAGTCTACGAGTGATTAAAATTTAGGATGTAGTGAATACGGCTACTATTTCCTTTCAGGGCCTTCATCCCTTCGGTGCCACACGTGTTCTTAAGAACACGGTGATATCTTACGAATCAGATGGCTCACACCACAATCTAAACAATTATGCATATGGCATTTTATCCTCTATGTTATATGTGTCCTCTCCTAAGTCAATCCTTGATAAATGGTCAGGCCCCAAATTACTCTTACCTAGTTTTACAACAATCATAAACTCAAACTCCTGAAACAATAGGACCCACCTGCATATGTGCCCTTGCAAGATGGGATTGTTCACCAAGTACTTTAATGCCATGTGGTATGTATAAAAGATAAGAGGTGATGCTAACAAATATTGCTTGAATTTGTGTAGCGTGCAGATCATCGACAATGCCTCGCACTCCATGGTAGTATAATTCTATTTTGTTGGTGTCGTTTCCTACAAGAAAATCACAAGGGATGGTCAACAATTCTCTCTCCAGGTTATGCCAAGACTACTCCAATCGCCATCCTGGATGCATCAACATGCACATAAAAAGGTTTATCCCAAGAGGGAAAGTGTAATATGGGCGCAATAATGAGTCTATTCTTCAATTTTTGAATTCCATATGTTGCGCCTCTCCCCAATAGAACATACTCTTGTGTTTTAAAAACTCCTCCAATGACATAGAAATCTTGGTATAACCTTTTATGAACTTTCGGTAATACCTCATATGCCCAAGGAACCCACGCACCACACTCTGGGTGGTAGGCTCTGTTAATCCCACAATAACAGAAAATTTATCCAGATCTACCAAAGCAAGCCTTCTTTACATATGATATGTCCTAACAGAGTGTCAAATGGAGTAGCAAAAACACATTTCTTAATATTGAGAGATATACTCAACTCGGCATCTCTCAAACATCAACCTCAGATTGTCATAATGGTCCTTTACTAGTCCGTAAACCATCTAATCATCTAGGTATACTTGAAGAAAATTATGGATGAAGTCTTGAAATCCTTGGACCATAATGCACAAAAACACAGCAAGCACATTCTTTAGTCCAAAAGGTATGTTTGTATAGGAAAAAATTCCCCATTCAAAGAGCTAAAGTTGTCTTTTTCTTATACCTCCTTTGCAATTCTAACTTGATTATACCCGAAAATCCATTTGTAAATGAATAGATTTCACACCCAACTACCACTTCTCGGATCTCCTTAGTGAATAGGGTTGGGAAAGGATAAATGACACACATCACATTAAAATCCATGTAGTCATAGAAAATCCTTATCCTTCCATCCTTCTTAATGTTGATGACCATCGGGCTTATCCACTTTGAATCCTCAACAACCTCAATGATGTCTGATGTGATCATCTTGTCAATCTCCTCCTTGACCTTAATGCACAGATTTAGATTCATTCGATAAGGTCTCTTTCAAATTGGGTATGTGCCCTCCTTCAATTTTATCCGCATCTCTCCTAAAGAGTGATGAAATCCCTTGAATTCATGATACCCATGCAGGAATAAATATTGAAATTTTTGTAATGTGATCGATAATATTTGAAACCTCCCTTTACGACTCCGGTAACCTCCAATAGTAGCTTCCTTTGGTTACACCTCGAGCCAATGTTAACCTTCTTAGTTTTCAGGGGTTCATGGTAAGTGTGTGCTTTCTCATCAGCACTATCCATAACCTTGCGCATACCCATAGTATGGTTAACATTCAAGTTCTCCACCTCTTCACCGTCTATCACGTAGACCAAATTTCCTTTCTCCTTTTCCATGTAGGCACACTCAAGTTATACCTCCTTTGATTCTTCCTCATCAAAACGTGCCTCTAAACCAGGTTCACCCAACAAATCCAGTACTTTTTCCTCTACCATGGCACTATCTCCCATAGTTAGGTGCTTAACAACCTGTAGCACCTTATCCATCCGCGATGGCTTGGTACTTTGATAGTCAAAATATTTAATGAGATCAACTTTCAACTCCGCCAATTTCCTTTCGACGGTGTAGCTCGATTGAATGTACCATGCGCACGCGTAACCTTGTAAGGTGGATTAAAGCTTATGAACCCATAGTGATGGACGTAAGGTTTCCTCTCCTTCCATCGAGGATTTATCACATGCCTAGACGTGAAACGAGGTGGGTTCCTTCCCATGATAGTCTTGTATAGCAGTAGGTGCATTTTTCAGAGAAACCTAATAGAGAACATGATTCTCACCCACACCATTCTAGTAGGTTATCTCGATGGGTCACCCACCAATGTGTTGCGGTCCCAAGAAAATTATAGCTAAGCATACTTCTCCTTTCAATCTCACATATCACGGGTCTCCATTTCTCATAGGAAAACATCAGGGTTGGCTCCCTTAGTGTAACTTGATAACTATTTTTCTCTCAGGCACCTAAGCGAACGCGCCTTCATTACTCTCGTCACATATCCTCTTAACTTCCTTCTGACTAATTCATATGTCTCGTGTACCCAATTTTCACATGATACACTAGTTGTATCACTTATAGATTGAGCATCTTCCCACTGAATAACTCCTTCACGTGATGGATGCACAACCTTAGGGTCTCTAATAGTGCATGAGATATATTATGTCGAGATCTTCTTCTAGGGGCTCAAGTATAGGGGCGCGACTTCCCATCCATTAGAGGAATGATGACACATTCCTCTATGTTCTAAAATCTAATATACCCCTTATTGAACCGTAATTTGGCGTTGTTCTTGTAACACTAGGGCCACCCAATTAACGTTGGAAAGTTATCCACCTCGAAAGTGCTACTGACCTCAAAGTCTCTAGTGAATTTCACCCCTTGGATGGTAATGGAAGCATCCTTTAACACCCCAATGGGAATTTCCTTAGTCTTGTTAGCCATGTACAACACATTGGAAGATGGTTATAATGGAGGTCTTCCCATTTGGTTCCATGCATCCAAGGTGAGGACATTCACTTCAGCTCTATGTCACTCGAGAATATTACTCATAATCCATCCATTAGCCACAACATTCAAAGCAATCTCCTTATCATAGTCAATTGTATGCGGGGAGGTTAGCGTACAAGACCTTCCACTCGCGCTCACCTCCAGCATGTGATTCTTTCTCCCGTAACCACTCTCCTAGCAAAGGGATGATATTTTCTTGTTTTATCATCTTGCATGCCTCCCTAACTTCATTTATATCTACCTAAGGGAAGTCAATGCTTTTCTTCTACTCTAACTGCCATGACTACTCCTTCAGTAACTTTGGATCACTCCTTGTAGGATTCTAATAACATCCATGGTTTCCTAATAAAATTATTTCTGATGAGAAGGGTATGGATACTTCCTATGCACCACCTCTTCTCTTGTAACTAGTGGTCTCTACTTTGGAATCTCCCTATCATGCACATCCTTAGCTCGTGTTGTCACTAATACAAGCTTTAACTCTAACTCATGTGCCACCCTTGGCATCAACTATGGATCATCTCTCTTCATGTTTACCATCACGATGCCTTTATCCTTCTGCTACTTCTGGCTCATGTGCTCAAACAATTCCATGCATTCCTCATACTTTTGTTTTTTCCCACACCAATAGCACTATAGCAGTCGGAACATTCTCACTAATAATGCTCTGTAGACCCACGATTATAACAGGTTCCACGTGGAAACTTACTTCTTCCTCCTCTGCAATTTCCATGGCCTCAAAATCCACCTCAAAGCCTCTTTTATGACCACTTCCATTCACACGCCCGATGAGTGCATTGTTTGGCTCATTTATATCATTTCTTCAGACCGGAAATACTCTTTGTGATATGACTTATTGGTATATGGGGATGTTTTGTGTAGTCATATCTTAGTAGGTTGGTGCATTTTCCTTGCTATTATTTATGAAAACCATTTATCCCATGAACCTCCTACTAACTTGCCTTTATGAGATCAAATGTGATGATGTGTGTAGGGAATGATGGAAGTTACTAGTGGATAAGAAGCCGAGTTCGAAGCATGCGGCTGAAGACTATTTCCATCGAATTGACCTATTAGCTTGGGCTTGATTCTAACGGCCCATAGGAATCTATGAGTTTTAATTGATATTTGATGGACAATGTTTAATGCCACCTGATATGGCAGATCTTGTAACCAACATTATCTATATGAAGACTTTGTCTTCAGAACTTGAAGTACCACTTTTTTTATTATCGAAGAATATTATCTGCATACCATTCGGATTTGTTTTTGATGTGTTATGAATTCATTTCGAAGTTAATGAAAGCCATGGCATTTTGAGAAACAAAATTTTTTGATCACTCTATCCCAAGGAAGAGCAAGGGCCCACTCAACCGAGGAGATACGAGGTTACTTTGAGTTCATGCATACAGTCCTTTGATTAGTTTTATTGTAATTATCATTTGATGAGTTTTACATGCATGTTGTGATTAACTATATCTGCTTTCTCCATTATCACTTTCACTTAGAATAGATGCTTTTGTTATGCAAATCTAGTTCATGAATAGTCTTGCTTTCTGCTAAAAATTCAGTTATTCAGTTGTGATTTAATTTGTTAAGAATAAGTGTGTGTGTATTTTACTTTCTACATGAGAAGATTAGTTGTTAAAATCCCTTTCATTGCAAATAGTTGAATTCCGTAGACTTGTATCTAATTTATGTATATTTTAACTACACTTCCAGTAGAATTTTCACTAAAACTAAAGAACCCCTAACGGACTCAACGTATAACTGGTTCTCCTAGACTCCGTTGCATATTGCCTAGGACATAGCCCTGGTTTAGAATGGCAGCGACAAAGATTATGTCAGTTAAATGATTGGAAGAATACAACACCCATCATTTTTGGCGCCGTTCGGGGACATAACCATAAGCTCCATTATTTTATTCCATGTGCTATGGGTGTTAATGGAGTTCATATAGGAAACTTGATAGTTCTCTCGGACCTCAATTTAAACCAACCAACTGGATGCATACGTCACGAGATAATCAAGGGAGATTTATAGCATGCAATATTCAACAAATCTCTTTAGACACTTCACAAGAGAGAAACACTGAGAGTGATACAGATTCCAATTCAACACCTAGAACCTTTTCTAAGCATTATGTATCCTCTTCACATCATTCTGCAATGGGTGATCTTGGGAATCTTTGAAGACCAACCTTTGGGATGAGCATTTACATACCCCATTGTCCTCGATGCGAGATGAGGATGCACCCATGAAAAACATCTCGCCATCCATCCTCCCCTCTTTCGAGGAATGACCAAATAAGGCCACGATCGGTTTACTGTTTGAATTTAAAATCATGTGCGAGAAATATGACTACTGAACTCGACAATCAAAAACTCAAACTATTTCCCTCCACTCTCAAAGATTCTCGCTATGAGATGGTTCATGGGGTTACTGATCTAACTCCATTAATTCTTGGGAAGCCATGGAAAGCTTGACCTTCCTAGATAAATACCAAGACTATTGTAGAGGAAGGGATAAGAAGGAAGAGTTCTTCCAAATACAACAAAAGGAAGATGAGAATCTAGAGGATTATCTGGATAGATTCCTCTTTCTCTATAAACGCAATGGGTATGATTTACATGTAGACATCACTAAAAAGTCTTTCTAAAAGGATTTGGATGAGGAAACCAAGGATTCTCTCCATCTCATGGGAGGTGGAGATGTGCATAAGTTCACCATGGAAAAATTATCTTGAGCTATGTAGAAGATATTCTAGAAGACATCAAGGAATACGAAGGAAACAAACATCCAAGTCTTTGGGTACCCTCACGGACTTCTAGAAGAAATGGCCAACATGAAAACAAAAATTTTGCTGCAATTAACATCCACCATAGATGGACTCAAGGTAAAAACTACCCCTGCTAAAGAACCATTGGACATGTGTTGCCCTAAATTTTGGAAGAGACACCCCTTGAGAGAATGTCCTTTAGATGTCACGAGATATGTGCTTAATCGTGAAGTTACTAACCATGACACTAAGCGGTGCACACTTCTACCACGGTTGAAGGAGGTTTGAATGCCATCTCTTAAACAAGTGATGAATAAAATTTTGTTCAAAGACCAAACAATCAGGGTGGGTTCCCATCTAGACCAACTTAGAATCCTTGGAGAATGCCATGGCCAAATCAAGCCTCTTAGTCTTCTTGGGGATAGCCTAAGTGGGCAAACTCAAGCTGGATGACTTATCCATATCCACCACCTTGGACAAATCCCTACACTCAATCGGGTTGGGCTCCACCACGCGTAGCCAATCCTTGGCACAATCAGTAATGGGGTCCTCAAAATTTTTAGCGAGAATCATTCCTAGGCACCACCACAAAACGAAGAATCAACAACGCAAGTTCCAAAGAGCCACAATGACTTTAATGCCTCCACCTCAAGCCTACCAAAATCAAGGACAAGCAACACAAACACAACTTCCGACTCAAAGCTGTATCAATCCTAAAAATCAACAGATAGCTTTGATTGATGTTACAGGATGCAGTAACACCATGTAGGTTAACACTATTGGTAATTTGTGATTATGATCTGGCAAAATATTGAACCCTCTTGTTGTTATCATAGAACTTCCTGATGATGCCGATAAGGAAGAAAAACTTGAGTGTAACACTAGTTCTTCACCAATGTCGAGGTAAATGGGATCATCAAATACCCGAGCAGACTCTACAACCCCTTTTCCTGAGTGATTACAGGACACTCGAACTATAGATGAAACAAAACTAGTTCAGGAATTGAAAAAAGTACATATTGAGGTTCCACTGCTACGTGTAATAAGGGACATCCCTAAACTAAACCAAACCATTAGCAAAAATGTATAAAGACACCGGGAAGAAAAAGAAATGCCCAAAGACCGCCGAGTCGAAGGGAATTTAGTTGATTTAGTTGTTGACACCCTCATCTCACAAAAATATGGGGATCACAGGAGCCCTGTCTTTACTATTTGTATAAACAACCCGATCAATATCTAATGTTTTGGTGGATCTGGTTGCTGTTATTAATGTCATCACAACAAAAATGTTTAACCTACTATCTTTGTGTGGGACTTGACTAACCAACATTGTTTTACAGTTAGTAGATCAATCCATTGTTGTACCTGATGGTGTGGTTGAAGATATAATGCTCACTGTTGAATCATGGGAGTACCCAGTTGATTTCATGGTTTTACAGCCTAAAGATCGAAAGTTGGGATATCCAATCATCTTGGGAAGACCTTGGTTGGCTACGGTTGTTGCTTACATTAACTGTAGGTTAGGCAACATGACCATTATAAATGGGTATAAATCCAAACACATTTCATTATATCCTCCTGCCCAACCTTATACGAACAATTGTGACTAGGTATGGGTGGATTCTTTGGATCTTAACTCTTTGAGTTCTTCATTTCGGCCATTACTTTGCAGTACAATCATATGACGGAAGCTGTAGAGCCATATGCGAGTGATCGATTCTAAGGACTCTACAACTATGGAAATTAGCACTCTTTTACATTGAATTGAATACCGGCATTAGACATTACCTTTGTTGAGTCCGGTAGGAAACTCTATGCTTATAATTACGAACATTTAGTTCTGATTTATATTGTCCTTTAACCAAGGTTCATGTTTTTCATAACATATCCATCCTACACATGCTTCAGACCCCATGTTTTCCCATTGAATTCTTTTATCACTAGTAAATAGCTTGCTCTTGTGAATGATACTAAGTAGGTGCTTGTTAGTATGGGTAAAGAGTGAGTATAGGAAGCGACTTGGAGGTTAATCAAAAGCTAGGGTGCTTGAGGTTATGAAGAAAAATTCTCATGCTTTTTCTTGGGATTACACTCGATATGAAAGGAATTCATCCTAGCATCTCGTACACATCATATTTACACCAATGACGTCAAACCTATAAGGCAGCCTCAACAAAGAATCAATCCGGCATTGAGATACATAGTCAAAGCCAAGATTGAAAAGCTCCTAAAGGTAGGTTTCATCTATCCTATATCTCGATAGTCGTGGGTTTCCCCATTAGTTATTGTTCCCTAAGAAGAATGGTAAGTGGTGAATATGTGTTGATTACTGGGGAACTTAACAAAGCCACAAAGAAAGATTATTTTCCTCTCGCCTTTCATTGACCAAGTCTGGACAATTTGGTTGGTAAGAAATATTTCTCTTTCTTGGATGGGTTTAGTGGGTATAATCAAATTAGTATTACCCCTGCTGATGGGATAAGACTACTTTTACGTGCCCTTGGGGTACATTTGCTAATAAAGTCTTACCTTTTGGGCTTTAGAACGCCCCGCTACATTTCAATGCGCGATCTTAGCCATTTTGCAGATCTTGCTAACGACTATGTTGAGGTTTGCATGGATGATTTCACTGTCCATGGATCCACTTTTGAAGAATATTTGAATAATATTGAGAAAGTACTCGGTCAATGTGAACAACACCAACTATCTTTGAGTCATGAAAAATGTCTAATGATGGTTGATCAAGGAATTGTCTTAGGTCACCATGTTTTAGCCAAGGTATACTGGTGGATCCCGAAAGATATCAGTCATCACCCAATTACCTACACCAGGCTAATCAGTTGACATCAAAGGTTTCCTTGGCCATGCAAAGGTTATTACCATCGATTCATAAAATATTTTAGCAAAATTACCACCCCAATGTTTTCATTGCTAACCAAAGATTGTGTTTTTGAATGGTCTTCTCGGTGTCAACGGGCATTTGATTCTATCAAAGAAAATCTAACAATACCCCCTGTCTTACATGGCCTTGTAAAGGGTCAACCTTTCCATATCCACACTAATGCTTCTAATACAGCCATGAGCACCTTTGTCATTAGACAAAAAGACTCAGAAGATCATATGTATGCAATTTATTTTATCAACAAAAATCTGACTCCTATGGAAAAGAATTACACTACTACGGAAAAAGAGTTTTTGGCTATTGTATATGCTTTGAATAAATTTCATCAGTACATCACTGGATATAAAAAATTTGTTTACACTGACCACATTGCCATTCGATATTTGATGAACAAACCAATGGTTGGCGGAAGGCTCATTTGTTGGTTACTCTTGTTGCAAGAATTCAATCTCACTATTATAGATAAGCCTAGGAAATCTAACGTTGTTGCTGAATTTATTTCCATAATAAATGTTTCAGGTGATGATGAAGTAGTCCAAGACCAATTTCCCAATGAACAATTGTTTTTATCTCTACTAAGACTCCCTGGTTCACTGATCTTGTGAATTATTTAACAACAGGGAAGTTTCCTGCCTATTTTACTCATAAGGAAAGAAGGCAATTGGTTAGAAATAGTGCAACATATAAATGGTGTAACAGATTATTATTTAAATGTTGTCCTGACATGGTTCTTCGCAGGTGTGTTCGAGAGGATGAGGTACATGACATACTACGAGCATGTCATGATGAGCCAAGAGTGGGACATTATTGGTGAAATGAACAATTCACAAGATCCTGGAGAAGGGTACTATTGGCCTTCCTCCATAAGACTATCAAAAGTATGTGTGGCAAGTGTGATGCATGTCAACGAATGGGAAAACCTACACTTTCTACGGAAATGCCTCATGAACCCTTAGTTGGTTCTAGGACCATTTGAGAAATGGGGTATTGATTTTTTTGGACCATTTGATCCTCCATCTTTTGGGAAGGAGTATCTCTTGGTATGCACAAACTATGTCACCAAATGGGCTGAAATTCAAGCATTGGCATCTCGCCAATGAATATGTTGTTGCTTATTTTCTACAACCGAGATATTGCTGCGATTTGGAGCACCAAGGGCCATTATATCGATCAAGGTCCTTAATTTGTTTCAAATATGATTGAAACTTTCTTAGGAATATACTGAGAATCGTGCACCGGAAATCATCACCATATCACCCCCAATCCAATGGGCAAGTGGAGGCAATCAATCGAGAACTCGAGAATATTCTAACTAAGGTGGTCAATGCCGTTAGAAAGAATTGGGTACCAAAGCTTCTTGAGGCCGGGTGGGCCTACAACACGACTACTGGAAAACAACTACTGGTTGTTCTCCTTATGAGTTGGTCTTTGGGAAGAAGCCACTGTTACCTGTTGAGTTCGAGGTGTGCACTTGGCGAACAACGTTGGAAGTTGGGATCAATTTTGATGAAGCATAACGTGAACGAGTGTTGCATTTTAATGAATTAGATGAAATGTGGCTGGAGGCACATCAACAGATCAAATTTCTGACATCGCTAGAAAACTTGGCATGATGCTCACATCAAAAAAAGGACATTTCATGAAGGACAGTGGGTTTTACTCTTTGATTCCTGCTATCAGCAGTTTAAAGGCAAGTTGCGTACGTGTTGGTTAGGTCCCTATCAGGTAAATCAAGTGTTTGATAATGGCTCTATTTGATTGATACCGATTGATGGAGATAAACAGACTCTTCTGGTGAATGGGCATAGGCTCCGAGTTTATCACCAACCGTTGGATAAGAAGACTTTCACCGATGACATTCTCACATTGAGCGTAGACATGCAAGATGAGGAGGATCTTTTCCTCTCACACATGGAGTAATCAATCTTTTGTAAATTCAATAAAGGAAGATGGTCCTTCATTTGATCTTCTTCCCTTAGTTAGCAGTTTTTATTAATTTCCAATAAATGCAGGAATTTTCATTATTTCTACTGCCGCTAATCATGTTTCATCCCAAATTGCAGGGCGTAGGAATCTACGGATATCGGCTAACTAAATGTGGCATGGGTAAGTGCATTTTAACTTGCTAATGATATTTCTATGCAAAACATTTCCTCATGTATTCATTGTAATTATGATGCCATCATGAAATGATTGCTATGGTCATTTTGGATCTCTTTCCAAATCCGGCTCTATGAATGATGACATTAAAGGAGTAACGGCTCATAAATCTCCACATTCTTTGATGTGTGCACTCTCCAATGTCAAGATAGGTGGAGCTTTCTCCTCAACCATGGGATATGTGCCGCCACAAAAATCTTAATCTGACATGGGTGGCCGGTCTCATCACTATTTTTCTACCGTCACTTTCACTTGATGTTGCGCTACCCAAGGAATATGGTTTCATTTTAAATTTAATGCTTCTACAATCGCTTATTCCTGTTGTGGTATGCACATCAATCACGACTAGTTTTATCAGGCACTAGACGGGAAGTGGAAGAGATGCTCTACTCTGGTTTTTCTGCTACCATGTATTTCTCACTTTTTGGCTCAGCATGGGACCACGAAAGACATCAGAACCTGCTTCACCTGACGCCTTGCTCTGGAATGCCGCCCTTTCATAGGTATTTCATGATTTCGGATGGTTGGATTTCATTCGCAATTTGAAGGTTTCGATGAGGGCATTGTGGAAGATTTCTTGAACAATTTTGAGTCCACATGCTCGCAAGTTGGTGGACGAAGAGTTGAAATTACCAGTCAGGTCATTTCTGACCTGTTTGACTTGCCAAACTTTGGTTTAAAGGTTATGATGAATGCCCCTTTGCAAAGTCTGATTGCTCAGTTCCATGACGAAGGAGAGGCACTCCCAGAGGTCATCCTAACTCCATTGGGTGTCCAAAAGGGTGTTAAGTAGACAAGTTTACTGGAATTTGGGGTGAGATTGCTAAATGGGTCAACAGTACTTCATATGTGATGGCCGGGCCTGCTGCAGGTGGTGATGCACTCAAAATACTCATTCACCTTAAAAAGGGACATGTCAACTAGGCCCTTTGAGTAAATCTGCCAGAGTACCTTGCAGACTCCATCATTAAAGTATGCCAGAAACATCGGTCCAGTGGAGGCAAGTCCATGATTAAGCACCCTGGGTTGATTCATCTGTTGTGTTCACACCAAGTCTTCTTTCGACCAAGTAGAGGCTTGAGGGACGTGTTGGTGGCGAAGGGTCTAGGCCAAAGTAATTAAAATCTGGTCTCTCTTCTGCACCTCGGTCTACCCTTACATCGGGCCCTTTCTTGCACATAGCCAAGCTTGAGGCAGCGGTGATGTTCCCTGAGCATGCCGAAAGCAGTTGGTACTCCTGAGGGACCATCCCCATCCATTTTTATTCAAAAGGAAAGTGTCCCATGGCCCCATCTTCTTCCAAGCAAACATGGTCCCGGTGGCTTAGCTCATTTTTGTAGCAGTGCAGTTTCAACGGAGTCCTTGCTCACGATATCGCCCATATTTGGAGGGCGCATACGAGTGTGACCCAACCGCTCCATCATCTGTTGTTCCGTCATCTACAAAAATTCACATTGTAACTCTAGAAATGCTTGACACCCAAGTGGCACCTTCTCAACTATCTGGAGGAGATCACCGCTTAAAATCTCGGTTATAAGGTATGGAAGAATCCACCCCTTTTATTACAAGTTGAATTTACACAAAAGACAGTAGAAAAAGTTTAGGAGATTGTTGCCTGTAGCTTGAAGTAAGTTGTTTAAAGTGACAGCGTGATAAGAGTCTTACCCTCTTGAATAGTTTCCAACAGTTGTCCCTTCAGAAAGGGAATTGCGGAAAGAAAATCAAAAATTAAAAAAAGAAAAAGAATCTATGGAAGAGGAAAAATGAAAAGTAACATCTATCTTAGACTTTGTCTATCCTTTGGCCATCAAACTACTATCCTGTAGGAAACCCTCCTTAGTCTACAGCATGTATGTCCAAGAAAAATTTTATTCTTGGCAAGTTATTTCAATTGTGTTCTCAAGCCCCTCACGAAATTCCGATGGCCCTAGTTTTTTATCAGTTTACTAAAGTGTAGTGCTCAGGAAATACAAAATTTTCTCTCTGTGAATTTTATCTACATAACATGATAATGACCAATGTCCCTGATTTCTTGATCAACCTATTTGTGGGTGATTTTCAAATTAAAGCCTTTCGATCAGTATTAGAATCAGATAATTTGGAGGTAATAAACAAATAGTTTCAATAACACTACTCAATCCATCAGATTTCACATTTGCCCAACTCATCATACAGATGTCACCCTGCGGAAAAAATTTTGATCATTTTACTATCAGGCAGGGGTTGGGGTGAATACTTCTTAGATTTTACTTCAGTGTGTTATTGATTTTGAAAATTATAGTCAGGAGAATTTTGGGGCTGCTTGGCAAGCTTGTGATAGGAGATGGGATACTTTAAGCCTACCTTTGAAACATAGGGAGGTTCTCTCTCCCTAGAATTTGAGCTGGAGCATGCGTAGGGGTGATGCCCTCATCACCATTATCAAACAAACTATAGAGAAAACCAGCCAGCAATACATTGATGAATGGGCAGGCCTCCAAGTATGGCCTCCACTCCTCTTGAGCCCTCTCACGACTGGCGCGAACAATGCGGCCATAGTCCCATGACGGTTTCACTACATGGGTGGAAATTACCTCAATACTTGAGGCTGCAAAAATACCACAAAGAAATACGTTGATCAATTTGAGGTGTATGACATGGTTGAACAACATGGTAGGTGAGTTGGGCGTAGATGAGTTGCATTGGGACATGCGATAGGTAAAGTCATGTGGGGAAAATGATGAGTGCATTGTTTGGCTCATTTATATCATTTCTTCAATCCGGAAATACTCTTTGTGATATGACTTATTGGTATATGGGGATGTTTTGTGTAGTCATATCTTAGTAGGTTGGTGCATTTTCCTTGCTATTATTTATGAAAACCATCTATCCCATGAACCTCCTACTAACTACCTTTATGAGATCAAATGTGATGATGTGTCCAAGGAATGATGGAAGTTACTGGTGGATAGGAAGCCCGAGTTTGAAGCATGTGGCTGAAGACTGTTTCCATCAAATTGACCTATTAGCTTGGGCTTGATTCTAACGGCCCATAGGAATCTATGAGTTTTAATTGATATTTGATGGACAATGTTTAATGTCCCGATATGGCAGATCTTGTAACCAACATTATCTATATGAAGACTTTGTCTTCAGAACTTGAGTACCACTTTTTGATTATCGAAGAAGATTATCTACATATTGTTCTGGATTTGTTTTTTGATGTGTTATGAATTCATTTCGAAGTTAATGAAATCCATGACATTTTGAGAAATAGAAGTTGTTGATCACTCTATCCCAAGGAAGAGCAAGGGCCCACTCAACCGAGGAGATACGAGGTTACTTTGAGTTCATGCATATAGTCCTTCGATTAGTTTTACTGTAATTATCATTTGATGAGTTTTACATGCATGTTGTGATTAACTATATCTGCTTTCTCCATTACCGCTTTCACTTAGAGTAGATGCTTTTGTTATGCAAATCTAGTTCATGAATAGTCTTGCTTTTGCTAGAAATTCTAGTTATTCAGTTGTGATTTAATTTGTTAAGAATAAGTGTGTGCGTATTTTACTTTACAGTAGAAGATTAGTTGTTGAAATCCCTTTCATTGCAAATAGTTGAATTCCATAGACTTGTATCTAATTTCCGTATATTTTAACCGCACTTCGTAGAATTGTCACTAAAACTAAACAACCCCTCAATAGACTCAACGTATAATTGGTTCTCCTAGACTCATTGCATATTGCCTAGGACACGATACGGTTTAGAATGACACAGCGACAAAGATAATGTTAGTTAAATGATTGGAAGAATACAATGACCCATCATGCCCTTCATAATGATGACCCTCATCCTTTGGGCGCTAGAAATGCTATCCTAATGCACCCCATTGTCGATAGCATCATGTATCTGGTCAATCTGTAGACACCAAATTTGTGTCTTATGACCCCCTGTGCCCGCATCTCATTTTTCGCAACCTAACCTCATCACCTAAACCTTACACAATTATTTATTAATTACCTTATAATTAATAAATCCACATCGCCATACCTGCCACCTCATTTTCCCACCTCATCATGACCTAGTCCTAACCCTAAACTAACCTAATTAAGACCTATAACTTGGTCTACATCCACACCCATGACTAAATGACTCACCCGCACCTAAAACCAACCTCGTAATGACTTGACCAAGCCATGCAACTAATCCCTCGGGAGAAAAGGAGGGAAAGTTGGCTATTTTACTAAAAATAGCCCACTTTGACCTGACCGATACAGTTCTACTCGACCGCCGTCGGTTATGTAACCACCATCGGTTCCCTGTAAATGACCTCCCCCAACCAAAAACAAGGGTGGATTTTTCATTGATCTGAATCAGAAGTCATTGAAAGGATCCAGAGTTTACTTGGCCGAGCAGAGACAAGTGAAGAAACAAGAAGAGTTGGCAGAGGAGGACATCAAGCCAGAGGCCGCCACCGAGTGAAAACAGAGCCCCGGCGGCGACACTCATCCGAACATCGGGAGGGAAGATATCTCATCTTCTGATTGTCAGGTCATCCTGCCTGAGTTCTGCCTTTGTCATCACAGTCCTTGGACCTGCATCCTCATCAATAACCAGTAAGTAGTATCTTGTATGTCCTTTTAATAACATTTCTTGAACTTCTGAATCACAGCCATCATAAGTCTATTCCTAGATCTACTACCCAGCAACACACTACATCTAACTGTCATTCCTCTACCCTTACATTACCCCAAGAACACCCTCCCCGTACTCTCTGAGTCCCTCTCATCACCCCGTTACCTAACCCCACTCATTTACCAGCCTTATAAACAACACAACCACCCTACAACCTGACCTTCACCAAAAGCCCTAAAACATTTCCCCTACCGATATCGGTTAATATCAACCGGTACCGGTGACAGTGACCGGCATCGGTCACTTTGATTCAAAACCAAAAACCAGCCTTTCCTTTACTTGTTTCAACGAGGCAATTAAATTTTGATTTTACAATAATTTGTGTTAATTCATATTAGCAGGGAGGCTGACCACCTTGAAAGGAAGTTTTATATTTCCTGGGCCCAAGGTAGTTCCCTCATTTATTGTCTAATTAAAATCTGGTGGTCTTGTATTCTTACTTGCGGGTAGTCCTTCCAAGACAAAAGGAGTTCTTTGCAGGTTGATCGATCTTTCTCTACGGTATGCACACCCTCTCGACATTCAATAGGTATTCCTCCTAGCCCTAACCCTTATCTGTTTCTCAAAGGAATGAAAGGATAGAAGCAACTCTATTCCAAAAGCTGAAACATTCTTTGTGTGAAACATTTTGGCACGCCCGGTGGGACCCATTTCGGGTTTCTTTCTTTCTTGCTTGATTTCATATAGGGAGCATACATGTTGTTTTCTTCTTCTAAAAATTTCACACGATATTTTGTTATATTTGGTAAAAGAATTTTTCTTGCTTTCCCAGCTTTTGCATTAGTGAAAGTCATCTTCTTTGCTTCATCGAATAACATTTTCAATTTGGGTTTAAAACACGTGCATCCCATTTTTGTGTGTTGTTTTCAATTCTAGTGAATGTAGAATAAGTAACAGGTCATACACGTGGGGGTGATTTCCACGGTATTGACAAGAAATTAATCTTACTTTCTTGCGCACAACACATACATAGAATCACTTCACAATTAACACAACTAGCTCAAAACATCCCCCTTTTTCCGCGGTATTCCTCCGCCCGATTGAGGTAACCTTATAAGCCAAAACAAACTTGACATTTCCCCTAAGTCTTTTGTTTAGGATTCTGACATCATTCTGCGTCTAAGGGCATAAGCTCAAATTGATAAAAACTAATCCTAGGGTTAGTCTGTTAATTTGCTTGTGTATCTTGCTTGTTTTCAGTTCTGTTTCTCTGTCATACACTATTTTCTGTGATCACTTCAGAACAGTTTGGTAGGCATACTAAGCACTGTTAACCCTGAATCAGCAGCTTCTTACAATTTCTTATACCAGTCCTATTATACCGACATTGGTTAAGTGACCGATGCCTGATTCTGATATAACCAAGCATCGGTTAGGAGACCGATATCGATTCTGGTCTTTTACTGATCCTGACAAACGGCAAAGCAACCTACCAATTTCAACATTCTGGGGTTGTTTCTATTCCTGATAGATTGAAACCTTACTGTGTACTCTTGCCATGGTTGTTATCACTCGGAAGCAAGCCGCCGCCATGGTTTCACATGCCTGCTCTGTGCCTTCCTGAATCGCCCCTTCACATTCTATGGGGAACCCTACGGACACCAGTGAGGTTCCCAAAATCCCTGTAGGAGATAAGGAATTTGTAAAAATTTTGGATGCTAATCCTAGCACTGTACAATATTATTTGTCTCATGCCCCTGACCGTACACCCGATGGTCAACTCCTTGTTGGCATGCCTATTAGTATAGCTGCTCATTTAGCTCCTTCTCCGCCTGATAACTCCGCTTTGCCTTCTGCATCCTTAGCCCCGTCTCCCCGATCAGGGGCTTAAAGCCCGGGGGTTCATATGGCACAGATTGGCTTTCCTTTGGTTAATCTTGGGCCCCACATATCATTACCGCTGACTACTCCTACCTCGTCTCTCTTGCAGACTGCTCCTTTCATGACTTGCTCTCTGCCACCTATCCACACAAGCTTTCCTTCTCAAGCTCCGCCCACCTTTTCATTTCCACACACGTATCCGGTGACCTCAATGTCTTATATAGGACATCCCTATTCGGTTGCCTCAACACATTCGTCCTCCATACCTTATCAACATTTAACACCACCATTGTCTAGTGGAGGCCCTTGGCCCAATCTGCCTTTGTTTACCGTGAACCGCACCATCATCTCATCCAACCACGGATTTCATCAAACAAATGATGGACAAAATGCAAAATCTGGAGGCTTCTATTTCAGGAAGTCGTAGCGCCTTGACATACGAGCAAGTTTTTCGGGAGCCTATCCACCCTTCTGTCCCCCTTCATTCATATCCTCCTCAATGGGAATTACCAAAATTTACTCGTTTTAATAGTAAGGAGGATCCTCAACAACACTTGCGATCATTTAGACATGCCTGTTATCTAATTGCTCATGACGATGCCTTACTACTCCGCACCTTTCCCATGTCCTTATTAGGACCCACCTTGGAGTGGTACAGTGCTTTAAACCAGCACTCAATCTTCTCTTTTAACCAACTAGCCCAATCTTTCTTGGATCATTTCTCCATTAACATTGCAAGAAATTATCTATCACCAACCTCTATGCCATCCGACAATTTGAAGACGAATCTATCATGATTTCGTTGGACGATGGTGGGGCCTTATCAACCAACTTACATATGCCTTGCCTCGGGCCGAACTTATCAAACTTTTACGTGGGCTGCGCTAAGCACATCTCTCCTACCCTCCAAATTCAAAATTTTGCACATTTGGCGAGACCTTTACCATGGCTCAAAACTAGAGATTCGAGCCTTAGAGGAAGAGAAATTTGGTTCTTGTAACAAAAACCCCAATTTCCGAACCCAAGATTCCACCAACAAACCTAACACCACCAATCCTCACACATCGACTGCTTGAAATCAAAAGGAGCTGTGCACGCGGTGATGGTCAAATCCCAACCACCGTCTAATACCCCGCCAAAAACCACCTATAAGTATAAAGCGAGAGCCCATCAACTACACTCCCTTGGGAGAAACTTATGGTGTCATCTTGGAAAAATTGCTTAAAGCAGGAGCCATTACCTTACCTCCTGTTAAACCTCACTCCGGGTTTGATTCCACCCGCGCCATACCTTCTTGGTACAAAGAAAATGACTTCTGTAACTTTCACCGCGTAAAGGGACACAATTCACGAAAACTGCAAGATGTTGAAAAACATAGTGCAGGAAATGGTTGATGCAGGGGATATAACCCTCGATAATCCTAATGCCCCGCTAACCGAAATTTGAAAATCTTCAACAAACCATTCCCGAACCACTCATCTAGCAGTAATGTAAACCAAGATATCTTAGCCGAGGAGAGTGTTCATGAAATCCATGCAGTTTTCGACTCCCAGCCAAAAGCCTCTATCGAAAAATTCTGAATCAAGCCTCTTCACTAACGCAGGAACCCGAACCCCCTTCATCACCATCAAGACAAGACGAAATTCTTACCGTTCCTTTACCCATCGAGGAATTAACCACCCAGAGGTCTCTTCTCACAGATGAGCCTTCTTACACCACATCCTTGCAAGACTGTGAGCGGATGTTATCTAACTTATCTATTTCCCAAACATCTCCTTCTACAATTCTTGTTGTACATGAGGAAGGCTCGCCACTTCTTTTGTCATCCTTAGACGAGAAACCTCTTGCACCAACATCACCAAATTCTTTAATCATGACGGATCCTCTCAAACATGCCCTCCTACCTATCAGTTCTTCATCGCCTAAATCTTTTCAGTGACCGGTTGACCTCTTAATGCCCATTGATACAGTGCCTCATCTACCCCCTGTATCACACCCACAATGGACCGGAATCACAACCCACCTTTCTTCCATACAAAGTTCCTATTCACACGTGAGGATTGTCATCCCTCGGAAGATGAGCGAGTCTTATGGGAACGTTTGAGTACCCCTATTCTACTCAAATGCGAGATGGCCGACCCGAGATGCCTCTACTATATACCCGAAGTGTTTACGAAGCTTAAAATGCCTATGTCCTCATCTTCACCCCCTCATCTCTACCAAGTACCTCATCCACATTTATTAGCCTAACCAAATCTTCCCTACGCTTGGGACCTCACCAATACTACCGAAATGACTAGATTTATCTAAAAATAAAGTCGTCCATCCACTTAGGAGACAGACTCAATCTCCTCAACCTATGCCTCTATCACAACTAAAACCATCATCGTCACACCTACCTTCCATATTGGGACCTCATCCCTCCACCTTGCATCAATATATCATACCTCCTGCGTTTTCTTTAAAATGACCTACGCCTTCTGCACCCATACAGAGATCCAAGGGTATATCAACACCATCATCCCGCGTATCCTGTCTGCCTATCAACCCTAAACAAATTCCATCATCAAAAGATTTGTTTGCTGTCACTCCTATTGCTCGTGGTTGTTTTTGATACCACATCATCGGTGGCCTCATCATCTAACTAGCTAAACATAGCTTCTGCACCAAAAAATCCGCGTTTAGTTAAATCTCATTATCAAAATCCCTTGGCTAAACCGCCACCGATACAAATCAACCATACCCCATCATTACCAAAAACTACCCGGTACCAATAGCTTCATCTTCTCTCGACTTTGACCCACTCAAAGGGTCTTACACCAAAATCCTTGCTATATTGGTGGAGAATGCGACCATTTCCCTACCCCACTTAGACCTTATGATCCATCTAAACCTCGACCTATAGGTTATGATGAGTCTAAAATCTGTGCTTACCACGCACACTTTACCGGGACATGATGTAGAAGGATGCAAAGCGTTGAAAGCCATACTTCATCAGTCACCTCTCTCAGACAGAAAGGTTAAACAAGACAACTTATGAAGGGAGAAACCTTTAGCTTCAATCTCCTCTCCTATACCACCTGTCCTCGCTTCATCAAAATCTATCATTATTACAACCCCACCTCTCGAAGACCATGACTTATCCCTACCATCCTCCTCCTCTCGTGTTCACGAGATCAACATGATTAGTGTTGCCACTCGAGGGCAGAAAAACAATGGGAAGGCGAAAGAAAGCACACATGCGGCCTCTCTTTCTCCGTCCACCATCCCGATCGCACCACCACCTAAAGTGGTTATTTGTGGACCCGCCTACCCGTCTCTAATGGAGTTGCCCACCGAACCATGATCAAACAGCTTCACCAATCACCTATAAAAATGATCTTTTGTATGATCTCATTCAGACTTCTGAATCTCATCGACAAGCTCTCGTTGACATCCTCCAAGGGATAGAGGTCTTACCTAATGAAACCTTGCCTGTTACCTCCATTCTAACACCCAATCACGTTGCTTCACTCACCAAACAACCTATCTCCCCAACCACTTCTGTCTCTGTACGATGGCTTTCTTTGTCGAGTTTCTCCGAAGACGAAATTGTTGACTTTGGTGCAGAAGATCCTGACCCTGCTCTTTTCATCTCAGCTTATGTCCAGGACATTCGGGTGCATCGTGTTATGATTGATGGGAAGCTAGTCTAAACATCATCTCTTCAAAATCCTTCCAACAACTGAATATCCCTTCTAGCTGCATGTGTGCCAACCCCATCATGTTGCGGTCATTCAATGATGCTATTACTTCTACCTTAGGCACCGTGATCCTTAACATTCATGTAGGACCACGTACTTTACCCGAACTCTTCTATGTCCTTGAGGGAGAGTTCGATACAATATGTTGTCAGAGGCCACCCTTGGATGCAGGCTATGGGATGTGTTCCCTCCACCTTACATAGAAGCATAAAATTTGAGTACGAGGGGAAGTCCTACACCATAAAATTTGATCCTCCCCCTTCAAAACTGTAATATGTTATATCGCCCTAACGATGTGCTTGTATCGGTCAAGACACTCATTCGTCCAACTTGACCAACCATCCACTTGACCACACCTCTACCATCCACTTGACCACACCTCTACCATCCACTTCAACCAGACACCTACACCTTCAACCAATGAAACCGCCGTCACAAATACCACTTCCTTTCCCGCAGCTAACATCCCAACCTTTGACCCCTTAGTAGATGTTTTTCAATGCCTTACGCTTGGGGAGTATCGCCTATATAACTTTAGTTCTTTCCATACCCCACGAAGTATGGGACGATTACATGCGCATCTTACCTACGACCGTCACGTGGGGGAGGTAATCTCTTACGGACCACCTAATTGTCGCACCAACCTAACGTATGGGGGTGTCGACGCATCCTCCGTTACCCCTGAACCTCCTCTTGGTGTGGTTCCTTTCTTATCCGATTTTCAATACACAAAATCTTCGTTTTGACCTCACCTTCTTGACTAGGTTTGTCTTGGAAAGGTTTTGGTTTTGGTCTTTATGAACAAGGCCGACATACCATCATTCCCTTAACTACACGCAAGCACAATGATCATAGTGGTCTCAAATTTCTTGAAACACTTACACTTGAAGGAACCTCGTGTCGGTTGTCTCCTGGAAGATGATGCATCACCCCTACCAGAACCATCATCCCCATTTTTCCATCGTCACCTTACAGTCGATAGATCTGAATCTATCCCTCTAACTTTTTTTTTTTTTCATAAATACTATCTTCCTAGGTCCTCTCACTTATCAACGCGATAATGAGGACCCATCTTCTCTTCCTTTACGTATCCGGGCATGATCGAAGAGGATTCACCTTGATTAATGTTGTTGAGTGCGGGATGATGACTCTATCCTCACTTACCTTGGTGCAAACAACTCCTTTATTCAACGCACCTTACCATCGAAACTCAAACCATGTTGAATGAGTCGACTATAGAAATCAACATCCACACAGAGGAGGATCCTCACATTGTGAAGATCGGACAATCCCTTAACACATCGAGAACAAGCCACCTTTACTACCTTTCTCAGTACCCTGACCAAGCTTTCGGCTTGGTCCTCGCTAACATGTCGAGAATTGATCCACGACATTGCTGTCCATAACATTACCACGAAACACGATTCCAAGCCGGTTAAAGCGAAGCGAGAAAAATACATCCACGCATTGCCCTCTTGTTTAAAAAGAACTTCAGCGACTCCTTTATGTTTCCTTCATTACGCTATTGACTATCCTCGATGGATTTCTAACATCGTACATGTCCTAAAGCTGACGGAGGGAACTTCGGATATGCATGAATTTCAAGACCTTAACCTTGCTTGCCCCTAAGGATGAATTCCCCCTACCAGTATTTATTAACTTGTTGATCTCACTTTGCCGGTCATGAGATGCTTTCTCTCATGGATGGCTTTTTGGGATCTGACCAAATTTTGGTAGCCCCGGCCGATCAACATAAAACTACCTTCATAACTCCTTGGGAACCTTCATTATCGTGTCATCTTTGTTTGGCCTTAAGAATGGTGGTGCGACCTATCGCGGGCTATGACTTACATTTTCATGACATTATGCACACTATCCTTGAGGATTATGTCGATGATCTTCTTGGCAAATCTAAACATCGCGGTGAACATCTCGATGTTTTAACCATTATTTTCGATCACTGTTACAATATTGTGCATCTTGACCAAAGAAATGTGTCTTTGGTGTCCTTTAGGAAAAATTCTTGGTTTTATCGTCTCTTTGCATGGCATTGAGGTCGATCCATCTAAATTCAAAGCTATCCTAGAAATGCCCCCCCTACTAACCTCAAACAATTGCGTAGTTTGCAAGGTAAACTCAATCTATCCGGTGTTTCATCTCCCAACTCTCGGATCGATGTCAACCTTTCCATCACCTCCTTAAAAAGGACATTTCCTTTGATGGAGCGAAGAGTGCCACCAAGCCTTTGAGGCTCTTAAAGCCTATCTCTTACTGACCACCCATGCTTATCCCACCTCGGGACGATCGCCCTTTCTACCTTTACCTTTCCGCTGACCCGACCACACTATAGGGGCCATGCTCACACATCGTGACTCCGAATATCGAGAACAAGCCATTTATTATATAAGTCATACTCTGGTGCATTATGAGACTAGGTATACACATGTAGAAAAGTTGTGCCTAGCCCTATCATTCGTAGCCACCAAACTCGACACTATCTCTGAATCACAAACCTTTCGTCATCACCAACACGGACCCCATCCATTATATGTATGCCAAGCCTCATCTAAAACCAACGCATCGCCCGATGGCTTATGCTCCTTCATTGACCTCGACCTTGAATTTATACACGAGAAGTCAATCAAAGGAAAACCATTCTTGACCAACTCTCGCATGAAACCCCTTTACGGGAGCAATTTACCAATTTTAATTTCCCGACGAACTCATCGCCACTCTTTCACTCGGGAGGAGCCCTATCCGATGACCCTCTTCTTTGATGGATCAAATACCAGGTAGCATGGCGGAGGATCCGGCATTGTTCTCATTCCTCTTGGCCTTTGAGCCTATGCCTCTTTCATTCAGCTCGATTTCCCTACACTAATAATACGGCAGAATATGAGGCCCTTATTTTGGGTCTCCGGGATGCGTTACACTTAGGTGTCAAATCTATCAACATTTTTGGTGACTCTCAATTGGTATTCAACCAAGTTATGGGCATCTACCAATGTAAAAATGAGGAACTTCAAAAGTACAAACATTACGTGGATTCACTTCTGACCTTATTTACTCGTTATTCTATCCAAACCATTCCCCGCTCCACTAACAAATTTGCGGATACTATGGCTTGCTTAGCCTCTCAAATTCCTGCCTCACCAACTGACTCTGACATATTCGTCTTGGTCCAACAACTCTTTGCTCCATCTTACTCAGCCCGATTGTTTGTATGATAAATAATGTGTCTGCTAATTCGCAGGATACCTGGTATCACCAATTTCGACTACCTCACAACCTCTGTTCTCCCACTTGACTTAACGAGTACCGAAAAACGTGCTTTTCTTAAAAATGTTTCTCGTTATGTCGTCATGGGGGGACTCCTTTATAAATGTGGCTTTGATGGCATCCTCCTTCGATGTCTAACTGGCGCGGAGGTCACCTATACCATCAACAAGTCCACGACGGTATTTGTGGTGGAAATTTTAGTGGCCTTGCCGTGACCAAGCGAATCCTTTGCCTAGGCTATTATTGGCCTACTCTTCATAACGACTACTAGGAATATGTTAAGTATTGTGTTATGTGTCAACAACATGCCAACCTTGACATACTCCTAGCCATCCGCTCTAAAGTCATACGAGATCTTTGGCCTTTCTCACTGATGGGGTTTAGACCTTATTGGTGAGATTCACCTGCCCTCTTCACAACGTCACCGATGGATAATCATAGCAACCGAATATTACATAAAATGGGTGGAGGCCATTCCACTCATTTCAACCAAAAAAGAAAAAATCGTAGAATTCGTTAACCATCACATTATCTGTCGTTTTGGTGTTCCTCATCGCCTGATAACAGATAATGGTAAATATTTCAAAAATAAGTTGTTACAAGACCTTTGTAACAACTTCAGTATCAAACTTAGCTTCTCATCACCGTCTTATCCACAAGAAAATGGCCAAAAGTGAATCTTCTAACAAAACCCTGACCAAAATTCTCATGAAAGTTGTTAATGATTCTGGAAGAAATTGGCATGATCACATCCCCTTTGCCCTTTGGGCTTATCGTACTAGCATTCGTACCTCCACTAATGCCACACCATTTTCTTTGGTATATGGTGCAGAATTTGTCTTGCCTCTCGAAATACAAATACCCTCCCTCGGAATATCTCTTGAAGACATTCTCACCAACGATGATTTCCGCCAAGAGCGGTTAGCCCAATTAGAGCTTCTTGACGAGCGTCGTCTTACGGCTCTTGACCACCTTCAAATCTATCAAAAATGCATCAAGCGTGCTTATGATAAGCGACTTCATGAGTGTACCTTTAAGGTTGGTGATCTTGTCCTCAAAGAGAATCAACATGTAACCAAACTAGAAAAGAGCAAACGTGGCAAATTTGCTCCCAATTGGATTGGGCCTTACATTATCACTCACACTTATGGGTCAGGGCACTTATCATTTAGCTTAAGCTTAAAAGGTAAACCTAAGCTTTGAGCCCCTTAATGCCTTGCATCTTCGACCATTCTACTGTTGAATTTAGTGTTATATCACTTCTTATCTACCTTGTGCTCGTCCCTTGAGCTCATTTACCATCGCATACACTTTGTTTCCTACATCTCAAAATCAAATCAAGCTCACATGGTTTGATTATCACCTCCCCTTAAAGATGCCTTCCCCTTTTTAGACTAGTCCATGACTTCAAAGTATCACAATGACACATTCTTAACTAAACACTTATGGGATTTTCTTGAGTCAAACTTCCTACAAAACTAGATGCTTTATGCCCAACGGACATCTAGACCTCGAACTTATACATAGACTGCTCCCTCGAAGGACAGCTATATGCCAAACTATTGCTGCTATTATATATAGACTGCTCCCCTGAAGGACAACTATACACAAACGCCGCATCTACCACTATAAATGATTGCTCCTTGAAGGAAATCTATACACAGTCAACCTTTATCAGAAGCTTCTCGCATTGATCAGCTTCATGAAGACCTCAAGAGTAACAAAATACATATCCCTTTTAGACTTCCCGCATCGATCAGTCTATATTCAGCAAAATAAAAGCCACATTCAAAAGCACTTTTGAGTCATGGACTTGTCTATTTAGGTTTGGTTCTCTTTCGTCAGGATACTCACTTTATAACAAGTTCTCTGCGCCTCAGCTACGCGATCCACCTCACCTCACCATTTGTTTAAACAACGAACCTCAAGGGACGTGACGTATACCGATATATTGTGATTATACCACTCTTTTCACCTATCGACTTCTCGTCTATGCAAGGTACCTAGGGGTTCAACTTCATTCTACGTTATTATGTGGTTTGTTTGGCTCTTCTCAACTACGGGACACTTTTGCCTCTTTTGCTCGACTCTAGGATTATGTGTTGACCTTAATCAGGATACGGTTCCCTACCACTTGGGTAGGCTAACTTTCGCTTCACCTATACCTATACCAACATCGCCAATTCCTTACCAACACCAACAACATTACCCTACCAATATCAATATTTTTACCAACCAACAAATTGCCTAACCATACCTAAATTGCCTGAATTCACCTCTCCCTGGTCCTAAGGGAGAACTACATTGGTCTGAGGCCCCTCCTTGCTTTGTGCAAAGGGCTATGTAGGCAGCACTTAGGAGACATGGTGTCTCCCAAGGTTAGCTCGACCATCCCCTACCATAACCTATCATGTGTTGTAAATATACATATTTTAGTGTATTTCTTTTCGCCAACATTCATCTTTATCATTTTTTCAAAACAAACATTCACAACGCGACCCTTCTTATTATTATAACTCAAATTAACATACATATTCAGTTTTATTTAGATGTTCAACAAATACATCTTCTCTATCATCGGCCATGCAGGTCGGCATCCTTATTTATTCTTATACCTCTATAAAACTCACTTAGACCCTTGCGCCTCATCCCTGAACTGGTGATGATCATGATCATCGACGCCTCTCGTCGGGCCTCTCCCGTCCTCAAAGGCACCATGGTTATTGGTGCCGCCCTTAAATGATTTTCCAATCTCTCTTGGTGGATGGGTGCGGCCTTGGTCATTGTTACGCAAACAATGTGCTCATAGCCCAACAATGTAATAAGTATGAGCAATCCAGAGATGTCCTATGACTTCGCTGCGAGCCCATAAACCCTGTATAGCTCACGCAAATATGCAGTGCCCATGCAAAAGTCACGTTCCTTTCTATCATTTCCCAAATAATACACATCAATGCTTTTGGAAATCTTCCCCCATCGCCCTCGGTAATGCATAATACCCCCCCATTATCATTAATACCCTTTGCACAACCTTGTTGCCTCGAGGGTGTCTTTGCGTACATTATACCATAAGTGAATGTCAAACCTCGCTATGTCAAGTCCGTGTGTATGGACCAAATCACGCTATTATTGCTCCCCATGCTGCACTTGGCCCCTGCCACGATACTGCTTGGTCTTCCTATAATTGGGAGCCTCAAGATCCTAAACACATCTTCCAATGTCACTGTCATCTCCCCTGTTGGCAGATAGAAGGTATTCTTCTCTGGATTCCATCTCTCAATTAACGCCTGTAACATAGCATGGTTACGTGTGATTCGTGAATAATAGCGGATTCCACTTAATCCCAAATGATTTATCAATGCCCATTCAGCTGGTGTTACATCCGCTCGGATCCGTGACAACAAAGCTGGCACACTATCATTCATCCTGAGCCCTGCCTCCGCCTGCACACATCAAAATGACACACAGCCTTTCAGTAAATCAAATCCCCAAGGGTTTTTCTCACATTCTAGAAATTCCTACGATAATCGATACCAGTTTACTAGCCGATACCGGTTATCTCTAACGATACTCGGTCCTTTGTCAAAATAATATACAGCATGCTTCAAAACATACACCTGCGATAAATATTTTTCCCGTTTACTCGTCTCTATACCTAACAACATACGCGAAACCCCTGCTTACCTACCCCATCACACTCACCCCATCCCAAACCCTTGCCTATCACCTTTTCTTTCTCATCTTTATCTACTTACTCTCCCTCATCCCATTCACAAAACATGCAAGAATCAAATTACAACCAAACAACTTACCTCTTGGGATGCAGCAGCTTGAGGTGGACCCTGTCTTCCCTCTCGTCTCTCCCTGCTGGATGCTTCTCCTTGTTCAGCCATGTTCACCACCCTTTTCAAATATAACTTGCCTTTCTGCCTTCTGAATCTCAGCCCACACTCACTTTACCTGTCTCTTTCCTCCTTATCACTCAATTCTCTCATGCAATTACCTGTCTCAGTCGTCAAACAACGTCGCATTCGCGTATTTAACTTCTTGCATGACTCTAAAAATAAGAACTTAAGTTGCCACCCAAGCTTTTCTATTTTTAGAAAAGCTCATTTTGGAATAACCGGTATCGGTTACCTAACCGATATCGGTCTATCCTCTACCGACGTCGGTTATCTAACCGATATCGGTCACATGCCTACTTTTTCTTAAACATAGTCCTTTCCTTTATTTTCTACCCAATTTTTGTGGCGCCCGCCTCTTTTTCCTGCATAACAACACCATTATCCATATTTGTCATCAACATCACATCAATATCTCATCACAATTTCATCAACATCATCTATCTATAATAAAAAAAAGCCATCAACAAAGACATCAAAACCATCCATATATAAACCATGTGAATCAAACTCATCATCTATATATACATACATTCCATTTCAAAAGCCATCAACAAAAGACATCAACACCATCAATATATAAACCATGTGAATCAAACTCATCATCTATATATACATTCATTTCATTTCAAAAGCCATCAACAAAAGACATCAACACCATCAATATATAAACCATGTGAATCAAACTCATCATCTATATATACACACATTCCATTTCAAAAGCCATCAACAAAAGACATCAACACCATCAATATATAAACCATGTGAGTCAAAATCATCATATATGTATACATCAAAGGTTTCAAATATACAACTTGCCCTGCATAGGGGCCTCTGTGATCTCATAATAATACAAAGCCGGCACGCAGGCCGCAATAACTGTCAAAATCTCGACTCGGCTCGCAGGCCGGTCTCTCATATCAAAAATATACTCGGCTCGCAGGCCGGTATCAACTATACAACCCGTACTCGGCTCGCAGGCCGGTATATACAACAAGATGAATAAATGAATGAATGAATCATATGTGGGCACGCAGGCCTCTATATACATAACCGGTTCGCAGACCGGTGCCTATATCCAATGTACAAACAAAAACACCTATCTCCGCTCCAGGGATGTCTCAACTCTCCCCACCGCCCTCAGCTCCTCTCCCTGCGGGTCCTGGCGCTGGCTCCCACCTCCTCCCTGTCACCGACCCACCATTGGCTGTCGCTGCCCCCGGGATCTCTGACTCTCGAGAGGTCTCGGCTCTGTGCGCCGCATATGGCTGATAGTCAGCCCCGGTACCATCAAGGACATCCTGATAATACTGGGCCTCCGCTCTCGCCTCCATATAGTGGGCCCGTGCCACCATAGCTGCTGGGGCTGGTCCCCCGACTCCTAATAACAATGGCCCCTGTCCTACCAGGTACACCTCTGCTTCGGTGTGTCTGTGTCGGTGGCGGTACACTGTGGCTATGGCTACGCAAGGTGCGTGACTTATACCTATACAATACTGTGGCTGTCGTGCTTGGTGCATGTGCCAGTGGTGCTTGTGGTGTACAGTGGTGTTTGTACACTCGTGCTGGGCTAGCTGCCCTATAACAACTACACTGTCCCCTGAGCTGGTCCCTCTCTGCTATAATAACAGTACGCAAGTCTAGCATGCACGGGATGTGCTCTCTCAATGCTTTGCTCTCTCCCCTGCCCACCATACCAAAAATGATCCTGTGCAGCCGGCGTCATCCACGGTATCATCTGCCGGCCTCTCTGCTACCCAATCTGGGTCCACGGGCTGTGGTGCAGGCAGTGGGGCCTCTACATCCTCCCTCCGGTACTGAGGGAAGGGAGGTGGCTCATCCTGTCGTAGCCCCAACTGCCGTCGTACCCTCTCCAGGGGTATCCACTCATACTCTCCCGGCCTCCGTCCTGCTATCCAGAAAGTATACTGGATCCAATGCAACTGTGATCGGGCTCCTCCGCGGGGCTGATGACCTCTGTAAGGCCTCCATACAATATCCAATGTGGTCACGCCCTCTAGCAAATGATGGTAGTAAGCTACATCCCGTCCGGCGAGCACCGCTCGTGGCTGGCCCACGACCCCCAACCACCTCTGAAAACCATATCTATATATCACCTGTGGCCCTGGCTGCTGGGGCAGCCCTACTGGTCAAATACATATGATGTGCTCATATGCCCAACAGTGTAACAAAAATGTGGAACAAATCCGAATCACCTCATCTGGTGATAGCCCCACAGCTCTCTGTATAGCTGCACCAGGTATACTGGTGCCCAAGCATAGCACGTATGCTCCTCCACCATCTCGTGTAGCACCCCCATCAACGCATGTGGAAAGCGGCCTCCCTCTGAGTCTGGGAGGGCGAAGCATGTGATGCCTATCATCATCAACACGGCAAGCCGTGTCTCATGTCTGTGGGCACGATACATGTCCCCATAGGCAATGCTCGTGCTGTGATAAGTCAATAGCACGGCTGCATCCCCAAATACCTGAAGAATGTTGTCCATAGCAGTCTCTGCATCTACCTGGAATACTGCCTCTCCTACGATTGGCAGTCTCAGGATGCGATATACATCCTCCAAGGTAATAGTCATCTCTCCAGTCGGGAGATGGAAAACATTAGTCGTCGGATCCCATCTCTCGATGAGGGCAACCATAAGACTGTGATCCCTATCTATAGCCCTATATCGCTGGACTCCGCCGAGTCCCACCTCATGCATAATGGCCCACTGCGCTGCGGACACATGTGGCCGCATCCGTCTCAACAGCGGGGGCATCCTATCCCGCATAGTCAGCTGCTGACGTGCCTGCACAAATCACCCACTTCATTAGACCTACCCTTTCAAACAACAACTACTTTAACCTTCTATACCCCCTTTTACCCACCCGACCACACCCCGACTCTATAACACACACCTACACCCACCTATTTTACCATAAAACCTTTACGATATCCCCTTGCCTTATCTCGCACCCTACCAATCACTCAGCTCTACTCTCACCATTTACCTATGCCCCTACCAATTTAACACCTCCCCATTCATGCCCAACACCTAATCTATCCTAACCGCACCAACCACACAACCGCCCCATTTTCCCCCACCCACCAATCACCCTTCCTATCAACCTCTACCCCTTCCCTCTTCACCCCCAAAAACACAAAGCCCAACAATAAACACAAAACCCAAACCACTAATAACAAAACACCCAAACAATAACAAAACACCCAAACAACAACCAAAAACCCAAAACAACAACAAAACCAAACCAACAAAATAAATAATCCTAACTAAGAGGACCGGTACGGTCACCCATGACCGCCACAGTCCCTCTCCAAAGCATTTTCTCATGACGGCCGGTCGACATACGACCGACACCGGTCAACCACAAACCAACCTTGCCCGAAAACTTCGTGACCGATGCCGGTCGCTTAGTGACCGCATCGGTCACTGTAAAATCACGGAGCCGAACCCGACGCGGCCCCCCAAACCCATTTTTGGCCTATTACTCCCCTTTTACCCATTAAAAAACCCTAAAAACCTACCCACCCTACCGTTTTAGCCTAACTAACCTACCTACCCTCTCCATTTTCCAAACAACTTCCATTTATTCATTCTTTTATTAAAAACATGGATTCCTACCCAAAACCCAAATCTAGCTTAAAAACATTAAATTCACATAATGAGAGGTTTCGAACCTACCGGTACGACTACACATCATCGTGGTGGGATAGGTGGTGGTGGTCCAGCTGGTCCAGCACCTCCTGCTCCTCCTGGCTGTGCCATGGCTATAAATCCCCTCTGCTGGGTCCTCCACCAATCAAATGCTGCCTCCTACTCACTAGGGCCTACCAACCACTCACTTCTCCACTCAAATAGTGCCACCTCAGCTGACAAATTCAAACAATCTCACTAATACACCTCAGACAACTAAAATTGGTTTTCAAATTGACAATGTGACAATGACAGGCCGTATTTTTCTTTTTATAGGTTTTTGACCTATAACCGATATCGGTTATATTATGCCCTAATGAACCAGTATCGGTCATCTAACCGATACCGGTCATAGAGAATCGATATCGGTTTAATACCACCTTTTCCCCAATTTCTGCCCTTATTCACTAATCTCCCTTTCTCACCACATCGCCTATACCCTCCTTTGCTAAATAGCCTTTGTTGACTTCATTGGCCCGACCCAAGGCCAAAACCAATCATTTGGCCCGACCCAAGGCCAACCAACCATTTGGCCCGACCCAAGGCCGCAACCAATCATTTGGCCCGACCCAAGGCCGCAACCAATCATTTGGCTAACCTAAGGCGCAACCAATCATTTGGCTCGACCCAAGGCATGACCAATCATTTGGCCCAACCCAAGGCCGCAACCAACCATTTGGCCCGACCTAAGGCTATTTGCTGCAACCAACCATCCGGCCCGACAAGCGCGCAACCGAACCATTTGGCCCGACCCAAGGCCGCAACCAATCATTTGGCCCGACCCAAGGCCGCACCACTCAAATACCTCACCCAAAACCAACAAATTACAATTTTACCCACCCATCCTGTAGCTTTTTGTTCAATCGAGCTCACCTATTCATGTTTTAGCATGATTAGGGTACTTGACTTGATCAGTCGACCAACTTTGCCTAGACCTAGACCGTGACGTTTATCTCAACCAAACCAACCATTTGGTACTGCTAAACATGCCTAAACGTTCCTGTACCTTACCCATTATATCCCCTGGAGCTACTTCATATGCCTTGGATACCAGGATTATATCACCCTTGTTTGGATAAACTATCAACCTTTGCCTATGAATTACTTGTTTGCTCTTCAAATCATGTACCTAGTCGTACTCTTTGCATTTCAACGTGCGTCTGCTTCTTTGGACCTACCCCACCATCTCACCATCATCTCAACACCATTTACCCTTTATCAACTCTATCCCTGATTTCACGCTACCTCAATCTGTGATAGATTTGAGGGGGATTACCTATACCCTTAACAGGGGTAACCACTTCATATTATTGTCCGTGCAGCTTTACAAGACAAGCTACACGACAATAAGGGGCTAATGTAGACACCAAATTTGTGTCTTACGACCCCCTGTGCCCCGCATCTCATTTCGCAACCTAACCTCATCACCTAAACCTTACACAATTATTTATTAATTACCTTATAATTAATAAATCCACATCACCATACCTGCCACCTCATTTCGCCACCTCATCATGACCTAGTCCTAACCCTAAACTAACCTAATTAAGACCTATAACTTGGTCTACATCCACACCCATGACTAAATGACTCCTCACCCGCACCTAAAACCAACCTCGTAATGACTTGACCAAGCCCGCAACTAATCCCTCGGGAGAAAAGGAGGGAAAGTTGGCTATTTTACTAAAAATAGCCCACTTTGACCTGACCGATACCGGTTCCTACTCGACCACCATCGGTTATGTAACCGCCATCGGTTCCCTGTAAATGACCTCCCCCAACCAAAAACAAAGGGTGGATTTTTCATTGATCTGAATCAGAAGTCATTGAAAGGATCCAGAGTTTACTTGGCCGAGCAGAGACAAGTGAAGAAACAAGAAGAGTTGGCAGAGGAGGACATCAAGCCGGAGGCTGCCACTGAGTAACCAGAGCCCTGCGACACTCATCCGAACATCGGGAGGGAAGATATCTCATCTTCTGATTGTCAGGTCATCCTGCCTGAGTTCTGCCTTTGTCATCACAGTCCTTGGACCTGCATCCTCATCAATAACTAGTAAGTAGTATCTTGTATGTCCTTTTAATAACATTTCTTGAACTTCTGAATCACAGCCATCATAAGTCTATTCCTAGATCTACTACCCAGCAACACACTACATCTAACTGTCATTCCTCTACCCTTACGTTACCCCAAGAACACCCTCCCCGTACTCTCTGAGTCCCTCTCATCACCCCGTTACCTAACCCCACTCATTTACCAGCCTTATAAACAACACAACCACCCTACAACCAACCTTCACCAAAAGCCCCTAAAACATTGCCCCTACCGATATCGGTTAATATCAACCGGTACCGGTGACAGTGACCGGCATCGGTCACTGTGATTCAAAACCAAAAACCAGCCTTTCCTCTACTTGTTTCAACGAGGCAATTAAATTGTGATTTTACAATAATTTGTGTTAATTCATATTAGCAGGGGAACTGACCACCTTCGAAAGGAAGTTTTATATTTCCTGGGCCCAAGGCAGTTCCCTCATTTATTGTCTAATTAAAATCTGGTGGTCTTGTATTCTTACTTGCAGGTAGTCCTTCCAAGACAAAAAGGAGTTCTTCGCAGTCGATCTGATCTTTCTCTATGGTACGCGCACACCCTCTCGACATTCAACAGGTATTCCTCCTAGCCCTAACCCTTATCTATTTCTCAAAGGAATGAAAGGATAGAAGCAACTCTATTCCAAAAGTTGAAACCTTCTGTGCGAAACACAATCAATCTACAATCCTTTTTGTCATGATTAGTAAGGTTTAAATCTCACAATAGCAAGATACATTCTTATAGATCATGCACTACAATAGCGGACACCTACTTGCATCATGTTCTTCGTGGAAAATATCACATTTCACCGATATGGCATGCACCAATATTCGTGGGCAATCGTCCTTTGTATATCCTCTACTTCGTAGTTTGTGCACCATATCCCTTTGTGTGTCTCATGGATTCAAGAAATGGACTAACTCCAATATCAACACTTCCCACATCCTCAGCGTGTAAGGCACCTTCTAGGGCCTCACGTATATCTATGAAGGTCTTATGTGAAAGCACCCTCCTGAATGGTGTGATCAGCCCTCCGATGAACCACTAAGCATGTTGTGAAGGATGAATTTCATAAGACAACTTAGATAGGAGAGTATTGAAATGTACGTTATACTCCCACACACTCTCTATCATTCCTTGTTGAATATCCTTCAGATCGATGATGCTCTTTTGTTCAAACTCAGGAATGTGGAACTCTTCCAAAAATGCATCACATAGCATGACGTAATCCACCACTATCTAGTGTGGATCATACTTCATGTACCAGCTATGTGTGTGCCCTTGCAACATAGTTGTAAATTGACTCACCTTCAGATTTGGGATAGTGATACCCTTCACGTGCCATAGAAAATCACATTTTTCACATGCTCTACAAACATCTTCCACACCCTTGTAATTAGGAAAATGTAAAGACATTTCAAAAAATACTTGTTGAGGTTGTTGAGGCCCTTTCCCACAAGATCCAGAACCTTGGCCTCCTCCAATATTTCCACCACCTCCAGCACCACTAGATCCACTAGTTCTAACTCCTCTAGATCCACCAGATCCTCCTCCTGTTGTAGGTAAGGGTCCTAATGCAATTACGCCCTGTGAACCCACCATCGCACTAAACTATGCACCGACAATCTATGAGGTCGACCCACTCCCAGATGTGGTGCTCAAGCCTTGGGTACCCCCACCTTGCCCAAATTTTATACCAAAAAGGATCCCTCGAACACAAGAAATGATTGTGCAGCCATAGATGTACCAAATGAAAAATTATATCTCCTAGGTGTCACTCAACCACCAATACCAAGACCAACCGAGTTAACAATACTTATCTCTAGATCTGGAAAACTAAGCACCATGGTTTGGTCACTAGGTGGGCTTATATGCATGCCTATGGCTCTCCTTTCTCCAAATTATGAGCTCACACCAGAACACGAGGGAATCCTCTCTCCGCACCTTCCAAGATGGGATAGCACAGACTTCTCGGATTTCATGCCCTCCGAGAAAACTTTGAATCCTTCTTGCAACGTATGCCTCCATAAATCCATCACACCGACAACTTCACATCATCTCATCAACTCCCTCTCCTGAGCTTTATTGTACTTGATTAGCCTCTCTTCTCTCTCTACCTCCACGTCGTAGGATCCGTCATCTCTTACCACACCAGATCTTGTGCCCTACACCTAGTGGGAGTTTAGCTAGCCATGGGAAATGCTTCCAAACTCAAATTAAAATCAAGATCTTGATTGCTAATGATAAATCATGTGAGAAGGATCCTCTAGGTTCTCATAAGAACTCAAACTCATAAACCTACGGACAAGAATAAGTTGAGATTGTGTACTCCAATGTGTAACTACTCAACACACCTTTCCACTAGTGATCAACAACACGAGTCCAGTCGATCGAATCTTACAATCGTTGATATTCCTCCTAGGTCCAAACACGAGGTCTATAGTACCAACTCATCCTTGATGCATATGTTGAGATCTAATCATACAACTCTCTCTTGAAGAAAATAGCTGAAGAATGTTTCACCCAGAGCACGTGATACAAGTTCTCCTCTAAGAAAAATCAAGGTTAGACGACATTTTCCAAGGTCGATGTCATCCCACATCATTCTCACAACTTCAAAATAGGTCTTAAAGAATGAACCAAAATGTATTCTCTATTTACTTCTTACTTCTCTTCAAACCCCAAGCACACCGGCCTATCACCCAAGTGTTGGGCGCTCACCCGAGGCACACGTGGGTCTTGTGCCCTCTTTATGTGAGCTTCATGAGAATGTTCTCCATTAATGAAGAAGTGTTTGCACAAATAGAAATTGGTTACATTAATTCTTACAATCCAAATCAAGAACTAGATCTCGAGTTCAGACACACCACATATGGAAGTAAACATGATCACATTACGAAATATCATAGATAAACCCTAAATAATATCAAGAACACAAGGGTTCAAATTCATAGACAATAAAGAAAACACACATATCAAGATCCATAACAAAGATGTTCAAAACCACTCCATTGTATTAATTCATCACATTATAATAGCCAAAATTACATTAAAGATTCCATGGATGGAGATAATACAACAGCAGAGCCTCAAAATGCTCTCTATATTAGCTTCATTACAGAGCTTACAATCATGTACTACACTCTCTATCCCTCTTTCTCTCCATATGCACACATATTCATTCTCTTCTATTTATATCTCTCTATATCTCATTCATCTTTGTTTCCCTATGTATATACACACTTTTCCTTACCCCCACCAAGTCATCATTACAAGAAAAGGCCTGAAGGAATCTTCCATGATCACCTAACCACTACCCAAGAACATGCCAAACATCATCATGTGTTTCCCTAATCAAGTATCCTTAGCATGCAAGTTTCAGCTAATCCATAACAAAATCGGCTCCTTATCCTATTATGATAACCATAATGATGCCTTGGGATATGTTTTACTTGAGATGTAAGTCTCCATAGCTTAATGTTATTCATAACTATATTGTTCACCTTTCCACATGTTCCCCAAACATGACTTTGACTTATAGTCCAAAAATGACTAAGTTTGAATTCATCTTTCTCGGGCGTGAGCCTTCACGCATCCCCAAAATTTACTTCGCATGTTCCTTTCGCATCATGTTCCTACGCACTATAACCCTTTGCACCTCGGGTACTTGGTCATTTCAGGGGCTCAACACATATATACGGCCATGTTGGTTTATGCTCTATATAGTGGTGGGCCCACAATAAAGTAATTTTTCCTTGCCCTTTTCCCCAACCAAACACGAGGCCAAAATTATAATGATGGTCTTACGCAAGGTAGGGATAAGTGCAGGGAAACTAATAATAATCTCATCCCATGATTGGCACTTGTATCTCATGTTAACGTATCTCCCATATAACTAGCCCACTAACGATAGGATACATGAACATGCAACATGCACTCTCCCGGAACTCTAAGAATCTTTTAAACATCTTCGTTGATAGGAACTCTAAGAATATTGTAAACATCCTCCGAGTGATACTTCACTCTCCTCAAACTCAAGAGCTGTAAAGTGTTCCATTCCACATCCTAATAACTCAGTAGATCAGCTAACAAGTAGCCAAGTGGCACAACTAAATAAGTCTTTGATATTCTCCATATCCCGGTCCTATGCAATAAATCTCTCTCCTCCTGAGATAGTGAATCCAAGATGGGAGGAATCCAATCACACTCTCTGGATTGGCTCCATCTAATGTATGGACCCTACATTCAAAAACATCAAGAAAAGAGTAATTTAGAACCTTTCTATGCATAATAAGCTCATCAAAAACATCAAAAAAACATTCAAAAATTAAAATTTTTATCATTCTTGACAAATTCTAGAATCTACCTTAGTAATTATACAATTGCCCCTCTATGCAGAGTGGCGGTTGTGTAACGACCCTCCAAGTAGAGTGGAAGTTTTGTAACCTCTACGGAAATATCATCTAAGATTTTAAACCCCGATGGTTATGCAATCGTCATGGTGGTTACTTAACCGCCTCTGTAGAGAGGTGATTGCACAATCCCCGTGCAGCGGTTGCACCCACGAATGTGGGTCATAACTCTAGGCCCCACGAAATTCAAAAAAAGAAAACAATGTACCATTTTTTATGAAATAAATTACAAATACCCTAGTGCACCCCCTTATGAACATTTTAACTACAAAATTACTAAAAATCTCCCCTAGATGAATTTTTCACATTTTACACATTATGGGGTTAAAATAAATAAGTGTGAATAACTCACTAGTTCCTAACCCGTTGTTCCTCCTCCCATTGGTCACCATCACATCACATCTTAGTGCTCTTCGATTTGACTACATTTGCACGTGAAGCTGCCGCAAGTGTTCCGAGCTCAAAAAATCTCTAAGTGGTTAAGTGAAAATGATTTCTAGAAATAGAAATTTTGGTTATATATAAAATGTTTTAACTTTGTTTTCAAGTATGTGTGTTTTGTAGAGTGGAGAACTAGCATGTATATTTCTATCCCCACGAATATGGTAAGTCCTCTTGTCGTTTTGATTTTAGTATGTTTTTTACATTTTGTATTTATTTGCACTTTATTCTCGTTTATTTCTTGCAGGTGGCAGGAAGCTTGGATTAGCGTCACTTTAACACATGGGTGTGTTAGGTATAATTTATAACTCCCCATTTGGGAATGCCATACTCAGACTCTACATTTTACGTCTCTTTATGGCTAAAACACTTCTCTCGATGGGGTAATATGTACATGCCCAATTTTACATGTGCAACATTATCAAAGTGGTTCAAAATCCCCATTGATGATAAATATCTTTCCAATATGGTTTTCAGTCCAATTTCCCATTTTTGTATATATTTGTAGCCTAGAATGCTTCCCTTAACCATTTCCATTATTTTTATGCTTTCCTTTATCTCTTTCATAGCTTTTCCTTAGATTTTGTGCTTTAAGTTACGAGAACCACATCGGTGGTTACATAACTACCTCGACACAGTTGTGTATTACGCTAGTTTTCCTTGAGTGGTAGTTGATAACCATCTGGTCTCTGCATAGATCGATGGTTACATGCCCTTTTTCTTGAGAGTCTTTCAGTGTATTCTAAACACGCGTGTCAACTTCTTCAAACTTGATTTTAGAACATGTTTCTTAACCAATTCAACGATTCTTGAGATCATTTGATGTGTACCAACTTATCCTTCCCTTCCTATTGTTAATTATGAGTTAATTTCCCCTTATTTGAGATATATGGAATTTCTTGGCTGCCAAATGGATTTGACCATTTCTCTGCCTTTTTCCTACAAAATCCAAGCTTATATCTAGAGCATTGGTTAGAGATTATTATTTTGAATTGCATTTTTATGATGCCCATAATCCTACCGAGAAATACATAAGAAATCTTAGTTCTCTTCCTTATTATTCTCTCACCTACGTTGCCACAGATTACTTGTAATCCATTCCATCTCTAGTGCTTCTTCTTCATTTCTTCCACACAAGCCAAGCCAGTTCCTTGGATACATTGAACATACATTGGAAATAAGATGAGGGGACAACAACAAAAACACTTCTACCACTAGATTTGTCTTTGTACAACACTTCTATGTTAGGAGTGTCTTTTATTCCTATAATTTTCTTCATTTATTTAGAATAGATTCAAAGCTTCAAATTTGTTAATTAGATTTCTCTCAAAGATTCAATTACAATAGTTTGCATCCGTAAAGATTTTGTTGAGGATTTCCTCTTAGCTTATCCATGATGTATTTTCTTGAGAAGGATTCGGAGAAAGCTTTTGCTACAGTGTTGTGTTAATATTTCTCCATTATTGGATTATTTGGGAAAGTTCATAGCATTTAAAAAGCTTTTATATTACTGAGAAGTTTCAGAGAAGATTTCTTTTGAGAAACTTTCATTCTTTCCATGATTGTGAGGTAGTCCTGTAAGAAGCTTTTGTGTCCACAATTACAAATAGGAAAAATCATTTATTTTATTAGATTAGTTCAATCCTCTACATAGGAAATATCCAAACCCGTCTATTTTTCTATTTTGCTTCATTTACATTAAAATAGAAGTAGTTTCATTTAATTCGAAGAAAATAGTTTGTCTGTGCATATTTCTTTGTTTTCCAAAAAGCATAAAAAAATACAAATAAACATAGATTAAAGTAATTGGTTTCCTTTTTTATTTATTTCATTTAAATCATTTAAAATAACAAAAATAATAGATTAGCCTTATTTTTCTTATTCGATTAGTTAGCTTTCATTTATTAATTAGTTGCTAGCAACACATAGATTTAATTAATTTTGAGGAAATTAATTGAATCATTTTAGTTTAAATCACTTGTTTCCATTCGTTAAATTAGGAACATAGAACTAATTATAAAGGAATTAACACATCTCCCCACGTATCCCTAGTTGGTTTAGGATTAACCTTTCCCTCTTGCGATTTTCTTTGCGAGATTGTTTGTTTCTTTGCTTTAGTATTTCACACATCCCACATGACCATTCAAGGCCCTCAACAACCAAGAGATTACATATACAACCCCAAGTCCCATAACCAAACACAATTAACCTATTTATAGACATTGACATGGGTCTTAGAACCTTAGTTTTCTAAACTTCACCGCTTCCACCCATTATCATCTCATAGTTGCTAGTTTTGAACGTCAAAGTAGATAGTGCTTACGAGTTCTGGAAAAACCAGCTTGGATGAAACTAGCTTCCACAATTCACACATTTTTCCTATTCACATGTTTCCTCCTACACCTCCATGACCCCTTGTTTGGAGACTTCTACAAGGCAAATGCATGATAGTTTCCCACATTCTCGCAACCGGTTTAGAGAGTATTCAAAAGAACACTCGATATTGATAGACTTCTTCATGTTTCCATTCTCCTCAATCGCTCCATCTTGCCCACCCAAGTGAGGTAAGAATTCATTGCTTTAGACGAGCAGATCCCCATAGTTCCCATTGAGGACATTAGATTGCCTTGATCACTTGTTGACCATTTTCACCCATTTTCATATATTCCACCTACCCACCTTATTTATCCCATTCCATAGCCATCTATCCATTCCATTGTAGTTGTCTCAAAGCATGACCTCGGGAGGTCACGTGCGCTTAAGATCACATGTTTATTTTAATTCATACGAGTTACAAGGGTGATCCTATGGTGGCAAGAGGTAAGAAGGTTTTGCAACCTTGTATTTAACCATCGGTAATAATAATGCTTGTAATCTTGTGGCTTCATTTACGTAGATATAGCATTATGGAACTATAAGCTCGATCATATGAGCCATAAGGGAATGTAGATCATAAAGAATATTTTCCAAATTTACATAAATGTGTTTGGATTTCTGAGAACTATGTCTATGGAAAATAGAAGCAAGTAAACTTTCTCAAGGTTGGACCTACGAAGAAACAGAGTAAGTTAGAGCCGGTACATTCGATGTGTGGGGATCAAGTATCATCTCTTGGGGTTCAAATTATTATGTCACTTTTATTGATGATATAACAAGGAAAGTTTGGGTATATTGTGTTAGAAATAAATCGGATGTATTTGTGAGTTTTGTTATATGGAAAGCCTTGATAGGGAATGAAATAGGTCTTAAAGTAAAATGTCTCAGTCAAATAATGGAGGGGAGTATTGTAGAAATTTTTATGAATTTTAGTGTTCACTTATTTACATTTGGTAAATAGCTAGGACGGTTATTATTTGGTCAATTGTTTGTTTAAAACTATATATTGTTATAAAAATAATATTACGTGTATAGTAATTGGTTTCCTACTTTATAGGAAACTCTACACCTATAAATTTGTATGTTGCGGATGTTTGAGATCATAGAATAATTATTTTATTTTCTATGTGTTCATTCTAAACCAAATTCAAGATTTGTATCAAAGCATTTTTATCATGTGCATGTAATAGAGTCTATAGTTTTCGAATGGAAGAATAATAGTTTGTGAAAGGCATTCATTTATCGTTAGTCCTGTGGATGGCAAAGATTTATGAAAATAATATAGTTGTGCTATATTAGCCTATAAGAGCATATTTGAGTTAGGTAAACCCTTGAGAGGAACAAAACTATGGATCATAGTATCTATCAAGCTTTTTCATTATTTTAGTGGTTTTTTAATACATTTCAAGGATATTGATTTACGTGACCGATCTAGATCCGTGTATAAGCTCTCCACCTCTTTTCTCTCAAGTAATATTTTTTCAAACGTGTTTCAAAATTGGGAGGAGCCTCAATCAAGAATAATTCCGTTCAAGGTCTTTATTTGTGATATTATTGTCAACGTATCAATTATGTGTGGATTTAATCAATCGACTCTGCTCAATGAGTTCTATGACACCATCTCAAGCCTTTTGATGGCAGCACATAGCTTGGTATTATACTCAAACCCACATTTTAGTTGTTCAACATCAACACTTGGTAACATTTCATGCTTCTCTAAGAGTGCAATAAATTTCAAGTATGTTGTGAAATTAATCTATACGTGGAGGAAGAAACATTGCAATAAAATTGATTCCACGAGCCACTTCCCATTGGATCGACATCTACGTTAAAATATGTAGTTGTATATTAGTGAGTCGAGTTCTTTGTTAAGTTCTGATATATTTTATTTATTAAATTCAAGTGTCTCTATAGTATAAAGGGTTTATATTATCTGGTTCAAGTTTGTAGATTTTGTGGAGTTTCAAAATGGAAAAGATAAATCTAATTGAAATATTTGATGGGAAATACTTTCACACATGGCAAGTATGAACCCAACTACAATTGATCAAAAAGACTTATGGGATATTATCAATGGATTAAAATAAAAACCGAATGATGTAGATGAAGCAAAAAATGGGAAATCAAGGATCGTAAAGTAATAACAATTATCGGCCTTGGTCTATCTGATGCATATTTGCATCATATTGATCTAACCAAGTCATCTAATAACATTTGGGTGACATTGAACAAGTTATTTGGATCTCAAGTAGGTAGTGCAACAATGGCGCTGAAGCAAAAACTTTTTGGGCTAAAGATGGGAGAAAATGACAATATGGTTCAACATATCAGTAAGTTTTGATCCATTTTAAATCAATTAGTAGGAATAAAATTGGAGGTGGATAAAGAAGATGCTAAAGAAATCTTACTAAATAGTTTTCCAAAAGAGTATTTGAATATTGTTTTACTCTTAGTAAGATCAATCCTAGTTTGGAAAACTTAATTTCCTCTTTGCTTGATGAAGAAGAAAAAATCAAAAGGTTTGTACTAGAAGAAGAAATAGTAATGGTTGCAAAAAATAAGTCACCCTTCAAGAAAAATACACATCAATTCAAATCATCAAAAAAACACCTTCTATGTCATTACTGTAAACAACAGGACATGGTTTTGTGAATTGTAAGAAAAGAGCTCAAGATCTCTTAGATGATAAGTTGGATCAAAAGGATTTAGCTGCTAAAGAAGATGATTGGGATGATTATTCTAACCCTGCAAGTGATAATGAACTTATTAATTATCCAAGTGATGAAGATTATCTGTACTGAGCATCTATAATCTTATTGGAGGATGGAGGCAATGGAGGCAGGAGGAAAATCAGTGTCCTTGATTTTGTCACTACCTCATAGGTTGCATACTACTTTAGTGACACATTTTGTTTTGTGTATGATGAATAATAACATATGAGAATCCATGTTATTGTGTGTAGTACTATGTTTACATTTTCCTATGATGATATGGAGATTTGTACCATTTATACTATTCGGGAAGTGTTCTTGATCGATTGACTTGATGGTTGATGTGAATTGGTTGATCAAGTCGCGGATTCATGTAATCACTGAATAGATTGATTTTTCCTTATCCATGGATGATGTATTTCCCACCGTCAATGTTGAGGATCGAGACCATGTATCTGAGCTACGAGCAACATGTGCTTGGTCAAGATGGTGTTTTTTTCCCACGTTCACACTAAGGGGGGAATGTTAGGAATTTTAGTGTTCACTTATTTACATTTGGTAAATAGCTGGGATGGTTATTATTTGGTCAATTGTTTGTTTAAATGTATATATTGTTATAACAACAATATTACATGTATAGTAATTGGTTTCCTACTTTATAGGAAACTCTACACCTATAAATTTGTATGCTGCGGATGTTTGATATAGTAGAATTATTATTTTGTTTTTCGTGTGTTCATTACGCACCAAATTCAAGAGCAATGAGTTTGATGATTATTGTTCTAATAATTAGATCTGCAAGCAAAAGATGGTTCCAATAACTCCACAGAAAAATGGGGTGTCAAAAAGTATGAAAAGGAAAATAATGGAATAAACTAGGAGCATGAGGTTACATGCAAGATCGCATCTTTCTTTTTGGAAGAAGCAAAGTGAGCACAAATGACTATGTACTTGATAAAGCAGAGGACCCTCAACTACCTTGAGGGAGGCATACCGAGGAGGCTTGGTGCAGTAATAAATTTCATTACTCATTTCTTAGAGTGTTTAGATGTGAGGTTTTTTTTCATATTGAAAAGGATGATAAGACCAAGCTAGAGGCTAAATAAAAACATGACTCTCATTGGTTATGGTAGTGATGAATTTGGGTATAAATGTTGGAGTATTAAGGACAAGAAAATCCTTCGATCTAGGGATGTGGTCTTTGATGATAAATTTATGTATAAGCAACATTTTCAGGAAAACAATGAAAAATCTAAGAAAGAATATGTAGTTGTAAAGGATATTCGGGATGGGAAAGTGACACATGAATCGGTTCGGGAACTTATTCAACAAGAACCCCAAAATCCTATATTGAGGAGGTCTTCTAGGGTAATAAGAGAACCTAGAAATTTGTCTCCTTCTCTTTATTATTTATTACTCACCGATAGTGGAGAGATAGAGATCTTTGATGAAGCAATGCAGGTAGATGTCAAGAAGAAGTGGGAGTAAGCCATGAATAAGGAGCATCGAGTCTCTCATGGAGAACCGGACTTGGGATTTTTGAAGCTACCCAAAGGAAAAGAGCATTGCGGAGAACAAGTGGGTGTATAGAGTTAAAGAGGAAGGAGGAAAGAAAATATACAAGGCCCGGTTGGTGGTCAAGGGGATTGCACACACAAAAAGGTATATATTTTTATGATATTTTTCTCTTGTCGTAAGAATGACTTCTATTAGAATTATTCTTGGAATCATTGTAAGAAGACTTACACTTTAGAGAGATAGATGTAAAGACTACATTCCTTCATGATGATTTAGAGGAGAATCTATATATGCAATGACTAGAGGGATATGAGGTCAAAGGTAAAGAGGAGATGGTGTGTAAATTGAAGAAGATTTTGTATGGCCTAAAACAAGCTCCACGTCAATGGTATAGTAAATTTGATAGCTTCATGATGGAACAAGGTTATATTAGATTCCATTCTAACCATTGCATATATACAAAGAAATTCCGGGATGGCGGTTATATTATCATGTGCATGTATGTGGATGGCATGTTAGTTGCAAGAAAAACATGCATGAAATAAAAATATTTTGGGCAGCCAAACAAATACTTGGTATGAGGATATCTAGGAATAGTTTGGAATGGAAGCTAAATTTATCTCATAAAGAGTACATTAAGGTCTTGGAGAGGTTTAATATGCAAGATGTTAAACCGGTTGGGACTCCTTTGGTAGGACATTTTAATTTATCCAAGGAGATGTGTCCCAAGACAAAGTAGGAGAGAAACCACATGTCCAAGGTACCTTACTCATCAATAGTTGGCGAGTTTGATGTATGCCATGGTGTGCACTAGGGCACGATATTGCGCATGCAAGTGGAAGAAGTGAGTATATTTATGAGTGATCCAAGTAAATATCATTAGTATGTAGTAAAGTGGATCCTTGGGTACTTAAGAGGGACCATTGGGACAATTTTTTACTACTGAAGATTGGACACCACTTTGTGTGGTTATGTAGATTCAAAAATGGTGGAGATGTAGACGGTAGGAGGAGTATGACAAGTTATATTTTAAATGTAGGTGGGACAGTAGTGAGCTTGATTTCATGATTATAGAATCTTGTGGTTTTTTCACCATAGAGTCTAAGTATGTTGTTGTTGTTAATGCAAAATTACAGCACCCCCCAAATGGTCTGACTGTGAATGGGGCATCCAGCATAATTTGCTAACATGGATCCAACTCTCAAGTTGTGGGACTTGTGAAACTGAGATGGACCTCCAGAGAATGTTGGCTCCTCTACCTAATCCTAATGCTAAACTACTCCTAATGCAGAAAAGATGCCTAAACAATGCAAAGGAGACACACAAAGAGAAAGTGCATAAAGAGGGAAATCCTACACTAAAAAGGGGGTGATAACACTAAAAAGGGGTGAGATACTTTGTTGAGGGAGGAAGAAGAGGGAAAAATAGAGCTAGGCGAGGTCAGAACAATAGTGACACAAACCCAAACTCCATCTTCCATCTACACTCCATGAAACACAACATCTTACACTTGCAAATGTGAAATACATGCACAGAAAACAAATACGAAATGGAGAGGCACAAAAAACAAAAACATGACAAAATGTGATTTTATTGCTCTATAAGGTGCACAGACCATTACATTGATGCTCAGAAGCATAAATACACTTGTTAGGTGTAGGAGAAGACTTATAGATCATATAGAGTTGAAGGAAAAATTTTGTAATAGTTTCCCCAACTCCCAAAATATCTCTCCAAAAATGAAGGGTTTGATTGCATTATATATCCATTTTCACCCACCCTCATTAAAGAGGTATGGGCACCCATACAATTTTGCTTCCCGAAGGTACTTTTTGAAAAGACATGGGCACTATATTGCATTAATACCAGTTTTTAGTTTCCATTCACTCACCGACTCTGTGCCTCACGTGGGACTCTTAAGTCTGTCCAACCATGTGACCCATCTATCCTCTCCACACCACCACCTGGCATCCAACTTCATGACCCATCTAACCATGTGTTCTTGAATTTTATTGTCAACCATGGGGGTTAGACGTCGTCCAACCCCTGGTTGCCATCTCTACATCATGGGTTATCTAACCTGAGGGGGGCTAGACGGCCATCTATTTCTATCTGTACAATGAGCTACCCGACCAACTTGATGGTCATCCATCTACTTGGGCCGACCAACCTTAGTACCTATCCACTTGGTGTCAAAATCGATCGCGGGATGACTAACCGACGATTGCCAACCTACCCGACTAGCCTAGTCATCCATCCTTCATCCAGTATGATTCTTCACCCTTCCAACCCATTTTTCTAACCCATCCAACCAACCTAGATGACCAACCCAACCAACCAACCCGGCCCGACCAACCATGCCAATCAACATGTCACTCGACCAACCATCTTCGACCAATATGGCCGTCCATCCTTCGACTCAACCAATTCTCCAATAAGCTCGATTTTCAACTCCGAGATTCATCACTTGGCCGAGCCAAAACATGAGCTACCATTTCTCTTCTAATGGGGTTGAACTTTGATGGTTGTCTTCACATCCAAGAATATGAATGGCTAAGTCCATTTATGACGATTTATTCAAATTAACCAGAGGGGGTGAGTTTGGTATAAAAATGGAAACCTCTCGGGGACATTTGCATGTTAGATGTGTGACCAATTTCCTTGAAGTATCCATTAGGCATGGAGTTAAGCTTAACTTTAAAAAATAATCCTCTTGAAATTATCCCATAGAATTCACTTGAACTTAGCACGTGGGCTGAAATTGCCTTAAGTCTGCTCCTAAAGCTTTTTTTGGATAAATCTTGTAAACTGCCCCAAAATTGAAAATTTGACCAAGGCAAGGCATGGAGAACTCTAGACCCATAACTGATCTATTGGGGCTGAAATATTTACTTTGAAAACCACCCCAAAATCTGATTTCTTCCATGAGCACTATTGCTACTTCCAATGAATGGATTATGCATGAGCAACCACACACCAAAACACACACTATGTACAAAACCAAAATCATACACACCCCAAGTGGGATATGCAAAGTGTGTGAAATAAATTCTTCTGCTGAAAGCAAACCTACCTACTCTATGCTAACCAAAGGCAAAGGGAAATCAAACAAATCCTACAACTAGTAGGGAGAAGTAGCTCCCCTTCCTCAAAATTGGAAACCATGCATATGATTTGGCATTGATCATGGCTGTTGTTATGAGTGAAAAACTGACAAGAGGTTGATCCTCCACCCAAATAACCAAAGTATCAACATCACCACACACACACACACCACACCAATGAATGATTTTTCATGAGCAACCACACACCATAACACACACTATGTAAAAACCAAAAATCATATGCACCCCAAGTGGGATATGTAGAGTGTGTGAAAGAAATTCTTCTACTGAAAGAAAACCTACCTACTCTATGCTAACCAGAGGAAAAGGGAAATCAAACAAATCTTTGTAATGGTAGGGAGAATCAGCTCCCCCTCCTCAAAATTGGCAACCATGCATATGATTTGGCACTGATCATGGCTATTGTTATGAGTGTAAAACTCGATAAGAGGCCAATCCTCCACCCAAATAACCAAAGTATCAACATCAATTGAAAATACCTCCTCAAGTTGATTGGCATTGGACTCTTGGAGGTGTTCATGGTGACCCTTGGTGCTTTGAATATCATCCTCATGCCTTGTAATGGACATGACCGGTTTTGGCTTCTCCCTTGGCTCCAATGAAGCCAAGTACCTGATTGGGCACGGACTGATCCGATGGATGTGCCCTTTGCTCGAAATTCAACTCCAAAAATGGAGTCTTCTGTTGACCTTCCTGAAAAAAGAGGTTGTCTGCATGCTGATTTTTGCTTTGCAATTCTTTAGCAAGCAGTTGGTCCTCTACCTTGATGACCGGTGTGGAAATGGTGTCATCATTATTTCCTTCCTCCTTTTCGGTGTGAAGTTTGGAAGATGTAAATCCTCTGATCTTGGCTCTAGATGGTTGTCATTAGATGCAGGCTGTTGTCCTTGAATTCTCTCCTCCATGGTAGTGGACTCTTGATGTTGGAGAATGAATGATGAGGCAGTAAAGGTGGTAATCTCTATAGGCTCCTCTCTCACAAAGCAGTCCTTTAAATTAGACAGATAGTCTACCTCCTCATTGTCCTGCTGCATTAGTTCAACCTCCTCCACAATGTTCTTCGATCTATGATTTTCTCACCATGGTTCCCCTCATCTTGAACTTGAAGTTTGAAATCTCAAACTCTTCTTTGACATTAGAGCTCAAAGGGGATGAAGTGGGAGGAATAATTGAAGGTTCTTCCATGGCCTTCTTTATACTCAAAGCCTCTAAAACTGTATGGTTCTCCTCCACACACTGGAATGCACTCCTCCCTTTTGGATTTGGAGTAGTTATTTCTTCCCTCGCTTGTGTTGTAGCTAGTGATGAGTAAAAACCTTTGGAAATAGGGCACCATCATGGACACTACACTTGAACATACCAATTTTTGATCATCTTCTTCTCACTCTCGCTCTACTTCTACTTCAACCAAAGCTTCCACCACTTGTGGCTTGACCTTAGCCTCCTCGAGGGTTTCTCCATCAAGGGGATTTTATCAATCCCGAATCTAAGATCCAAGCTCACAAATCTTCTAATCATTTCTTATTTTCTTGGCTCTTCTTCTTGTTTCTCCCCTCGACTAGATTTTTGAGTCTCTTTCTTAGGACATAGGCTCGAGAAAGTGGGAGGAGTGGTGGGTGGGGTCTCCACTAGTTGTTGCTTTATTTTTGGTGGAGGGGAAGGTATTGATTTTGTCTCTTGTGGAGGGAACTTGGAATTGGAAAGAAAAAGGGAAGAGCTGTTGAGATGGGATGGAAGACTAGGAGATGGAGAAATGGGTTCCACAATGGTGGAAGTAGGAGGGAAACTCGAGAACTGTGGCTCCCGTGAGATGGTGCAACTTGAGGAGTGGGGGAAGAGTTTATAGGATGACAATGTTGGGGTCTCCCATTGATAGGATTGACTGGCATTGTCCACGGAATCTCTTATCTCCTGGATCCACTCCGTGAGCCTTGGAAACATCTCAACAATAAAGTTGAGCTTCTCTTGCATGGGATATAATAGCTTGGAATAGGGCCCACCCATGGACAAGGGGTCCTAAAACCAATCTTACATGCTTGTAATTGAGTCACATCCCTTTGATGTGCCATTTTTTCCTCAATTCTTGGACTTTGTTCTGCAGCTCAATCTCTTCAGGCATAGGATAGTAGCCTCCATAATCCGTGTACCCCTACTCTTCAATAGCCACATAGTCTGGCATATAACCAAACTAATCTGCATATTTCTCATAGGAGTGTGCATAATATTGATCTTCATTGTTGTATGGATTTAGAGGTGGTTGATAGTACCCTGAGAATATGTGTTACAAATGTGGAGGGATGTCTAAATGGCATTATTGTTGCTACAATATAGAATTCCATGAGGGGAATGAAGTCATGATTACACAACTTCATGGATGAAGAAAGTGGAAAGATGTGGAAGGAAAATTAATGGAAATGGATGGAAAGAGGGAAGGTATGCAACTTAGAGAGAGGGTTGTTGACCAGATGGAGTCGCCAGATGTGTTTGAGCATGTACCTCCAAAGGCTAAAATTCTGACAAGAACACATCAACTCGCCGAAATGAAATCTTCTCTAGGTGTTGAACTACACACCTGCAAAAGGTATTCTAACTAAGATATATAATGAAACACTTGTGAAATGTAGATATTTCACCTTCTTTTCCCAATGGGCATGCCAAAACTATTAATGCAAAATTACAACACCTCCCGAATGGCCTGAGTGTGAATGGGGCATCCAGCGTAATTTGCAAACATGGATCCACCTCTCAAGTTGTGGGACTTACAAAACTGAGATGGACCTCCAAAGAAGGCTAGCTCCTCTACCTAATCCTAATGCTAAACTACCCCTAATGTAGAAAAGACACCTAACCATAGCTATCCTAATAATGCCAAGGAGAAAAGAGAGAGAAAGTGCATTAAGAAGGAAATCCTACACTAAAAAGGGGGTGATAACAACAAAAAAAGGGGTGAGATACTATGTTAAGGGAGGAAGAAGAGGAAAAATAAACTGGGTGAGGTCAAAAAAATAGTGAATGACACAGCACTCCAAACTCCATCTTCCATTTGAACTCCATGAAACACAACATCTTACACCTACAAATGTGAAATACATGCACAAAAAAAATACAAAATGGAGAGGCAAAAATAAACAACAAATCATAAGAAAGGGTTAAAAACACCACAAAATGTGATTTTATTGCTCTATAAGGTGCACAGACCATTACATTGATGCTCATAGGCATAAATACGCTTTTCAAGCGCATGAGAAGGCTTATAACTCATATGGAGTTGAAGGAAAAAATTTGCAAGAGTTTCCCCAACTCCCAAAATGTCTCTCCAAAAATGAGGGGTTTGATTGCATTATATAGCCATTTTTCACCCACCCTCATTAAAGAGGTATGGGAACCCATACAATTTCACTTCCCGAGGGTACTTCTATCAGAAAATACATGGGCACCATACCGCATTAATATTGGTTTTTAGTTGTCATTCACTCACCTACCTGCACCTCACCTAGGACTCGTGAGCCACCCAACCATGTGACCCATCCATCCTCGCCACACCACCACCTAGGCATCCAACTTCATGACCCATCTAACCATGCATCACTTGACTTTGAACGTCCAACCTTGGTCGTCATCTCTACATCATGGGCCATCTAACCCAAGTAGGGTTGGATGGTCATCCATTTTAGCCCATGCAATGAGCTACCCAACCAACTTGATGGTCGTCCATCTTTTGGGTTGACCAACCTTGGTACCCATATAACCCGGTATCTATATGAATGCTAGGATGACCAACCTGATGATCCAACCAACCTACCCAACCAACCTATCACCCGACCAACCATGTCAACCAACCTATCACCCAACCAACCGAGCTGACCAACCTAGTCATCCATCCTTCATCTCGCGTATGATTCTTCACCCATCCAACCCATCCATATAATCCATCTAACCAACCCAGCCAACCAACCATGTCAACCAACTTGTCACTCGACCAACCATGCCAACTAATCGGCGTCTATCCTTCGACTCATCCAATTCTCCAATAAGCTTGATTGTCAACTATGAGATTCGTCACATGGCTGAGCCAAAACATGAGCTACCCTTTCTCTTCTAATGGGGTTGAACTTTGATGGTCATCTGCACATCTAAGAATATGAATGGCTAAGTCCATTTATGATGATTTATCCAAATTAACCCAAGGGGGTGAATTTGGTATAACATTTTCACGTAGACACAAGAAAAGAAATGATTTAGTTATAACAATTTCTTGAGGATTTGGGGCATAAGCAGGAGGAAGGAAAGATGCATAGTGATAGTTAAAGTGTTATACACCTAGATAAGAACTCTACTTTCCACTCTAGGATGAATCATATACAGTTAAGGTACCATTTCATTAGGAAAACTTTGGAGGAAGATAAATTGAAGCTAGAAAATATTCATACTAGTCAGAATCCTACATACATGATGACCAAGGTGGTCACAAGGAGAAACTAAAGTTGTGTTCGGCTTTGGCTTGTCTTCACTGGGACGATAGTGAAGGGTTGAGAAGATTTCTCGAGAGGAAAAAAGATTCTCTAAGTGGGAGATTATTATGTTGTGGATCATGTTTTCATGTGTGGAAGTGTTGAAGATTGTACACTAAAAGTATTGTAGACTCTCCACAGTTTTCTCACTTTTCTCATATGGGCAAGATTTTTGACCCATAGGTTTATGGACCAGTTTTGGCCCATGGTTTTTTTTTGTACCACGGTATTATAAAACTACTTAAGAAGTTGCCTATTGATGTAGGGGTGACATATCATTGTAGAGGTGTGTGAGTTCAAGTGTGAATTTAGGAGAGTTTGTTGATTATAGCTCCAAATAGATCGGGTATTGTATTGAGAGAAAGAGGTGGCTTGTAATAAAAATATAAGCAAGTGATTCTTGGTGGACGTAGCCCAAATTGGATGAACCACATTAAATATTTTCGTGTTTTGTTATTTTATTTTTACGGAATTTTATTTCGATATGTGATATTTTTCTGCATATTAGTTTCTACTATTGTGATTCTATGTGGGATTTTTCCACATATTTTATCCCTTATTTCCTAAGAATGAGCCCAAGATGCAATCCCTTTAATATGTAGATAGATACCCCTTGATAGAAATTGCCCTCCCTTATAATGGTATGTATGTTGTGTTTATATAGGGATCTTTTACTTGAATTTCGACACTAATGACCCAACATGTCAACTAGTGCCTTGGGATATGAGTCATAAAAATTATAAGACAAACCTCAAGTGTTAAAAATAAAATCAAATGTAAAGAGGAAATGGGTTTCCACGATTATGACAGGATCCCCAAAGCACTAGTGTCCATAAACAAATGATGAAAATGAGTAGAGATCTCACTCAACAGGATACCGTGATTTGACCAAAACCGGTGTATGAGTGACAAGTGTGAAATATAAAACAATAGAAACAAGCAAGACAAACAAACAGACTAGATAGTGGGCCATCAGTGAATATTTTTCTTACGCAAGATCCATATATAAAACAACACACTTAGCGGTATAGTAAATAGTAATAAGTGTGTGATTTTGTGTCTACATCTTGGAATAGCCATCGAGATTAACTTTTGGAAATTCCTATCGATGCAATTAATGTTTGAATCATTAAAAAGAGGAAAATATTATTTTTTTGTGCACCTAAGCTCTCCTTTGATCCACTAGTCCATCCAAGGTCATAAGTAGGGAACATTTTAGTTTGAAGATTATAATTTAATTAATTGATTTGAATATAACAATCTATTAATGAGCCTACAAATCTAAATGAATGGCATATGTCGAATGCATGGATGTCAATGTAATATAATGGAAGAGATGTCAACTTGTACATCAATGAATGGGGAATTGTGTATCCTACATCATTTATCCCTTTGGAGTGTCAAACAATAGCATGTTTAATCTGTCACATGTAAAGAGAAATAGTGGGAAAGTTGAGGGAAGATGTATACTTGATTTTTTTCATAAATTGTATGATGAGTTGTTAGATGTGAGAAATTTTTAATCAAAATCATCAATAACGAATACATGATGCAATATGACGTCGAGATCAAAAACCCTCAATGTAAAGAATGATACCTATTGATCCCAAAATAAAATGTAAATCTAATACATATAAAACATGAGGGATGAAGTTTAGTTTGAGAAAGTAGAATATTTAAGGTGAGAATTGATGCAGAGAAGGAATGTGAGAGGATTCAAGTCACTATTATTAGTCCTAATGATAGGTATGCTTCTAGAAAGCTTTTAGTCCTCCTAGACCCAACTGTCACAAACTTAACAGCCAATATAGGGAGTTTTAAAGAAAAATAAAGGATGTTTCTAATACCCTTTTCCCTCTTATAATCCTCCAAGAAGTTTCATTCTCAAGTTCCAAGAAAAAGACACTTCCTTTAACTTTACCATGCCCAATTAGGCCTATCAAACTCTTGAAGAATACTATCGATTTTCCATACATATGGAACATATTCAAAGGGCCAAAATTTATTAAAGGGCCTTGTAATAAAGGTTTCTACCAAATTTCATCAAATTTATTGGTTAGAACTCCTGCAAAATGTTTTTCTTGCCCAAAAACAATAGATGAGGGTTTACTGATTTTGGGACTACCCAAGAAGGAGGAATTTGGAGTTTTTTGAGTCTTATTGGATTTAAAATGTTTCTGTAGGTTCCTTATGGTATGTACTTCCCAAATAAAACTATTTAATTCACAACTTTCCCAACTTTGGACTCCTTTTGTGCATTGTAATGCCAGTTTTAAGCAAACTATGTATTCCCAAGGCATAAAATAGGGTATTCAAAACCTCGACAATAAAGACATAATGAAATCTCACTGAGAATCAATGTAATAGATAACTATCAATATCTTACCTACATTTGGGATGCACCTTTTCAGTATTCACCTAAATTATTATTCATAAATCTTCATGCACGGAATTTTGTAAACCAAGATAAGATTGTCTTCTCAAGCAACAATCAGAGTTTTCTCACTTGTTGGAACCTTCTTTCATTTTTCATTTGAATGGAATTTTTCCAAAAAAGTAGTTACATCACCATTTATACTTCCTTTCAGTTATCCACCAAATTGGAGTTTCATAAGGTCTTCAATACTATGGTGTTTGCATTGATTATATCATTAAGTAGTTATACTATGTGAGAAACCTAAAGACCTTAAGAGATAAACAATTATTATGACTCCTAGTCCTTAATAGGACCTTTTACATGCTTGAAAAACTTTAAGTGCTCCAAAAACCACATTAAGACATCTTAAACAAACAAAAATTCCCCTCAAGAATTCAAATTTGATTTTGGTGGGAAAATCTAGAATTCAAATTTTGAATGGTCTAGACACAAACAAACAACACCAAATGAAAACTACAGACTTCCTAAGGAATCATAAAACCACCAAACACACTTTCAAACCAAAATTGAGGTGTCAATCCAAAATTTCATGTTGAGGAGAGATATTCCCGTATCAAGAATGAACCCAAGTGAAGTATAGGGAGAGAAATAAAATTCAATTTAGAGGGGTCGAGAAGGAGAAAAATTAGGAGAGGTAACAAAAGATTCATTCCAAGGTAGAAGGAGGAACGCATGTCCCTTCTATGGGACATCTTATCCTAAACAATAAGCTCACTAAAATCATTAAGGGAGATCCTCGATAATGACCACTCAATCTAGTGGAAGACTTTGACACATATCAACCTTGGAAATTTGAATAAGAAAGGCTCTTACCATTTTGACATGGTTTTGTCCAGGACACACTTTTATGAACCCTCCAATACCTTCCACACACCACATGTAGTTTAAATTCTAAATCCTAATGAATATGTAGAGGATTATATTCATCCTCTATCTTAAGTCAATCATTTAGTATCCAAAGAGTAGATAACATACAAAGTAAGATGGTGTAAGTTGGTAGAGTGGCAAGTCCAGCCACTTGTGACTTATTTTTCCTTTAAAACATTAGAAGCAAACATGTTGCTACAATAGATGGTTAGAGAACATGACTATGAGAAGATTTTTTTAGGCTTAGAATAACCAAATTCTCGTAGGCAATACCAATATGGTTATGCAACAATGACCAAAGAGGCCAAAATTTCCAACATATGTGCCTCATAAGAATTTTCTTACACTAGTCTAGTTTAGAAAAACAACTATCAATGTAATTACTCATTAACATTACAAATTCAATAATTGGTATCATACGGTATTTTTTTTGATAATTCATTGATGGACTATCATTTTTGTGTATATATAATTGATGGTGTCTTCTTTTACACACTCTCATATACCTTCCACACGCCACGTGTCTTTCAAATTTGAAAGCATAACTACTTGTAGAGGGGTACATTAGTCTTATGCCTTAATTTAAGCATGTAGAAACCATTGAGTAGATAACACATGGAGTAAGTTGGTACAATTTGTTGGAGTGGTAGGTATTTCCACCCTTGACTTGTTTTTACTTCAAAATATTGGATGCAAGCATGTCATTGTGATAGATGGTCACAACATATGATTGTGAGAATAATTCATGGGGATAAGGAGAACCACATCCATGTGGAAAACATTTATATGGTTGCATGGAAACAACAAAAGAATCTAGATCCGTCCAATGTTTGTGCCTCATCAAAAAAATTTACATCGGTCTAGTTTGGAAAAATGACTATCAACAAAATTACTTGTTAACATTACAAATTCAAAACTGGTATTGTGTAGTATTGCTTATTCACATTTTTTTGATGGCCTATCTTTTTTATGTATATATAAGTAATGGCATCTTCTTTTACAATTGGTTTTTATTAACCAATTGAGTATTTGTGAATTGTGGGTTTGTTTCTATTATTTTATAGTGAGTTGTAGGTTGAAGAAAAAAATATTGGTGGTTAGGGTATTTCATTCCTAGTGTTGGTAAATACATATAAAAAATCTACCTTTCATTAAGATTTGATGATTGGTTATGTCCTCTAAGCTCTCATTTTTCCAAATGGAAGGATGGTGGTGAAGGCTAGAAAATGGAAGGATGGAATCACATTACATAATAACATGAAGCAAATATATTATCTCACAAGACAAATGGAGGACCTCAATTTATCTTCAGATGATGCAAATGAGCTCACCAACATTCCCAAACACATAACAATATGGTTGCAATAATCCTTAAAAGTTACAAATCCAATAAAAAGTAGGGATTTTCAAGGTAAAGGTTATTAAGATATATTTAATGTTCAACAAACATTGCATTAGAATGGATGATGTGGAAATGGTATGAAAAAGTGACATGTGGTCCATATGAAACTTTTCATAAGAAAAAAGTGGATCCCCTATGTTCCCTCCAATAGATTCCCCAACCCAAAAATTCTCCTCCTTCAATCCCCTTCTTCATTACAACTCTTCCCATGTCTAATGTTTCACCTTTAATCCTTCAACTTTAAATTATTCAATGCCTACATGTCGGAAGCTCCAATACACCGCTGGGTGTGATTGCTAGTTACAATGAATAATTAGACTTATCTTTTCCATCATGGTAAATTGGATCATAACATGTTTGATTGACATGAAATCCTTTAGTGAGTAAGCTTAGGACATCATAAACCATCATTTTCTTGGTTGGATAAGAATATTCAAAGGAATTTTCTTTTTTATTTTCTTTAAAGTTTTTTTGGCATGTAGTTCAAAATCAACAATAATACACTATAGGGGGTCCATCATTGTAATATTTATGTGAGCGGAAGTATTTACACAAGAATATGTGCACAATTTACACTTAAAGGGGCAAAAATAAAAAATAAAAGGAAAATCCAAGATGTTATAGATTCAAAACCCAATTGCAATGTTGGATTCTTGTAGAGGTTTGTAGCCCTAATTTCTAGTTGTAAGCATGACTAACTACACGAAAATAGGGAATGTGTGAACAATCAACACTATTTCCACTTGCCTTATATCTTGACAAACATCTCAAAGCCAAAAAAATTGTAACATTTATATATTAGAATAGTTCTTGAATTACACAATCCAATCCCCTAAATAACACCATTTTTCATCTCTGCATGTTTTTGACTTGAAAAGATTTTTGGTTTTCATGAAAAAAATAATAATGAAACGATTTATTTGCATGACCCAAAAAATTACAAATTGACCGTGTGTTTGAATAGGCTTCAAGTCGAACCATGTTTCCCTCATCCGAGGTTGGGGATTTTGTGAGCTCACTAGTTTTCCTAGAAAGGACCGGATGAGTACTATTTCACGTCACTAAGAAATGGAATGTGCAAATCAAACTTCTATTAAGATTCAATGGTTGGATCTTCCCTTCTCTAAGCTCTTATTTTCTCCTTTTTGGGAGGATGGTGGTGAAGGTTAGAAAAGTGTCTTTGGATGGAATTACATAGTATAATAACATGAAAAAATATACTATCTCACAAGAAAGTTGGAGGACCTTAAATAGGTTCACAAATTTTATGAATGACCTTGCTGAAATTCCTGGACACATAACAATGTGCTTGTAGTAATCCCAAAAATTCACAAATCCAATAAAAAGTAGGCTTTTTAAGTTGGTGGTCATTAAGATAGATTTAATTTTCAAAAAACATTGCATTAAAATGGATGGTATATAGATAGTAATAAAAGGTAACATGTGGTCCATATGTGACTTATCCAAACAAAAAAGAGGATTTCCTATGTTCCCTCCAATATATTCCCCAACCCAAAAAGTGTTCTCCTTTAATCCCTTCTTTGTTATGACTCTTTCCTCATCCAATGTTTCACCTTCAATCCTTCTTCTTCAATTCCTCTCAATCGATGGCTCAGTACACAACCTAGGTTTGATTATTAGCTGTAATGAATAATTAGACTTACCTTTTCCATCATGGTACATTGGAGTAGAACATGCACTTTTAGCATTGATTCCTTTACTAATCAATCTTAGGACATCATAAACCATCATTTTCTTAATTGAAAAATAATACCCAAAGCAAAGAAATTTTATTTTTATTTTCTTCAAAGGCTTTTGGATGTGTAGGTCAACATCAATAATAATACACTATAGTGGGTCCATGTATTTGTTGGTGTGTGTGACATGCCTAGTCATCGTCCACATCACCTAGTGATTCATCTTGCCTTGTGAGAGGCATAGATCTTAGGAAGTCAAATGACAAGTGTCAGATTTTGTCATAGAATCGACATTATCATTTGCATCAACAGTGTCATAGGAGTTACATTCCTTATTTGGAATTGTAACTCCTCCTTTAGTGGCGTCATATGCGTTAGTGGCATCATTGATATTCTTTCCTTGTTTAGGCATGGGGGTTACACAACACCCCTATTTGTACTTCCTTTTTTGATCTATGAGTATGAGCAGACCTGTTTTCTTACTTGCATTTTCATTCCATTGTTTCGAATCTTGCTTATTGTGTTGGAGCTTGACGTTACCATCAGAGTGCAACTGCATTGTGGTGCATTGTTTTCGACATCGGTTCTTGTTTTTCCCTCTTTCATGGTATCAGAGCTGGTTTCGGTAAAACGTGCACTCTTCATTTATCAGTTGCTTATTACTTCTGGTTTCTTCATTTTTCCTCGTGCAAGTTTTTTCGATTATTATTTTGGAATTGTATTGCTCACCTCGTATTGAGGTTTCAGTAGTTGCAAGTTTGAGGTATTTTGGCTGGTTTGTCTTATCATATTGTTGAGTTCGTGATTGCTTCTATTCTTCGTGAGCTCATTTTTTGCTTTGGCATGGACCTGTGGTTCATTACTATCTCGAGGTAACCATTGCATGGATGTTTTCTACGTGGTTGGTTATTGCTCGTGTTTTGGACTGCTTGACTTGTGTTTCAACTTCCACTCCTTGTGCTTGGGATTTTTCTGCCTATTGACTCGTTTGCACTAGTGAACCCACTGCTCGGGCACTTTTTTTGGATTCGGAGGCTCGTTTTGTGGTGTGCTCATGCATTTATTTTTGCATGCATTGGATATTGATACCTCTCGCCTCAACTCCTTGTTCTTGCTTAAGCACTCTCGGCGTTGGTTTCACATGTCTGTGGACTCAGCTAGCTACTCCCACGTTCCTATTTTTTGCCTTGGCTAGGGGATCTATTTCTAGTTAGAACATGTGTGGTTTGGCTCTAGTCATTGTCTCCTTCAGCTTCTCACATATCCATAGAGCTCTGCATTATCCCTGCACTCGTTTCTCCTGCTGGTTCTTGGCTCGTGCCTTGTGCATTTCTCCACTGGCACGTCGTTCTCTACATTCAACGATACTGAAATCTCGATAAAACATTTTTGATAGCAGCTCAACCCCTTTTGGACTATTTTTTGGCTTCAACATGATTCTGAGCACATTCTTCCCTTGGCACGTGGCTTCCTCATTCCATAATGCTCAACTTGGGAGTGCATGTGTTAAAACAGCTCCCGTTTCATTTGCTCACTGACAACTCTACAACCTACACAGATGACCCAATTTTTCTATGGAGCTCGTGAGCCTGCATCCATGTGTTCGGGTTAACTTGATCAGTGGTCTCCATTGTCATTTCCCTTGTGCTCGGCTCTATGGGATCTCTACCCACAATGAAACGGTTTCTATGCAAAGCCGTTACCCTCACTCTCGGTCTCTACCTTTGCTCGGTTGCACCTTCTCTATCGGTTACACCGCATGAATCTCGGTGGTTGCAGTCAAACACGTGGTTCTTTCCCAAGATCGGCATCTAGTTCAATTTTTTAATCTGCAGCTCTGATCCGTGCCTTGTTCTTTCTACCGTGGGTGTTTGGGTTGTTCAACTTGTACTGGTTCTACTCGCCGGTTTTTTGACTTGTTTAGGGCGTTTTTGGTGGTCTTTGACTACACACCTGTGGTCTAAACTTGGGCTTGCATGTTCTAGTTTTCATCACTTACAACTCATGCCTTGTTTGGCTGCTCGTTTGGGCTTGGCTTGGCTTAGACCGACCCACTCGTGCTCTATTTTTCCTTTGACACTCTCCGTTTGCATCACATCTTTTTCCAGCTAATCTTTGGCGAGCTCCTTCTTTTTCAAACCGCTGGTTTTTTGGCATCTGTGTTTGGGTGAGAGCCCACCCACATGATCCTCCTTGATCAGCCATTCCATGTCTTGTGATCTTGCTTATGCTCGTGTCTTAATGGAGCCATCTCCTCCAGGACACTCGAGATGTTCGCCTTCACCCTTGACTGCTTGTGGTTGGTTCAACGGTTGGCTCAGCCCTCTCCTTTGTTGTGCAATTGTTTTGAGCTCTCCTTAGGCATTTTCTCCTCCGCTCAGCCATTTTTGGATCTTGCACTTTTCTAGTGGGTTCAATGTTGATAGCATGGTCTGTTTTATTCCTTTGGATTGGAAAACATTTGTTTTTTTCCTACATTCAATATTGAAACTGCACTAGGATCTCTCTCGGCGCTACTCTTTTTTTTTGTCATCTCACCAAGTATTCAACCTGCCTCTCTCTACAAGGATCTCTATTTTTACAGTCCACGTGGCCCTTCAACTTGGTTTCTAAACAAAGGTAGCGCAGTTATTCCTAGCAAGCAGTCTCCACGGTGGTTTCATCCTTCTCAACTTCAACATAGGTGGTCAACCTTCCTTTTTGGTATTGATTATTAAAATCATTATCACCTTACAAATTTTAGGGTTATCACCTTTTTTAAATGTTTTAAGGTGTCAAAACATTTCATCTTCTTGGCATTTTAAAGTATTTTGGCTTATTTTACTTACCTTCCTACGAGCGTCGAAGACGAAGATGAGGTTTGGGGTTGGCAGGAGGCTAATCCCCCTCACAATTAAAACAAACCCTATCTAAAATTTGATGTCATTTCCAACGAGCATACATATGACACCCTTTGCATGCATTTAGGGCCCTTTTTAATCCATTTGCAAGCTTATTAGCATTTTTCCATTAGTTGGGAATTGGTTTTTGCTATAACTTTTGACTCGTTGCTCGGTTTTGAGCACTTCTTTAGTCAAAGTTGCATGTTTTTTCACACTCTAGTTGATGGGATTATTAGTTTTGTAAATGCACTAATTTTATAAAGTTCCGCATTTAGGGGTGTCTTTGTATTGCTTAATTCAGCTCATTTTTTCTTGAGCTTTGTTTTATCCTTTTTTGCTTGTGGACTTGTGAGCGCGTCTACCACAATATTACAGCAAAGGGATTCTTTTGTGTGACATGAGATGCTATTTCTCACAAGGATTTCTCTTCCCCTTCTTGTTTTCCTTCATTCTTGTGCTTGCTTACAATGTCAAACTATTGCGCCCAACGAACCCTGATTGTTGTCTCCACTCTTGCGCGTTATTATGCTAATTGCAAGGTGAGTGACAGACTGGTTCTCGGCACACATACACATTGAGTTGTAATCAACGCACTGAACTATAAATTGCCACAAAAAGGGGGGGTTAAACTTGAGTTCCTTGGAGGCTGCTCTCATCATGGAAATTGAATTTCATCGCTCCGTTGTTCAACTAGGACCAGGAAACTACCTACAATGAAAGTATGGAATACTCGATCATTGCATTATGCATAAATTGTTACCACATCTTCTTGGGTTGGCAACTGAACCTATTGACCACATTCATCACCAAAATTAGTTGAACGAGAATGACATGGCATACGGGCTTCTTTGTCTTACTATACCAGAGGACCTTCAATGTCGAATAGAATTCACGAGTCACAAGACAAAGCTTGGACCTTCATTCAAAAATTTCATGGAGACCTTGATCCTCCTTCATCTGGTTATGGATCTGTTGATGATCTTGCATCCATGGAGGAAAGTGAGTTCACCGATACTTTTTCTTATGAAGGGCCACCCACACATATTTCTTTGTGTGATGATAGTTCCACTGACACATACTCACTTGGTTCTACTTATGATGATGAGGATTGTGCACCCAGTTCTAATGTCGAGAGTACTACAGAGGACTCTTCTCCTCCTTCTCTCACTATTCCAGAGTGTTGACACATCCCACATCTCATCAGATATTGAGTAGTCTCCTATATAGCCTCATATAGTCATCACACCCACCTCTTTTCCACCTTTAGTGTTTGAGGCCCCTTTCACTCCTCCACCTTCATTGGATGACTCATACCTATCTGACATCGCTCTTCTGTTTGTTAAGCCCCCTCATTGGGATGAGTATATGCCTGAACTTAGTCATATTTTCATAGAGTACACTTGTGATGTACTATAAGTTTCTCATCCTTCTACAGGTATTTCAAAGGAGTTCATCATCTCCGTTGTTGGGAGTGTGCCTTCTGGGAATCTTACCACTTCCACTTTTCCAGAGACATTCATTGATCCACCCTTGCTTGTGGATCCATTTTCTATTGTGGGGGTTGTTTTTTGCCTTCACATCAATTATACATCCTTTCTACAGGTGTTCACCCTTCATACTCGACATTTGTGCACTCATGACATTACCTTTGATTCCTGTACACTCACTTGCTAGACCTATGTCACACTTTCGTGGACCGGACTCGAGTTCTTCGTGTCGTTGCCTTGGTTTCCTTCACGGAGTGGGCAGACTTCCAACAGTAATTTCTATCCTTCCTAAGGCAGGCACATAGTTTGGTACGGATGGCTCTTCTTCAATCCATAGGCAAAGGATCTCGTCATCGACATTCTTCTAAGAGACTTCTTAGAGTTGCATATTTTAGATCCATCCATAGCATCTTCGCTTCCTCCTCTTGTCTCCCTCTTCTTCTCTCTTCTTCGAGATATATAGTCCTCCTTATTCTCCTCTTCTTCTTTACGTAAATATGTTGTTTGTATATGGGCACCTTATCGGGCCTTTAGTTGTCGAGCCCCATTGACACATCTTTCTTAGTTGTTTAGGGAGTCTTCTTTTTTGTTCGCTTACCATTACCTCTTCCCGGCCTTCGATGAAGGGGGTGTTGGTGTGTGTGACATGCCCGGTCATCGTCCACATCACCTAGTGAGTCATATTGCCTCATGAGAGTCATAGGTCTTAGGAAGTCAAATGACAAGTGTCGATTCTGTCATAGTAGAATCGACATTGTCGCTTGCCGTCGGTGTGTCATAGGATTTACATTCCTTATTTGGAATTGTAACTCCTCATTTAGTGGCATCATAAGCGTCGATCACGTCATATGCGTCGGTGGTGTCATTGATCTTATTTCCTTTTTTAGGCATGGGGGTTACACAACACCTCTATTTGTACTTCCTTTTTCGATCTATGAGTATGAGCAGACTGTTTTCTTACTTGCATTTTCATTCCATTGTTTTGAATCTTGCTTATTGCATTAGAGCTTCGACGTTACCATCGGAGTGCAACTTCATTGTGGTGCATTATTTTTCATCAATTCTTATTTTTCCCTCTTCCAAGATTACAATAGTTATGTAAGCGCAAGTATTTACCTTAGAATGTGAGAAAAATATGCACTTAAAGAGGCTAAAATTAAAATAGGGAAAATCCAAGAAGTTCTGTTATTATAGGTTATTATTTATCCTTTTATTTATTTATTATGATAATTCTTACGCTTGTGTTAGCCATACACTTGTTGGGTTAGCTTGCTTAGGTGTACTAGTTGTGTGGAGTTAGCTTACTAGTTGTGTTGAGTTAGATTCTCAGTTATGTGGAGTTAGCTTACTAGTCTTCCGGAGTTAACTTAACTACTAGTATCAAAAAGTGGGAGTTCTTCACCATCGATTCAGGTCGTAGTTGCACTTCCCTCCTCCTATATGTACATCTTTCTTATTGAGCAATTCAAGTCATTGTATTGTAAAGTATTGAGCATTATAGATTATGATGGATTTCCATATATTGTATTTTATCTCTTCTATTTTGTAAATCTAATGTGGTGCGCTATTATCATCTAAGATCATTTCTTGGAACAATCTTCTTATCAATCCTTTCATGGTATCTCGAATGATAGATGATGTAGACATCCATCGTAATTTTTCTTTGGAAGCAAGGGTTTATTATTTTCATGTATATGAAAATTTTTAGCACTTTTCTACAACATGCATTTTTATGCAAAATGGAGTGCGCCATTGTATTTGGAAGGTGCCAAAACCCTAGAATCAACTGTAACCTCAACCACGTTTTAAGATATTCAAATCTAAATGCAGATTTGTACCCTCTCGGTGCATTTTTTAGCCATTGGAGATAAGCGTGTACCTTCTAGATGCATTCTTTTACCCTCTAGATATTTTTGTTTTGGATGTAGTATTTTATCCACTTGACATAAATCTGTACTCTCTCAAAGTGCATTATTTTATCCATTAGATATAAGTGTGTACTATACGATGGAAAAGTGACATGCGAGCATGGGAATCTACAAGTACCCTTTACTGCACTGGCCTCCCGAGGTCGTGTCGAGACAACCGATGAATGTTTGAATGTGAATGGATATGGACAAGCTAATCGGGTAATCTTAAATCCTCAATACGCAATAATGGAATTTGCGAATCTAAGGTAAAGAAGGCCCTCCTAACCTAAATTGGTGTAATGGCTCGTTCGGATATAATGGCTGCTCGGAGGCTCCAATCAATGTCAAGCTCTGCCGAGATCCTGTTTCTTGGTTGTTGGATACGTGGGAAGTGACCTGTGGGAGCTTCGTATATATCTCCAGACAAGGTCATAAAATGGTGATGGATGATTTAGTGGGTTTGCGATTAACTATGGGTGGTTTTTCTGGTCAGCCCCGAGAAAATATTAGATTGATTAATACGAAGAACTATACTATAATATCTAGTGGGAGTGGTGAAGATATAAATACCAGCGTTCGTTAAGCCGGTGTCAATACTTAACCGATTTGTAGGCCCATTGGGTTGTGGGACTTGGGGATCACAACCGTGAATTCGTGGTTGTTGTGGACCTATTATGGTCATGTAAAGAATCAATCCCTTCTTCCAACTATCCAGTAATTGTATGCCTTTTCAGCCTCTATATTTAGAACTAGAAGTTGTATGATTTTCTCGGAATACCTAACAGGTGTTCTGGAAATTTGAATACATAAGCTAGTGTCTATGTCGACGAGGAGGTCTCCCACGTTAGGCTGTGGAACCAAAGGATCGCAACCAAATGTTTTCTCTCTTTCGAATCCTTGCACAATCATTCAGATGTTTTATCAAGGTAGTCTATAGTTAGGGTGGTTTGACCAAAATGTGTAAGCTTTGTCGTCTTCGATATTTAACCCTCTCAGTTGTTCACTAATCGCTTGTAAGTTTGTTGTTGCTCGAAAGACCTGTATCCTAAGGTCTGATCTATATCAGCCAATGTCGTGGGTAGATTTGGCTAAGGCACTATGGGTTCAAATATATACTCTCTAGGCTCTCTAGGTCCTGTGATTGTCATACAAAATGATTCAACTTTTAACTAAAATTAATAAACCGATTACTTAAAGAGGTATTTACACTATACTGGGCATCCTTCTATTTTTATATTTTTAATGACGTATTTTAATGAAATTGAAGAGCAGCTACTCTAGTATATTTATAAAATGGACAACTAATCTAGAAACAGAATAAAAACAAGAAAAGTAGCCTGGTATGGCTATTTGCCTATGCAGTTGTGATTTTATCCTAAATATCTAAGCAACTAAATATATTAAATTGAAAGGCTCTCGATCCTACCTCAGAAGTGAGGAATGAATCACAGTTTCTTAGAAACTATCAATCCCCATAGCTTCCCTGGTGATATCGAGAGCAAACTTTTAACTGAAATGAAATAATTCACTACTCTATTTGATATGTTGTAACTAGAACTTTGATAGCTTAAACACGGAGTTTGAACGTAATGCTGGTAAATCTAGTTGTGTGTGATTTCATCCCCTCAGTGTGATCTCCTCATTCCTTCATGTCCTCGTGAATCCAGAAAGTGTGTATATGATAGTATCAACAAAAGATGGTATTCGAACAATGGTAGCTTTGGATATAGATCGAATACAATGCAAGTAGGAGAGGGATAGCACAAGTGAACAGAGCTTGACTATGTAATTCCTAGCGGGATTTATTGCGGGAATACAACACAAGTGTACTGAGAGTTTCAGAAACTATCCTTGTGACAAAATAAAACCTACAACTTTAATGGATTCTAGTCTAGAAATGAAGCTATTCTATGCTAAACTGATTGTATGGAGCAACAATGGAACAAGACTGAAACAAGAAGATTATATGACTTCTAAACAACAAAGGAAAACTAATAACTGATGCAAACATGAAGCTAGTAGAATTCTAAGCAAGAAATTGAAAGATTGAATAAGAGAATTGAGAAGGTGAGGGGCCATTTGCTTGAAAACAAGCTGGCTATTTATAACCAATGCATTTACCAGAGGGTAACTCCCATTTGATCTCTTTTACTATAAACAAAGGAAAAACACTATTCATAGGGAGCAGAAAACATTAATGCAAGCCAAATTGGTGAAGAAAGCGTGTAAAACTCAAGATTTACATTTGACATAATCGTCGGAGGAATCTGGAAAATGTGAACAAAACCGCGCGCCTGCATCCGGGCGGCGGTCATGGGACCACTTTGCCAGACAGGCGGCGATTTGTCATGAAGACAAAAATGCAAGAAGAAGGGGGAAAAGGGGGAAAACAAAGCATGTGGAGGCTAAGCGGGGTATGCGATACAAGCGTATACTTGGCGAGCCTTTCTGGATTCCGAACACCTTGCAAGGAGACCTATATCATCATTGGGGCATGTGTAACATCATTCGGTGGTGCAAGAACTCTACAATTTCAGGTACATACATGTACCTTCTAGATGCATTCTTTTACCCTCTAGATATTTATGTTTTGGATGTAGTCTTTTATCCACTGGACGCAGATTTGTACCCTCTAGGTGCATTCTTTTATCCATTGGATATAGACATGTACCCTCCGGATGCAATGATTTACCCTCTTGACATTTAGTTTTGGGTTCAAGATTTTATCCTTTGGTCACAAGCATGTATCATGTGGATGCACTCTTTTACCCTTTGGACATTTGGGTGTCATGTGTACTTTTAAAAAATATCAGCATTAAAATATTATTTTAATAGCAAAACCTTTAGAGCTCATAATTGTTGATCGTAGCTCAGATTAAGGTGATCTTTTTTGAAATTGTGTATTTTTTTAGATCTATGCATTACTAAAATTTTTATACACATATTTCAAATTTAAAAGGTACTTTTACTCATTGTAATATTTACATGCACTTAATTATAAAGTGCCAAATTTTGGAGGGTGTTGTAATCACTTGTGGACATAATTTTAGTTGAGCCCGACGTCCTAAAATTTTGGGTGTTGCATTCTTGTATCTATGGGTGTATACATTTATCTCTCTTGTTTGTTGAGATATTTTGGTTCGAGTATTTTCGACACTTTTTTGACATGTTGGCAATCTCTCTTGTCACGGGAGTTATTCTAGTGAAGTCCATTGTTATTTTGTTAGTGTTTGAGTAGTTGATTTTGGTAACTCATACGGATATGTGGTGTAACTCTACCCATTCAAAGAGTATGGGAGGGTGTGGTGTTGATATTGATTCTTCAAGTTTCATGTCCTTGCCTTGTTACCTTAGCTTTTCTTGGATCATGACACTCCTATTTATTTGGATCTTGTGTCCTTACCTTATTTCCTTGGTTATTTTTCTTGGATTGTGACACACCTATTTGTAGTAGTTGATCTTACTTCTTCGGATTTTGTGTCCTTGCCTTGTTACCTTGGATTTTCTTGGATCGTGGCACTCCTATTTATTTGGATCTCGTGTCCTTGCCTTATTGCCTTGGTTGTTCTTGGATCATGGCACACCTATTTGTAGTAGTTGATCAAATTATGTTTGGTGTTTTTTTGCATTTTTGACATCACTCCATTGATAGTCTCCTTACATGGAGCTATTCTAGTGAAGCCCAAAGTGTTAGTTGTTTTTGAGTTCTATGATCGAGAAGTAGATTCAAACCACAGTGCACAACAAACTTCTTCATCATTGTATAATTTTTTGGATCCGGGCTTCTTGGGATATCTTGTAGCAGGATTTTTCTCTCTCTACTTTGTTATTCCAGGTTTTAGGTACCTTACGGTGTCCATTCTTCCTCGTTATTGTATATGGGTACCTCATCAAGCCTTGTTGTTAGGACCCGCCTTCTTTTTTACCCACCTAAGCTATACTTACGGGAGGGTGTTAGTGTAGTTTATTATTTATCCTTTTATTTATTTATTAGGATAATTCTTACACTTGTGTTATCCTTGCACTTGTTGGGTTATCTTGCTTAGGTGTACTAGTTGTGTGGAGTTAGCAAACCTGGTTGTGTTGAGTTAGCTTCTCAATTATGTAGAGTTAGCTTACTAGTCTTCGGAGTTAACTTAACTACCAAGTATCGGTTAGTGGTAGTTATTCACTATTGATTTAGGTAGTAGTTGTACTTCCTCCTCCTATATGTACATCTTTCTTATTGAGTAATTTAAGTCATTGTAGTGTAATGTAATGAGCATTATGGATTATGATGGATTTCCATATATGGTATTTTTGCTCTTATGTTTTTCAAATCTAATGTGGTGTGTTATTATCATCTCGGATCCCATATTGAAACAATATTCTTATCATTCCTTTTAGTTCAATGTTCAAAACCCAACCGCAATGCTAGATTCTTATGGCGCTTTCAGAGGCCCCCTTTACAATCAGTAAGGATAAAAAACAACATTATTGGAGAGAGAAAAAATTGTGTTGCAAATTATTAAGTTTTCACCAATGGTATGGGGCTCATCCCCTCCTTCTTGTGTATGGGGAGGCTCCCATTATTTAATTTAAACTACTTAAACTACCTAAAAGTAATGGGATGGCCTATAGGTCGGGGAACACACAGAACACTCCACCAAACTTGTAAGAAAAATGCTTGTACAGGGTACATGGGAGGAATTTGCAGCAATGAGGGGTAAATGGGATTTGGGAAAATGAGGAGAGAGAGGGTTACTATTTTGAGTAGGCTTACAAAATTCACATACAATAATCATAGTGAGTCCACATCCAATTAGAAGAACACATCAATGCTAACAATGATAAGACATAATAAACCTAGACACAAAATTCAAAGTGATTCATTTATCAAAGGCATAGACACCTTTCTTGGTTTTATAATATTATCATGTATGCAAAGTTGGAAAGAGAGAGTAGAGGAACATAAGACAAGAATAGAAGAATTGTAAATTTTATTTCTTGATGTAGAAGTGGTAATCTCAAAAACATACATTCAATAAATAATTGTCAACCCTTTAGAATGGAGAATCCATTCCAATTTATAACATTACAAATTGTCCTCTCATCTACCCCCACATGACCTTTCACCTGTCCCCATCACTTGTGACCTTTCATATTCCTAGGAAGTGAGTCTTTTTCTTATTATTGGAAAATGACTCTTACAATGTTTAGCTAAGGGTCACTTAAGTGAATATGATGAAATAGCAAAAGTACATTCTTAATTGAAAATTAGAATATGGAGAGAGAGAGAGAGAGAAAGGAGAGAAATAGAAGGGGTTGACTGATCTGATGAAGAGGAAAGTTTCAAATAGAGAATTTTTTATTCATGATTCCCGAGGGAGACTTCCTGAGAATGAGCTCTTTTCCTTTGATTTTTTATTGAAACAAGTTACCACAGGTACCACCTTATCTCGCTTCAAGAATGAAAACTTAGCTCAACACTTTGATCCATGTCCAGGGAACATCATTGATATTCTTACACTGATTGAGCCATCTTTTTGTGATCTCTTGCAATGTCATAAAGGGATTTTTGATAATAGAAAGGGACTCTATCTTCGATGAAGGAAAGGGGATCACCTACCTCTTTCTTGACCAAATCTTGGAAGGATTTAATGAGTTCTTATGATGATGAATTCTCGGTGAGTGGAGGGAACCCAAGTCTCTAAACATAGTTGCAGACCTCATTCAAAATCTCAAAAGAATTTTTTCCACTAGAGTCAAGTTCGAGAGATGGCATCTTTGATCATACCATATCTAACATCCATGATGTAGACCCAAACTAGAGACAAATTGTCAGTAGCTGATGTGAACACATTTTTTCTCACGAGGGTGTGAGATTTGAGGGAGCTCATCTCAAACACAAGTGGGAACACCTCATCTAAGTGGATCTTCTCTTTTTCAATATTTTCCCTTGATTTCTTCACTTCTAACAAAGTGGCAAGAATATACCTAAGTAGATACGTAACCTCCGGGAGGAATGTATTTCCTTCCTGATGATGATATACTTAATCCATCTCTGTTAGCCTTCTCTCATGGAAGCTATTGATTGGAGGAATGTCTTCCACAGGGAGTGAAGGTATTGAATTGGGCTCTAAGAAAGGTTGAATGTAGGCACTGAGATCTTTTACATGTTCCTCCAATTGCTCAATTATTCATTTGTACTCTTCATTTTGAGCAAGGAGGTGGATAGAGGATTCCTTGAAAAATGAGTCACCCTCATGTGAAGCTTGACCCAATGATATGCGGGTCAACTCATAGTCCGATGGAGTCATCTCTCAATGGGATTTACATTCTTAGGTTGGGCAATTTCCACATATTGGTCACCATAAGTTCCATCAAGAGACGGGAAGCCACTTGTGTCTCCTTCCTCCGTTTGGATCTCAATATTTTGTGATAGCTCCAAGGTCAAGCATTGCAGCTTACTATTTTGTTCTTGGTTTAATTTTGATAAATTATTGAATTCGTTAGAATCGATCTTTATGATTTGACATAATATTTTCCACATGAACACTTTCAGAGTTTTATGTAGGATCACATCTTTTTCATTATGGGAAAGTTCTGCCACTGGGGAAGACATACTTTGATGCTCTTTAAGGGAAGGGAGTTGTGATGGATCAATATTTATTGACTCAAAATTCTCTATGGGGTCTATGATGAACCTTACCTTCTTATGATTCCTCCTGTAATAAGGATCCATTGTGCACTTTCTTTTCATTGTCTTCCTTTTTGAAGGTTCATGTTTAATGGATCTTAGTTGCACTTGTAATGTTTCATCCTTTGAGGATTGAAAATGCTACCAATTGTTTGATTGAGTATTTAAGAACACTTCACGGTCACATGCTCCCATGGAAATTTATGAATTCTTGATTCTTTACTTAAGATGGCTTGAATACTCTAATGGCCTAACTAGTTCACTTTGACTTGCTTCTCAGAGATATGATGATGGATTCAAGCCATGATGTTTCTCATCTTTCCCAATGAGTTTATCATTTCACTTAATCATGATGACAACTTTTATGAATCTTGGAATCCAATGGGTCTCTTTAATCTTTTCAAATTATTTTCCAACCACACAATGTCCATGACTTTGACCTGTTAAGCCTCGATATTCTTTGTCTTGCTCCCGACACAATTATGATCCAAACAATGTTCTAGGATCCTTGTGAAGGGTTGATTTTATTAATTTATCTATGAGAAAAATTTACAACCATATGATGATGGAAAAATATTTGAGGTGAGTGAAAATGGAGCCAACTTTCTGCATTGAAAACTGAAACTTTTTTTTTGTGTGCAAGATCAGAGTCTGCTATTTTGGGGATTTTTCCTTTTCACTCGAATTTTTCTTTCAAGCTCCTGTAAAACTTAGATTACCTCCATTTATGATTCTTTACTTTTTTATAAATTTAATAATTTTAGCAAGTTGTTTTTTCAAAAAAAAAAAAAAAGGAAAAGTGTTTGTTTTACCTCGTTTGTTGTTTTGCATTGTTCATGGACATTATGGGTGATGGGAGCTTGTTACTTTGATAGAATTATTATTTTTAGTAATTAAATGTACATAGCATGTGATATTTTTAGAAATTTTTCATACACATTTTGGATTACATTGAAACCACCATTATTAGATTTGGCTATGCACCAAGATCACGTGCTCCAATTTTCATAGTGATCCTTCCAATGGAACTCTTGCAAATAAAAAAGGAAAATTTTGGATATAGAGTTTCAAATTTGAAGCTGTAGAAAACCAAGGCATCATACGGTATGTAGAAACTATTTTTAAAAGTTTTCTTCGAGAGGAGAGTCTTTCGTGAAAATTTCAAAGTGTAATCAGATTTACGGATAAATAAATATAAAGAAATCTTTGTTTTTTTGATTTCATGGTTGTTCGGGAGATCTTGGGTAGAATGATTATTGTATTCTTATTTTTTTGTAGGTATAATAGTAAAAATAATGGTGGAATAGGTGACATGTGCAAATAAAATAGCTTAGAAATAAATTAGCTTCATTTTCATGTCTCCCTCATAATCATAGCAGCTTTAACCTGGTTTGGTTATGGTGAATGGAAGTTGAGTTAAAATCTAGGTTTACACATGGGAACCTATTTTTTCCCCTCTATACCCATTTGAAAATGAAAATAGGGACACAAATGGGTGCTTTGGGAGAGATTGTGCCAAATGTCACAATCTGGTGTAATGTGGAGGGAGAAGAGTAAGCTACGCAAACACTTAAGAGATGGAAACATGTCATGTGAGGAACCACGGAAGGGACCTTGTATGAGGTGATTATTTTTTCCCCTATGTCCCCTTTAGATAAAGGGACAATAGGGACACAAATGGGTGTTTTGAGAAAGATGTATTTCAAGTGGCGAGATCTAGTGCAGTGTGAGGGAGATGAGTTTAGTCAATCGATTAACCACCTCGCGATGTTGGGGAGGGTCACATGAGGGACCAAAGAGGGGCCTTGCATGGGGGAGATAATTTTTCCCATATTTCACTTGGGAAATGGACAAGAGGGATATAAAATGGTGAAATGAGATAAATCAAGACATGTGGTAGTAAAAATTTGGCAAAGTATTGGCTCAACACACTCTCTAACAGACTAGTGAAGACTTGAAAACCATGTTCCCAAAGATTAGAAAGGTATTTTAAGGTTAAATTTTGTATTATTATGACTCCAAGATACCTTATAATATTATTGGAATAGGTTTTAGAACCTAATTCTTGATGCAAGTCCAAAAATGCCTCTTTTCTTATCAGGACAAAGAGGTGCTCCTGTAAACGTTAAGCTCCGTTGAAAAATACTTAGGTCTTGTGTAAAATATTATTATTCCATAATGAAGAGGATTATATAATATTTCCATTACCTATTTTTTCATTATAACCCCTTATAGTGTTCCCTCGAATCATCCAGACAAGTTCATGTTCATATTTTGACTACTCATTCCTTACACCTAAAAACCCGCTTTTATATAGTTTGTTCCTAAACCACCAAAACTTTCCTAAATATTCCTAAACCACTTCCAAAACATTAAATGCTATCCAATACCACCTCCATATTTTTATGATATTTTGGAACCTTCCTAGAAGATGCACACATGCCTTGAAAATGGCCAAATTAGTATTTCTAGGCCTACGGAGAACTAGTCTTCAATTGTACTTTGATGGATGGAATGATGAACCTTATCAAAAAAATTACAATATTTAACATATTCATTCAATGCATTAGGAGAACCTAAAAGGTCAATATGATCATACACAAGAGACAAATTGACCAAGAGAGGGATTTGGGAAGGCTTTGGAGCAAATTTTCACATTTGGCTTAGTTGTCATGTTTCAAATTTTGAATTTTTGGGCTAGAAAAATGCATGAAGACATGCATGAAAGGAAGGTATGTATGAACAATAAAAATAATTTTTATCACCTTATATACTTGAAAAACATATCAAAACCAACAACATTGTAACATTTATATATTACAACAAAGATCTACACTAACAATCGTACGTGAAGTGTACGATGGAAACACCGAAGGGGATGGAGTGAAGAATTAAAAATTCGGCATGAAAAAAAAAAGAGGAGAGGATGAGGGGTGATGAAGAAGGGGTTTGATAGAGTGGAAGGTCATTTTGTTCCATTATATTTTTCTATATTTTATACCCAACCGAAATTTATTGCTTGTTGGAGAACTTTCCGCCAAATCACACCATCTGTCTACAAATTTATAGAAAATTTAAGCCGACAACATAGTAAAAAATAATATGTAGTTGAATGATGAATTGACAAGATAATTCTAACTTGTAAAATGTTTTTGTGGAAATAAAAACAACATAATAAATTTTAATAATACAACAACATATTGTACGAAGGTGTGAGCAATACCTTGATGTGTCTCGCCAACTTGCAATTTCTTGTTTTAACTCAACATGAAGATACTAAGCTTGTGTGCATCCTCACAGAGTAAAATAGAACTTATGCACCCAAAGAGATGGTGGTATAGCCTCATACCCTTACTCCCATTGTCCCTCACAACTATGGATATGTACTAGAGCAGGAGTCTTCTCATCATACTCATGTATAAGTGAAGGTAAATTAATCCAAGTAAACATTATTAAAAATGCTACCCTTACCTCGCGCCAACCCTAAATTATCTCTTTGTGTTTCCCACCATTGCATTGTTGTCCTGCATAATGTATAAATTAGCATATTTTTTCTATCACCCTCATTCTTCCATTGGTTCTCTATGGCGGGAAACAACAAGTCGGGATTTTATTCTCTAGTATACCAGGTAATCGAGTATTTCCAATAACCTAATCATGCGTAGACGGATCATCCACATGACTCTTCCCTTGACTTTTGCATCTAACCATTTCATATGTGTAATGAGCTCAATTGTCATAAGAAATGCTAGTAGTGTCACCGATAGATTATGCATCTTCCCATTAAAGTGCACCTTCTTTGGATGGTTTCACTATCTAAGGTATCGCACTATATGTGCATAGATCATATTAAGTTATTCTTCACTTACATGCTCAATGTAGGGGGCTTCATTCATGTCATCCAGGGGTATAATAACATGTTCCTCCTTATTCTCAAAGCTGATATATCTTTTGTTGAAGTGCAGGTCTACATTATTTGCATATCACCAAGGACATCCAAGTAGTGTTGGGAAATTATCTACCTCAAATTAGCCCAATACTTCAAAATCACCTATAAATTTTGCTCCTTGAATAGTAATTAAAGCATCCTTGAGTACACCAATGGGCATGGCCCTTGTTTTGTTTTCCATATACAACACATTGGAAGATGACTGCAATTATGGCCTTCCCATTTGGTTCTAGGCATCCAAATTTAACACATTTACTTCGCACATGTTTCAATCAAAATATTACTCACCAGCCAACCATCAATCACGCATCTAGTGTAATTTCCTTATCATACTCATGGTCTTGTGGTGGTAAATTCACATGAAGTATATTGATCTCTCTCTCAGCTCCAGCGTGAAATACCTTCTCACATAGTCATTCTCCTAAAGCAAGGGGGTGATATTCTCTGTTGCACCATCCTACAAACCTCCTTTAAATCATCTACATCCCTTTGTGGAATCCTAATGTTCTTCATGTGTTCTCTTTCACACACCTATTCCTTCAGCACTAGACCTTGTCATCACCAATCCGGCACTATGATAATTCTTCACCGGGAACTCCTCGTGCTATGATTATTTACTAATGCACATCCTTTAGTTTGGTGGATGTAATCTGGAAACAAAACAACAACATAACACAAGAATACCATCGACTATGATAAGACGGAATGATGACAAATCTGAAATATCAAAGTAAATTATAATATTAACATGAAATTGTTACAATCTCACCCATGAGGTACTTCAAGTGTTATTGACTTCACTTGCTTTTCACCAAGACTATGGGAGAAACTTTACAATTACACCTCTTAATGACTTCTTCAACACACCTTTAAACTGATGGCTTCCTTCGCACACTTCCTACAATATTTCTCACTACTTCCTTCTATGCTAAATGAGGGGGGTGGCCTCTCTATTTATAGAACTTCCAGGCTTATCCATCTTATCTCTAAGATAGGATAAGAAATCCACTCGACGAATCATATTCCATACCTTAACTCTTATCTTGTACATGTAAGCTTATCTTTTAAGATAAGATAAACCTTATCATTTTACATGGGTTCCACATTTTTAGAATTTTTACAAATAAAATACACAAAATATTTATGACCTCACTCCTTGTCCTTATTACCAATATAATATTTCTAATTCCTAATCATGTAGACCCTACTTCTCTAATTACCCAAACTTTGACATTTTAACATTACCGGACCACTTACGACAAATATTTACTTTTTACAACATTTCTATTGTACTTTGACTATTACCATACTCCACATTATTGGCGGCACCGTACTGACGGTGCCGTTATCTTCTATCAAATGCTACTACTAATTATACTTAACAACATCCTATTCCTAATACATACATTAATGAAATAGAAATTACGGAGGAAAATTTTAGTGTCGACATCTTCCCCTTCTAGCTTCTACTCCGTCCTCGGAGTAGACTATTCAGTGCTTGGAAAATTTTCAACTTGTCGTGGTTGACCCATTTCGTAATGGGAGTGCCATCCAATTCCTCCGTCCATTTTGGAAGAAACTTGCACGCATACCATTACTCCTTCTACTTCATTTTCTTCTTATGGCTTGTATCCTTTGCTATTTCCCTCATTTCCTCTAGCAAATGAAGATGTACCAACCTTTCTTTTACTGAATCACTTTCATCCATCCTTTCATTTTTCATAACTCTCACAGTGGGAATATCAAACTCAATAGGAAGAACTGGATCAATGCCATAGGCCAACTAAAATGGGGAGTATCCTGTTATTGACTTTGATGTTGCCCTATATGCCCACAATGCTGCATGAATCCTTTTATCCCACTTATGTACCTACAAGGCTGCATCTTTTGCTAGAATTTGACACAACACAAAATTTGTTCGTTCCACCTATCCATTTGTGCTTGGCTTGTATGTTGTTGCCTTCCTGTGCTTAATAGAAAATTTATTGACTAGGGCTTCTACTACCTCATTAATGAAGTGACTTCCTTGATTTGTTGCATTTTCTAATGGAAAACCAAATCTGGTGACAATGCATTCATATATGAACCTTGCCACCTCATCCATGGAAGTTGTTTTCAATGGCCTAGCTTCAACCCACTTGGTTAAATAATCTGTGGCAACTACAATATACTTATTTTGGCGTGAGGTAGTTGGAAGTGGACCTACAATGTCTATTCCCCACTTTTCAAAGGGACTAAGTGGAAGAATAGGGCATAATGAAGTGATGAAGTCTTACGGTTACCATGTGTTTGACAAATATCACGTCTTACAATAATTATAGCAATCTTTAAAAAGAGTGGGCGGTGATAACTGCATCCAAGATCCTTCTTTTTGTAAGTTGTCCAGAGAAGTGCCCTCCACATGTACCATTGTGGAATTCTTCTAGCAGTTCCTTCGCTTGATCACGTCCAATCGCCCTCTCAGTCTTGTCCATCGGTCCTATTCGAAATAATACTCCATGCGAGAATAGAATATGGACGATGGCTTGAGTAATCTTTCTCTTAGTCTTTGCATTGGCACCATCGGTAAACTTGAATTCATTCGGATAATTCCAAATATCTATGTATTCACTAGGGATTGTGTCGAGGATAACAATGTTGCATCAGGGAAATCATCATCATCACAAGATGATCCTAAACCATCATAGGCTCGAGAGAGTGCATCTGCATTGACATGCTTCTTTCCGGCCTATCTATAATATCAAATTCAAATTCTTGTAGCAAAATTATCCATCTTGCTATCCTCCCGATGGGTTAGGCTTATTTACAATATATTTTAGAGCCCGATGATTCATTCTAACTAGAAATTTTTGCCCCTAGCAAGTAATTTCTAAACTTCTTTACAAAGCAAAAATGATAGCGAGCCTCTTTTTTTTGATTTGAGTATAATTTACCTCAGCTTTGCTCATTTTATCGCTCCCAAAGTAAATTGAATGTTCATTCCCATTTTCATCCTTTTGGCTCAAAGTACTTCCTAGTGCTGCATCCGAGGCATCGGTGTACACAATGAATGGCTTGCTCCAATCTGGATTCTTCAAAAGCAGGTGAAGACACCAAGGGCTTACTTGAGCTTGTCCAAAAGCTTCATGCGCCTTACTTCACGGTTCATAAGTAACATCCTTCTTCAAGAAGCTGGGTTAGTGGTCATGCAATCTTTGAGAAATTCTTGATGAACCTTCTATAGTAACCCACATGGCCTAAAAATGATCTCAACTTACTTCTATTCATAGGAAATGGTAAATCTTTGATTTTGAAACTTTATCGGGATCAAGTACTACTACCATCTCTGGATACAACATGCCCTAACAAAATACCTTTAGAACATCCAAAGACACACTTTGTATGGTTTAGTGAGGCTTGTGCTTCATCTAACCTTTGAAATGTTGTCCCCATCTCAGTGCAAAGTGGTCCAACTTGCTCCCATAGATGCAAAATTCATCCGAAATACTCCGATGAAGGTCCCAATGTAGGGTTCGAACACCCTATTCATCAAACGTTGGAATGTTTTGGAGCATTACACAACCCAAAAGGCATAACTCTATAAGCAAATGTTCCCAAAGAGTGGTGAACGTGGTGTTCAGCCTGATCTTTCTCTGCTATACGAACTTGGTTGTAGTCGCTATATCCATCAAAGAAAACTATAGCACTCTTGCCGCCTACTTCGTCCAAAATCTGATCTCGAAAATGGAAGAGGGTAATGATCCTTCTTTGTTGCCTTATTGAGCTTCCTATAATCAACACAAATGCGTAGCTTCCCATTCTTTTTTATTGAGATCACAATGGGAGAAACCCATTCTCGAATTCTCCACAAAGAAATATGAATCTGCATCAAGCAACTTATCTATTTCTTCTTTTACGGTCTTGGAAAAATTAGGATTCATTCTATATGGCATTTGCTTTATGGGCTTAGCACCATCTACCAGCTCAATAGAATGTTCTACCCAACTTACTTGACGGAGTTCCTTGTAATCAAAGTGAATAGGTATATGTACCTTTGAAAGATATGGAGGTAGGATTCCTTCTCACTCTCCATCACAAAGATCACCAATCTTTATTTGTTGGAGACGATCATCAACTTCTTCTTGAGATAATTTTATGGGGTCATGAGTAGGTGTGATGGAAGGATATCCATGACTGAAACATCAACCTCACTTTCTTCATCTTCAAAGTGTCTACTTCACTGGTACTAGAGTAATCGAGAGGATGTCCAATCATCGGTTTCATCACTTGAATCCACAGGTTACGCGCTTATGATGTCGAGGGACCACGTTTATCTTCACCCTCTCTCTACCACGTCCAAGTGTCATGAAACTTTCATTCCAATAGTTTCTTGCATGAACTCTCCTTAGCCATGGTCTTCCTGAAGAACATTGGGTACACAACAGTACCATTTTTTATCACCTGAAAGTCTACCACACATACAACACCCATAACAGATATTTCCACATTTGAAACTACACCTTCTGGTTTAGTTTTTCCTTTATTTAATGACCTTAACATAAGTGTTGAAGGGCGATCAATTTTTAAACCCAACATATTCATTATAGACTCGGTCATTACATTAACTACAGCACCTCCATCAACTAAGACATCATGAATTGAAATACCATTACATAATACCTCCGCTTGTGGAGCATAGGGATCCGCCTCGCCTCCAAAACAGGGGACCTCAACCTCCTTCCTTCGTCGAGCATTGAGTCCACTTCGCAGCCTCCCGCCTCTTCTCGAAGACATAACCAAGAGTTGACCATATGTAATATTTGCAGGCCTTTGGACAGATCTTCGGGATGGAGTATGGTCCTTGCTCCCTGTGAAATCAGAAAATCCTACACACCTGACTTTCTTCTCCTATGTTTCTTATTAGTTTTTCCTTTCATCTTCTTAGGATCATTTCCTTCTTGATTATCTTTTTCTTTCTTTCTTTTTTGTTACAAACACATCTACTTCATTATTTCTCGCTCTTATCTACTACATCAAAAGAATTCACAGTGCTTTTCCTTTATCATTATCTCCTTTACCGGATGTAGAAGCTCTATCTGGACAATTATACTTATAATGACCCTTTTATAACAACCATAACAAACAACTTCAGAAATATTTCTTTTGGACCTCTATCTCCTCCCCGAGAACTAAATTCTTTTCCTTGAAGAAGATTAATAGTTAAGCGACCCATCTTTTTGAGAGATCTTCATACTCGGTAGATGTACTAGGAGAAATATTTGTGCTCACCAGAGTGGTTGTGGATTCTGGACCAAAGGTGTTAGTGTAGGCTCTACTTTAGCAACAATTTCTTTGGGCTCCTCTTCCATGCTTTCTTCTTGCCTTCTTGCAATCTCCTTTGCTTGTTCAATGGTATTTGGGCGGTCATACTTCACTCGTTGTCTGATCTCTGGCTTCATCCCAAGAATGAAGTGCTTATAGAGGAGATTATCCACGTCATTCATCAACCCATCCGTTAATCCTTCCTTCCGGATCTGGCCATCGAGCTTCCTCCTTAGCTCTAGAACACGAGCATGATAATCCCTTATCTTCTCCTTCTCTCCTTGGGATAGCTTTGTGATCTCGATCATGAGATCTGCATATTTCTGTTGTTCACCAAATTCTTCAAGAAAACTTTCGGTTAATAAATCCCATGAATTTTTCACATTATCACCTAGTGTTTCAAACCACCTAAGTGCGGAACCATCCAAAAAGGTAGGAAAAAATTCAGTCCATTGTTCCCTTCTTATAAGGCCATTACAAATACAAGATCGTTTAAACTCTTGAATGAAAGAAGAAGCATCTTCATTAGATTGAGCTGAAAAAATAGGAATCTTTCCCATTTTCAAAAGTAACCACCGTGAAATACCAACCCACAAGACTTATGTGCACAAATAATTTGAATCACTATACTAGAAAGTGACTTTACACCTTTCTACAGTAAAATAGAAATGACCACTATGAACTATGGTAAAACTTGACTTATCATGCGGTAAATACTATTCATGGTAAAAAGTGACTTTCTGCGGTAAATACTATTCACATGAAAAATGACTTTACCATGGTAACTACTATTCATGGCAAAAATGACTTTACCATGGTAACTACTATGCATACAGTAAAAACAAGGTTACCCTCTAATTGATTTTTGACTAAGTGGGAATATCTCTCCAGTAAAATCCACCAACGAGGAATGGTCCTAAAGAACGAAACCAAAATGTCATCACCAATCCGACACTATGATAATTCTTCACGGGAACTCCTCATGCTATGATTATTTACTAATGCACATGACCTTTAGTTTGGTGGATGTAACTGAAACAAAACAACAACATAACACAAAAATACCATTGACTATGATAAGACTTTAATGATGACAAATCTGAAATATCAAAGTAAATTATAATATTAACATGAAATTGTTACAATCTCACCCATGAGGTACTTCAAGTGTTATTGACTTCACTTGCTTTTCACCAAGACTATGGGAAAAACTTTACAATTACACCTCTTAATGACTTCTTCAACACACCTTTAAACTCGATGGCTTCCTTCGCACACTTCCTACGATATTTCTCACTACTTCCTTCTATGCTAAATGAGGGGGGTGGCCTCTCTATTTATAGAACTTCCAAGATTATCCATCTTATCTCTAAGATAGGATAAGAAATCTACTCTGACGAATCATATTCCATACCTTAACTCTTATCTGTACATGTAAGCTTATCTTTTAAGATAAGATAAACCTTATCATTTTACATGGGTTCCACATTTTTAGACTTTTTACAAATAAAATACACAAAATATTTATGACCTCACTCCTTTTCCTTATTACCAATATAATATTTCTAATTCCTAATCATGTAGACCCTACTTCTCTAATTACCCAAACTTTGACATTTTAACATTACTCTGGGACCACTTACGACAAATATTTACTTTTTACAACATTCCTATTGTACTTTGATCTGTTACCATACTCCACATTATTGGCGGCACGATCTTGACGGCGTCGTTATCTTCTATTAGACGATACTACTAATTATATGTAACAACATCATATTCCTAATACATACATTAATGAAATAGAAATTACGGAGGAAAATTTTAGTGTCGACAATCTCTCTCTGTAAATCCCTTATGACTATCATGGTATCTTGGTATACATCCTTCGATGTGTAGCATCCAGATACTTAACATGTATAATCTCCTCCCTCCTGATGAGAGGTTTTTCTTTAAGAGGCTCACATGTGCACTACACGCGTAGTAACTAACACAAAGCTATAGTTTTGGATCGGCTATCTTCTTAGGTATTCATCATCCATTATTTTCTCATTCCACATTAATCATCCCTATGCCTTTTTATTTTTTTATTCTTACACTTGTGCACATACAAGTCCGAACAATCCTCAACCTTATATGATTTTCCACAATAGGCGTATAATTGATTCTTGGGACACTTGGCTAATAATGATCGGAGGCCCACAAGTATAAAAAGTTCCACATGTGAATCTTCCTCTACAACCATGTCCTATGCTCCTATATCCACCCCAGATCCCATCATCTCCATTATTGTGCAATTCATTAAGTTGGGCTTCCTATGTACGAAAGTTATGGCCATAATGGTTTGTCACACCATGTCTCACATGCCTCATAAATATGGTCGATTAGACGGAATTTAGTTGTATCATGGGTATGAGCATCACAAATCTTGTAGTACATAGAGATGTTATTTTGTGTCGTGCACTGCAAGATTGGACAATTTTGGACATCGTGATTCTTGTGGAAAATCTCACAAGATTATAACAGGGTGTACTGACGCTTCAGCATGAGAAAACTATCCTTCGTATGTCCTTCCACATCACAGATTCTTGTACCATAACCCATTGCACGTATCATGTGCTTTGAATTGGTAGATATATTTTCCAATGGTTTATCCATAGTGTTATTTACACCTCAAGAAAAGGGCTCACTCTAGTGTCTACACTCCCTACTTTCAACACACAGAGCTACTTCCAAAGCCTCGCACAGATTAGTAAATGTTTTATGTGATAAGGCCCTTTGAAATAGAGTCAACAAGCCTCCAACGAACCATTGTGCATGTTAGCTCTGATGAATATCATAAGATAGCTTAGAAAATATATTTTTAAACCATGCATCATACTCCCTCACACTTTCATATAAGCCTTGATGTCCTTTAGTGTGCTAATACTTTGTTTTTCAAACTTAGGAATGTGAAATTATTGTAAAAATGTAGTTCCGCATGAGTGCATCATAATCCATCATAGTTTGATATGGATCATACTTCTTATACCAGCTATGTGTGCACCCTTGAAGTGTGGTGGAAAACTGACTTTCCTTTCTATCAGAAGTTGTTATACCCTTAGCTCTCCATAACAATTCACACTTATGTACATGCTCAGTTGCATCCTCCACACCTCTATACTCTAGTAAGTGAAGAGACATCTCAAAGAAAACTTGAGGTGTCTGCTATTTTGTTTGTTGAGGTGGTGGTTGTGGCTATTGTGGTGGAGATTAAGGACTTTTTCCTAGAATGGGGCTAGATCTCGAACAGAGCCTCCCCATAATTTCCTCTGCGTGGTGATTATCTGATCCTCTAAAGCCTCTCATTGTGACATGTGGTCTTGTATATGAACTTGTGTCCCAATTTTTGTGTTGAACTAGAAACCAACCGTCTTTGTTAAAGTATCACCTTTAATATTACTTTCAAAAGGTTATGCACTAATGCTCTACCATGATGATGCACTTATAAAGATACCTCCAAAATTACTTGTTCCAAACACTGGCACTTGTTGCGTTATCATGTGTTCATCCTTGATTTCTTGCGCCTCTTGAGCGGTAACTAAAATATGCCTACATATATCTCCTTCCCAACATGGAGATCCTCCTTTCTCACCTTCACTATGATGCTCTTCTATAATTACCTTTGGATTTGAAACACCTTACGCAAGGGCTAGGTATCCAGGTTGGGTCAGATGCGCACCCGTAGTTCTCGGTATTTCTCGGACTCACTCTCCCGAGGCCAATGAGGTCCCTTTGTTACACTTTCCAATGTCATGAGGACATGGGAAATATTGTCCCTCATCTTCTATGAGGCTCTCATCACTTCCTCCAGTCATCATTCTTATCAACCTCAATGTGTCATAAACTACCCTTTGTCACACCTCATTATACTTGAGTCATATTTCCTCTCTCTGTCTTTCTTCCGCTAGGTCCATCGCCATCCTCCCCAAACCTACTCCCCCGTATACGGTGGGGATTTAGCTTTCCATAGGTAATATCTCCATTCCCAATTCCACCATCAGGATCTTGATAGCTAAGGGTGTTGTGTGTAAATAAGATCCTCTTCGCTCATGTAAGAACTAGAAATTTGTTTCATCCGGGAAAGAGTAGGTTGAAATTATGTATTCCAAGGTATAGTTGTGTAGCGCACCTTGAGTTGAAATTATGTACTCCAAGGTATAGTTGTGTAGCGCACCTTCCCACCACCAATCTACATCTTTATTCCATGGCTTGTTCGAATCATAGAGTGTTTGGTAATCTTCTTATCTCCAAGTTTGTGTTCTTCCTAGCTAGACACCTTTGTTGATCACATAGGCTTCCAACCACCATGTACAACTCTACTATAAATAAGTTGAAGAACGTTTCATATAGGAATTCATACAAATTATCTTCCACCCACTTTTACGCGTTAAAGGTAGGTCCAGTGCTTTATATCTACGTGCAAAAACATTTTAGCGATTTGTAAATTCGGTTTTCAATATTCTCAAGAGATATAGCCATTTATATGCAACATCTGGTAGAAAGATTGAAAAGAGGCCCCATAAATGAAACCAAAATGTAGTATTTTTACTACCCAATGTAGCTTTATTCATTGACACTTCATCCAGACAATTCTGGAAGCTCACTCGAAGCACAAGTAGCCATCAGGTCCCTCTTTTTTATGTTTATCAAGATGTTAGAATGCATATTTGTTTAACCATTCATCCATTCAATCATACCAACCAAGAAGATACATCATAGCATATTAAGATACACGTATAATAAGGAAATTAGTCCACGCACACAATTATCCATCGTAAACCATAATTAATTACATAACATAGAAGTTAAATACAATGTCACTTAGTGCATCCATGTGTTTGACCATGTGCACTCGCATGAGACTCCAAAACACACTTACACCAAGACCAAACAAGATCTCCACTCAAGAAATGAAAAATAAAGATTGGTCCCTAATACAATGAAGGATCACTTATATTTATAGGGTGGGGACTTTCCCTTCACCACATGCATGAATTTTCCTAATAATATGTGTACTTGAAAAGAGTTTATGAGAATCGAATCGGAAACGAGGCACCACAAAGTAGTTGCACTCCAACGGAATCATGATAGCTCCAAAGCATAATTGTAAGAAAGAATTGATCAGTAATGGAAGAACTTGCTCAATAGAAACAAAGCTTGCATATAGAGGAAAGATAGCAGAGTGTCTTGGCATGCTCATAAATGAATAGTAAAGGGGTACATATAGGGTGCTAAGTAACCCTAGTGCATGACACACATGAAACCCTAAACCTAACCCATGTGAGATGACCCTCCAATATGAGAGGAGGACACATAGGATAACTCACACTAACACCCCCCTTCATCAAAGCTGGGGTAGCGGCTGTGATGAGTCAGATAGAAGAGGAAGACACTCCTAAACAACTAAGAAAGATGTGTCAATGGGGCCCAACAACTAAAGGCCTAATAAGGTGCCCATATACAAACACAATCTTCCTAGAAGAAGAAGAAGAAAAGAAGGACTACATATCCTAAAGGAGATGAGTAGCTGCAGAAGACCTCACCCCAAGAAGAGACCATAAGTGAAGAAACTTCATCTCAATGAAGGGCTTGGTGAATAAATATGCAATCTAATCAACTATCTGAATGTACTAAATGTCGATGATACCATCATGAATAAGCTCTCGTATGAAGTGCATATGGATCTCAATGTGCTTCGTCCTCCGATGTTGAATCGCATTTCTACAAATATAGATTGTGCTTGTGTTATCACAAGTAGATAATGGTAGCCGCTGAAAGTGGATGCCAAACTCTATCAGAATACCCTATAGCCAAATAGCTTATGTGGCAATGTTAACTGCTCCTTTGTATTCTACCTCTGTAGATGATATCGCAATTTCATTCTTCTTGCTAGACCAACTAATAGGACCCGAACCAAGAGAGAAAGCGTAGCTAGAAGTATATTTCGATGATCTAAGTCACCTGCCCCATTAGAATCTATGAACCCAATCAAGTCAATATCAACCCCTCCATGATAGTGAATGCCATCAGCATAAGTGCCACAAACATAATGAAGGATCCATTTAGTTTCTTTCCAATGCAACTCATGTGGCTCTGCATGAATCTGGACACGATCCCAACAACATACGATAAATCCGGTCAAGTGTGAGTCAAGTAAATCAAGCTCCCCACCAACTGTCGATAAAGAGTACCATCAACCAAGGGAGTAGAGCAATAAACCAACTTAACCCCTAAAGAAAAGGAGTAGGAGAAGACTTGCAATCGGACATCTGAAAATGAGCTAGAAAATCAAGAGCATACTTAGGTTGTGAAATCAAAATTCCTGAGTCAGATTGTGAAATTTGGATCCCAAGGAAGTAATGAAGTAGACCTACATCAGTCAAGGAAAACTTGTTGGCCAAGGCGATCTTCACAGAATCAATAATAGAGGAAGAGTTGCATGTGATTAACAAGTCATCAACATAGAGAACAAGAATGAGTATGGAGTCATCCGCTAGTAGAATATAACCATTTGGATCAGAGTTGAGATCGGGTAAATGTGCACTCGTTATTTTTTAGTTGCGATTACTCTTTCTTGGTTTCATTCTTTTACTCTGCATGTAAGTTTTTCGATCACTATTTTCTGGAATTATTTTGCTAATCTCTCTAACAAGCTTTCTCAGAAAGTTGTGTCATTTTTTTGCCTATTTTCTGTACTTGTGTAGGTATTCCTGGAGGTTTCAGGGTATTTACAGCCACATTTAGCTATCTACAGCTAAATCTAGCTTTTCAACCAAAATAGAGATTATTTCATTTTTAATAAAAAATTTAAAATAGAAGTGAAATTTTTTTAGATCTTTGTGTTTTTTGGCTCTCTGTTTTCTGGTATTTTACAGAATACAAGTTTTTTTCAGTGGCTTGGAGTTCATTTGAAAGGTTTTTCCACCTCCCCGAGCTCGTGTTCTTCTCGGCCGTGCATTCGTTTTGCATGGGAGGTCATTTTGTCGTTTGCTTTGTGGAAGGAGCTTGTTTTCTTTCTTTTTGTGGCATTTTTGTTGTTTGCTTTGTGCAACGAGCTCATTTTTGCTATGAAAGGAGGACATTTTTGTTTTTATTGTTTCTCACGGGGTTCTTCCCACGGCTCTTTCCATCTGCTCCTCCACGGCTGCTCCTACCACAGCCCCTCACGCCTGCACCGCCACGTCCACCCCTGTTGTCAAGTATGCAAAAAACTTAAAACCCTACGTTTTTGTTTTCAGCCGGCCTATTTTTCTTTCACTACTACGTCAAACTTCATGAAGGTAAGTCATTTTGTTTGGTAAGTGTTTTTAAAACTCATTCTTTTTCCAAACATACATTCTTTTTTAATCTTTTAAAAATCAACAAACTCTTTTCATGCGGCACGTTTTTTGGTCAGTTTCTTTAACAAAAACATTCTTTCCCATTTTTAAAATACGGTAAGTCTTTTTTTTTTTATAAGTAATTTCAAATACTTTCTATCCAAACATAACAAAGCTTTTATATATTTTTAATTAGTTTTATTTAATTTAAAATTGCTTTTTTAAAAAGGAAAGTATCTTTCATTAAGTCTTTTTTTAGTTCTTAATTAGTTTTTGCAATTCATTAGATTTAATTTAATTAAATCTATAGTTTATTAATTTCAAATTAATTTGATCTTATCTCATTCATGATCAGTAAATATTCATTATCGGCATCTAAATACCCTTTTTTATCGTCTTTTTAAAACTCCAATAGCTCTAAAAATAGCAAAATTGGGTGTTTTCAAACGGTAAAATTTAGGCGTTATTGTTGATCTTTTTGCTAATCGTGCGCTCAAGTGTGCAGTGACACTTCAAGCACCTTTTTTTCCTTCCAAGCTCTTTTCTGGAATTTTAAATATTCTCTGAACTCCTTGAGTTCATTTAAAACCTTGTATTTCACCCTTATTATTGCTTGCGACTAGTGTGAGCGTGCTCGCCACAGTCTACAGCAAGGGGGTTTCCTTTTACAACATGAGATGTTTTTTCTCACCACCAGGGTTGGCTTTCACCTCCTTTCCTATTTTTTGCTTGTGCTTGTTTACGGTGTCCTATTTGTTGTGCTCCACGAAACACTGTTGTGGTCTCCTCTCTTGCGCGTTATTACGCTGATTGTAAGACGAGTTACCAAGTGTTTCAAACCACACACACGGACCCGATTGTAATCAACGCACTAAACTATAAAGTGCCGAAAGTAGGGGGGTTATTATCCTAGGTGGTTGTGTTTCTTTTCTGCATTTCTTTTCTCTCTCTCTCACTATGGATGCACTTTCAATTCCCTTGCTTACGCCGTTCAAATTTTTCAAATGGAGATCGAAAATAATAATGAAACTAAGGGGTAAAGGGTTATTTCACATCACCATGGGAACTGAGACTGAACCAGATGACGAACCTGAAAAATCTAAGTGGTTAAACCGTAGTGATGAAGCTTTAGGTCTTCTTTGCATGTCTCATTTCTCCGACTTGCTCTTCCACATTCGAGGTGACCAAAACACCTAAATCTGTGGAAAACACCAGATGCGATGTTTGGACAACTAGATGACATAAGAGCGCATAAGTTGGAAAACGAACTACTAGGGTTAAATCCTAGTGACTTAGATTGTTGTTAAAAGGATGTCAAGTAGAAAAGAAAGATTCTCAACTGATCTTGTCGATTCTCTCTAAGCTAGGTCCCGAATATTTTGTCTTCGTGTCAACTTTCTATGCTACAAAAGTTACTTTGGGTGATACTTGGACTATGCCCTCCTTTGATTATTTTTGTCCCAACTCATTCGAGAACAGGACAAACTCATTCAAATGGGATCTCTCAAGTCCAAGTTACATGCCCTTGTAGCAAGTACTAGTAAGGGAAAGAAGACTAAAAAGAAGAAAGAAACAAAGGATCAACCTAAGAAAGAAACCAAGATCAAACCTAAAAATGACACAAACACTTCAACTTTTGAGCCTAAGGCATAGAAAAGAAAGTATTTGTGTTCCTATTACAAGAAGTTTGGTCACAATGAGCAAAACTATTTTCGGAAACATTGATCACTTATCTCATTTACTTGAGAAGAATAAAATAAGTGTTCCTAAATCCATAAAACAAAGTGCTCCGAAGGCCAAGTCTTCTGCTGCAAAAGGTGCTAAAAATGATAAGAAGAAAGGAAAGGCCCTTGTAGCTAGAGTTGCTCCTTCATCAACATGGATTATAGATTCCGGTGCCTCGCACCACATGGGTTCTTCGCATGTTGATTTTTCCAACATCAAACCTTGTGGTATGTCCCAAATCATGATGGGTAATGACACAACAATGTCGGTTTCTAGTAGTGGATCGGTAGAGATGGATGGGGAACATTTAACCAAGTGTTGAGTGTTCCTGATCTCTTTACCAATCTCCTATCGGTTTACCAAATTACTCACCTTGGTGAAGGAATGCAAGTGGAATTTGGTCCTAACTCGGTGATTATTTGTGAGCTTAACAATGACACTACAGTGGCTGAGGGAAAGGCAGATCACCATTCACGGTTGTACACCTTCTCCCACTTTACTTTTGATTCTACGCCCTTGCGCCTCGCTCACCTATGCAAATGAGGTTAGTCAACTATGGCATGAGAATTTTGGAAATCTAAATTATCGCTACCTTGAACAATTGAGCTAAAATGAAATGGTCAATGGGTTTCCTCGCATCAAGTTTTCTAAGGGTCTTTGTGATTTGTACCCTTGGAAAGCATCCTGAAAAGAACTTTGACAAAGGAAAATCCTGGAGAGCCACTCGTCCTTTGGATCTTATTCATAGCGATGTTTCTGGTCCATTTCCTTCTCCTTCGCTTACTAGAGCTCTTTATGTGCTAACCTTCATTGATGACTATTCGTGATATACTTGGGTATATTTTCTTAAGCTTAAGTTTGAATTATTTGACCATTTTTAGGACTTTAAGGCTCTTGGCTATTGAGAAACAAAGCGGAGCGGTCTATCAAGGTTCTTCAAACCTGACAATAGAGGTGAATATGTAAACAATAGGTTCATGGATTTTGTACTTCAGAAGGATCTCTTTACAAGCATACGATTGCTTATAGCCCTTCGCATAATGGAGTCGCATAAAGAAATAACCGTACTCTTAAGGATATGGCCACTTGTATGATTCACTCGAAGTCTCTTCCTCCGTAGTATTGGGCCGCAAAGCGATAAATTGTGTAAATTATATTCGTAACCATGTTTCACACAAGGCAAGTAAGAGGGATGACACCCTTTGAATCCTGGTTTGGATGCAAGCCTGATGTTGAGCACTTTCGAGTCTTCGGATCCAAGGCTATGGCTCGGATTCCCAAGAAGAAACGCAAGGCTTTGGAACCAAAATCCAAACCTTGTATCTTTGTAGGGTATCATGATGGCATGAAGGGATATCAATTAATGAATCCTACTTCTCATGAGTTGTATATTAAGAGAAGTGTTAAGTTCGATGAGTCTTCTTCGACTTCTACTTCTCCACCTATTGAGGTTCTTCAGAACTCACTAACTCGGATTCTAACTCATCAGATGATGATGATGTTGAGCGTGCTCCTCTTCCTGATCCTCCCGACCATCAGACCTTTGAGTCTTCTGATTCTGACAGTAGTGATGATGAGGACTATGTCCCTTCTCACTCAAGTGAAGAATCTTCCGACTCTGATCCTGATCCTCTTGGTCCCCTTTGGGCTAGGAAAACTTTGTAAAGTGTTGGAGATTTAGTTGGAGATACTTCGGATATGAGACGTACTCGCTCAGATTTCGTTGGACCCCACTCTTTCTTTGCCTTTGCTTCTGATCCACAATCTTTCTAGGAGGCTTCTAGTATTCCTGAGTGGGATTCTACCATGGATGAGGAGTATTCCTCTCTCATGAAGAACGATACTTGGGATCTCACCACTCTTCCGAAAGGAAGAAAAATCGTTCGGTGTAAGTGGGTGTTTGAACAAAGTATGGAGTAGATGGAGACGTCGAAAAATTTAAAGCACAATTAGTAGCTAAGGGTTTCTCCGGATAGTTTGGGGTTGATTATACAGAAACCTTTGCTTCGGTTGCAAAGATGACTTCCATTCGACTAACCCTAGCCATTACCGCAGCGAACAGATGGAAAGTCCATCAAATGGACATTAAGAGTGCCTTCCTTCATGGTGACCTAGAGGAAGAGATCTATATGGAACAACCTCTGGGTTATGTCCAAGATCCCTCTCTCGTTTGTAAGTTAAAGAAGTCTCTTTATAGCCTTAAACAAGCCCCTCGGGGTTGGTATGCCAAGATGGACACCTTTTTACTTACATCGGGGTTTACCAGTGTGTCACCGATCCAAATGTTTATATTCTACGGCAAGATGATTCCATACTCATTCTTGTTCTCTATGTTGATGACTTGTTAATCACGAGCAACTCTTCCTCTATTATTGATTACGTGAAGATCACCTTGGCCAACAAGTTTTCCATGACTAACTTAGGTCCGCTTCATTACTTCCTTGGGATCCAGATTTCACAACCGCTTCATTACGATTTGCCCTCACACCATTAGTTCAAGCTTTTGGTGTGACGGCAAGTCGTTTGGTATCAGAGCCAGGCAGTTAAGTGCACCAGCCCCAAAGTAGTGTGGCGATGGGTGACCTCCCGGGAAATTCCCGGTGTCACTGCCTCCTAATGTTGTTGGGCCGATTGGGTGTATACCCGGCTCCATCATGCAGGAGGGTGTTGGCGTAGCAGCTGATTAACATGATGAGATCCCTCTCCACCATCAGTTTGATCTTTTGGTGTGGCAAGTCGTGTAGCTCTAAGTTTGTGAGAATCGAATCAAAAACGAGGCACCATGAAGTAGTACTCAAGCGGAATCGTGATAGCTCCAGCGTAATTGCAAGAAAGAATTTATCAGTAATGGAAGAACTTGCTCAACAGAAACAAAGCTTACATATAGAGGAAAGACAGTGGAGTGTCTTGGCATGCTCATAAATGAATAGTAAAGGGGTACATATGGGTGTTGAGTAACCCTAGTGCATGATACACATGAAACCCTAAACCTAACCCATGTGAGATGACCCTCCAATATGAGAGGAGGACATAGGATAACTCACACTAACATGTGCTTACAATAACGTGCATGCTTTTTTACAACCTATGCTAATAATAGACTAAGATAAATACACATCATGCTTTAATCCCTATTTTTAGTCTTCTACACTTGTTTTCCTTTTCCTTTCTCTGCATGTGCTTTTCCCAATTATAGCTCCTTTTTGTGTGTCCCAAGTCATCATATTTTTGTCTATTTTTGTACCTTGTTTGCACACCACTCCCACCTTGCGGTTTTTTATTTTTAGCCATGCTCTAAAAAATTGGCCAAGTCCCAAATGAAGTATGTATACACGTAACCATGTGCGCTGACATGTTTTTTTATGAGCGTACTTCCATGCATTTTCTGATCTTTCCTTCTTTCCTTTGCGTATGGCCTTGCACGTAATTCTTAGCTTGGTGCATGGCTAATACTTAGCCATTTCGTTAGACCAACACCGAGTTTAAATAAATTGATGGTTAATTTCAACCTATAAGTTATGAAGGTGAATCATGTTATTAAAAATATTGATAATCCTTTGGAAAAGGTATGTTCTTATGATTAGTATAAGGACATTGTTTATTATTAAAAATTTTAATTTTCCTTCGGTTTAGATAAAAAGCAGAAAAAGAAACTGAAGTTAGTTTCCCAAAATTATCTCTTAACTGACATTGGTTTGGCCTAGAAAAAAAAAAGGAGTCCTTTTGAGATGTGTAACTGAAGAAGAGGATCCCAAGATGGTAAATGAGTTTCATAATGTAAAATGTGGTATTCAATATGTTGCAAACCTAATACCCATTAAATCTATAAGGAAGGTTATTGGTGGCCATCCTTATTTAAATATGCCGCCCATATGGTAAGAAAATATGAAGATTGTTAGTGTTTCTCTCACATGTTGAAATATTTTAGGTCCTTCTCATTTAAACCGAGTGTTAGTTGAAGCTCCTTTTAGATAATGGGGGTTGGATTTCATTGGTGAAATGACATATGTATCTAGTGTTGGACACAAGTGGATATTATTTGCCACTAATTGCTTTACTAAGTGGGTGGAAGAAGTCCCTACCAAGAAGGCTACACATCAAGTAGTTATGGATTTCTTATTGAATAACATCATATGTAGGTTTGGTGTCCCTATAAAGTTAGTTGTTGGAAATGCTACGAGCTTCAAAAAACAAACCCATTTTAGTTATGTGTGAATAATATGGGACTAGATCTCACTTATTCCTCTAATTACAATCCTTAAGGAAATGGCAAGTAGAATCAAGCAACAAAAAAATATCAAGATACTGATGTAGGAGCATCCTTCATGATGTTTGGTGAAGAATAAAATAAGGATAATAATCCATAAAAGGCATGAATTACATGTACTAGGTGTTTCAAATGAGTTTCCCTCCAAGAATGTCATAGTTTGAATATTTGAGTTATGTAATGTAATTACTCTTTGTGATAAGAGTAAAAGGTGAAAGTTAGTTGTCTAGGTGGATATGAGTGTTATCACACCTAATGCTATAGGAGGAAGGATTAGATTGATTATAATATTATGGAATCATGTCATAGATCATTTCTAGTTGGCACAAACAACTATATCTATCCTTATGTGGAAGTTGAGCAAATATCTCAACTAAAAAGGATTAGTCTTATCCTAAGGAGTAGGAATAGGATAAGATGTTTTAATTTAGAATGAAAATAATATTTTATAGATAAAATGGTATGTATTATGTAGAAAATATGTCAAACTATCCATGAAGATATAGGTGGGAAATATAGAAGAATAAGTGTGTGAGTAGGAAAATGAAGAACAAGGCAGCCATGAAGAATATTAATTGTATTGTATGACAGATTTGAAGAAATAAGAAGACAAAGCTTGGTTTTATCATATTATCGGGTGTATATAGAATAAATTTCAATGGTATTATTTCATATTTAATAAGAATGTTCAGATTGTCATGATATACCTCCAAACAACTTGTACTATGTTGTTTGTTCATTGCTTCCTTAAAACAATGGTTCGAACCAATCATCATAACTTTTTCGTATCAACTCAAATTGATATTAAATTTGGTATGTAGGTGAAAGAGGTAATTTTCCATATGATATTTGAAAATTTTATAATAATTTGAGATATTTGTGAAGTTATGAATCATTTTCCTAGCTGGTTTGAGAATGCATGCAAATTATTTGCTATAATGTTTGTCGGGAAAACAGTCATAACTTTCAAATGGCGTAATAAAATGTATGAAATTTGGAACATATGATCCTTGAATATATTTATAGAACATATAAAAAAATTTAAAATTGGGATTTTGCAGAAAAATATATAGATGACAGAAAATTGTTGCAGACTGTGTGCACAAGAATGGCAGTTTTGACAAAATAAGTGAAGTTTGATGGTTTTATTATTTTTAAGTCAACTTGATGATTTAATTGAAATTGGATTGAAGTTTGGAATAGGGTAAAATAATTAAGTAAGTTCATTGAATGAAACTCCTAATAAGAGAGGTATACAGAGTACTATGATCTTGTCATATAGAACAAGGATGAACTTTAAGAGGGTTGTGGGTTTCTTGATTTTTAATCTTGCATGTTGATATGTAAATAAGCTGAGATAAGATTGGCATCATTTTATGATATCAGAGTGAGAATAAATAGTGCAATGGTCCTCTTAATTCTCATGTATTATCATAATGTAGGTCACCTTACCTTAATTATGCATGATCTTGTCCAATCTCCCCTTACTTTGAGGATCTAGCTAAAGGCACTTGCTTGATGTAGATCATTGTATTCACATAGTATATGTTGTAGGTACATTTCATTGTATAAACTCATGAAATCATATGTGAATAAATACATGAGACTCATACCTTATCTTTAGTTGGTCAACCTACCATGTTTGTCACAGTCACCTTTATGGACACTATACATTGTTCAAGCCTTGTCCTCGACCTCAATTCTATTAAGCACTTTGCTCCTTTGTTTAGCTTCCACTAAACAACTCTCATGTACTTATGAGTCCAGTATGAGATCATCACACCTCTAACCTTCCCTATGGCTTCACACCTATTTTTCACTCCCAATTTCATCCATTGTACCACCTCAAACTTCATTCACTCATACTAATCTCATCACATACTTCACCTTGCCCATACATATGTTTCATCTCCTTTCATCCATCATGTCAAAGCTTTGTTCCATGTTGGTGTCTACACTAAATTGGGTTTAGAACTCTACCTATTATGATATGATCAGACCTTTTTATATACTTGGGATCAATGCTTGTTTCACCTAAGCCCTTACTTCAATAACTATGCCCAATTAGGCTTCTAGGTGACCAAAAACCAATTATAACAGCTAGAAGTCTCAAACCAACCTCTATAGGCGTGACCATCTATTTATACCTGACTTGAAGGGAATAGGGTCTCCAAACTCTATTATGCCCTTGTATTCCTTAATTATAGCTTTATTGCCTAGTAACCTTTCTTATACACAAATGCTAGTGAGTCCCAAATGTTTCTAAAACAACCTTACCTTCTTATGATTTATTCAAATACCCTTTATGGAGACCTTTCTCAGGTGTGAAGATCAATAATTGGTCCTTTGTACGGATATGGACTTTCCCAGCTATCCTAGGGTAATTTCAACCTAATTAGGTATCTTCCAAGCCTATAAGTATAACAGTGAGGTTCCTTGGTCTAATATCACTTGAAGAATGATTAAAACACCTTATTAATACCTCCAACATGCTCCATAATGAAAAATAGAGCTTGATTCACTCAATCACCCATGCATGCACTTGAATTCTCCTAACTGTAGCACCCAGTTATAGTCATATTGTAAATTATCCTACAAATTCTTCACACGTGTGAATTGGATCTCCAAAATTTGAAATCCTCTAGAATACCACCAGAATACATTTCCTCAAAATTTCATGAAATTTGATGTGTGCATTTAAAATGGCTTGGTGCCCTAGTTAGGGCCCAAGAGTAGAATAATGGAGCTACAAGACAAACTAAACCATTTCAAGATCTACAAAAATATGAAAATTATCAATCTACCTCTATGTACCTTCTCCATGTTTCAAAGTTATAGAAACAACCTCCTATATCTGATTGTCAACTTCCTCCTCGGTGCCAGGACAAGGTCTTATGCAAGGAGCTGAAAAACAATAATAAAACATACATAAAAAGTCTCTAGACCCTGAAAAATTCAATCATATCTTATTTCACTATTCTTCCAATCTATAACATCATGTTTATGCCTCCCACACATGCTATTTCTCCTCATGGAGTGCTTCCTACTATAGCATTAAGAAAACCACCTTCCTAAAACTAAGCAACAACCCACTATCTTTGACTCAATAAGAGTTCATTTTTAGAACATGCCTAAAACTCACCTAAACCAAACTATGAGTACATATAAGAACAAAGATTCCATATTTTTATAGCTTACATGGCCTTATTTACACAATTTTACATTTATATGCTCTAATAGGCCTTATTTAGGCTACATACAACTTTTTCCTGATTTTGAATATTTAACCTACATCATTTGGAGGGAAAATGATGTCATACACTCCTAAAACAACCTAGACTCCAATCACACATGACAACCTCAATGACATCCTACTGATGCATACGCATCAATAACCTCTTTTGTTTTCATATGTTTTGCTAATGGTGAAATGTTGAATGGTACAGTGTTGATCATAGGTGATTGAGGTGAAGAGACTACAAGTATTTAAGGCCTAGAGTGGCTAAAGGAAGATAGTGTGGCAAGAAGAAGAAGCCAAGAGCAAGTTAAGCTCAAGAATAAGTCAAAATACCAAGGTGAAATAGACTTGTGTGAGACAAGACCAAAATCTAGGGTGAAAAAGACCTAGGTGAGGACTAAGAAGATCCATAGACCAAGGTGAAAAATACTTGGGTGAAGATCTAGAAAAATGGAGAAAATAAGAAGAGTGAAGGGCTTAAAAGAAGAGATATGCCACAGGAGAAGAAGAGATTTAATCTCAAATGAAGAGATAGAGGAAATAAGAGAGAGGATAGAGAAGTTGGGGTCCATGATAGAGACCATGATGGAAGAAGAAATCCAAGGAGTTGGATGGAAAATGAGAAAGAGAGTAAAATGGCCAGTTAGGCTATTGATGGAGAATAAGAAGAGGAAACAATTGATTTCCTTGGAGAGAGAAAAGAAGAAAGGTACTCATGGAAGAATGAAGAGTGAAGTACCTTGTGAAGAGAAGAGAGTTCTCATTGTAGAGAACAAAAACAAAGAGTTTCTAAGGAGGCACTTGACAAAGAAAATAGAGGTGAAGAAGCATCATTAGAGCCTAAATTTGATGAAGGCTATGATGATATTGATGATATCACATTGAGTGAAGAGTTGAAAAGGATAGAGGAGTTATTGAACCCTCTTAAGGGCTGTATAAAATTCCAAATCAGAATGAAGAACTCATGGATCAGATTGCAGATGAGTTAAGACAAGAACAAGATGAGGGGAAGAAGGCAGATTTGAGCAAATTGCTTGGAGAAAAAAATGAAAATGGAAAAGACCAAAAGTATGAAGACACTCAAGGGGCTGCATGGCCTCATGTTTTTGCATCTAACCTTTCTTTTGATGTTTTGAATGCAGGTTTGAATGTTTTGGAGATAAATCAAGTCCTAAATCCAATGGAAAAACTCCTAAACCAAGAAGATCAAGAAGATCTTGAAGACATATATGAAGGTGAAGCATGGATATGGGATATTACAGCTGAGAAAGAGATAAGAAGGAGACTATACCAGAAGAGAGAAAGAAATAAGAAGATGAGAGACAAAGACTACCTCAAGGAGATTCAAACATTGTTACTTCAAAAGATACCATGGGACCCAGGAATACAAAGGAGATTGAATTTGAAGAACGATGAAGGAAGACATTTGAACTAGAGTTCAAATATTTTTCTTACACAAGGGTCGATGCAAGAGCATCCTTCATGATGCTTGGTGAAGAATAAAACAAGGATAGTAATCCATAAAATGCATGAATTACATGTACTAGGTGTTTTAAATGAGTTTCCCTCCAAGAATGTCATAGTTTGAATATTTGAGTTATGTAATGTAATTACTCTTTGTGATAAGAGTAAAAGGTGAAAGTTAGTTGTCTAGGTGGATATGAGTGTTATCACACCTAATGGTACGTAGGAGGAAGGATTATATTGATTATAATATTATGGAATCATGTCATAGATCATTTCTAGTTTGCACAAACAACTATATCTATCCTTATGTGGAAGTTGAGAAAATATCTCAACTTCCAACACCACTCCAAGAGAGTAGATAATTACAAAACTATAGCATCAAAAACAAAAATATAACATTACATAGTAAAAGAACTCTCTGGAGCTCAAGTAGCGAAACTAACAACAACAACAAAAACACAAGAGAAACTAACAATAGTGATGAAAGTAATAGCCAGGATCAAAGATAGTAAAAAACCAAAACATCCCACCCCAAATCATTTATAGGATTTTTCAAGCCCCTCCAGCACCTTAGCCCATTCCTTCGCCAAAGCATCAATATTACCCACCAAGGTACCCAGGTCGAAACCATTAGGGGTCACCTTTCTCTTCCTTCCCTGACTATCCACAACACAATAGGCATTGGCAAGCTGCCCCAGAGTCTGAAGGTGTTGCAGAGTCGATTTCACATGACTACGCTCCATTCCATGTAGCTATGGAGGATAGCCCGAACATGATCCAACTCTTTGGTTATGAAACCAAAGTTGGCCTTTAAAACCTCAATCTCTCACCATGCCCATTGTTGACTGCTTCCTCCACCTATGCTTTCATCTTATGCCAGTCATTGAACAAAAACTAAATGAGCTCTTAGTGAGCCACATATCACCCTTGAGTTCCTCAATATCCACCACCATCCTTCCAAATGGTTTTCCCCTTTTACCGGTCCAACGTGACCCAAAGCCTCGAAGTGTTGTTCCAGTTGAGCATTGATAGGGGTCACGACTTCCTATTTACTAGACTCACCCTTGGTGTATGGTGAAGTACAAGGGACCTGCTTTGATTTCAAATCCTTAAGATTTTGGGCCGCCACCACCTCCACCCCATCTGGTCATCATCCGAGTCCCCATCCTGAGAGTTGGTATCATCACTGAATCCTCATCCTCGATTCTAAACTAGTGCCATCCACATAAGCTTCAGAGATCTGTGGTAAGGGAGCCAGTTTTATCTATGTCCAAAGCTCTTTTTACAAGGGCAAGGATAAAGCCTTGATGGAGAGGGATAAAGATTCTTCTCATTTTGAACTATGAAATAGAGGCACACAGGGAGCGAAACAGAAAGTAGGGAAAACTAAAATCCTAGCCACGCCTAAAATGATTAAGCATAGGGAGGTGGTAGGCATAAATACATTTTGGTGACCCTCAAGAGTTAAAAATTGAATAAGGGTGAGAGCCACCTCATCATAAGGATTAGGTAAAGACATTTAAGGTAACCAACAAAATGGGAAGTGAGATTCTCATTACCTTTAAGGAAAAGATTCAGTTCTTCAGAGGCTTCCTTCTTAGGTTTGTAGACCTCCCTCCCCACAGCAGGGATGCCCATCACTTTGGCCACCAAATCCACAAGTGATCTCCATACTGATCCCCTTCATTTCAACAACCACTCCTTTTTGGTCGCTTTCAGGCGCTAGCAAAATCTTTGCTAAGATTTTCATAATGCCCTTCAAATTTTTTAGAAAGGGTGTAAAACCCTTGCTATCAAACAGAGCCATAGCTTAGGTGTGACCCTTTGAGGTCAGCAAGTTTAGTTCTGACAAGATCACCACCCATTTGGCCAAACAACAAAAACCTCTTCACAAAAAGACCCAAAATCTAGAAAACCAGAAGATTACTCACATGCCAAGAAGTGAAATTTTCAGACTTGGAAGCAATAAGAGCTCTCCAAGAACACGAGTGGATCTCCTTCCCGATCTTCTCATTATTGAAAGATAAATGCACATTCATCCTATGACATATGACCATGATGAGATTGACACCCCATGAAAGGACCTTATATGTGTTCATTGATGTCTTTTAATAAGTGTGCCCGCACCTTGGGATCGAGGATTTCCACCTCCTTCATAAGTGTCAACTCAAAACCATTAACCCCCATATTAGCAAAGAATTCCACCATGGCATTTTCCTCCCTATAAACATGTTTAAAGGTGATAAGATTAAAAGAAAGGGACATTTCCTTAATACTCTTAATAGAGTTATGGTTGGAAATAGAGATGGATCCTTTCCCATTTATGTTGTTAATTATGTTTAGGGAGTCTCCTTCCACCTCCAGATTGAAAAAATTGTGTTGAAGAGCTATAGACAGCCCCCAAAAGACCCCAGTAACCTCAACAACATTATTAGTTTGAGTGCCAGATTGTGATGGTACCCTAGAATAAAACTTCCTTCAGAATCACGAAAAACCCCGCCACAGCCAACATGACCAGGGTTTCCTTTGGAGGCACCATCAAAGTTCAATTTTAAACACTCCTTGCTAGGTTTCTCCCAACCTTTGAGTCTAGGGTTAAGAACAGGGGGCTAATGGTAGTGGATCCCAAACCCCACTTCAAGGAAAATTTGGATTCATTATGAAAAAGGACTTTTTTTGGGAGTTCAAGTTAGAGAAATTAGCCAAAATGGATTTCACAGTGGGCTCCAATTTTGTTGGGGGCTCTTTTTTGCCTTTAAAGATTCTTCTATTTCTCTCCTTCCATATCTCCCAAGCCAAATGCATAATAGAGAAGGTCCATAAAAATGTAAACCTTGGCTCTTAAAAGGGTTAGACCATTGGGTCCACAACAGTTTTATGGAGTCAGGAAAAACCCAATTGACTTCAAAAAGATTGAGAATGGTTTTCCTAACCAAGACAAGAAAGGGGCAGTTTAGGAACAAGTGAGAGGTATCTTCACAATCAGATTCACACAAAACACATCTATTAACCATGTGGAAATTTCTCTTGTTTAGGTTTCGACCATAAGAATCTTGTCATGGATGACCAACCACCAAAACATATTAATCTTGGGGATTAATTCTTTGACCCAAACACTTCCCCAGTTATAATTTTCCTTTCCCCCTAGGAAAGAAAGAGTTGTAGGCACTTTTGACCGAGAAAATACCATTATCTTCCTTTGACCAGTAAATACTATCCTCTTCAAGATTCTCTTTATTAATAATAACTCCTCTTAATCATTGTTAATAGAAGAAATCTCAATGTTGTTAGAATGATCTAGAGCTATGGTTTTCCATTGTCCCAAAGGATCATCTAAATTGAAGAAATCTCTAACCTTGGTCCCATAATTGGTCATAGAATCTCTATAGACCGTAGGGTAAATAGCCTTGAGGGGAAGGTCCTCTAACCATTTGTCCTCCCAAAAGTTAATGGTTCACCCATTTCCCACTAACCATTTGCTTCCCTCAGAGACAACATGTTTAGCCCAGTTTAAAGATTTCCAGAAACAAGAAGAACCATTAGAGTTCTGGGTGTTGAAGCACCATTTGTTAGTAGACAGATTAGGCCAATATTTCCCTCTTATAATACTAGTCCAAACACTCTCTTCCTTAATCAGTCTCCAACTCATTTTTGACAGCATAGCTTTATTCATTTTGGTCCAATCTTGATACCAAGACCACCAAGTTTTTTGGGGGCACAGACCTTTTCCCAGGAAATTAGAGGAATTATGTCTTTAGATTCGGAGCCACTCCATAGAAATATTTTTTGTATGCTTTCCAGCTTGCTAGCAACCTCAGAGGGTAACCTGTAGATAGACATCATATAAACAGGTAAATTCTGAATCGAGCATTTGAGAAGAATGGATTTTCCAGCTTGAGATAGTAATGACCCTTTCCATCCTTCAAGTTTCTTAGGAATCTATCAATTAAGAAATTCCATTCAGCATTCTTTGTTTTTCCACCCCAATAAGCATCCCGAGATACCGAGTTGGGAGAGTTTTAGAAGCACAACCAAGAATACCACAATTTTTTTGCTTCTTCTTTCAGGGTATTGATAAAGAAGACTAGTCTTTTCCCATAATTGATCAATTGATCAGACGCCTCCTCATAATCCTTCATTAATTATTTGAATTCCTTGGCCTCTGGGACAGAAGCAACACCAACCAACATAGTGTCATCAACAAAATGTTGGTGAGAAACTTTGTTATAGTTGACAGTGGGAGAAATACCTCTGATTCTTCCATCCATGGTAGCCTTATTAAGAGCTCTACTAAGGGTCTCAACCATAATAATGAAAAGAAAGGGTGAGATAGGATCACCTTGTCTTAAACCCCACGTGTTGTTAAAAAACCCACAAGGGTCCCATTAACCAGGACCGAGAACTTGGTTGTGGAAATACATGAGAGAATCATCTCCTTAAAGTCCTCTCCAAAGCCAAACCTAGAAAGAATCTTCAGAAGGAAGGGCCAAGAAACTTTGTCATAGGCTTTTTCCATATCAAGCTTGATAAACATGGCTTCCTTCTTGTTCTATTTCACCGAATGGAGGGTCTCCTAGATAGTGACAATACCATCTTGGATTTGTCTTCCCATAACAAAGCCTCCCCTGCTCAAGATATTATCGAGGGTAGCACAAGCTGAATTCTTAAAGCCAAAATTTTGGAGCACATTTTGTAAACACAGTTACAAAGGCTTATGGGTCTAAAATTTTAAACTCCGAAGGATCATGATTCTTAGGATCAAAGCAAGAAAGGTTTTATTTAAATCCTTTTATTCTTGAAGCATCCTTTTATTCTTAAAGAATTATTGAATAGAGCTCACTCGGGATTTAAGGTATCATCCCTCACAATCTCTTAAAAAGTTTGGAAGAAGAAAGCAAGGAAACCATCAGGTCCCAGAGCTTTATCAGGATTTAAGGATTTTATCATGAATTCAATTTCTTCCACAGAAGGGATTTTAGTGAGCATGACATTGTCTTCATCATTAATCAAATGGGGGATAACATCTAGAAACTACTCTTCCTTTGTGTTGTTAGAATCTCTAGATGAGGCCAAAATCCTGCTAAAGAAAGAACAGGCCTCTTGTTGAATTTCCTTAGAATCATTGAGCATAACTCCCTCTTCATTTTTAATGCAGAGAATTATATTAGAGCTCCTCCTTTTGAGAGTAGAGATATGAAATAACTTCGTGTTCTTGTCACCATCTTTGAGCCATATGACTCTAGATTTTTGTTTCAAAAAATTTCCTCCTTCCGTAGGATGTTATGATACTCAAGCAAGTAAATCCTTCTCATTTTTTGGGTGAGCATAGAATTGCCCTCCCTAGACGATTCCAAATCTCCCTGTAGGAGTGAAATCTCATTAGCCAGAGACTGATTTTTTCTCAAAAATGTTACCAAAACTTCTTTTATTCCATTCTTTCAGATTTTTTTAACATGAGAAAGCTTTTTAACAATTCTGAATAAAGTTGTTCCTTTGATTTTCACATTCCACCATCCCTTAACTAAATCAAAAATATCCTCATCTTGTAGCCACATCTTCTCAAATCTAAAAGGGGTTCTCCTCCTATCCTTGTCCTTGATCTAGAAGAGGATAGGATTGTGATCAAATCCTATGCAAGGAAGGGAAAACAGACCATATTCTTTGTTCAACCACCCCCAAGAGATCAGAGCTCTGTCAAGTTTAACTTGAATCAATGGGTCACCCTTTCTTAGGATAAGATGTTTTAATTTAGAATGAAAATAATATTTTATAGATAAAATGGTATGTATTATGTAGATAAGAGGTTGAAATCTCCATGAATATATAGGTGAGAAATATAGAAGAATAAGTGTGTGAGTAGGAAAATGAAGAACAAGGCAGCCATGAAGAATATTGATTGTACTGTATGACAAGATTTGAAGAAATAAGAAGACAAAGCTTGGGATTGCATGTATTTTGTGGTTTTTATCATCTTCTCAGGTGTATATAGAAGCAATTTCAATGGTATGATTTCATATTTTAATAATAATGTTCAGATTGTCATGATATACCTCCAAACAACTTGTATTGTGTTGTTTGTTTATTGTTTCCTTAAAACAGTGGTTTGAACCAGTCATCATAACTTTTTCATATGAACTCCAATTGATCTTAAATTTGGTATGTAGGTGAAAGAGGCCATTTTCCAGTTGGGCTTTGAAATTTTATAATAATTTGGGATATTTGTAAAGTTATGAATAATTTTCCTAGTTGTTTTTTGAGAAACGCAAGCAAATTGTTTACTATAATGTCTCATGTCTGGGAAAACAGTCATAACTTTCAAATGGCATAATAAAAAAGTCTAAAATTTGGATAGTATTTATGCCCCAATGTTTAGAGAAAACCCACAAAATTTTATATCAAATGGTTTCCTACAAGTGAATATATCTTTAGCAGAAAATTCCAGCAACAGAGAGGAAAAAACAATGACAGGGAAGTAGAAATTAGAGGTGAAATTGATCAAATTAAATGTTGGAATGTTTGGGTGAGTTATAATATTATCTTATAGTCACAAAAAGGAAATGCAAGGTTTAGAGGTTAATTAAATTCATGATAAATGATTGATCTTGTATTTTCAAGTTGATTACAAAGAAATTCTTTAAGGAATTTTTTGTTTTCACATTTGGTATTTTGAGTCCTTGGCATCAATTTAATGATATCAAAGTTAGATAAGGCATCAAATACTTAGAAGGACATTGGAGGTCAAAAAAATAAAGTGGGGTGAGAAACTAAAATTTTCTTTATGGTTTGATCAAATCAAACCAAATAGATCTATTGGAAAAATCCCATTTGAGTTGGTATATGGTGTCTAGGAAGTTTTACCTCTCCATTTGCAGTTATTAGCTTATCAATTTATGTAGCAATTGGGAGATGAGGAAGGATTTGATCCTTATGTTGCAAGGATCAACCAAATTATTGAGATTGATGAGGTTAGAAGAGAATCTCATCAGAGACACATTAAATTCAAAGAAAGACTAAGAATATATTTGACAAGAAGGTTACTCAATAATTTTCCAAGTTGGTGATTTGGTTCTGTTATGGGATAGTAGACATGAAGATAAAGGAAAACATGGGAAATTTGATGCTCTTTGGATGGGTCTCTATTCCATTGATGTTAGGATTTGAGAAAACAATTTCTTTTTAAGGGATTTAGATGGAGAATTACTTGAATTACATCGGTGGCGGGCATCTCAAGCATTTCTCGATTAAGTGTCTCTTTGTATTATTGTACAATGTATAATTATTTTTGTTTGTCCTTTGCCTTGTTTTTATTTGTTCCAATCTGGTCCTTTGTGATCAATTTTTGTTGGTTTTTGTGCTCATGTCGGTGTGCATTGAAAATAAGCAGATGTGTTAAATGACTCACTACCCAATGGATAGGCATCTAGTCTACCACCCATGAGTTTTTTTGGTCCTTTGGACACCCGCTAGGGGCATCCATCCCCGAGCAAGAGACAATGTTCTAGCCTAATTTGGTCTAGTTAGAATCTTGGCACGTTTTGTGATTTTTCCTTATTTTGTTGAAGAAATCATGTAATTTTATCATTTTCATATGTTTTGTGAAGTTACTTTGTGGTTCCCAAGGCCTTAATGGCGTAATTTTATTGTGGCTTAACTTTGTAATGTGGTTTTACACTAACACATTAATGTTACTTTTGATTCTTGATGTTTTAATGAAGTTGCAAGTTTGATGATGTAAGTGATATGTTTGAATCTCAACATTCTTATCGAACGTTTGAATTTGAGCCCCCATGTGAAGGACTTGTCTTTTTACAAATTTGCAAGTTTACAAACTCCATTTCCACCCGAAGTACATAAAATTAAATATTCAAGGCATCGGGAAGCGGTACATTGAAGCAACTTTACATTTTTGCAAAGTTGTAAGTTACAAATACAAGTATGAACCCCACAAAAGGAATATTTCAAGAATATTCCTCCACCCGCTTATTCTTTGAGAAAAGATCAAAGTTGATGTAAATTTCAAAACTTTAAATTCCTTCCCGTGCCCCAAAGTGGAATATTTGGTGAATCTAGAAATCGTAGAGAGAAAAATGTAACTTCATAGTTTTACGGTTTGTAACTTTGTAGTTGTTACAATATTGCAAACTAGATGTTTGTCCCTATAGCCTAATAAAGGAGGACACATGTCACAATATCTTACCAAATAGAAAGAATACAAACTTCAAGATTACATATTTGCAACTTTACATTTCTGCGAGTTTGTAAACTACAAATTTGTCCCTAAGTCCCAAAATGGAATATTCGGTGAATTTGAAGACTAAAGAGATAAAAAGTAACTTTGTAGTTTTTAGGTTTGTAACTTTACATTTATTGCAAGATTATGAACTACAATTTCATCCCCACGGCCCGATAGATGGGTACACGTGTCCTAATCTAACGATAATAATAGATAAATGGGCAACTTCACGGTTGTGCATTTTGCGGTTTTGCAATTGTTGTAAGATTATAAATTGCACTTTTGTTCCCTCATCCCAATAAGGTGGACATGTGTCAATATCTCACAAATTTTGAGAAGGCAAGCAACTTCACATTTTTAGGTTTACAACTTTGCATTTTTGTAAGTATGCAAATTTTTGCACATCCCCGAAGCTTCGAGAGAAAGGTGACAAGAAAAATTAGATCTACGAAGATGCCACGTAGGCAAATTGTATAAGTTGAGCCAATGAGAAAAATACAAATCATCTAAGTGAAAAGTAAAATGTGATCTAATGGATCCACTTGTAGGGTTGAAATTCAAATTTGAGATTAAAACATCAATGGCCACGAATGTAGAGGCCATGGAAACAGTTAGTCATTAATGAAAGCATGAGAAAGGAAATATATGGCTGGAATCCATGAAAATATCTCACTTTTCCTCCAATTTTGAGTTTTGAAGTGCTTTTGAAGCCCGAGGCTAGCAGAAGATCAAATTTGTACATTTGAGTAGTGCTGAAACCCTATTTTGAAGCTTTGGATGCATTCTAGTTGTTTTCAACTCAAAGGAGAATCGTGGTGGTGTTTACACAAGTGTGTGTTTTTACCAATACTTATGAATGATTTGTGGTGTCGAGGTGAATTAGTTAGCATTATTGGAAGTGTGGGTGCATTTAAATTGTTTTAAAACTCTCTTTTGTAAACATTTTAGCCTCCCACCCTACAAAAATGAAGCTTGGTTAATCGGTGTCCAAGCCAACTCCCACATTACCTCTTGTTTTCATGCAAAATGTCTAGCATGAAAAATTTAAAAATTTAACCATGACAACTAAGCCCATCATTTGAAAACATATCTCTTGGCCATTGTGAATCCTTTCTCGGCCATCCTATCAACTCACGACCCCTCCAGTGTCTGTGTCATTCTCATTCCATTCAAGAGGAAAGTGATAACATGGTTTTCAAGTGTGTTTCATATGTCGGGGAATGAATACAGGTTAATTTCATAATAATACTAAGCTCTGAGATGGAATAGTGTTCTCCAAAGCACTAAATTGGTTATTTTTATCCATATTGCAACATATGGACATCCTCCGGAAGCTAACAAGGAATAATTAAACCATTTGGAATTTTTGCAAGAGAGAAATGAAGTGATCCAAGAAATTATAGGGAAAATATGTTGAGATAATTGATATCGGGAACAAGTTAAGAAAAATTGGGTCATTTTGGGCACAAGGAATGAAGGCTCTAATGGAGAAATTCAACTTGTTCAAGAGATTCTGGAGTTCCAAGAGGAGTTGAAATCTCATCAAATTCTCATTAGAAATATTTTGGAATTCTCCACGTGATGAAAACATACTTTTTGTATAAGTCTTCAATATCTCTTGTGATAGCTCAAGTCACTTATTGTTTCTCCTTCGTGCTAAAAGGGTGAATGGTACCAAAATTCAAATTTGAGGCAGAATTGGCTCTTGATAATATATGGGATGATCTCAAAAGGTTATTTGGAGTCAAAATCATATAAGTTTTGACTCCAAAACATCGTTTTGCTCCTCTGGGGCCGAAAAAGAACTCTTGGTGTCCTAAAATGCACTTAGTGAGTGACATCAACATTCCAAAAATATTGGGTGGACTTTTTCACCCTTAGTGTCTCCTGGATTTTACCCGAGGTGTAAAGGGGACATGGGGGACACAAAATTTTGCTCCCCTATGGATGTTATGTTTTTGTCACTTAAAACTTGTGACTTGAGTGGTTAGGTGAGCATAATGCAAAAATAGACCACTTTCTCATGATAAAGACCCCCTTGGCACATTTTTGAGAATTTTATGTCCCCTTGAATTATAGAAAATGTTCAAGGGGACAAGGGGGACACAAAAGTGTGCCCCCATGTTGGCAAACTTTTCGCAACTTGAAGCTCACCTCTTTTGCACCTAGGTTTCACAAACTTGCATTTTAATTTTCCCCCTCTCATGTACTTGGACCCATGGTGCATTTTCTCACCCATGTTGTCCCCTTGGATAGAACCAGGTGAAAAGGGTAGAAGGGGGACACAAAATTTTGCCTCTCATTCTTCCTCTCAACTCCTAATCACATTAAAAACCCATTTTTAGGTCTGGTGACCATTTCTAGTTCCCTAAATCTTATTCTCGTGAAACCACAAGAAGAAACTTGTCTAGATCTTGTGCAAAGCACACTTGGGTGTCCGTTTTGTCCCCTTTGTCTCTCTTGTCCCCTATTTTTAGGGTGCAACTCTACATCAACCTTCATTCAACTTTGGTTAAGCCTGTTTGAGTCAAGATGGAGTTAAGGTGTCTTAGTGAGAACAAAAAACTTCATATCAAACACTTATGCATTTTTATGTTTAAGGCTTCATTTTTCCTTCAAAATATCACTCTCCTTATTATGTTATTGAAAATATGTTAGAGGCCTCATATGCTAAAAATGAAAAGTTGCTCATATCTCACAAACCCCTTATCTGATCCCTGTGATATTTTTAACAACAGCTCCTCAAAAATTCCTTTCAAATGAATACAACCTTACATCCAATGGTGGTCTACATTATTTTTAATGGACAGAGAAAAGTTTCTGAAATAAAAACTCAATTTTCAAATGTACGAGTTCTAGCGATTGAAATCCTCCAAAAATTGGAGCAAAGCATCCTTATGAAATAACAAAACTTTTGAGACCACTTTCATTCCATTTTGACACTAGGAAGACCCACTTCTAAAAATATTAAGTCTTCCTAAGCATCATAATCTATAAATAGTAAGTGTAGCACACAGTTCATTTTCAGAGTTATCATTGCTCCATGCACATCAAGAAAACTGAAAAGTGCCAAATTGAGCAACTAGTAACTAAAAATGGACTTCTCAAAATAAGGCTTACTAAAAATAGTAAGTGTTGGGATATTGGTCAAGAAACAAGGATGATGAGCCTCTCATGCTAAAGAAAGAGCACCTGGATATGTTTGAAGCAATAAAAAACATCATAGTGACTTGCATGATTCATAATTTCACAATATACATTTTCAATTGAATGAAGGAGCAATTCTTCTATCCGAGAGAGAAGACCTTTTCAATGAGTAACAGATGAGTAAGAAGGTATTTGAGAATTCTGAGGTTGATTCCATTCAAAAAGGAAACATATGTGTCACGAGATGTGAATTTTGAAGCCAGAAGATCAAGGTGATGATCCATGTTCTAACTTCAACCTTGTGTTCAAAAAAGGATCATCATATTTCCATACTAGTGCGAGTCTCGCAACAATGTTTCTAAACTCCCATTGATACCTTGGAGTGTGTTTGCATCTCATAGGAGGAGGAATTCACAAGCACGGTGTTCCAACTCAAAAGGAGGTGAAAGGCTGGAAACTTAATTCATGATCCATCAGAAGCATGTTCTTCATTAGCAAGATCATTCCCATCTCCGGATTTCCACTTCTCTCTCCTCCCGCTCTCTCTCTCTCTAACATTTTATTCCTTCATTGAGAATGTACTTTTCACTCTTTCATCTTATTCACTTAAGTGACTTAATGTTGCATTGTAAAAGTATCTTTTCAAAAATAAGAAAAGGACCTAGTTCCATTCCTAAGGAATTTGAAAAGTCACACATGGGGAGAGGAAGAGACATATTGTAAGCTATAAATTGGAATGGCTTCTCCATTCCAAAGGGTTAGCATTTTTGATTGTTATTAGTTGTTGGATTTCACTTCTACTACAAGCAATAAGCTACATTCTTCTATCTCCTTTCCTTTCCTATGTTCTTCCATACTCTCTACTTTCCAACTTTGCAAGAAATTGTGATCTTGTATAACCAAGAAAGAACTTTGTGTCTTTGATTAATGAATTCATAGAACTTTGTCTCCAATTTATTAGTCTTGATATTTCTTACATTGTTGTTTTCTTCTATTGAATGTGGACCTAATCTGGTTATTGTTGGTGAGAATTCTATAAGTGCCTACTCACAACATTAACCCTTTCTCTCTATTTCTCCTACTCCCCTTTACCTCTCTCCAAACTAATTCCTCCCTTGTACACTGTACAAGCAATTTGCCACAGGTTTAGTGGAGTATTCTTGTGTGATCCCCGGCCTAACGACCACCCCATAGTTTTAGTTAGTTTACATTCAATAATGGGAGCCTCCCCATACCCAAGAAGGAGGGGCTTAGCCCCATGATCGTTGGTGAAAACCAATAATCTATCGTGCGACACATTATTTCATTAACACCTCGACCTTAACAAAGTCACGAATACCAACTTGGGTAATGTAAATCTAGATTATTTATAACAAAGGTTGCATGCGATTGATAGAAATAAGACAATGAGAAAGATTGATTGGAGTGGAATTTCCCTAAATGTTGATGTTTTCCCCATCTGCCTAGTATTTGAAGTTGGTATGGGTGTGTGCACAAAACTATAACATGGTCACCAAGCGAGGGAAATGGAAGCAATGTTTTCTTCCTATCATTAACTACTAAGACATTTGAAGATTGCTAGGTCTTCCTAATGCTTCAGAAGTGGTGGATATAACCATTGAGAATGCGAAGAATATTGGAATGCAAACAATGTAAAATGTTCCAAGATATTGAACACAATTGGCTTGAAAAGCCAAGAATTTTTGCCACTAGGATCCCCAAAAAAATTGAACAAGGCTGATTTTGTTGAAGAAATTGGGGATATTATCACATTGTTGAATAGGGTTATGGGGAAAGAATTTGCATATCCCTATCATGATTGGATGTTCAAGTTTATCTAGATTATCCTTGTGGGAAAGATACAAATTCAATGGGGAGAGATTATCAGTGATTGCATCCACCAACAATTACTCAGAATGGCGGTGTAGATAGAGGAGGGATCTACCAATAAATTAGAGTTTTACATGACCTCCTACTTGGTTTACAACATTGTTCGCCATAGATCATTCCCTAGATTGTACAGAGTCAAGGACTTGGAAACTTCAGGGTTTATGATGTATACCCCCAGTTGAACCTCAACAATTATATCTATAGTTTCATAATGGTGCATGACACTTTCTTTGCCCCCTCATATATTTATTCAAACCTAAATGGGAATATAACATGATATCTCTACAAGCAAGAAAGGTAATTACTAAATACGATGTTACTTCATTAAATTCATAACTTTCACTTACATCACAGTAAGTGGTTTTCATGATGCCCCTTATATGTTGCCAAGGTACTTAGATGACAAGTGGGCACTATTGGAAGTTTCAGGGCGGTTGGTAGCAGTGCACAAGATGATTGCAAGGAAGCATAAGGCAAATATCAAGTTCACTATCAGTATTGGGGGTTTTCATGTCCTTCCTTGGTAAAATCCAAGCTCTTATAAGCAAAAATGGGCGGGATAACATTGTAGAAATGTACTCATATGCCCAATTATAATATCATATGGATAGTTTGGGAAGCTTGGGGACTTACCACGAACATGAACCTCATTATGAAGACTATTGGATGGACTGCAAAGATGAGGAAAGGTAAGATGAGGAGACTATTGAAGGATGGCCCTCACCGAGATTGTGTACTACAAAATTGTGGTTTTGCCTCAAGGATTAGAAGATGGAAAAGACATGGTAATAAGTACTATGTTGATAAAAATATAGCCTCACAACCTCTCCCAAGCATTGATTGGACAAGGCCAAAAAGTACCTTTGTACATGAAAGAACATTTCGCATCGTCAAGATGACTTTGATTTGGTGACTAAAGGAGGAATTGATCGCCTCTGCAAAATATAGCAGATCTAAGGAGCACCGAGCAAGTGCCATAAAATATGTACTTCCCCTTTAAGGAAAGGGGCTGCAAATTTAGATCCCCTGAAGGGAAAGTGCCCACATATTTCCATGAAGGGACCAACTTCATAGATTGAGGAACTCGGTGATGTTATAAGCAAGACAAGGATTTTTGTGTCAAACCGACACACATAATATAAGAGATATTGAAAAAAAAAGGATGCTCTTGTTATTACAGCCACACTTATTCAAGCGGTCCCACATCCAACATCAAGGCCTAAGACATATGTGGCAAACGAGAACATTCGGAGTTGATATGCTCGGTTTTTCCTCGAGGGCCATCTAGCGAGGATAAAATGTAAGAAAAGAATTGTTCCCCCAAGTCAACCAACGTTGGAAACATCCCTGAAGAAGTTGAAGATGAGCCTAAAACTCTACATTTTGTGAGAACCAAGAGGGCACATATGGCAACACCTACATTGGAGAAGTCCACCGAAAAGAGGTCGTAATAAGTGAAATGGAGCAACCACATGTTGAACAGGTTCCATTGGTTGAGGTTGAGCAACCAAAGACCATGGATCCTATTCAATCACCTATAAGCACAGTGGAGAAAGTGATTGTAACTCATGAAGTTATAGGACAAGAGACTCAAAATCAAGAAGAGCCAAAGAGTGAACAAGCTGAGGTGTCTTCTCCAATCCAGAGAAGAAGAGGTTGAGGTCACAAAGTCTACGAAAACAAGTGCTCAACTATCTTCAACCATGATGGAGGAATAAGTGAAGGACCAATAGACAGAAGAGGGAGAAACACAAGGACACTTTGTCCAATCTTTAGATAATTCAGAGGCACGGTTTGATGACTGTCTCACTCTCCTTGCACCCTAAGAACATATGATAGTGTCAAGTGCTCCCCAATAACAAAAACAAGGGGAAGGCAATGTTCAAACTGGAAGTTATGATGTGGATCCAACTGTAAGAGGTCGAAATGCCTCAAAACACACACACACACACACACAATTTTGCAAAACTCAAAAATACTTCAAAATAGTTCTCTTCTCATTCTTGAATCCACACTAATCTTTTACAACATTACAATCTTCCTTTTATTGTCCACTATCTCTAAAAAACCCTAAAATGCCACGAAACCCTAAAACACAAAAAAAAATACCTACTAGTAAAACACCTCGAATGGGCCCCAAATTTTGTGTATTAAATATGCCTTCATAAATAAATGTTTGCATCAAATCTTGGCTTATTATATAAAATAGAAAAAAAAATTAAAAACAACCAAAAAAACATTGAAGCCAATTTTAGACCACTAGATGAAGGAATTTAGCCCCGAAAATATGTTGAAATGACACCCAAACTTTATGAAAATGTTGGTAATTGTAAATTACTAATTAAGATCTATTACCTCTAAAAATTTCAAGATGATCCAACGGTCGGATCAAAAGTTCTAGCCTTGAAAGTTATGCTCCCACATCGAGTTCATAGCGGGAACAACCCTTCCAAGGAAGAGAAAGATAAAAGTGCGGATTGAGGAAGTTTACCTTCAAAGCATCATCTCCTTAAATCCATCAAGACCCCCACATAAAGCAAGATTTTTGTCAAGAAGCATGAGTTGGGGCCCAAGGAGATAGGCTTGTGGAGGTGTCTACCCCCAAAATAATGTATTAAAGGATGAAGCTTCCCCTTATGACTATCAGATCATAAAGATCCCACTAGGAAAGCATACCACTGAGGGTTTAAAACATGATGTTACTATGGCAGTCAATGGTCTCTTTTAAAAGATAGACAAGGACAAGGAAACCAAGGAGCAGTTAAGAGAGAAAGTTGATATCTTTTCAACCTATGTGCTAGAAATGGACGCAAGCTCCCCAACCAATCAAGAGGTAACCCCAACCTTCACCTCATAAGTGATCAAGAATGCTAAAACTTAAAACTATAGGGGAAGGCAACAAGGAAGTGGGAAAGTGAATTAGTGACAAGAGGTAGCAAGGCCATCAAGGACATCATTGAATGTCATAATCAGGTCTCTGAGTAGATTGAAGCAAACAAGGTCTTAATTGACAAATATCAAACAAAGATTGATTATTGTAATGGCTTATTACCCAAGCTCAAGGCCATAGTAGATTTGGGGGATGAAGTTGTGAAAAAGAAGGTATAGTCTCCTCAAATTGTAGAGGAAGACAATATGAATACAAAGGGGCTATCAAATTGAGAATTGAAACCTTGGAGGGATGCGTAAGCAAACTCCAAGACATAAGAGAAAAGGCAAGGGAGTATGTGGATGATATAGATTCAAAACTTGAAAGAATGCTCCCCTTAAAAGATATATACACCCGGGATCCGCAAATGCAAACAGGAAAGTTGATATTGATTATTCAACAGCAGACACGGGAGAGTTGGAGCCTCCTAAAAAAATTGATTATTCTTCTGTACAAAAATTTATTCATTTAGAAGGATATATTAATAAATTGGCCAAGAGAATTAAAAGGAAGAAAGTTATTTCCAATGAGTTTGACAACATTCTTTCCAAGCAAAAATAATATTCCTCTACCACGCAAGGCCAAATGAGGATCCAATTTTGGGTATGTTTGAAAGATTTGATGTATATAGGAATAAACTACAAAAAGGGTTGAAGCACAAACAAATGGACCTCGATCCGCCCCCTAGCGTTCTATATTCTTTATTCCTCATTCTTTATTATTTATTCATTTTATATTTGTTCTTTTCAAGGAGAATCAAATGATTTGATTGTAATGCATAATCAACTCTTTCCTAAGGTGTAAAAGAAATAATGGCAGTTGCAAAAGAAGACAAGAATTTGTTTACGAGAGGAAAGAATATTATCCACTCCTCCACGAGTTTCACCATGAAACAAAATCGTTCCAACCAAGGAAATCAAGATGATATTTTTCAATTTGGGTGCCTTGCCCATCCGAATAGCAAAGCAGTGACCATTGCCCCACGTGTATCTTGTTTTCAACATTTCATGGGGTATTTGGGAAATTCCCTTTTGGAGAAAATTTTGTATAAAAGTGAAGGCATGTCTTCACTTTAAGGGTTCTAATTTTGGGTTTCAACTAGGGTGATTGTGTCTTGTACAGTCACTAACAGGCATTGAGAGAATTTTCACGTCTCCCTTGTCAATTGAACACACATGACCATTTTTCCATGGATAAGTTTGTTATTTCCTAGTGTAAATAGAGATAGAATCAAGAAATGTATTCCTTTTTGTTGTAATTTTGTATCTATCATATCAATGAAATATAAAGAAGCACATTTTAGATCATTGTTTGAATTGGTCATTGAATGAATGTTGTTTTGTAGTGTTATTTAGCAATATATGTTTCAGTTATTAAAAAAATTATGCAATTGCAATTTGGGAGTGAATATTTGCTACCTTCAAATCTATCCTAGATTTTATGGATTTGGTATAGTAGATACATGAAGTTTAACTCACAAGTGTTTGTCTTAAAGTTTTCAGAAATTACATGGTAGTGTTTGCACAAATTGGATATCCATGAATGCAAATAACCCCTAAAAGTTTACATTACTTTGATTCCAAGCTCTGATCATCATAGGAGCATCAAGCTGAGATGATATATTGTAGTTTCTTCCCATTATCCACATCCCCTTTCATCTAAATCTCTACCACATAGTCCTATTCTACCTATGCAAACTACATTCACCCTCCACATCCAACTTGTGTTTGCTTGCATACCACATTATCTTTGCATATTTTAAGTGAGTTTGCCTTTGATCTTAAAGCTTAGCATTCTAAATGTCATTTAATTCCAAGTTGTCAACAACATCCTTTGAATGATGTTCATAATCATATCTCATTTGTCTCTAGTAGCTTGTGTCTAACATGTTAAGTATGTGCATTATTTGTGTGACAACTCCTTTGAGTAAGCATTGCATTTATGGCTATACTTCATTTAGATTGACCACCAATAATTGCATGGGATTGAACCATAATACCCCTCTCCCCTCAAACTTCCATCTGGGTCCTCTCACCCTAGTTTGGGCAAAGCCAACAATAACAAGAGTTAGCCACTTCTTTTGTATGTGCCTATCAGTCATTTTCAAAACTTGGTCATAGGAGAATGTTAGATATATCCCTAACTACAAACAACACATCTCAAACATCATTTTCAACACTTCTTTTTGTCATCCCTTTTTTGAATTACAGGAGTCTCTAGTGTAAAACTCGGAACCAACAGAACTAACATTTCAACGCTGCCAAACTCTGGTTGGTTGGAACAACCTAAGCAATAATTCATTTTGACAAACTCTCTTTTTTACTACCTCAAAACCCGACCTCTAGAAGTCTAGTGGAAAGGCACGTGTATTTTTCCTATGTAGAGTGATTCCAATACGTCTTTATATACTTCTTGGCACTACTAGAAGCAATGCCATGACAACCACATTCATTGATCATCTATAGTATGATTGTTGAAGTCTATTCAATAAAGATGTTGAAAGATTTTAAGGCAATGCAATGGAGGACTGCCTAATAAATAATTCCAAGTTGCAAATTCATCCACATGTACAATTCTTTGGACCCCTTTCCTTCTCAAAACATGAGGATTCTTATTGCTTGATCGAATGCAAAGTCCCTACCAAAAGAGGAAGGAGCAATTGAGGTGGGTAGCATAATATGTAACCATAATGGCCACACATTAAATGTTGGAAACCATTAGTGTACAAATTGCTTCATCTTACCGTGTACATAAAAAAACTCAATTGGGCCACAATATAGTTATCTTATACTTGGCATAAAATAGAGAAAATATAAAAGGCTAAATGCAATGTAATGCCAAACATTCCAGCTTAGGGGAACTACAAAGTAGCTTCCATGATGATGACCCAGACTGAGACATGCTCCCCTATTAATCACAGTTTACAAAAAGGTTTTAAAGAGAATTGGATTGTCTACACATTTCAATGGGTCCTACAAATCAATTAGGTCTAAAGAACACTAAAAATCCTCATCATCATTGTGCAGTACCCCTACAAGCATGAGTTCGATTTGAGGTGAATTTTAACAAAATATAAATACCCTCAAATGTGGCTTCTAGGCCCAGACATGTCATAATCTTGGTGGTCCATAACCCCTGTAAGTTCATCGCATGGTGAAGTGTTAGAAATGTACCCATTAAAAGAAAGTGAAACATGTTTTTAGAAAATTGCGTCTTTTTAATCAAACAGACGGTACATCTGAAATTTCTCCCAATACAGGCAATTATTGGAAGACTTAAGATGGTAGTTTATGACATCTTACACCTAAAAAAACATGCAGTTTGTAACATTTATATCATGTGTATCTCTCTTTATTTTTCACCCTCGTTAAATATATAATGAGGTTCCAAATTATTTTCATGAAATCAAGTTATTATAGCAGTACCAAACTGAAGCAAAAGAATCACTTGTCTTTGGGTGATATTCACTTGCACGTCGCCTAATAGAGCAAGAGGATTTTAAATTAACACCATTGAAGTCATGATTTCACTGAACATACCCTACAAGTCATGATTTCGCAAGAAATTGTTAGAGTGATTCATTGTCTTTTGAACTTTGTAGTAAGATAAGTAATTTAAAGCGGTTGAGTAGGTAGGCTTTTCCTAACTTATGAACATTTAATAATTTCTGTATGATATCTCCTCCAATGCAATCGTCCATTCTCTCTCTTTTACTCCATTTGGTTTTCAAAAATCCCCTTAATAAAAATGCCATACACATCAACAAAATTGATAATTGATCTGTTGTATCTCAAAAAGGAAAATAGAAAATCTTGTTAGAAGATGCACAAAGAAGAAAGAATACATAAGGCAAAAACTACGCTATCTAAATGACAGTGTAGGGTGTATTTATTGTAAGAGGAATTACAATTGGTTGCATAGTTTAACAATCGTATAACCTGTTCAATATGCTATATAAGCATCGTCATTTTAACACCCCCTCTTAATGACTAACCTAGAAACTATACCAAGTTTATCCCGAAACTTGACAAACAAACAGAAAGCACCAAGAGGTTTAGTCATTACATCAGCAGACTGCTCCTGAGAAGGACGAGAAATGAAGAGAGATTTCACTGAGTCAACCAATTGTGAATATAGTGATGATGAATCTCAATATGTTTAGTGCGGGCATGATAGATAGGATTTTTGACCATCTTCAACACACCTTGATTATCACAAAAAGTTAAAGAGGTGTAGCGAGTGACTGTGAAAACTGAAAATCAACCAAAATGATGAAGCCATATCGCCCTTCGCAACCAGCACTAACAACAACCTTGTATTCTATTTATGTGGAAGAGATAGCCATGGTGGGCTGAAAGCTTCTCTACCTGAGAAATAACTCTGAACCAAAAGAGAAGATATATCCGGTGGTAGATCTCCGAGTATCCAATGAAGTCAGTCATGTGTAGCCAATCAACGTGAAATCTGCAACTCTCGATACAAGATGCCAAAGTCAAGAGTTCCTTTGACATACCTTAACACACGTTTTGTTGCTCCCCGGTGAATGAGTTTCGGTTTAGACAAAAGCGAAAAAGATAACTCACATGACAAAACACAAATCTAGTCATGTAGTGGTGAGATAGATCAAACTATCTACCAACATGCATAATGTTTCATCGATAGGTGGTGAATCATCATGTTTGAAAGTTTCAGCCCGACCTCCATAGGTGTAGATGATGAATTACAATCATACATCTTAAATTTTTGCAAAAGATTCGTGGCATATTTAACTTGAGAAATGAAAATCAAGTGATCTTGTTGCCAGAATTCTACACCAAGACAATAATGAAGGAGGCCTAAATCAGTCATGTCAAAAGCAGTGCATAAATCTGATTTTACCTTATGAATCGCAGCATCTCCACTGCCTGTGATGGCAAGGTCATCAACATAAACAATAAGAATCACAATGTCATCATTTGTGCTTTTGACATAGAGATTCGGATCAGAATGACTTCGTTTGAAGCCCGAATCTCTGAGATGTGTATCGATCTTAATATACCAGGCTCGAGGAGCCTGCTTAAGCCATACGAGGACTTAATCAACCTGCATACCAGATGCTCACGACCACATGCCTGAAAACCCTCAGGTTGAGTCATATACACTTCTTCCTCCAAATCGCCATTCAAGAATGCACTTTTCACATCCATCTGATATATTTTCCAACCAAATTGAGCGGCAAAGGCAAGAAGTAACCGAAAAGTGACCATCTTTGCAGTAGGAGCAAAAGTCTCCTCATAATCTATCCCCTCCTGTTGCGAAAAACCTTTTGCAACAAGTCGAGCCTTGTACTTATCCAAAGTACCATCTGCTTTACACTTGATTTTGTACACCCATTTACAACCAATAGGGTGTTTACCTGGAGGTAATGGCACCAACTTCCAGGTATCATTCTTAATCAAGGCATCATACTCGATTTGCATGGCAGTTTCCCATTCTGGTATGCCTCGTGCATCAGAGTATTTTTGTGGCTCGCGAATATGGAGAAGATCAGAAGCAAGAGCAAATTGAGCTTGCTCGAGTAATCAAGCAAGAGCAAGTGGAGACAAATCGTCTCGTGCCATCTGAATAGTAATCAATCCACTTGGCCGTCTAGAGACCAACCATCTAAGAGTGGAGACTTAGGAGGTGAAACCAATGCAAGTTGATATGAGAATGGAAAGACTCACCATCAGCAAGGAAAAGACCAGAATCGGGCAAGGAAAGAGAAATCTCTGTGACCACCCCTTGCTGATCGCTGCCATGTTGCTGGTCTATTTGCTGATTACAGCCAAAGAAAGACTATTTCTTTTACATCAACATCACGACTAATAATGATTTTATTAGTGGAAGTATCAATCAATCTATATGCTTTAGAATGATCACTATACCAAAAAAGAAATATCTAGAACTTTTGGAATCTAGTTTACTCCTCTTACGATCAGGAACCAAAGTATAAGCAGCTGAACCAAAAATACGAAAAGTTGATACCTCTGGTTTGATTTTGGACCATGCCTCCTCTGGTGTGATCTCCTGCAAGGCTTTGCAAGGACTGCGATTGAGGATATAGACCGTTGTATTAACAGCTTCTCCCCAGTATGTGTATGGCACTCCATGAGTGTGCATCATACACCGGGCCATCTCCATGATGGTTCTATTCCGCCTCTCAACCATCCCATTCTGTTGGGGAGTATATGGTCTTTGTCAGTAGCTTTGAATCCCTTCTTTCTCACAAAAAACATGAAGCTGTTTAGAAGTGAATTCACCCCCATTATCGGATCTTAAAGTCTTTATCCATGGCTGAGTGGTCTAATTCTCCACCAATGCCTTGAACTTGACAAAAGAAGCAAAAGCACTCAGACTTCTTTTTCAAGAGATAGATCCACATCCGCCGAGAGTGATCATCCACCAATAAGAGAAAATAACGTGCACCAAGGACTGTGGGAGTCTTCCACGATGGCTCACATAGATCTGCATGGACAAGATCTAAGAGCCCCTTTGCACACCAAACACCTTCATGAGGAAAAGGTTTCCGCTTTTGTTTTTCTGGATAGGAGGCAAACCAACAACCATGTTGTCTTTATGAAGACGGGCCAAATACGGAAGATTGAGATGCCCATATCTTTCATGCCACAAAACACTGGTATTTTCTACCACAACTAAGGCATGCAAGTTGACCGTGGCAGGATCAACGAGTCTGTACAAACCTCCATGCCCAATTCCCAGGGCAACCACCTTATTATGCTTGACATCAGACACAATACATTGTTTACCAGAAAAGTTTACAGAGATATGAGGATTATCAGTTAATTGACTGATGGATAACAGGTTCTTATTCATGTTAGGCACATATCTAACACTCTTCACAAGCAATTTAGTGTTATTATTTAACATGATACGAACATCCCCAATCCCTTCCACAACATGTGATCTCCCATCCCCTAAAGTAACTGAATCAGAAGAACATGAATTAGCATGAAAAGTAACATACCAATCTCGTTGACACGTGAAGTGTCGTGATGCGCCGGAATCAAAAAACCAGCACCGTTTAGGGCTGCCACCATCCGAGCAAGATGCCATGAGGGCATACTCATCTTCTGACTCGTGTTCAATTGTTGCCACATGTGCTTGCCCCTTCTGCTTCTTCAGGGCACTTAGTCAGCCGACAATCCTTCTTCACATGACCAAGTTTGTGACAATAGTAACACTTTACTTGAAATTTAGGAGAGGAAGGCGACGCATCGGCTGTCGCTTCCACTTTCCTTTGGATTTGTGCAGCAAATGCACTCTCAGTTGTCGACTGGACTCTTGAACTTGTGTCTATCTCCGTTCATACTGCAGCGGTAGGAACTCACCTTGTCAAGCGTAAGAGTTTGACTCTCACCCCATTAAATGAAGAGCCTCCACGAAGAGTCATACGAGAAGGGCAAATTGTTTAAAATGAGAGCCACCATATCATCATCATCAACCGGCTTGTTGATGGAAGCAAGCTGATCTCGGAGATCTTTCATCCGAAGTAGGTGCTCAAACAGCGATCCACCTTGTAATTTTACGGAAAAAAGCATATTTTTGAGGTATAGAACCCGACTCTTCTCCGACCTCGATATTTGTCCTTCAGACTAACCCACAATTTACTCACCTCAGTGGCATTCCGGACCTCAAGGATCAATTCATCCAATACAGACAATTTTAATAGTAGAAGAGCCTCCAGATAGCGTTTGTCATAATCATTCAAAATTCTGCCGTCTCTCTCGACACCGTGATTATTTTCTCAAAACCACGAAATTTTGCAGTGTCAAGATCTTATGGCTCCACACATTAAAATTCATGCTCGTTAATTTTTGTGTATCGGCAAAATCAAATTTGCAATGTTTGACATTTTATTATTCCAAAGTAATAGAAAATAATAAAATATCAATTTTCCAGCAAATAAAATTAAATGAATTACTTCCAGCAATATACGTGGTTGTGGGAAAATATTTTATGTGGCAGGGAAATATTAAAACACCAAATAGTTTTATAAAAATAAAACCTTTTGCCTCCTATTTTCTCCACGACTTTGTTGCTCACGTACCAACGTCTCACGTATTTCCCGTGTGGATCTCCACGATCTTCCAACTTCTCACGACAACAAAGCCAATGATTTTGTTGTCACGTATTTCCTTTTTGGAATAGATGGTGCCATGTTTCCGCGTTTTCTTCAACGACGATCCAAATTCTACCTTCCTCCACGGCTTTACAGACGATTGTATTGTCTCACGTTTTCCTTTGACGCGTTTTTCTCTTCAATGGACGTCATGTGCCCTCGTTTTTCCTCGTTATGCGGGAACCTATATCTTGCCGTCGACCTCACACACTTCAGTTTGCCCGTCTTCCTCAATGGCGCGATCATACGAAAAACGCTCTACTACCAATGTTAGAAGATGCACAAAGAAGAAAGAATACAGAAGGCAAAAACTGCGCTGTCTAAATGACACAGGCAGGGTGTATTTATTGTAAGAGGAAGTTACAATTGGTTGCACAGTTAACAACCGTATAACTGTTCAATATGCTATATAAGCATCGTCATTTTAACAAATCTTAGTTATTACTTTGACATAACACAGCTTCCACTATACGAACTCAAATGGGAACCTAAAGCGTAAAGCATATTATAAATACTGCAGGCCAAGTAATTTTCACCTGAAAATAAAGCATAGAATCATCCTCCATGCAATACCACGGGGCTAGAATTTAATGGGAAAATGAAATTGGAAATGTAATATTATTCAAATGATAAATTAGGAACCAGAAACAATAAGGCTATAGGATGAAATTAAGAAAGCGTTTAAAAGCGATTTTCCGAGCAGGGAATTATGTATCTTGCTACAAATGTGTCAGTATTAGTTTTATTTGCAGACCCAAAAAAACGACAAGAAGCAACTTCACAGAAATTATAAATGCATCTTTAGTGTAGAGAGATAATTAACTAGTTTGAAGATGTGGAATGTGTTGCCACTGCTATAAATAAAACCACACTAGTAGCAATATAAAAACCCAAAACCTGTAGTTTATACCAATTAAAGAGAGTATACAGATCACTGATCATAGCATCATGAGGAAATCTTACATCGACTATATTTCAGATATAAAACATTGTACCAGTTGGGAAAAAATGTATATTACCTAGCAGAAAACTTTGAATCTTGTAAATGCTAGCATGAGAGGATCTATTTTTATTTTGTAGTAGTAGCAAGTACAATGGTAGAATTTTCATAGTGAGAAGATAATTGTATTAAGCACATTGTGGTTTACCCTAACAAAATTAGCTGGTTTGGTTCTCAAAGACGTGGAAAGAAAATCCTCCTGTTTCCTACTTCAGCCTGAAACAACAACTTCAAAGTTACGAACAACGCTTCTGGGAACATCCAAAGTAATATTGTATCAAATATTAAATAGTGCATGGCAAGTATATTTCATCTGAAAATAAAGCATAGCATTCCACTCTGCCAGAATGTAACACAGAAAATAAACTTGGAATATGTACATTTATTTTCAATGAAAACTTGGGAACTGCAAATAATGAAAGCTGAAGAATAAGATAAGGAAGCATTTTTGAGTCATTTTCCAAGTGAGAAACATTTAGTACTAATCTATCTGTAATTATTTTATTTGCACAACAGAAAATGAATGCCAGACACATCTCAGATTCTCAACAGAAAACAGCAATACAGCTCTACTGTATATAGATAGATTTAACTAGGTTAGAAGCTGCAGAGTGTGCTGCATCTGCTATCAACAAGCTGCATCTGAGGCAAACCAAACTTATGGTTTATTCTAAACAATGGCAGCATACAGATTGTTGATCAAATCATCAAACCATTAAAAAGATCTTACAAATAATCCACTTCAGACAAAGCATTGCAATGGCCAAGAAAGATAAGATTGCCTAGCTTTAAACATTTAATTTCTTGCAATCGGTTGCATAAACGGGAAATTAGAAAAAACAGCATGGACAATTGCAAATTTTGGTAAGTACTGAAAATGTAAGTTCTATTGAGTATATGTTGGTTTACCCTAGATTTAAGGGGAAAATACCAGGACAACTAAAGACAGGTAAGGGCGTACCTATGAGGTCTTATACTGATCATCTTTGTTAAGCAGCTTAATACTAAGCCATGATAACAACCCCAAAATAGAGGAAAAATTAAACATTTCAATATTCAAAATTGTCCTTTCCCCTCTTGTTAGCCTGGAAGCAGCTAAACTATGCATTTTTAGTTTTCATACAAACCATATTTTGTGTGGAATCTAGTACAGTGAAAGTATGATTGTTTCCAATAATTCAAAACTGTCTACAGACATAAAACTTTAGAAGGCTCCGCTTTTCTAGTCAAATATTACCTGTTACACTTTTTCAAGGCCCCTTGTCATTACTAGTAGTGAGAACGTAAGTATCTAAGACTAAACTAAATGCCCAAGGAAAAACTATATTTCATAAGAAAAGGGCGGTTAGTTTGGTGTCTAGATCCTTGGATAGTGTGATAATCTCCACTACCAAACTCCCTGTACATACAGCTGCCAATAATTTTTATATTTTCTTTCCCTAGAATATTTTTTTACAAAATTGTGCAGAATGTTGAGTTTGTTATCTCAGTTTTTGTTGCTCTATATCTTAACCTTTGTGGTTTATAGTTTTCACATTCAGAAAAATGGTAAGAAATGGTAAGAAAAATAAACAAATGGCAACACAAAGGACTACCACCACCATTAAAGAACACATTCTAAGCATTCCCACCACAATGGACCATGTTCCTACTTAAACCTTGAATCCTCTGGGTTAATAGAAGTTTGACTTTGATGCAACTTTGAAGAAAAAACAGGGACAAGCTAGAGAAGTTAATTGTGAGAACACAAAAAAGGTCACTTGGGTTTATCCTGATGTGATAGTCCACGCCCAAAAAAATGGAGTCAAATTAAAAGCTTTAATTCTACGATTGACTCTGTGCTTGAAAACAGGTGCCATGTACCTAAGTGTAGGCAATTCCGTTTTATAAATTAATTTAATCCAAAGGGAAATGGAAGAATACAACTTGGCAACCAAAGGATTTCTTGGAGTAAGTCGAGGGTCTTCCAAGAAAAATTTAAATTTTGAATTTCAAACAATCTGAAGAAGATAAAACTGCCCAATAGATGGGCATCCTTGGAGACACTCCAAACTTTGATCAACAATTATAATCTTGGGCGTTAGAAAAAATCCCTTTCTAGTAAAGGAGTAATTACTCTTCCACCAGCTTTGGAATAAACAAATCAATAACTATTAAATATAAAAATATTTAAAATAACCAATAGCTGATCTGAAAATATTAAAGTCCTTGACAAATCATTTTTGTTCAATGATAACCAAAATGTCATATCGAAAAGGGTAGGAAAACGGTTATAGACAACACATTGAGGATCATAGTTATAGTTCTCGATCAAGTATTTTCTTTAAAAGTGTGCTTTTGTTTCTATTAAAGATGTCTCTGACAGAGTGTGGTGTAATGGAGCCATCCTCATCGAGCACAAAAAATGATGTCAACAAGGTTGTAAAAGAGATGATGGGATATCCACTCATACATTTCAAAGAGTGAACGGCAAAATAACAGGAATGAAGGGCAAAATGCAGTCCATACTTCATCAAAGCTACAAGACCATGGTCAACGGACACTGCTTTAACAAGAACTCACTTTATTGTTTTAAGAATTGGTACTCTTAGAAGGCTCCGCTCCTCTTAGAAGTGATTCTTTTAGAAGGCTCTGCTCCTCGCATACTCCATCTGCCTGCCTGGGAATGATCAAAACACAAACAAAAGATGCCAGTGGAATACAATTTAAAGTCCTATAACTTTGAAAAGGATGTATGTTTACTTCAAAATTCTAACAAATACTATAGGCATGGTGTATAGTAACATGAGATAATAATGGCTTTATTGCATTAGGTAATGCACAGTACAATGCTTGGTACAAAGAGGGCTTGTCGCATCAGCACCCTTACAAAAACATTCAACTTGCTACTTGTAAGATTAACGGATGTTGGTTAAGACCCAACAGTTCATAATGATATATAACTAATATATACACTACCAAAGCTACATTAATTAACGACATAACAAAGTCGGCTACCAAAACATGTGCTTTATTAATTTGCTGAGGACAATATTTAATGATAACAAGACAGACTACAATATCTCCCCCTTTAGGCAGATCAGTGTCCCTTCCAACACAGCCTAGATACAAAATGATAAAAATGAGATGGTGGAGGGAAGAAGACGACATCCGAGGAAGATTGCAGCTAACGAAGAGATTGCTGGTTAGCGCCACTACTGCTATTTGCTGGAAAAACAGCTGGAATTCGTTTGTGTTGCAAATCACCTAAAAATTACAAGACCCTTTTCCCGCTGAAAACACCCAACTCAAAATTTTGTTTTTTATAAACAAGTTCTGCAGTCTGATTTTCCCAATAAAGTTATAAACACTTCTGGCTGAAATTAATTCTGAAAACACTTGAATCCAATAAAGATTTTTATTTTTTCTGTATGCTGAAATTTTATTGAAAAATATGGCAGCTCTCCCTGTAATCACTGTTTCTTTCCTTTCAACTCCTCTACAGCAAAATTCTTCAAAAACAAATAAACTTCATAATGACAGTGAACAGCTAAATGAAACATCGAAAAGCATTGTACCGCACTATAACAAAGTGTATGGCACTGTAAGAAAGAGCATGGCAATGTAGTATAGCTGTATGACATTCATAGCAGATTCCATAACTGTGTGGCACTGTAGCATAGCTGTACAGCACTGTAGTGCTACCATAACTGTGTGATACTGTAGCAGGTCCATACGGTGATTCAAAAAATCATGCAGTGCAGAGAATGGGACATTGAGAAACAATTGCACGGCGATCAAGTCAGCCTCGCCATCCGGTGTGGGAGTAAAAGAAACATAGGGTGGATGAGGAGCAGCATAGAATGGAGGAGCAGCAGCATACAGCAGACAAGCTGCAATGTATGGTTGGTAATAAGAGCTGACATATTATGAATGAAAGCAGTACAGTGGAAACAAAGAGTTGAGCGTGGAAGAGCTGCCATATGGTTATAAAGAAGTAGCGACATTGGGCAAAGAGGACCCCGCAAAAATTTGAACGTATGGTAAACTAGCAGCACTTGTACTTTCTGAATTTATGACCATACTTCCACATCACAGTCATAAAGCCCTTCCAAACATTTGTTATGGCAGCATATCTTTAAATGCCCAATTACCTTTAATTCAGTGTCAGATCTTTTATTTTTTTAAATTAATCCTCTGGACTGGAAATTCTTGTGCCTTAAATACTTATCATGCCCATGCATTGCCGCCTCTTTCACACAAGTGCCCTCGGTTTAAAATTCATGTGCTGCGAGTACTGGTCATAGCAATACTTCCGCAGCCTCAACATGACCTCAGTAGTCCAATGTGCAATAACTCCATGTTCATCTAGGGAGATCATATTTGTGTCTAACATCAAAAGTAGTCCACGCTTCTAGAGGTCATACTTCACCTTCCATTGTAATTTTATCCTTAGACCCCAAGTTCATGCTCACTATAGGCGGCTTTGTGAACTTCAAGTTGGCTACACTTTCCAACCAATGTACCGGCTTATTGTCAAACATGACTTCCCTGACTGTGTATTCTGTGAATTTAGGAGGGTAAGCTAGCTGTGACATTGAAGGTCTAGGAATAGTTGACATTGCTGACTTTTGTCTCAGGTCGTCCCTTTGTGGCCCTTCATTTATCTCCATAATTCAATGCCATTGCAATCCAGCTGGAACACCTCATAATCCTCCATTTGCCAATGGAACAAACCACCAAGGGACTTTGTCTCATCTTTGCAGCACAACTATAACTCCATGATCCCTTTATCGTTTGGCTACATAGTACCTTGGTTTCCACCTCTCGAGCAATCTTCTTCAGAATCTGAATCCGATGAGTCGGACGAGGCTGGTTCCTCACATACTGTCGAACTCTTTAGATCTACTACATATTTCCAGCCTTTGTTTTCAAAGTAGAGTAGATTTTTCTTCCAATTGTGAACGACTTTGACTTCTATCAATCAAACTACAACCCAATAATGAACCATAGACTTTCTTTTGTAATGAGATGAATACAAAATTCAATTGGGTTGGGCTCCAATAAATACCTTTTGTGCCATAATTGCGCCCAACCCCTTTATGTTATGTGTCGGCTCCACCCAATTGAAAGGTTGAAGGCCAAATAGTTGGCTTTGTGAGACTTTTACAAGAATCTCTAGAAGAACATGCACACTAAAACCATCATCCACACTGGCATTCGTTAGATGTTTCCCAAATATATCGATATGTACTACTATTGACTATCGAGCTAATTTCATTGTCAGGAGCATGGGATCAATCACTTGATCACCTAAAAATAGGGCTCAACTATAAGTTCAATATATTGTTGCTTGTTCTACCCATTGTCTGATGTTACATCCAACGTTTTGTGTGGCATTGCCTGCTGTGTGTTAGTGCCATTTTGGGTACAGTGGTGGTTATTGCATTCGTTAATTTTATAATGCTTTGTAGTAAATCAGCTAATTTTACAGGTAGAATGGTCTACAAGACTTGTCTTCCAATTTCTTTGTCAGCCTCAAGTCTACAAATCACCATATTTTTGTGGTCTTCATTCTTCAACCATGACTTCCACCTCACCTCAACCAATATTACTTCCTTCATTGTTGGGTCAAGGTATATGGCCTTTTCATTTGAGCTTTCATGATTGTCATTACCTCTTCATCCTTTGCTATGCCAATCAAGTTGACATTCACTTCAGATGCTTCCTTTGAAAATTTAGACAGCTGAAATCATCATAATCCCCAAGCCCCCATAATCTACAAAGAAATCTGTAAACAATCTCTTGCAAAATGTTCCCATTAGTAACACTTTTGACATTATATGATCAGTCAACCTTGGGGGTTGCACTAAATCCGGCAACCACATCCAACACTATTATTTTGACGTCAGTTGTTTCACTTATTCAACACAGTGGGTTATGTTGATTGCTTCCTTGAGAGTGAAAAGTACTTGGGTATTCTTGTTTCACAAATTGCACATGCAATCCTTGACTAAATGCCTTATTTAACGAATCCCACACAACAATTTCTTTCAAAAATTCACCTTGGTGTGACCTACTTTGTCATCTGAACACCAAAGATCCTTGGCGCAATTCTTAGTATCTCCCTTTAAATCTTTCATCATTCGAAGCATGTATCTTCTCAAGGCTTGAACCGATCGAAGTTCATTGTAATCACTTTGGACTCTCAATCATCTTTGCCTCTTCCTTGATTGTGTGGATGTTTTGTTCTTGTTTGCTATATTCATCACTTTACCCTCAATGAACCATTGCTTCTTCAAACCGCCGATTGGTGTTCCTTCACAAATTTTCCCGACAATCCCTCGACTCTTAAGAGGTAGGCTCGTCTTAGAGAAGCTTAAACTCTTTTTCAAATGCCATATGCAGTTTGTCCCAAGAAATCTTATCACTTGCTGATGCATTTATAAACTAGTCATTTGTCAACCCTCCCATTGTGGCTAGGAAAATGTTCTCCATTGTCGGTCCATTCGAAACTCCAAATAGTAATTCATGTTCTACAATGTTGCACAAGGTCTTTAGCTCCATTGCCAATGAATTTTTGAACTTTTGCCTCTCTGAATGTGGACTTAGTGGAGTACTCGTGACCATAATTATCAACCTTGTCTGACTTTAATTCTAGCTTTGACGCAAACCTTAATATGAGCCTCCTTCAGAAGGTCGGCCCTCAACATTCCTCAGTACTATCAAACCCATCAATATCATTGACCCTTCCTTCAACCTAGGGGATCCATACACTACTTTGCTCGCCGTCAAGTGCCTCTCCTTCATTGCCCACCCTAAGTTGTCCTATCATCTACTCTAGTGCATTTTGCTCAACTCTATCACTAATCCCCAAATTGCCAACTCTTTTCAAATACGATCAAATGAGTTTTGAAACTCTAAATTATTTTACTATGATATAATCTAAAAACATTGTGTTTAAATTATTAAGACTTGTGATTAATGAAAATAGAACCTTGTTTCATAATACAAGTACATTTTACATGATAAATTTATATTTATTTATGTTGGTTAATCAAGATTTGACAATAACTACACAAGAAAAATTCTCAAACTTTTAACTAATCTTGGTAGGTAAAGTATTGTATGCATATCACGTGATAGTAAGAGATTCCCAAATTGTCAACACTCATGCCGTCCAGCTAAATATTTACATCAAATACTTTCCACAAAAAATTCAACATTTTAATTATGTATGGATCTATGGTCTTTATTAGTGTGATTAGTAAAAAATTGAAGAAAGGAGTGAATTTGAGTGAAAATGAAGCTACATGCAATTAAAGGTAGTGTATATATGAAGAGTGGAGCGGTACACACCTAAATCCCTAGAAAGATATGACATCTATTACAAATAAACATGTAACATGTAAATGTTAGCTATCTAGGATGAACCTATTTCTTAAAATGTGTATTGAATAGAATACTTTCAAAGACACTATTAGGTGACCTCCGAGTCTTAGCTTCACATTGGAGGTGTCAAAACATTCACACATGGATCATTGGGATCGAATAGTGCAACTTTTTATGAGGTGATGATATCATGCTCATGTTGTTAGTATCTATTGTGACATGTCATTGGTATCAATAAATATTTTGCATTGAAAGTATTTATGTATCATGCGTTCAACTTCAAATTCATAATCAACGACATTTTCATATCAATACATCAACAAACTGTCATTATTATTAATAAGAATTTGCATCGAATGTATAAACGTATCATGCATTCAAATACATAATCGAGAGAGATTTTCATATCAATAAATCGACAAATTGTTGATTACATTTCTTTTTTTATTTTTATGAAACCCACCCATCTTACAATCATATAGAACAAAAAAATTCAAAACATCATTTGATTAGCATAGCTCTCTTGCTATTTCTAGGTGCGCTCTCATTCCTGCACATAGAAAACTTCTTTCTTAAAAATATATTCTAGGCATTAATAAAGAAAAATAAGAAATAAGAATTTGAATGAAATTGAGTTAAATGCAAAGGCACTTGTAAATAATAAGAGGGGAATGGCACATGCCTAAATCCATCAAGTGACCTTGCATAGTTTGATTCCATAGCTTCACAATAATTATATCCATCGCCGTGATCAAATGACGGGCAATGTCTCGATCACTCTAATCTTGTCCAATTGTCAACCCCGTAGCATTATTTACTAGATTCATCAAATCTTCATACTTGTTAATGTCATCTCACCTAAACCCGGGACAACAACATCCCTCTAGGCCATATTGACCTAGAAGAAGATGTATCTCTCCATCAATCTTGCATCGACTAACTTCAACAACTTCATGATAACCATATTCATCGCCATGAAACTTCTTCACAATGTCCACAAAAGAACACGCACACTCACCCAAAAATTATCCTTGTAAGCTCTAATATTTGCCATTTACCTTGCCAAATCTGACCATTATTCTGTGTGCTCTCACTTGTCTTTATTCCTTCAACTAAACAAATAGATGGCCCGCTGATTTCTTTGAAGCCCTCACATACTTACAGCTCTGACAACAACAGTATTGTCGAGTTTCCCTCTACTTGTTTGTTGTTGACCACAAGTGGGCAGTACCATAACATCACCTTTAGAACCATGTCCAACATGAACACCTTGCTCTGATTTCAAAACATTTTCTTCAAATCTTCTTTCGGATAATAACATGCCCTCATCCATATTTCTATCTAAATTTATATAATTTAACACTTTCTCTTCACATTCCTTCTGTACTCTTCCTCCTTCATTAGTGATGTGGAAATCAATTGCATAATCCCATGAAACCCAGGGATTTTTTATTCTTAGATGTGACTTTAAAGAGACAAAATAGCCTCATATTTTCAAATTATTTCATCTTTCACATTTATAACCTTATCTAAAAAAATTGTTTAGGGTCGAAAGCACGGAACTTCCCATGATTGATTCCTTGTGATATGCATTAATTTCTCTATCATTTAAGTAACAGATGTTAAAACCTAATCTTGACTTTCACCTTTTGTCCCTTATTCATCATTCTTGTTTGTGCAATACCAATAGTCAACATGGTCACCATGGTACACAAGGGACTATATTTAGTCTAGATTAATATTGACCATTCCTCGCTGCTCAAAGCTTTCTTCAGGTTATCACCCAAGCTTTTCAATGACAGTAGATGAAATAGCAATATGTTACAACCTTGGGAAGTTCGATTGATGCATTTTCCCAAATTATTCTCATTTAGTTTGTTTTTCACAAAATTTGGTTCGCCAATTCCCTAGTCTTCCTTATTTTATTATGTTCCTTCTTTTGACATTAATGATCAAGCATCACTTCATTGCCTTAATTTTTCCCTGAATTCTACGAGTAATTAATTCTGCTTTTCTGAATATATCTAATAATTAAACTTTTGTACAACCATCCACCTCCTTAATCTCTTGAAGGCTACTCTTAACACTTACAAATCAATCAGTCTTGTTTTTCTTCATGTCAAAAAGCGGATGTCAAAAATACACAATCCCTTGCCTTTGTAGTTGTGTAATCATTGTAGGAAAACCAAACATGCATCATAATCTTCAGTTTTCTTAATGGTCAATTTGTCATGTGCTCATGGCAGCTACATTGTAGGATACTGAAATAATGTGCAACCATGTTACCAACTCACCTAGCACCATGGCATGCCATTGGATGCCACATCATCAACAATGCCATATGTACAAAACAAGTCAACCACAAGAAATAGGTGGACTTCTGGAGATCTTGAACTTTTTGACAATAACTTTTTTGGCAATGACTGATCTAGGCCTGTTTCATCACTTTCTTGGCATGGGGCATATTGAAGATCATAACTCAATTATAGTAACTCAATACAATATTTACCATCTCACCTCACACTATGGTATGCCAATGGAGGCCATGTCATCAACAATGCCATATGTACAAAACAAGTCAACTACAAAAATTGCTGGATCCTGGAGGTCTTGAACTTTTTGAATGACTAATCTAGGCCTGCTTCATCACTTTCTTGGCATGGTTATATTCAAGGATCAGAACACAAGTATAGTAGCCTAATCATAATATACTTGTAACATTCAAATCAAATTTAGCATGATTGACTATAAACATATCTCTATACCTATTGAAGGTATCAAACTTGATCCAAAACCTACATGTGAAAAGGAAAATCCTACATTATACAAGCAAATGATTGGAAATTTAATTTATCTAACCATTACTAAGGAAAATATTTCTTATATTATAGGTGTTGCTTCGAAATTTATGCAAGATCCATACCTAGATTATTGGAAAATGACAAAGAATATATAAGTATATCAGAGGTAAAGTTAATTATGGTTTTTATTACTCTTGTACAAATGATGCTAAATTAGTTGATTAATGTGTTGCTAACCATGCTGATGACATTGCAAATAGAGAATCTACTTCTGGATATGTATTTAAGTTTGGTGTAGAAGCAACAACCTGGAGCAACAAAAAGTAACCTTTGAGTGTCTATTTCATCTACATAAGATGAATATAAAAGTGTTATGGAAGTTGTGAATGAAACAATGTGGTTGAAAAGATTGTTGGAAGAACTTTGTATGAATGTCAATAAAAGTGCAACACTTCTTTATGACATCAAAAGTTGCATAGCTCTAGCACATAATTCAATTCAGCATCAAAGAACAAAGCATATCTAAATACATATGCATTTTATCAAAGAAAAAGTCCTCAATGATGAAAATGATCTTCAATTTTGCCCAACAAATGATCAAATGGCAGATATGTACACTAAACCTCTTTGTACTGCGAAAGTTTGCACATTCAAAACAATGTTAAGCCTTTCATATTTGCAATTTAGGAGTGTGCATGACAATGCCACCCCCTAACGGTCTCCTTGTACCTTTCTTCTCTATACATATTCTCTATTGTAAAAAGCATTGTTAAATTCACCCTATGTGATTTTGTGTAAGCAGCACCCTATGTGAGTTTACAGAGCAACTAAAGAAGCATTATACAATGGAGATTCCTTGTATTATAAAAGGCTCCAAAGACTTATGTAAGACTTCATGTAAGCATTTATCCATGAGGAACTTAGGGATATTAGGTGTTAGATAATCTCATTAACATGCTAAGCTTAATCATCCCATATGATTAATGGATTGTAATTTCTTTTGTATAGCGTGTATCTCCATTAAACATTAAGGGAGAGTGCTGGAATATATAATGTTTGTGGGGACAAGGCCATATTGTGCTTCACATATTAACAAATGTATCTCAAGTAATTTAAACATGATTTTATATTAAATATAGACTTATATAATAAATAACAACTAATTGAATTAGTTGTGAAGTGAAAATATAAACATTCATTGTTGTTATAATCGATCACTATCTATGTATCAAGTGTTACACGGGGACGCGTCTAATGTCCCCTTTTCCCAATCGAAGACCTTTGGCCCATTTCGTCAACCCGATGGCCAAAGGAAAAATATAAGGGTGACTTAAGTCACAATAAGTTATTACAAAGTGCAAAAAATATTAATAAAGCACTTGTATTAATTTATTTGACTTAATAATAAATTTGTAATCTCTAAATAGGTGCATTGGGTCTAATATTATGTTGTATCCTTTCTAGGGAAAGTAGAAAAGAGACCCATCCTAATTTTGTGTCATCCCTAGGTAAAAATGCTCTTGGACAAAGAGGAAAGTAGAGTTTAGAAAGAATAAAAGTTATTACTCTTCCCTAGGAAAGTGCGATTTGGCATGAGAGGCCAAGATGAACATTAGGAGTCATCCCTAGAAAAGTGCGACCTGGTTTGGTCATATTTTTAGGGTATTTTGGCACTCTTCTCTCATGGAAGATGAAAAAGTCATTTTGTAATATTTTCTATATAAAAAGAAGAGGGGCAGCTTGGGACACCACCATTGTAATCATTTATCATTTCTGAATCTAATCTTAAGCCAAGTGCTTTTGTATAAAATATTCTAAATAAACCCTTGGTATATTGCCTCTCAGAGGGCGAAAACCCTCTTAGAGATTAGGAGGAATTTCTAAATTTGGATCTTCCATAGAGCTTATAAGAGTTTCGGTTTGCACATTCAAAGCAATGTTAAGGAGTTTTGCAATAAAGGTGAAGAATTCATGCAGCAGAGTCACTTGTATTTTTTCTCTATGGAGCATATGTGGCTGGTTTTCAATGTCTTGGCGCATCTCAGGTCTGAATTTCTTTATTATTAATTGTACTATATTATAGGGAGTCCAAATAAGCATTTTCCAGTGATTTTGGAAGGTTTTAAAGTGTTGTTCACAGTCATTCCAATCTTCAGATTTCTGCGTACAGTCCCACCTGTTTATATGTTCAGAAAGGTCAATTTTTACTTTATAATAAACTGTTAAAGTTTTGCGCTTAATTATGGCAATAATGGATTGATGTTGTAGTGGTGTTATGTGAACTTTCATCATCTAGACTATAGTGCCCTTGATAGAAAACATCTATATTTAATGCAAATGTCTTCGACCAGTTTAGGTTAGGTTTTAGGCATGGTTTCTATTCCAAACCCTAGTGCATTTCTTCCATAAATTCGGATTTGTATAAGTGTGAATGCTTTAAAAGTCATAAACAGCTATTGGTGTCTTAATTGAACTAAATTGCATTGAAGAATAGCAAGATCCATTTGGGGAATCCGGAGGTTTTCAGCACGTCTCGGACGTCCGGGACGTCTCGGGACTTGGGGACGGGGACGGGACATTTCCCTGCCGTCCCCATTTTCCAAAAAATAAGGGGGGGACGTCCCCTGAAAACTAGGAACGCACCCGGGACGTCCCGGGTGCAAAAACTGATTGGGGACTTCATTGGGGATGTTGAGGGATGTCTCGAGGGGACGTCACGACGTCCCCAACGTCTTTCACGCTGCGCCAAAGGTAAAACAGGTTTTATTTTATCATTTTTATGTTTTTTAAAATATTTTTTTAAACTTTTAATGCTTTCTAATTAAAACTAACATGACCTAACCCTAAAAGCAACAAAAAAACTTATAAAAAGAGCATTTCATACTCATTCTAATCACACCAAGCAAGAGCAAAAAAAAAAAGGAGCAAGAGTAAAAAAAAAAAAGAAAGAGCAAGAGCAAAGCAAGAGCAAGAGCAAAAGGCAAGAGCAAGAGGTATGTACATACATTACTAATTTACTACCATTCTTTGTTTTGTTTTTTAATTTCCAAATGCAAAGTTGAAAGTGAAGGCATTGCATTTGCTTGTATTTTTTTTCCTATTTGGATTAGCAAGTGATGGAATGAGATAAAGCATAAAGGGAGGGCATTTTTATTGTTTGTTTTTAATTTTTAAATGTATTCATCGCTGTTTTTTTTTAATTTTTAAATGTATTCATCGTTGTTTTTTTTTAATTTTTAAATGTATTCATCGCTGTTTTTTTTTTTTTTAAATGTATTCAAAAATTGCATTCATTGTTTTATTGTATTGTATAGTTATATTGTTTTGTATTTTAATTATTGCAGCTTCAAAATGAGTTCCGATAGTGATTATCAAGTTGAATATGAGGTTGAAATGGGTGTGCAAGGAGAAGGAACACAATCAGAAACACCTAATATTGCTACTAGTTCACAAGGGAGTGTGGACAAGTTCAGTTGCCCCTCCGAAATGTTGAAAAAGTATGCTAGGGGGCCTTTTGATAAGAAAAAACCTTTGAAACAATTTGGTCAAATTATGCAGGGTCCTAGATCAAACATTTCAGGGGGCACTAAAATATGGAAATGCAACATTTGCTCATTATCTTGGTCAGGCAACATTACTAGGTTGAATGCACATTTATTGCACATTGCGGGGAAAGGTGTAGGCATGTGTGGACAGCTATCACTTGAAGAGAGGGCAGAAATGGTGAGGTTGTATAATGGAGATATGGTGGAAAAGGTTCCAGAAGTTCGTGGCCGTCATGTTAGTGGCACTGGCACCCCTTCTAGTTCTGTGAGAATTAATACGGTAGTGTTACAGGTGCATCTTATGAGGTGTCTGAATTGGATGCTTTTGGTAGTAGTAGGGGGAAGAGGAAGGTTGTGGCCTCCAATCCAGTTGTTGAAATGTATGATACAAAGGCTAGAGAAGAGGTTGATGATGCCATTGGAAAATTCTTTTTTGCTACTGGCATTCCATTTCATGTTGCTCGCTCTCCTTATTTCAAGGAGGTTGTGGCTAAGATAGCCAAAGCAGGTGTGAGTTATGTGCCCCCAGGAGACACGAAGTTGAGAACCACAATCTTGGATAAGAACTATTCCAAGGTTAATTTACTGATGGAGGAAATGAGGTGCACATGGGTCTCTCACGGTTGCAGCATCATCATGGATGGGTGGACAGATATCAGACACCACCCACTCATAAATATCATTGTTTCATGCAGAGAGGGTCCTTACTTTTTGAGGGTAGTTGATTGTTCAGGGAAGAAGAAGGATGCAGAGTTCCAATTCACCATTTTGCGAGATGCTATTGAGGAGGTTGGCCCTGCCAACGTTGTGCAGGTTATTACAGATGCAGCATATGTGTGCAGGGCAGCAGGTAAGCTTGTCGAGGCTCATTACCGACATATATATTGGACCCCATGTTGTGTGCATGCCATGAACAATGCACTAAAAGATATTGGAAAAATTGATTGGGTCAAAAATGTAGTGGTTGATGCTAGAGATGTGCAGATGTTCATCTGCAACCACCATACGTCATTGGCACTCTTCCGTAGCTTTTCGAGGAAGGAATTCCTCAAGCCAATGGACACACGGTTTTGCATTGTATTTTATTTTGCTAGATAGGATGGCTGAGTTGCAGGAATCATTACAGTGTATGGTCATGACATCAAAGTGGTCTAGGTGGGATGGGTCGAAGACAGAGCAGGGGAAGAAGGTGAAAGCAATTGTGGTGAATGAAACATTTTGGATAGATGTGAGATATATCACATCCATAATATCTCCAATTTTTCAAAGTGTGATAAAATATGGGGATTCTGAGAGCCCTAGCCTTGGTGAGATATACGAATGTATTGATAGTATGCTTGGCCAGATGAAGGCTACTTGTTGAGCAAGGGACCCCACCTTGGAGTTCTACCATCACCATATTCAGCCTATCATTGAGAGAGATGGAGAATGAACACTCCTTTACACATGGTTGCATATGCACTAAATCCGAAGTGGTATGTTGAGAGGCCTAGCAAAGTTCTCCCAGTAGATGATGAGGAGGTGAGGAAGGGTTTCTTGAAAGCCCTAAAAAAATGTATAATGCAGAGGATGCTTCACGAGTCAAAACTGATTGGCTCAAGTTTGCTTATCTGGAAGGCTACAAAAAATCAGCAAAGAAAGACAGGACCACATTGGCACAAGAGAGTCCAGTTAGTTGGTGGCGATTGTATGGACATGTAGGATTGCTACGTACACTTGCTTATTCGTCTTCTTTCTCAGGTTTCTAGTTCCTCTGCTTCTGAGAAGAATTGGTCAACATATGGGTGGATCCACTCTCTTAAGAGGAGCAGACTTACCTCTAAGAGAGCGAGAGAAACTTGTTGTTGTGCACATAGTGCCTTGCGTCTCATGGATCGCAAGACACCTACGTCAAGGAGAGCCAAAGCATTGCGGTGGGATGTGGATCCCGAGGATGCAAGGCAAAGTTGATGAAGATAGGAGCAGCGAGGACTGGTTGATATCTCCTTTAGAAATGCGGATGAGATGACATTGATACTGATACTCTAGTGAGGATGAGAGGTTGCAACCTGTTCCTTGGAGGGCTCGATAGTGATTTTGAGTTGTATACTTGTCACTTGTCATTTTGGTTATGTAATGTCATTTTGGTTATGAGACATGACATAATATTTCATAGCATATGTTGATACTTTTCATTTATTTTACTATTTAGTCTTAAGACTTGTTTTAAATTTTTGGCATTTAATATTTATATTTAGTCTTTAGCATTTTGGGTCATGTTTATGTGATGAATAATTGGATTAATCATTAGTAGTTTAGCATCTTCAAACTTTCAATTTTAATAATTGGGTTATTGAATTATTCTTTATTCATGTTATATTTGTAAAATTAATAACTTATATATATATTTTTATTAGCCGTCCCCTTGCCGTCCCCCGCCATCCCGAAATTTTCAAAAATATGCCATCCGGAAACCCCGTCCCTACATCCCACCGTCCCGGAGTCTTAGGTAACTATGCTATATATTAACTTTCTAATGTGTGGAAAGGAGTAGAAAATAAAACCACACTATTGTAAGTTCCTCTTATCTTAATAAATAGAATGATGCATTTTTATTGTGGGTGTTTTACCTTTATACGTTTTCCCACGTAAAAATTGTGTTGTGTTAAATTCCTTATTACATATGTTTGTAATTCTTTTGAAGAAGCACTTTAAAAGATAGTGAAATGACATCTTATTCAAAATTATGTGGCCCATATAGCAAAAACAATCATATTCAAAGTGAAAAGTACTTGGCAAAACTAACTTGAACACAAACTCCTTAATTCAAACTCAATTTTGGAAAAAGGCATAAGAGAATTTCTTTTTAAAAATCAGTTACAAGACATACCCAAAGAAGCAGCTACTGTAGCATCTATAAGAATCAGAAAAGAACTAAAGAAATTATATCAATGTCACAAATAACCAAAATTAGGTCAATGGGGCTCAAAATGTACATTCAGTTACAATAGAGAGAAGTGCTAGGATAAAAAGATCCTAGATTATGAAAATTAATTAAGCTCTAGGCACCAAAGAAATGTAAAGATAACAAGGGGGGTTAACCTGAAGCAATTAAATCCCAAATCAATTTGCACCATGTATGGGTTTTTTATTGGCATTTTCTTGAAGAGTAATCTGAAAGGGAGCTTTACTTCTTTTTCCTCCTGATTTCATTTGTTCTCATTGATTTTTTATCAGGCATTCTTTCTGCATATAGTTATGGCAAACACCTTGACTTCCTTTTTTGAGGTATCTTTTATATAATAGGGGAAGATCGATTATCTGTTTAGACTTAGATATTTATTAATCATTTTTGTGGGATTTTCACAACATGTAGAATTTTGATACTCAAGTCATTGCTTCAATGATGATTTTCCACGAACAGTCATTTCTTATCTGACCTTTCACACAGGTACATTGATAATAATCACATGCCAAGGGAACTCACAAAGCACACAAGCACCTCTAACAATGTTAGTATCAAAGAGAAGGATGACATTAACACATCAACCTGAGGACTTGCACCCCAAAGCCATGCTTTAGACTAGACTCAAATTAGACTACCTTGACTCAAATTATTATCAATGTGGAATATCCCATAGCCAACACAACATTTGTAAGTAATTGGAACTTTCGTTCTGCAGTATTATTTATATATTTTATTTTTGTGTGATATTTCTCTATGTAAGATATTTTAATACTTGAGTAATCATTTTACTAATTATTTTCCATGAGAAGTAATTTCTCTTATAACTTTCACTCATATATGTAGGCAATAATCACAAGCCAAGGGACCCACAAAGAGCACAAGCACCCTAAGCAATGTTAATACTGTAGAGAAGCATGATGCTCACAAACAAACTCAAGGAGTCACACCCTAACACCATGCTTCCGGATTACCAAAACATTTGGTGCATGTAATGCCTTATATGCCTACCTTGACTCACAATCATTATCAATGTATGATATTCCGTCCCCAATTCATTGTCAACAATTTATTTCTTGATCATTAACCTTTTCAGCTCTTGCCATTTTCTTTTTCTTAATCCAATACTACCTATTTTTGCTGTTGGTAATCTCAAAGATATTATATTTCAGCCTGTACGATGTACAATCTTGGGGATCAAGTTTGGGTTTGTTGTTGGCTGTCATCTCATTGTATGTAGCCACCTATTAAAGAAAATGCAAAATTTTCAATTGGGAGCAACCCGTTTCAAAGCAGAGGAAACCATTTTGAAATCATTTTGCACTACTTTAGGGGTCAAAAAAATTTCATAGCACATGAGGATAAACTTTTGGTTTGTTCTTGGCTGTCATCTCATTGTACCTACTAACATAACCATCTATAAAAGAAAATACAAAATTTTAGATTGGAAGCAGCCCCATTTCAAAGCAGAGGAACCATTCTGCAATCTTTTGCACTCTTTTAAGGGTCAAGAATCTTTCAACGCAGATTGGAAGGGTTTGGTTTCTGTGAACTGCTTGCTTCAATGTTCTCCTTATTTCAACCTCAATATATTTGAGGTGACATTTTAAGAATATAAAAAGTACAGGCACCACCTCTGGCAGCTTGCCGAGGGGATCAGAGTGTGGTCACCACCTGCTGCCATACAACTTATGTCCATCCCATTAATAATGTACTTTAAAACATTGGAGTGGTTAATAATTTATGAAATTATAAAGTATTTATCCCCTTAACAACCTTACAGTCATAACACTAAATGACTAGATGTGCTCACGGTCGGGCTTTAATCCTCACATAAATCTTCATATTCATTGGCAAGAATATTAAAAATTACATCTATAGGGGTATTCAAATGTCAGAGATGATCCATATTACCCTGTATAAGCCTCAGACAATCAACTGAGAAGGCAATATTTTCCAATTCATCCAAATATTTATTAGATATCATTTAAGCATACTTGAAAACAGCCTTGTCAAGCATAGAAACCAGCATACAAATATCCTTAATAATGCCCTTATGGATATGGTTACTAAAGTTTTTAGCAGCCAAGCAATTAAGATTATCAACAATTAATTTAGAATCTACCTCAACTATAAGGTGGAAAATAAATAACAATGGAGCATTTGATGGCAAGTGCCTCGGCTGCATCATTTCAATCCTGGTCTATCAATTTTAAAAAACTACCGCACATATCCTTCACAAACCCAAAGAAAAGCTCCATAACTGGCTTGTTTAGGGTGGCATTTGGACAAATCATCCATACTTTTTTCTCAATAAAGGAGGCCTTAGGGGTGCCAAGCATTGCTCCTAACACGATGTATAATCATGTAGACACTCAAATTTGGCAAATCCTTTGACACTGCTGGTTGTGACAATGCTCCTTTGTTAAGACAAATATCCACATTCTATCCCCACTCAATACATCTTATTGTCTCTCTCCCAACTTGTTTATTTTTACACACTGATGTGTCATCACATTCTAAATATAAATGCATAAAATCAATATTTAACCTCTACTTATCATTCTCTCAGATTGTAGTCACATTCTTCCTGTCCAAAACCGTATAGTATGGTCAGGATGTAATTTCCAGTCCTGGCTGACCTATACGGTCTTGGACCAACACATCCTCCAACTTTGCTTTCAATTCTATTATCTTTGTTAGGTCATTTTATCCTCCTAGGTCAGCCTTGTCATAATGATTTACCTTCAAAACCCTATATAAGCAAGTTTATATCACTTCATTTACTTACATGGCACTCTCATGAGCTCTCATTGCAAATACTAATACAAAAAGCACTCAAGGCTCCCTAAATCTTCCCAAAGCCGATGCACATCCATTAAGGCAATCTCTACCTAAGTCACCGCATTCGGCGGATTTAATAAAAAACAATTGAAATTCGCTGAATGTTTTCCAAACATTTAAAATTCATTGTTATTCGCAAATTTAATGAATAGCCATCGAGTATAACAGTAGTTGCGAGCATGCGACCACTATATTGGAGCCTACGACCACCGCACGGGAGCCTCTGCGAGCAGCGTATTGGAGATGTGACCAAGCGACTAAGGGTAATAGGCTAATAGAGTGTTGGCTAGATTTTCGCATATCATCAAACCTAGGCGGTCATGAGATAAATCTCCCTCATTTAACCGATGAGGCTCCCCGTGTCGATTTGTCAATATAAATGTGTTTTTATCTATCAGAGTTTTACTTTAACCACTTAGTTCATGAACCATAACTAAGAAGTTCGCAGGCAAGTAAGCAGTACTGTTTAAGAAAGGAAAATTATAGAAGAAGAAAGTAAAGGAATTCGGAGAAGAAATGAGGAAGATGTGCATCTCAATTAGTAGATAGCAGAGCTAATTGCATGCACATAGAAGAAACTTAATAGATTTGAACACACGAATCATAAAGCAAAGGCTCTAGATCCAGATCTAAAATAACACAAAGTTTACTTAAAATATCTAAGATTTAAAAGCAAGAAACACAAGTATCTTTGTGACACAAAGTTCTCCAGGAAACCTGCTTCTTTGTATTCCTCTGCAACAAGTGGCTCTCAGGGGTTCAGACAAAGTCTAGAACACAAGATTGCTTCTTACAAATTCTGATCGATGATTAACCCGAAGGTTCTTCCTCTACTTATAGAATGTAGAGGGGCAATTACAAGTTGGAAGCTTTAGTTGAACTGGCACATGTGGAAGTCGGAAAGAAACAACTGACAATCTTCCTCCTGGAATTCCTCTTTGCGTGACATGTATGATTTGCAACTGAAAATAGAAGCTTCTATTTTGCACGTTCGCCACCTATCTCCAAGTACTTGACTTCTTAAGTGATGGCTTTTAAACCAATCACTTAAGTTGTATAATTTAATTGATCGCTCAATGACTTTATCGAGGAAATAAGAAGAAGGAAGAGGAAAGTGACTTTGTCCTTTTTCATGTCTACATTTGATTCAAATTGGATCTGAAGCAAACTGGATCTCGGAAACAAGTTGGAATTGCAAGTAGTTAGAATTAAGTGGAATTTTGCCTTCGCATTGTCTTCTCTTTTATCCTTGAAGGTTTTGAAGTTCTTCTTTTGTACATGCATCAATGCAAGGTTGGCCGTAGATAACTCATCATCCTTATTTTTAATTGCATATGAGCAATTTTCGAAAGCACTCGGGGTGAATGAAAATTCAATGAAAGCTTTAATTGGAAGATGAGAGTGCATGCACAAGATCTTGGAAGGAATTTTCCACACACTGCCTTCTTCAAAATTTGCATTCAAAACAAGAGGATGAAGCCTTTGTGCTGCTGTCACTTCCAGAAGCTTTTGCAACTATGAGATCTAGATCTGGATCTGCATATGGATTTGCATTAGACCGCATTCGCATCGGATATGGATCTGCACTGCATAACAAACTTTGGCAAAATGGGGCTATGGATGGAAAAGCTGTAACTCGAATAATTCCACTTGCTTTTAATGCACGCATGAGTAAAGTTTCTCCGCACGCATGAGTGAAGTCTTTCCTACTGGATTTGTCTATCAATTGGCAAGAGGTTTCGAGCCTAGATCGTGTCTCCAGATTCGTAAATTTAGAAGTGATGAATGACTCGTTGTGCTTTCTTCTTCATCTTTCTTCGCCATAGCTTTGTCTATCTTTGTCTGAATAATTCTTTTTCTTCTTATTTAACTGGAATTCTTCAAAATTGGTGCAGATCTGGACAATTCTTCAGATTCGGAGGATATATGCAATGTATTGGACATTGATAAAAGCTCCTTTTCTTTTGTAAAGCACCTGTAATGAATTCCTGCAATTTATTCAAACAAAAAAAATGGCCAGGAGCATGAATAGTGAATTTTAATTGTAAAAATCTACACTTTTCAAGCCTACTGCCCCAAAAAATGGTGTTTAATTTGCACATAAAGAGAGCATGAATCCTTTCAACAACACCTGAGCTCCTGTAACACCGTGAAAACAATTATGCAGATAAAGATCAACCTCTTTCAAAACATGCGCCAAATTTGGAAGCTTTTAACCTTGTTTACACCTTGCTGAGCAAAATCTTCAAATGCCTTGTTTCCACCTTGCACGAGCAAAATCTTTTTCAAATGGGGCGCACTTTTCCTCTTGGCTGCAATTCTTTACTCGTGAATTAAATAATTCACTCATATGGCTGCCCATGCTTATATAATCTTCACAATTCTATAATTAATAATTGCCCTAACAATTAAAGGCAATTAATTAATTAAAAATCATGTTCTTCTCTTTAAAAAAATAGCATGTTTAAGGACAGCCATCCAATAAATTAAATTAATCCAATTTAATCCTTCACACATCACTTCACTTAAGCTTCACAGTGTGCTTTGACCATAGCCACTAAAAATAGGAATTAATATAATCATTTAATACTTTTAAAAGTATTAATTCCTTCTCAAAAGGGCTGCATTAAATAAATTAAATTTATTTAATTTTGGAATTCTATTTCCAATTGATTTATTCCCCTTTGCTTTTGTTGACTTTTCCACAAGCCTGGGTGCCAAAATTGGGTGAATAAATATTAACAAATATTTATTTAATGCATTATTATTCACCCAAGGTGGGTCGCACTTTTTTGCATAATAGAATTCTATTTTTAAGAATTTCTGACAATGGGATTTTTTACCCTGCAAGGCAGGCAATAAATTCCCGCCTGCCTGCAGCCTCTAACTTTCCCACTGCAGCTTAAGTGAATTTTATATCACGGGAAAAAGTACCTCTTTAGCGGTATAAAATTCCCATCATGCCTACACTTCTATTTTTCCCATCGCAGCTTAAATCCTTTGTTTTCCAAAATGCGCCCATCCTCGCAGGAGGGCTTTTTCTGCACGACTTCGCTTTTTCCAAGTGATCCAGGACCTCCGATGGCGATTTCTCCGGGCATAATGTGCGTATATGCTCCAGGGCCAAAAATCAAGTTTACCGGCGAGGAATTGCTCCAAAGAAATTCCACGAGAAAACAAAACGGGACACCACAAAAACACGAAAAATTGCCAAAAGTTACGAATAAAGCCCAAAACTTAAAATAAGTTAAAATCCTCCCTGGCACATAGGAATAATAACATATTCGCTCATAATAGAGTTAAAAACAGAGCGCAAATAGCCTCATAAGGGCTCAAAATAATTAAATACAAATTTCACAGACAAATCCCGACAATGAATAAAACAATTTTGGGCATCCGGGTATTTGGCGAAAAGGGCTAATATGGCTCTTTGGGATTATCTTGACGCAATACAAGAACTTTCGTGCAATAAAAACAACAAAAACCCATTATTTTAAAAGTACGAAAAAATTTGATAGGGTAATCTTGCAGATTTCAGGGGTGAAATGAGTGACACCATAGAGCCTTCCACGAGACTCCACCAATGGCCAAATGACTCAATCGATTCGACTCACTCCATGACTCGACTGCCTATGGACTATTTTCATTTCAATATTATTTGTATAATATATTTTTTTTTTTAGGTTAATAGTTTATTAAGTTTTAGTTTTTAGTTTCATTTATAAATGTTTATTTTGTGTTTTAGGTTAATAAGTTAATAGACTATTAACAGGTATTCACGTTCAAGTTTTTAACCTATAAACTATTAACTTAAAAGTTAATAAGTTAATAGTTTATAGGTTAAAAACTTGAACGTATTACGTAAATGATTATTTTATTAAAAAAACATTTGTAAATTTATAGAATAATTAGGTTTATTTTATTTTATTATTTTTAATATATGCTAGTAAATTTATAATATATTAAAAAAATCAAATTTAGTTTCTAACTTTTATATTTCGTTTTTAGGAAAGCTATTTTTGACATGTTTATTTATACGAAATGTGAAATTATAACTGTATTTCTATTAGCCGAATTTAATCACGAATTTTATCTTTATTTTTTAAAAACGAATTTTATACTCGGCGAATTCGAACACGAATTCGAATGCGGTGACTAAGATCTCTATTACAATTCTAAAGCACTCAACCAGGTCAAAGAGTTCAGCCTTCTCTCACTTCCAAGCATCCAAAGATCTCAATCCAATGTCTTAGCAAGAGCAAAATTATCTCAAGCATTATCAAAGTGGTTCAAGTTGTCAATCTAGCTACATCCATACATATATCACATGTTAGGTGGAGAACTATGTGTGGTTTGAGGCCTCTTTGAAGTAGTGTTGACGTAGGCAAAGTGCATGGATTGCACTTCAACCCAAACACTAACCTTCTTGTAGGGTCTTCCACCCATGGTTAGGGTTTGAGTTCGATTCAGATTATTCAAAGGGTTTCGTAGCTATACGACACTTAGGGTTTGATAGAGACACATTTCCAAGCAACCAAATGACACAAAAAGTTACAGAGCAACACTGCGAAGCAGTCCAAGACCATACAGTAGGTCTAAAGTTGCAATCAATCTTGGCGAAGCATGTACGGTTCGAACAGTGCCATTTTCAATTGCGGTCTCAGGAATGAAGCATCTTCAAGTTCAAGTACTCCCAATTTGTCTAGTTTGTGCACTCACGATCTCTCATGTTTCACTCTATATAGCTAAGTGCATTTTTCTACTTATGTTTTTGAGCTTATATCATATATTTATCACTAGTTGCAAATATTAATGTGTTGTTCTAATATTGCATGATTAATGTTGGAAGTTAATTAATCAGAATAACCCCATGTAACAAACCTTACATTCTTTTTATTATTGTGCATTTCCATAACATATTCATAAATTAAAAAGGGTGTATTCAGATTTGTTTATTAAGTTTATTATTTTGAGTTACACCTAAGCAATATCATCCCTCACAATTAAAAAGAATTGAAGGTATCATTTTTAGGTTAACAAGCTCTATGAGGCCAATGGTGCTTTGACAATTAGAGCAATTAAGTCGTAGAAACGTGGCACAATACATATCTCCCTCTTATAGCTACTAAAACAACCGTGTGTCTAATCCTTGAAATGGTTAATCCTCAAGGGCATTCAACCCTTAGTCAGTAGTTGAGTCTACAAAAGATTGTTGCTAATTCTTACACAGGACAAATTGATCCTATAAAAGCCCAAGGAATATTGGTAAAACATAAAGGCAAATACTAGGCAATTTTGAAAGGAGGACATAAAGTGATCAAAATTCATCAAGCCATATGCTGAAATGATCAAGATTTTAACAATTCATTCCAATTTGTTTGGCACATGAGTTCATCTTCTTACCAAATTGGTGTTATAAACCTATTCATTATATGCACACAAATAGTAAAATTTCTACACAAAACTTCAGATTAAAGAAATAATAATACATTAAACAAAAAATGCAGAGACAAATTTCAGAACCTACTTTCTTTGATTGCTATGCCATTTCTGCACAGCACTGTACCAACCCCGCAGTATACATAATGCAACAATTCGCATGATGCCTGCGGCAACCACTTCAACAAATGCCATGGTAGGTGATGGCTGAGGAGACATTCCTGCAGTCGCAATAGACAGCATGAATCCATCAAAGTTGCAGGTGACTATGAACTTCCCGACTTGATGCCATTTAAAGTTTTCTCAGCAACCTCTTTGGCCTCCATTGAACTGGAAGAAGCTGCTATGAGTTTTGTGATTTCTGGCCTCATTTTGTTTTCTGCAATCAAACAAACCAAAACACACTTTCAAATCTGACAGATGCAAAGGACGCCAACTAATGAGGTTTTAAGAAAATGTAAAAGGTAAGACATCATCAATTGTTGACAAGAATGAAAATGGCATTCTATTCTAGAATCTAAATGAATCTCAATTATACGTAATACTGTTTCCAGAATCTAATATATCTCGGTTATCCTTATAGCATAATTTCACAGAAACCAACCAAGACATTTCCAGTTCTTCAAACTATATCACTATTCTGGCCATTCAATCAGATAATGAGCTAGAGTTTTAAAATAATCACGTAGTAACAATTATATTTATATGCAAGTGTTAAGTTATAATACAAGTATTTCTTCTTTTCTTAGAGCTGATAACTTCTGCAAAGAGACATGGTACAGAAAAGACAGATTAGAGTTTGAAAAATGCGTGCAAACTGATAAGAATAAAAAAATTTAATATTCACATTCTTTAGATCTCATGAAATTGGACCAGTACCTATGTATGTTAATGCAATGTATTGATGAGAAGCATAAAATACTAAAATATTAATCACCTTCTATTAGGCCAGGAGTATCTGTATCAGGAGGAAAATAAGTGAAACATGGATGTTATGTGGAATAACCTCCTGCTGCAGTGCCTCAGCCAAACCACGAAGAGCAAATTTACTAGCAGAATATGCCGTATACCCATACACGCCCACCTTTTTCAATAACAGGTCACACTGATTAATTCCAGAAATATCAACAGAGTTAAATCATCATAAAATCGGTCTAATTTCTTACAGTGCAGAGTAAAACTTAAAAATAAATTGAAACCATGGTCAGCACACCTCTATAGGCCAACAGATCCCTGGGTGATTCTGAAGAAGATTTGATTCATCGGTTATCAAATGTTCTCACAAAATTTGTAATGTCCCCTTTTCGAATCGAAGACCTTTGGCCCATTTTGTTGACCGACGGCCAAAGGAAAAATATAAGGGTAACTTAAGTCACAATAAATTTTTATAAGTGCCTAAAAAGAAAAAAAAAAGAAAAATATTAAAGCACTTATAATTATTTATTTGACTTAATATAAACATGCACTTATAAATTAATGTTGTAATATCTAGAAAGTGCAGAAGGGGTCTAATATTATTTATATCCTTCCCAGGAAATATGGTGACTTACCTAGGGAAGTGATCATGACAAATAAAAAGTAAAAAGGCCCATTCCTTATTTTTTATCCCCTCTAGGCAAAAGTACGACTTGCCTAGGATTAGAATATATTAGCTACCTAGAAAAAAAAAAAAGACCCAAAACCATTTTGTATTTCCCCTAGGAAAGATACGACTAGGCCCCCATTGGAAAAATTGCATAGAGAATTGTGCTGCAAGCTGATTGGAGGTTAAAAAGGCTTCCTTTGAGTCACTTTGCCTATTTAAAGGAGAGGTCGACTTAGAAGAGGCATACTATGTCATTTTATATTTTGCAAATAGCTTGTAAGCTGAAGCTCTTGTGGCTGTAACTTCTGAGGACGAAAACCCTCAAGAAGCTTAGTGTAAAGAGAACGAAAACTCTCTTTTGCACTCCTATTTGGCATTGGAAATTCAGGGACAATCAGGTTATTGAACTATTAATTTTGGTACTGCTGGAACGACCTATTTTGGGACAGATTTTGGCACATTTGGAGGGCATAATATTCAGATTTGTGTATCTGCTGTTCTGAGTTGTTTTTCCAAACATATCTGTACTTTTTTGGAGCTGTTTGTGAGTCCAAAACACCTTCAGGATCTGCTGTAACTTCACGTCTGGGTCTGCAGACTTATTTAAATAAAATGCAGCAGTCGGGCATTAAAATTCAGACTTCCTTGGATGCTTTTAATGGTATTCTCTTGGCTTTTACTTCTTAAATTTATTGCAGTTTTAACAGATCTGAATACAGTCCTGTTTGATGTCTCTAATGATACCGGTCTTCTATGGTTCAAGTCGCCACTTCCAGTAATTAATTACAGCAGTCAATAACTATGATCTTTGTATGATTTTGTATATGTATTACGATCTAAATGGTCTCCATAATTTCTGCAAACATTTGAAGTGGAAACATGAAATAGAGGGGTGCTTTTTGTGAGTATAATACCAATACCTTAGTCGCAATTTTAAGGTTAAATCCTGGTCTGCATACAAAATTATTAGATTTGCTGTTCTGTTTGAGTTAAAACTCTTTGGGGTATAAAGAGATCCATTTGGGGATCTTTCAAAATTCATCAATGGGGAGGCACTAAAGATCATAGTTTACAGCATTTGATGACATTCAGGAAGAAAAGCTTATTTCCATATATCTCTTCACAACATTAAAAAGAGTGCTGCCATCAATCACTTCAAGAATTAGACCTAAACAGACAATGGCAGAGTTACCGTGCACCAAGAGAGTTCTTGAGGAAGTAATTTCCTGTTGACCCAAAAGAAGGAAGAGATTAAATGTGTCTAAGGAGAAACTTTTGACCTGAGCCAGCTTGCTTTTCTTTTATATGCTTTCATAGGCTGCTTGAGTAGGAGGAGTAATGGAACGAGCAAGCTCAGAAGGAAAAATTAACATAGTAAAAATGGCTCCTTGGACCATAGCTCCAGACGTGCACAAAGTAGATGCTCTTTTGATAAAATGTAATGTTTTTCTAGTCAAATGGCTGTTCTTGTACTGTAGCAGCCAAAACAAGCTCTGTTTTGTGTGGAATTGATTTTCAGGATCACTATTCATACAAATTTAAGCAGAATCAAAGATAGACTTTTTGCGAAGGATGCTCAATGGCCATTCCATATTGCCCAACTGCACTAGCAATCATGTTGTTAGAAGATGTATACAAGGAAGAAATAAAGAGAAGTCGGATTGCACACATTTGAGACTGTGTGTCCGTCTATTTATTATAAAAGAAATAGTTACAAAACGGTTGATGTAGTTACAACCGGTTACAACCAACTTGTAGTTAGGCACCTTATAAATAAGTCTTATATTCTCATACCCCCTCTTAAGACTTATTCTACATAAAGCAAAAAACAAACAATCTAACAAAACAGAACTACGCTATCTTCAAACACTTTCACTTTGAAAGCAATGCTATGATAAGGTAGGGCTCCATCAAGCTGCTTCGTGACCTTCGTAAAGGTGTAGCTCCCGAGCTGAATTCCCGAGTTCCCGGATTCCACCTCCCGAACTCCCGAATCACAGATCTCCCAAATTATTGGACAACCATCCATATTGAGCCATCCACAAGCTCCATCAAGTTGTCTCATGACCCTCGTGAGGGTATAATTCCCAAGATCCACAGTCTCCCGAACTATCTGAGCAACCATCCATACCGAGCTTCATCTACTATGTATCCTTTCTTGCCTTCAAAGTTTAGAGCATCTTTATATTGCATATTTGTCACTGTCCTCACTACCTTCTGCATCCGGTGGGTCTTCAACCATGGCTATATTGGCTGTATTTGATATGACTTTACCCTTGAGCACATCATTGGCTCGAACACGACTATCCCACAAATTTTTATTCATAAGTTGCATTTGTATTTTCACTTTCCATGTATGAAAAGATAGACCAAAATATCTTTCTACTGGAATTTCCATAAAATAAAATAAATACAACATATTTTCTGAAATAAATAAAATAAAATACCAAGTTTCGCTGCAAGTGTGATGTGCACAGTTTTGTGCCCTAGCGCAGGTGTTGTATTTTGGTAATTTCCGAGACTATTTTATGCCCTTGACTCCTGAAAATCGCGATTACACATTTTCTATAAAAAATGTGACCCTCCTTTGAAAAAAACACGACTGTTCCTTTGACTGGTTTGTGTATTTTCGCAAAAAAACGACTGTCTTCCAGCGGAAATGACTATTTTTCTGATTTGCGATTCTGGAAATGACTGTTTTTCTGATTCGCGACTCTGTTTTCTCCTTGCCCTAACAACATGCCTTTGATTTTCGATTTCATGCCCTAACTGTGAGCCTTAGATTTCCGACCTTGCTGCAAATCTTCAGGTACAACGACTTGTTTATTTCGACCTTCAAAATTCTTCTTCAGCGTGCCCTAGATCTCTGTTGAAAATCAAAAACGAAAATGTGTTCGTTTTTCTCCTTATGCTTCAGATTTCGTGCCCTAATGTGGCAGATTTTCTACCCTTCTCTCTTTCCTCGCTTGCCCTTGCTCTGATACCAATGTTAGAAGATGTATACAAGGAAGAAATAAAGAGAAGTTGGATTGCACACATTTGAGACTGTGTGTCCGTCTATTTATTATAAAAGAAATAGTTACAAAATGGTTGATGTAGTTACAACCGGTTACAACCAACTTGTAGTTAGGCACCTTATAAATAAGTCTTATATTCTCATACATGTAATATTGGAAGCTATGTAAACTATCTAGATTTGCATGGATACAGATACAGATGTGGAAAAGGATATGGTATCAGATCCAGATACGGCTAATTTTCAAGGCCCTCTGATATGGATACAATTGGATACTGCATATATATATTATATTTAAAATATTATCATAATCTTATATTTTATTAATAATAATTATCAATTTTATAATATAAACAAATTTATACATCAGATTAAAACTACGTGTAAATTACACGCTCCCAACCCATAGGAAAGGTAGGAAGTTGGGTATTCAATAGATTAAAAGAAATTGCAGGTTGTGTAGGCCAACGGAAAATAGACAAAATGAAAGAAAAGAAGCAAAGTAGGCCAAAGGAAACAGATCAAAATAATTGCAACTTGCAAGTTGAGTGGAACCAACGTGAAAGTTTGAAGTAAAAGAGTGAATCAACACTCACCTCCATGTCCTCAATTGTTGTTGCTAAAATGCATTATAGAAGGTTGTTTGCAGTTTTTTAGATTATTTCTAGCCTTTTGAAGGAGTTTTTGGTTAATTTTTCAACTTTTAGATCGCATACCGCTATAGTTGGCCTGCAAACCGTATCCAGATATATATGATACAGCCAAGTTATCGTTTTGTATCTGGATATGACTGGGTACAGTATTTGAGCCATATCCAAGCTGCACCACACCCATATCTATATCCGGCACACGGATACAAGCGCCCTAGTAGTAGAGATGTTGTATTTGCAACCTTGTCTAACCTAGACCAAAACTGTAGGAAATTCCACCATTAAATTGGATACAAGAGTCCAAAGCATCAAAAAAGGACATTATGTTGATCAGCTAGGAGCCACCTTGAATAAAGGCATATTATACAGCTTTTGAGGAGAATAGTACAGTGAAATATCCCATTGGAATAATCACAATAATGTAAAGAACAATTTCTAAATTCTTATTATGTATAACTCAATCTTTGAGGGTTTTGGGATTTCAGTAAAAGCCATGAAACAGCAAATCAAAGGTCTCTCCTTAAAATAGCAAAGGTATATACTAAAATTCCACCTCTTCCAGCAGAAATTCCACCCTAGAAACTGTCTCTGATTGTTGATAACAAACATTTGTTAACTTTTCTGGAAAAGAAAGTTGTACCAATCTTACTAGCATGTGAATTAGACATAAGCTCCTCCAAGAGAACTCTGTTGAACCTGTGCTTCTGAATAGTATAATTCAGCCTTGAACCTTGAGGTGCAATGTTCGAGGAGGACACAGGCTCCTTCAACCAGAAATGAAGGCCAAAACAAATGACAAATCTAATCCTACCAAAATAAAAGAAAGAAACTAAATAAAATATCTGATACAGATATATCAACAATACATAGGCAACTGAATGCATTGCTGCAAGGAGACCATTAAAATAAGACTCATAACTTCTCACTGAAATAGTAGAGTTTTATAATGCTTGATTTCATAAGATGCAAGAATTTATAGGAAATGGAAGATACATACAAGTCCTTACCTACATTTATCAAAGTTCATTCTATACCCACCATATTTAAGACAGTTATTGGCATGTAGGAAAATGTATCTATCTGGGAAGATACATACGAGTCCTTACCTACATTTATCAAAGTTATTTCTATAACCACCGTCTTTAAGACAGTTATTGGCAAGTAGGAAAAAGTATCTACCTGGGCTAAACTTTTGGCATTTAAGTCATTGAAATTCTCAGTGCTTGTCTTCAGTGCAGAAGTTGTTCAAATGCATGAATCAGTCTTCAGCATCCATTGCAGAAGGTAGTACAGGAAGAGATGAAATAGACTTTTGAGAAGTCTTCAAAATCCTAATCTGTTGGAGAGGCTATGATGCAACAGGGAAAAAAATATGATCCCCTATGATGCAACAGGGAAAAAAAATCTGATCCCGTATACCATGCAAAACAGAGAACCATGGCATATTTCAAGTATGAAGGTTTCAAAACCTGGATTTTATAGCAGGTTAACTAAAACACCCAAGTTGAGCAGAGGAAAGATGGAAATTGGTCAAGAGGATGGAAATTGGTCAAGAGGACAACGAATCATCTTGTAGCCTCTTTTGGAGCTTCTCTCTGCTGCCCCATGCTATGTCAGTGTTCGACTTTGCCCAATTATAGTAGACACTGCAGAACATAGAATTAAGTATGAAGGTTTCAAGACTTGATTGTATAACTGGATAGCTAAAACTTCAAACATCCAAGTTCAGCAGAGGAAAGATGGAAATAGGTCAAGAGAACAATGAATCATCTTGTAGCCTCTTTTGGAGCTTCTCTCTGCTGCCCCAGGCTATGTTCGTTGTTCAACATTGCCCAATCCCAGTATACACTGCAGAAAATGGAATCATAGCCTGTCTCAAGTATAAAGGTTGCAAGACTTGAATTGAAGAACTGGTTAAACACGATGCCCGATTATGGCGGAGGAATGATGGAAATTAAGAACGATGAATCAACTTGCAGCTAGGTTCTTTATTGTGATTTTAATTGAGTTTTAGCTTTATTCCACTTACGGAGTGTCTTTCTGCTCCCCATGCTATCTCTACTAGTTTTATGTTCGAGCTTTATTGACATACTCTGGTCATCGGTGAACCAAGAAAAAAGTTAGGAATGGAAAACATTTTTCAAGTGTAGAATGGTAGCAAAATCTTATAGATTAGCTGACAAATCTTTCCCACTGGAAATTTCTTGAGGAAAAACCTCGGATACCAATACATCTGCCCTAGGCCTACCAGATACGGTATGCCTTCAAATACGGCCAGGATATGGCAAAAACAGGCTGGGTACGCCCAGGTCCGGCCTTTTTTTACCACCTGGCCATATCTGAACCGCGTCCATGTAAGAAAATCTCTTTTTATTTTTTATTTTAATTTTGTCAACATGACAAACATAAAGTGCAAAAAAACAAAATGAAGAGCAATATGATGAATATTGAATACTAGTTTCATGTAATAATTAAATTTAATATTTATCATGACATTTATGACTTTTCATTTGGCATTCGGTTGACTTTAAGCCTTTATACAAATTATGAGTAGTGTTTTGTGGTTATTTAGCTATTTTGTTTTTATATACATAATATGTGGATAATTCCTATTTATTAGGCTAGAATTTATATATTTCCAAGTTTATATTTTTGAACAGCCATATCCAGGACAAAATAAATCTCCATATCCCAATATTGATATACTTCGTATCTGTAACCATATCCAAAACGTATCGGGAGCATAGGTAAAAACATAAAATTTACTATTAGTATTAATGCATTATTCTTTTTTGTTAATCTGATCACTTTCTTTAAGTTTTATATGAAATTTGGCAAATATTTGTTCTTTAAAATTGGGATCTGCAAATTTAATTTTTAAAAATTTTGTGAAAAACTAGCCTGTTGGCAAAAAAATACCCTTCAGCGAACATTAATGCAATTTCCTCATTTCTTACACAACATGTTCTGTCCGAGCAGGAAATGCAGAATCGGGCCAAAGCAAAGTTTGGGATGCGTAGGAGGACAATGTTTCCTCTAAGACTGCATTCATGCTCTATAGCATTTTTAATCTTGCTGAGAAAAGAAATTTTTAAGACTTTAAGCTTCCGCATTTTATGCTAGTTATGACTATAATCTTTGGGAAGTAATTGCAGAGAATAGATTGTTTAATCCACATTTCAGGCTACAGTTTGTGTCTTATCATTATTGAAAAGTTGGCTACAACAAATGACCATAATGGTTATGGAAAGAAGATTTTTGGTATAATAATTTGTTTATTAGACATTGTTGTCTATTCAACTCTAAAACTTGGACCACAATTGGACAGGAAATTCAATTAAACAATTTAATCTAGTCAATTTCTTCCAAAGGCTTCTGGTAATAACAGGAGATTTTATTATTAGAACCTCATATGAAAGCGATTGAAGAAAAAGGGTTATAACGGCTTGAAATTTGCAAGCACCTGACCTGTCTGAGAAAACATCAGAGCAACTGCACAAGGCACGCCATTTGACCTCCCTTTCATGTGAGGAAGCACAGCCTCAATCAAATGAATGAATCCCATATAATTGATGTCCATCGTGGCTCACACAGTATCAAGAGGCTGAAGCTTGCACTTTTGAGGGGTAAAAATACCCTGATTAGCAATCAATACATCAACTGGCCTCGCTTCCACCATCACTTCCTTCACCTTGTCAAAAGTTCAAAACTGCTCACACCACCTTGAAAACCATGATATGTTGCCCCATGGAATCCATTACACACTATCTAGCTTTCTCTAAGTTGTTTGGATCGCGTGCAAGAATCGAAACCCTCACGCCTTTTTAGCAACCGTGTGTGCTAACACCAAGATGATTCCACTTGACCCTCTGATCATGAATACATGGGGACTGCCGATCAAGACGTTGACCAACCGAGGATGCACAATGCACCATAGAACAACAAGAAGATTAACCGCAAAAGCAATAATAGAAGTGCAAGGAGACTCAAGGCCGCCATTGATTGACAGTCTAGAAGCTTAGCTTTGTTGTAGATGGATTTGATTTCACATTACAAAGCCCTCAATCTTGTTATTAACATATAAAAACAGGGATTTAAATGACTTCAACGAGACTCCCATAGCATCCAACAGAGTAAATGGTGCCAAAAGCATTTGGTCATGACTGCAAAATTGTTATTATTGCCAAATAGTTTCAAATATATGGAAGAGGCTATCATGCACTAGGATCACCATCTTCTTGATTCCCATATACAATGCAAAAAAGAGAACCATAGCCTATCTCACATATGAATGTTTAAATACTTGGATTGTATAATTGGTCAGCTAAAACAGCAAAGTTGAGCACAGGAGATATGCAAATTGTTAAGAAAACAATGCATCATCTTGTAGCCTCTTTTTGAGCTTATCTTTGCTGCCCGTGATATGTCGGTGTTTGAATTCCAGTATATGTTGTGGTTTCAAAACTTGGATTGTGAAATTGGCTAACCACAATGCACCAATTATAGCAAAGGAATGATGGAAATTATTGTCTTTTATTTGAGTTTTAGCTTTAATCCTCTTTCAAAGCTTCTATCTCCTCCCCATGCTATCTCTACTAGTTTTAGCCTTTAGGTTCAAGCTCTATAGACCGACTTTGGTCATCAGCGGGCCAAGAAAAATTTAGGGATGGAAAACATTTTTCAAGAGTAGAATGGTAGGAAAATCTTATAAATTGGCTGGTAATTCTTTCCTACAGAATTTTTTTGCAGAAAAACATAAGATTCACCATTAATGTATTACATTGTTTTAATCTAATACATATGAAATTGGCAAATATTTGTTTTTTTAATTTGTGATTTACAAATGTATTTTTCAATTTGTAAAAAATAGTCAAAACACCGAAGTTGAGCAGAGGAGAGATGAAAATTAGTTAAGAAAACAGCCAATCATCTTGTAGCCTCTTTCGGATCTTCTCTTTGCTGCCCTGTGCTATGTCAGTGTTCAACTAAAACACCGAAGTTGAGCAAAGGAGTGATGAAAATTGGTTAAGAAAATAATGAAACATCTAGTAGCCTCTTTTGGAGCTTCTCTCTGCTGCCCCAGGCTATGTCAGTGTTCAACTTTGCCCAATTCCAGTATACAATGTGGTTTCAAGACTTGGATTGTAGAATTGGTCAACCATAATGTGCCAAATATAGCAAAGGAATGATGGAAATTAAGAAAAATGAATCGAGTTGCAGCTGGATTTTTATTGTGATTATATTTGAGTTTTAGCTTTAATCCTCTTTCAGAGCTTCCTTCCGCTCCCCATGCCATCTCTACTAGTTTTATGTTCAAGCTTTAGAGACCGACTTTGGTCATTGGTGGGACAAGAAAACTTTTAGGGATGGAAAACATTTTTCAAGAGTAGAATGGTAGGAAAATCTTATAAAGCAGGTCGTAAGTCTTTCCCGTTGAACACTTTTTGAGAGAAAAAAAAATAAGCATACCATTAATACATTATTTTTAGTGAATCTGATTAGTGTGAATTTTGGCAAATCTTTGTTATTTAATTTTCGATTTGTAAATGTATTTTTTTCAAATTTTTATGAAAAAATAACCTGTTGCCGATAAACAGCCTGTTGAGTATGCTTTCATGGACATAAATCTTATTTTTTTATTTTTTGCACAGCATGTTCTGGCGGAGCAGGTGAAGTGGAATCAGGCCAAAGCAAAAAGTGGGATAAGTGGGAGAGCAAGGTTTCCTCTACAACGGCATTCACGTTTTCTAACATTTTCAATCTACCTGAGAAAATAACTTTTTCAGACTTTATGTTTCCGCATTCTATGCAAGTTATGAAAATAAGCTTAGGGAAGAAATTGCATTGAATAGATTGTTTAATCCACGTTTCAGGCTTCGCTGTGTCTTATTATTGATGAAAAGTTGGCTAGCTACAAAGAATGACCATAATGGTTATGGAAGTAAGCTATTTTTTTGTTTGTAGAATAATTTGTTTTTCACGCATTGCCGTCCGCTCAACTGTGACGCTTCGACCACAATTGAACCGGAATGTCGATTAAACATTTTATTCCAGTCAATTTCTTCCCTGGGCTTCTTCTTATATTAAGGGCATTTTATCAATAGGACCTCATATGAAGGTGATTGAAGAAAAAAGTTATAACTCCTTGAAAATTGCAAGTACCTGGCCTGCCTGGGAAGACATCAAAGCAATTGAACAAGGCACGCCATTCGTTCTCCCCTTCATGTGAGGAAGCGCAGCTTTAATCAAATGAACGGTTCCCATAAAATTGATGTCCATCATGGATCGCACGGTATCAAGAGGCTGAATCTCGAGCTCTTGAGGGATAAAAACGCCTTGATTAGCAATCAACACATCAACCGGCCCCGCTTCCGCCATCGCTTCCTTCACCTCGTCAAAATTCCTCACATCTGCCTTGAAAACCCTGATGTGTTGCCCCGTGAAATCCATTATAGACTGTCTAGCTTTCTCCAACTTGTCTGGATCGCGTGCAAGGATCGAAACCTTGGCGCCTTCTTTAGCGGCCGCGTGGGCTAGCGCCAAGCCGATTCCGCTCGACCCTCCGCTTATGAATACATGGCGACCGCCGATCGGGACCTTGGTTGACCGAGGTTGCACAATGCTCCATAGAACAACAAGAAGGATGACTGGTAGAAGCAATAACAGCAGCGCGAGGAGACTCAAAGTCGCCATTGATTTACAGTCTTGAAGCTTTAGCTTCGCCGCAAATGGCTTTTATTTTAGATTACGAAGTCCTCAACCTTGTTACGAACATTTAAAGATGAGAGATACCTAACTGTGCTTGAAGTATATGGTTATAGCAATTTCGTGTCACAAATTCCAAAATTCGTATCGCATCCGTGGGCACTCAGTGTGATGAAAGATGTAGACTTGTAGTCCTTGCTAACAGATTTTTTATGAGGTCCCCGTCCGCCATTCACCCATACCTACCTCGCTTTCCAGCGCTGTAAAAGTTCGAAAATTATCGCGATCGTTGCGTTAAATAAGTGAGACGCAGGCGGCAGAAAGGGACCATGCTGTCTTTCTGCTCAACATGAACCGTACATTAATATTATGATATACCTACTGACATAGTAATGTATGGACGTCAATAAACAAATGGAATAAACCTTCCTCTCTTTAGGAAACATGAAGTTGCCTTTAGATATTAATTCTTCAAAAAAAAGATTAAAAAATTAATATGAGATTAGTGCGCATTTAAAATATTACTAAAAAAATAATCCAAAGGGTTGTAGTTTAATGGTGTGTTTGTCGATGTAATAAGTGTTGTGGTTTTAAAATAATCCAAGGGTTTAGTTTAATGGCATATTCTTCCAAGACATAGGAGGTACCTTATTGTGTTTCAAATACGGGCGTGCATACCCTATCCCCTACTGAGAACTCAAGCTTGTGACCTCTATTGCAAGAGCACAAGTTCCACACCATTAGGCCAACTCGGAATCCAATACACAAATGTAGGAATGAATTTGTATTGATCATTTTAACTAATTAATTGATTTACAAATTTTGTTATGCCAATAAAATTGGAGAAGATTTTGGAAAATAAAAATGTTTTTATAGACAATCTATATTCAACAAAATGAACCCATATTACAAGAGTGCATTTCATGTTAGGTTTCATCTATAGTATGAAATGGGGACTTGAGACATATTATTCTCATGACTACAAAGAGCAACACGTTGCACAATAAAATAATAGAAGGATAAAACAACAATGTTGATGTCATTTTCTTCTATTGGTGTTAATTTACGAAGGTGTTGATACGATAATTTATACAATAGAATAAGAGCAACCATTTGAATGGTTATTTGTTGCAGAAGACCTACCTTGAGTAGTAGGCCATCCTTGATTATCATTTGTTCATACGATCCACCCTTCATTAGCATTTGTTTTGACATACGTAAACACCAAATTTGGGTCACAATCCCTTGGTCCCTTTTAATTAATTAAACACAACATGGTCTCATTACTAATTATTACTAATGTATTCACCTTCACATTATTAATTAATTTAATTATTTTAATTAATTTAATTTCATCCTCACACCTCCACCTCATCATTACACCTCACCCTGGACCCATTCTAGGGGCATTTAACTCACGGTGTTGAGTCATCACTCTCGAGTGTTGAGTCACCACTTGACCTAACTAACGAAGAATTCTTTCAAACCTAATTGGACTTCTTCTATGACCTTCCTACCTTTTCTAATGAGAACTCCACTTCCCTACACGGACTCAACTTGGAAAACACACCAAATCTGGGAAGATCTGCCTATTTTTGGTAAACATAGACTTATCTGCCTTAACCGATGCTCGTTATCCCTCGAAGGCGTTGATTGTTACACCCTTAATTATATATCTTACATTGGATGGATATAGCCGACTTATGACTATCATAACTTCTTATCATGATGTATACCTTTCATATATGATCTATTATCATTAGTAGGTCGGCCTTGTTGATGGCCATATCATAGGAATAGTATAAATAGGGGTTATAGGTAGTGGATGATCATCATGTTGAGTATTTGAGTCTTATTGTATGTTTTGGAGGTTGCCCCCTCAAAGTGGCTAAGCTATTATACTTTCATATTGAGAGCATTTATCTGCAATATTGTGTTATTTGGTGTTCTATTGTTGGTGATAATCATAATTAATCAAGTAATTTCATTACAAGTGGTATCGAGCTTCGATCTCGGCCGGCATGAGGTGTCAAACCCTAATTTTGAAGGTTGGCTGTATCTCAAGATTGGTAGCGAATTTTACAAGCATTTTTACTTGTTTGAAAAATTTATTACGGCTCTATAGTTTTCCATAATTTGGCTCCCTCAGGCGCAATTTTTGGAAATTTTTCAAGTTTCTTATATTTTCGGAAACCTCTCCCAAAACTAGCTAGGGTTTCTTTTTATGAATTCCTATATTCACCAAAAAAATTGTGAAACCCTAAACCCTAAAATTCTACCCTATTAAGTCTACCCCTAGGCCCAAACCCTTCGTCATGGCTGGTAGATCTACGCAGAGACCAAGAAAAGAACAAGAAACTCCAAGAATGACCCCAAATAAGGAAGATATGGATTCAAAGTCTACTGGTTTGGGAGTATCTGAGGTGGTCATCCAACTTCAAGAAAGGGTAAACAATATGGTAAGGATGACCTTAATGTTGAGCTTCATCAACTGAAAGGTAGCCTTATGAGTGAGATTCAAAAGGATTTTCATGCAATGCAACAGGAGTTGTTGTGTGCTATTTCAAATACAACTCCCAATGCCAGTCATATGGGTTCCTCTAGCAATACTCACATAGATCCAAATCACTCCAATCAGGGAGGATCCTTTACTCATTCAGGTGGATCTACTCACCAATGGAGGGACATGATTCCAAAAGTAGAAATGCGTAAATTTGATGGAAAGGATCCACTCAATTGGATTACCCAAATGGAAAATTTCTTTGATCTCCATCAGATCCCAGGAAGACAAAGGTAATTGTGGCATCCTTATACCTAGAACTTGATCAATTTGTTCGGTATTGTTGGTTATTTGCTCAAAAGGTAGAAGAATGGCCTAAATGTCACCTAGACAATTTTCACTTCGAAGAGCTTGATTACACTATAGTTCTAGTGTTTCTAAGAATTACTTCAGCCAATTAGCAAAGTTACGCCAAATTGGTTCAGTTAAACAGTATGTCCATCAATTCCAAAATATTTCCTTACGTGTGGAGGATATTACAAAAGAGTATTTGAATGACTTGTTTATTGGGGGTCTTAAGGACCACATTGAGCATGAGGTACACATGTTTAACCCACTCAAGGTTTCTGATTCTATTATCATAGCACATCGAGCAGAGGAAAATTTTCTTTCCAATAGAAGGCAGTCCTTCTCTTGCATAAAAGATCGTAAAACCTTGCCTCCTTTATACCCTCGGCCAATTCAATTGACACCTCAAAAAATTGAAGAAAAAAGAGCCAAATGGTTATGCTTTAACTGTGATAGAAAATATGGACCAAATCATAAATGTTCTGAGAAAAAATTTTTCTACATTGAAGGGTCTGGTGATGAGGAAGAATATGAGGAAACATCAATAGAGGAAGTGGAAAAATTAGAGGAAGAATATGGAGATCCATTGACCCACTATTTCATGGCATGCTATGTCAGGTATTAGTACTCCACAAACCCTTCAGGTCATGGGGTATCTTAAGAAGCGAAGGTAACAGTATGTAATATCCCCTTCCCATTCGAAGACGTTTGGCCTATTTTGTCAACCCGACAGCCAAAGGAAAAATATAAGGGTGACTTAAGCTATATTTAATTATTATAAAGTGTCATTAATAAAAGAAAAAATATATAGAGCGCTTATAATAATATATGACTTAATAATTATTAAATCTAGGATGGAAAAGGCTCAAATATAAATTGTTATCCATCCTAGGTGAAAAGGTGACTTGCCTTAGAAAGGGGAATGAGAACATAGAAAGGATAAATGCCCATTTTACTATGTATTTCCCCTAAAAAAATGTGACTTGCATTAGGAGGAAAAAGTTGTTAGGAAAAGCATTTAATATGGGAAAATATTAAATGCTTGCATAGGGAAAATCCTTGTGAACTAATTGGATATTGTAGAGGTTGTTTTGGGTCTCTTCTTCCTTTATAAGGAGAAGTCGACTTGAGGGGAAGGTATTGCATAACCATTTGATATTTTCTTATTTGTGTCTTAAGCTTGTAGCTTTTGCATACATGCTTAGATTTTCTTTAGCTTGTGGAGTAAGATCCCACAGGGACCCTAGCTTTGGTGGTGAGAGATCCATTCCTAGCTAGTAGGGCACTCTTTGGTGGTGAAAGATCCACCCTAGTTTGTCATTATTGGAGTTGATTCAGGGCTGATTTGTTTGGGAATCAAAGTAGCTTGTTTTCTTAATTTTTAGAGCTGATTTTATGCCCTAAATGTGTTGGGTGACCTACTTTTTAGGGAAAATTTAGGGTTTTGTGTTTGTTGTGCGAAAACTAATTTTGAAATATTATTCTTCATATTTTTTGTCGCCCAAGATCCAAAGTTTCATCTCACTTGGACTTCTCTAGCAAAAGATATGAATTTTTTATGTTACGTTGCGAGACAGGGTTTTAAATAATTTATTGTAGCCTTGTTTACATCTGAAATCTATAATTTTATACATATTTGGGCTTTATAAATTAGTGGTACTAGATTTGAGTGGAATGATATAAATTTAGAGGTTGATTGGTGTGGGTTTTCCACTTAACCCAAGTCACATTTCCTTTATAAATTCAGATCTGCGTGATACTTGTTTGGTATTTTGTCTACAAGTTGCATTTAAAGTTGGGATTGCCTAAAATCCATCTAGGGGAAAAAATATATCCATTTGGGACATTACACAGTATTGATTGATTCAGGGAGCACACATAATTTCATCAATCATAAGTTAGAAAGACTAAATTGTTTCATCTACCCAACACCTAAATTTCAAGTAATGATTGTAGATGGTGGAACAGTCCAATGTTCAGTAAATGCCATAAAGTCAAACTCATGATGGGTGAATACACATTGGAATCTACGATGTTTTTATTCCCATGGGTGGAGCTGATATTGTCATAGGTGTTCAGTGGCTCACAACTTTAGGCACCATAGAGATAAATTTCCAAGAATTGTTCATGCACTTTCATTCTGATGGTAAAAAATTTGAACTTCAAGGTCTATAAGCTAAAGATCCTCAAGTGGTTAGTTCTCACCAAATGTAGAAGATTCTTAAAAAGGGGTCTGAAGGTTTTGTAGCACAATTATTATCTATGGAAGTCCAACCACAAATAAAGGTATTGCATCTTGATCTTCAGAAGTTTATTAATCAACATGCGGTTGTCTTCGAGGAACCAAGAGGATTACCACCTGTAAGAGAGCATGATCATGTCATTTAGTTGATTTAAGTCAAGCCCCCCAACATCAGGCCTTATAGATATCCATATGTGCAAAAGAGTGAGATCGAGAAGATGGTGGAGGAAATGTTGGAAATGGGTATTATTCGTCACAGTCAAAGTGCCTGCTCCGCAGTGGTGATGGTGCGTTGTAAGGATGGAAGATGGTGCATGTGTCCAGATTATAAATAACTTAAAAATTTCATTATCAAAGATAATTTTCCTATTCCTATCATTTGATGATTTATTAGACGAGTTGCATGGTGCCATTTATTTTACAAAACTAGATCTATGTTTTAGGTATCACCAAATTAGAGTAAAGAAAGAAGATATTCATAAGACAACTTTCAAAACTCATCAAGGCCATTATGAATTCCTAGTGATGCCATTTGGTCTTACAAATTCTCCCTCCACATTCCAAATTTTGATGAATTCAAGTATTTAGACCATTCCTAAGAAAGTTTGTCTTAGTATTTTTTGATGATATACTCATCTACAACAAATCACGGGAGAAACACTTACAACATGTCAATATTGTCTTAGAAGTCTTAGAGAAACATCAACTTTATGCCAAGTTGTCAAAGTGTTCTTTTGGGGTATATGAAGTGGAATACTTGGGCCATATTGTTTCTCACAAAGGTGTTAAGGTGGATGCTTACCAGATCTAGGCCATGGTGGAATGGGAAATCCCAAGAACCCTTAAGCAATTACGAGGTTTCTTAGGTCTCACAGGGTATTATCGCATATTTGTAAAAAACTATGGTAGTATAGCAGCACCACTCACAAAATTATTGAAGGACTCCTTTCATTGGAATGAGGAAGCATCTAGGGCATTTAAAAAATTAAAGGTGGCTATGTGCACCACTCTACTATTGGCAACCCCAAATTTCTCCAAAACTTTTGTAGTTGAGTGCGATGCTTCAGAAATGGAATCAGAGCAGTACTAATGCAAGAAGGACACCCCATTGCTTTTGAGAGGTGAGATAAAAGGAAAGAATTTGTTGAAGCCCACCTATGAGAAGGAAATGATGGCAATATTACATGCAATCAAACAATGGAGACCATACTTGATGGGTAGACATTTTAAGGTAAAATTTGATCATGATAGTTTGAAATATTTCTTAGAGCAACGTCTATCTTTAGAGGAACAAAAACATGAGTCACTAAGATGTTGGGATATGAATTTGAGATTGTTTATAAGAAAGGAAAGGAAAATTTGGTCATTGATGCTCTATCTAGGAGGGATGAGTCCGAAGCATTGTTATGTGCCATCTCTATACTAAATGCAGATTGGGTAGATCAAGCACATGAAGAATGGAAGAAAGATGAAACAACACATACTCTCATTCAAAATCTCCAAGTAGATCCATCCATATCAAATCAATTTATATGGAAGGGGGATACATTATGGTACAAAGATAGGTTATATCTATGTAAGAACTCTACACTTAAACACCATGTTCTTTCAAAGCTACATTCTTCTCCAATAGGTGGCCATGTTGGGTTCCTGAAAACATATCATAGAGTTAAGAAGGATTTCTTTTGGGAGGGGTTAAAAGGAGATGTTCAAAAATTTGTGGCAGAATGTTTGGTTTTCCAACAAAATAAGGGTGAGACCATTAAGACATTTGATCTTCTCCAACCTTTGTCTATTCCTAGTGAGATATGGGAAGAGGTATCGATGGATTTCATCACAGGATTACCTAAATCAGAAGGGAAAAGTGTCATCATGGTCATGGTAGACAGACTTACCAAATATGCTCATTTTTGTGTCATGGCTCATCCTTTCACAACTAGTACAGTTATCATCTCTTTTATGGATACAATTCAAAAGCTCCATGGCACGCCAAAAATTATAGTAAGTGATCATGATCCAATAGTTACAAGTAACTTTTGGACTAATTTGTTCTCTTGTCTTGGTGCCCAACTAGCCCAGAGTTCCTCTTATCATCCCCAATTAGATGGGCGAAATAAGGTGGTAAATAAATGTTTAGAGGGATATCTTTGATGTTTTACTTCAAATAAACAAGAACGTTGGGTGCAATGGTTGCCACTTGTAGAATGGTTGTATAATACATCATTTCATACCTCCTCCAAAATGTCTCCCTTTATGGCACTTTATGGGTACCATCCTCCATCACTCATATCTAGCTTGAAGCTCAAACCAAAGGTGAGAGTAGTCGAAGATCACATTCACTCATATCTAGCTTGATGTACTCTCTAGTCTTAGAGAAAATTTGGCAAGGGCACAAAATCATATGAAGCAACAGGCTGATCAACATCGGAGTGAGCGACACTTTAAAGAGGGCAACTTTGCTTTTGTAAGGTTACAACCATATAAGCAGTTATCCTTAAAACAACAGAAGAAGGATAATAAGTTTTCTCCTAAATATTATGGTCCTTACCGAGGTTTGCAGAAAATTAGTAGTGTGGCATATAAGCTAGAGCTCCCTCCAGGAAGTAGAATACATCCAGTCTTCAATGTTTCTTGCTTAAAGAAAGTTACTGGGAAGCAAGTTTCCACTCGATCAAGTGCTTCAGAACTAGACATGGAAGGAAGGATCATATTGGAACTCGAAGGTATTCTTGGACATGCACTAAAAGGTGAGGACCGAGTCGTTACAAGTACCTGATCAAGTGGAAGAATATGAATATTGAGGATGCGTCATGGGAAGATGAAGCATTCATGCAAAGAACATCCAAGGCTTCCCAACATTAGGGGAAATGTTGCTTTGAAGGGGAGAGGCATGTTACGCCGTTAATTATATATCTTACATTGGATGGATATAGTTGACTTATGGCTATCATAACTTCTTATCATGATGTATCACTTTCATATATGATCTATTATCATTAGTAGGTCGGCCTTGCTGATGGCCATATCATAGGAATAGTATAAATAGGGGTTATAGGTAGTGGATGATCATCATGTTGAGTATTTGAGTCTTATTTTATGTTTTGGAGGTTGCCCACTTGAAGTGGGCAAGCTAATATACTTTAATATGAGAGCATTTATATGAACTATTGTGTTATTTGGTGTTCTATTACGGTGATAATCATAATTAATCAAGTAATTTCATTACACCGTTCACCTAACTAACCACCATCGGTTACTTTATATACAATTTTACAACCTTTTACCTAGGTTGGTCATTTTCAATTTTGGGAGAACTATTGCATTCAATCACGAATACAAAGCCTCTCAACATCCAAACAATACAAAATACTCAACCACAAGCCCAAGTAAGCATCTGGTTCTCCTTCCAAAGTATTGGAATACTCACAGGAACACTACAACAGTATTGTCATGACATCGACTCAGAATCTCTTCACGGATCAACTACCATCCACCTTCACCTACTAGATCTGTAAAGGCAAGTAAGTATTCGTGATTTCAATCATATTGTGCTTGCTTAAAGTATAGATTCCTTACCTCTTTCATTATACTTTATTTCTTCATGTATTCCTTTATCTCCACCTCCTCACCAATCTACCAACCCAACCACCTATAGCATTTTTCCTTCGTGACTTCCCCCTTTGTATCCCTAAGTCTTCTCAGTAATATTACAAACCTAACCACACCCTTCTCACTCTCTGTGCAATCATAAAGAAGCCTAAAAACCATTTTTATCAAATTATTGTCAATTGCCCCTACCGATGTCGGTTACATTGATCGTCGGTTTCACCTCTATACCGACATCGGTCACTTGATCGATATAGTCTCTATGTCATTTCATTCCTTTTGACCAAGCAAACCTCTCGATCAACCAAAACCAACCCAGACCTTACCCAATCAAACCAGACCTCACCGATCAATCCGGACACTGCATCGACTGCAAAACCCAAAATAACCTACCAAACCTCCAGATCTAATCATAACCTTTCCTATTAGATTAGATTTGCTTATTGTATTTTACAAGATACCTAAATCATATAACTATAGTAGGATTTCCTTACTTCATGATATTTATAATATTAATTTATATTTGAAAGTGGATTGACAACCTTAGGAAACACCTTGCTTCCTGGATCTAATACTCGCTAGGCAGTCCACTAACCTATATTATTAATACTATTTGGTGGTCTTTTTGTGTTTCTTATACAGGTCATTCCTCCTAGCCAAAGGGAAGCTCTTCACGATCAGCTTGGATCAAAAATTCATTAACACACGCATTCAACCTTCGACCTACATATCACAGGTATTCCTCATAACCTATTTCCTATTTAGTTTTAACCAAAGCAACAAATTAGGTGAAACATGGCAGCACTCCGGTGGGACCCATCAGGGGTTCTTTGCATTGTTCATTCCTAGGGAAAAAATATTGTGTGTCTATTTTCATTTGAAATGAGTTCACATTAATCTTCTTCTCTGGAAATATTCTTTTCTTTTGATTATCTTAGTGACACTTGTTTTTTAGGATTAAAAAGAATTCTTCTTATTTTCTTGCATTGCATTTAGTGAAAGTCATACCCTTAACCTCTTCATAATTTGTTCTCATCGAATATAATTTGTGGATTTGGGTTTTAAAACTTGTGCACTTGCATTGTTGAGTTTGTTGCATTATAGCTAATCTAAATTGTGGGCAACCTATATGCGTTGGAAGTCATGCCTAGCTGATGGTTGACAAATTGAACCATAGCTCACATTTTGCACACTCTCTATACCAAATCACTAAAAAAAAAACTACATAGTTCTTAAACAACATCTTTCTTGGAAGAAGACGTTGTCAATGATCACATGATCAGAGGATTGACAGTGGGCTCCAGCTAGTTTCTCTGTCTAGTCATCATCTCAGAGAAGGATCTCCCATGCCAAAACTTACCTGAAACTAGCCATAGTTGTTGGCTTTTATAGGGCACCTTTGTTAACAAAAATTCTATCCTTCTTACAATCAGTCCTAAATGACATAAGCCACAACATAAAATCTACAACTTAGGATTTTATGTTTGTTAGCTTTTTGTTTGCTTGTGTTTTAAGGTGTGATTTTTTTCTTCATTCTTTCTTATCCTTTTATGCCCACATCACAAATGGTGTATTTCAGTTTTATTCTGGGTTTATTAGGACTCCTCATAGCCATACTCAATCTCTGGGTTGGCCCTTTTATTTGATCTAAATCACCAAAACTTCATTTTTTCTTCTCTTCCCAGATTTCACAAAGAATCGATATCGATCCAAATGATCGCATCGATTGTATCATCTTACAGCATAAGTTAAGCTCGACCGACGTTGGTTTATATATTTTTGGTTATTTTTTCCAAAATAGTATTTTCCACCTTCCTATTCTTTTTGTGGCTTGTTCTACCATTTTTATCCCACTTGAGTCTCTGATATCATTTTAGGATCCAAGTTGACCCATTTTCACCTTTCATTGCCAAATATTTGAATCTCTTATTTTTCATAAGTAGTTGACATCGGTTTGAGCCGACCGACAGTGGTTACCCTCATATCGACATCGGTTACCCCAACCAACGTCGGTCTCTGTATTCGACTTTCAATTAGAACAACGATATAATCACTCATTTTAGATTGATTTTCCCCATTACTTTTGTGTTTTTCATCATCATGAAACTTAGAATACTTATTTTATCGTTAATCACATGGTTTTGACTCATAAACAAGCTAACACTCTCATGTTTCACACTAGTGCAGTTACCACTCCCACCTAGCCCATCACCCCCTTCAATCTCATCACCCATGGACCCCAATTAGGCTCTTGCCATACCCACTGGTGATGAGGAGTTTGCATGAGACTCCTTGATCACAACCCCACTACTCTGTAGTACTATCTCACTCATTCATCTACCCATGATTCATCAGGGCATCTTGTATACAACATGCATGTGTCCATTCCTCCTACCTCTCGCACCCATGTATGCATAAGTTACTACTAGTTTAGCCTTACCCTCTTCCACCTTACCACCCGTGGTTTCCCAGCTTGACCCTACATCATCATTGATATCACCAACCTATGACATCTATCGTCGTGCCTTTGATGTATGTTGCTCCTACGATGTTAACCATGCCTTTATCAACCACCTTGAGTGTAGGTCTATTTGCATCCGCCATCTCTCATATACCTATTGCATCTCAGCCACCAATGGTGATGACAACCCATACTCCCTTCCAAAACATTGTCCTCTCCATCCCGTAGTCTCTTCCTTTGATTTCTATGAGAGTCTTTACATCCACTCCACCTACCTACACTTATCACCAATGACCCCTATTTCATCTATCACTTATTCAGGATACTTGCCATCTACATCTATTCCGGCCTACATTCCTTCCTCACAATTTTCATACTCGGCACCACCACATACTAGGATGCCACCCACGTCATACCCTCCTCATCTACCCCCTTATACTACAGGGGGTTCCCATTCATCACAACCTACTAATGATCTTATCAAAATGATGATGGACAAGATGCAAGACATTGGAAACATCTGTCTCCGACTCACGTAAATCTCTGACATATGATGAGATTTGTAATGAGCCCATTCACTCATCCATTCCGATTCATACATACCCTCCCCATTGAAAAATGCCTTAAGTCAACCGATTTAATAGCAAAGAAGACACACAACAACACTTGCAGTAATTTTAACATGTGTGTTATCTGATCGCTCATGATGATGCTTTTCTCTTGTGAACATTCCCAATGTCCTTGACAGGACCGACTTTAGATTGGTATAGTGCTCTACCTAGGCATTCCATCTTTTCATTCAATTAGGTAGCTCAGGATTTTCTAGACCACTTTTCTATCAACATTGTCAAGAAGGTCACCATGACCAACTTATACGCAACACGCCAATACGAAGACAGAATCTATCACAAATTTTGTCACTCGTTGGTGAGCCTGATCAACCAACTCACATTCCAACTACCTCAAACCGAGTTAATAGAGTTGTTCACCAGATCTTGTGCTAGACACATCTTTCCAACTCTCCAAGTTCAAACCTTACACATGTTTGAAGGCATTCACCATGGCCCAAAACTTGAAATTTGTGCCATTAAAGAGAAGAAGATACAATTGTGTAACAAGAACGTTGCGTTCAAATCAAACGATACCTCTTCTTCTTCCAAACCATAAAATAATTACTCTAAAGCAAAAGGATCTACCAACGCAGTAGTTTTGAAAGTCGACCCATCTCACCCATCCAACCAATCAAAGCCTTCTTCTAATCTTTCTCTTGTTTAGGCTTTTAGTTCAAGTGGGAGCAATGAAAATATAATCCCATAGGAGAACCCTACTCTTCGTTTTAGAAAAACTTCTAAAAGTCAAGAAGTCACTCTTCCACCCATCAAACCACATACTAGTTTTGACCCCTCTCATCATGTGCCTACATGGTACAAAGAAAATGATTACTACAACTATCATCACGTTAGAGGTCATAGCGATGGTAATTATATAACTTTTAAAAATATCATCCAAGAAATGTTAGATAATGGAGATCTTGTCTTGGATAATCCTAATGTATCGACTAATAGAACCTTCACATCTTCAAGAATTTGTTCCCAAATCACACCTCGTCATCTAACCAAACCAAGTGAAACCTCGACCAATGATAGTAACATTCGTGAGGTTCATGTTGTTTTTGACATCATACCAACTCTTTGCTCAATTTCCTCCTACTCCATCTATCGAGGAGATTCTTGCATGAGATCCTTCATCCATGGAGGGAATTGTTTCATTTGTTCATTTACCCACAAGAGGAGTCTCCCTTATCTCCTCCTTCACCCATAGGAGTCCACCATATCCATTGATGCAGTTTCCCCACTCACCTCTCAACCTGACAAACAACCCACAGTACTTACTCTTCTACCCACATGGGAGAGTCATGTTTACCTTCTTCTTCACCAAAAGATGAACTTACCTCATCCAACTTATCATCTCCCCTACCCATAGGGGATCCATTAAGCAACGTCCCTTCCTATTGGTGACAATTCTCTATTGGCTTTCAAGGATCCTGTTGATTTGCTCTCGTCTCTTTTACCCATAGAGTCTGAAGCTAACCATTTCCCTATCTCATAGACATTCTTTACAGGGATTACTACCAAATCAACATCATCCCCCCTACATGTGTCATTTTCATGTTTGGCCGACCACTTGGATTATGTTGACAATTCCATGCTTTGGGGATGCCTTTGATTACCTGTCTCAACTCAAATGCAAATGTTGTCTGCTGATACTTCCACGATCTATCCAAAGGTATTTTAGATAACCAAACCCACCATGCCCATGCCAGTTATAGCGACACCTTCTTCATCACCCTCACCTACACCTAAACCTTTACCATCAAATGAAATTTTTCCTATACCTAAAACCTTACCTCGTACCTATATCTTCCTTTGTGTCTAGACCCATTGCCACATTGGGAGTCATGCTAACATCAAGCCTAGTCCATCCTCCTATCAAATTGATTTATCCACATCCTCACAAGCCATCGTAAAGACTATTCCCCACCTAAGAGGAAGACCCAACCTCTTAGGCCGCATACACCGGCTTTGCCCACTACCCCTCTGTCACCTTCACCACTTCCATCTATCCTAGTTCCCCACCCATCAACCTTGGCCAACAGGCCTCCTACCCAGAGTAAACCAAAAGCACAAAGATCGTACCTCATCATGATCCTCTATTGCACCCAAATTACCTACACAACTTACGCCTTCATCGTCATCACCTACATCCTTTCTACCTCCTATACCTACACCACTTCTAAGTATCCTCATCATTACCTATGTTATTCCCTTCTCTTCAACTAGTACCTTCCACATTGCCTCTTACTACAACCTTCACCGCACCTCCATTATTGCCTTAGCTAACCGGACCCTTCCGCCATCTTCCTTCCCTTCTACATCACACTTCTTCTTCACCTTTACCCAAGAAGGTGCAACCAAATCCCAAGAACCCACTACCCTCCAAAGAGGTAGTTAAACCTACACCACCTTCAACAACTAGTTCACCTGCTACATCTTTACCCAAGAAGGTGCAATCCAAACCTAAAACCGTATTATCTACCAAACAGGTGGTCAAACTTACTCAACCTCTAATTCCACCTCTGGTGGTGCCTCTCCCACCAAAGTCACCCACACTTTCATCTAGACCCACACTTACTTCACATTGTGATCCATTGGCAGGGTCTTACACCAACATCTTAGCTAACCTTTTGGAAACCTTGTCATCACATTACCACCACTTAGACCTTACAACCCACTCAAACCTAAACCATAAGGGTTTGACACCAAAATTTGAGCTTACCATCGTGTGTCAGGGCATGATGTGGAAAGTTGTAAGGCTCTTAAGACTATTCTTCTCTAACTATATCCTCTTGAAGAAAGCTTTGACGATGATGATCTTTTAGATGAGGACGCTATTATTACACCTTCACCTATCACCACACATCCTCATCATCGTACTATTTAGCAACCTTCATCTCCACCCCATAACCCTTTTATCCTCGATGGCATTCTTCCAATCTCTTAACTAATAAATTAATCTACTAGTGTCATTATCAAACCAAGGTGTGTCCAGTGATGTAATGGAGTCCTATGTAGCTAGTTATATCGTTGGGTCTTTATTGGGGGTTTCTTGTTAGATCTTTATGATTTTGCTACTAATCTATGGAAACTCAATGTAAATCTATGAAATTAAGTTATAGTAAAAGTAAAGTTGTACTTCTAACTCAAATGGAAATTGAAAGAACAAAATTGAAATTACACACTCATAATCAGAACTTGTAGTAAAAGTAAAAGCACATGCTAACTAGGATTTTCATAAGGGAAAACACACATTCTAAATGGAAATTTCAATAAGGAAAATAAACACACTTGAATAGGAATTGCATAAAACACACTGAAATAGAATTTGCATTAAAGGAATTGAGTGGATATGACTTATTAGAAAATCATATGCATATGTAAATGTAAAAACCCTCATGTCTCCTTGATTGAGTGGGCCCTTGCTCTTCCTTGGGACAGAGGAAATATTAACAACTCAAGATTCTCAAAATGATATCTCCTTATATTATTTCAAATAATTTCCATGACAGATTCAGTGCGGAAAGTAAAAGTGCTAAATGCAACAAGCTAGATCACAGATTATAAATATTACCAACTACTACATTTTTCTTTAAGGAGGTGTCTTTATATAGACATAGGTTGTTACAAAATATGCCAAAATTATCGGCACTAATGTCTTTCATAAAAATATTGATAAAGACTTATAAATTCCTATGTGGACTACTAAAAACAAGACCCATACTTATAGCACGATAGATGGAAAAAGTCTTCCACTTCGCACTACCAAATCCAAACTCAAGGCTCCTTAATTACATTGGCAATAAATGTTCATTATTTTCCTGCACACATCACCACATTTCTCTCACAAAGGTAGTTAGTAGGAAGTTATACGGTTAATCAATCAAAGTTAATGAGCTATTCTTTAAAGCAAGGAAAATGCATTAAAATCACTAAGATATACCTATACAAAGCATCCCCATGCATTATCAAATTATGCTTAAATGACAAATTATCAATCATATGAATGATATAAACAAGCCAAATAATGTACTCATCAATCCCTTTCCAACATTTGAGATCAATATGGTCCACATAAGAGAGCTAGCCAAACCTCCGCCAAAATGCCAATGTGCTACATTATTTTCACAAAACTAGTATATGCCCTCACCATATTTTTTCCCAACTTGTCACTACACCTATCATGACTAATTTCTCCTTTACCATAGATCAATATGGTTCAAATTGCCACTCGAGCCCAAAAGGACAAAGGAAAGAAGAAAAAAAATAGCTCATCCGCTACTCTTTTACCCAATATTCCATCTGCACCTGCACCAAAAATCACCATCCATGGACCCACATACTTATTTCTGATGGGGTTTCCCATCATACAATTCTTAAACAATTGCACTAGTCTCCTCTCAAAATGTCTTTGTATGACCTTTTCCAAACCTCTGAGTCTCATCAATAGGCCCTCATTGAGGTTTTACAATCTATTGAGGTTCTACCTAATGACCCTACTCCTATTGCATCCATTATCACTCCTCACCATGTGGCCTCTCTCACCACTTCGACCCCCTTCCTCTACTCCCACTACCACTCATCAAGTAGCCACTCTCATTTTCTCTGACGATGAGATTGTACCTCTCCAATCGGATGATCCTAATCCTGCCCTATTTATTTATTTTCTGTCTACATTGATAATATACGTGTTCGACACATTATGATTGATGACGATGCTAGTATTAACATCATTTCTTCCCATATGTACAACCAAATGTGCATCCCTACCAATTACATGCATAATAACCTAGTTATGTTGCATTCATTCAATGATGCCATGACTTCCACCCTAGCACCATCATTCTCCACACTTTTGTATGCCCTCATGCCATTCCTAAATTATTCTATGTCTTAGAGGGGGAATTCTAGTACAACATGCTACTTGGCTGACCCTGGATTCGTGCCATGGGTTGTGTTCCTTCAACCTTATACCATTGTTTAAAATTTGAACATGAAGGGCACAACTATACCATTCCAACTCGAACCTTCACCTTTCAAGACCTATAACATGTTGTATCGACCCAATGATGTCCTTATACTAGTTAAGGCATCTACCACCGCTACCACTTCTTCTTCAGCCATTACCTCATCCACCAATGTTGCTGCTACATCTTCCATAACTAACTCCTCTATTCCCACTACTGCCACAGTAACTTTTGCAGCTGACCCATTAACCTACCCATCTACTTCTCAAAAAAACTAATGTTTCTTCTTCCCAATTGTCAGTGATTCATCCATTCCCACTACCCACATATCAACTATTGATCCCTTAGAAGGTGTTTTTCAATGCCTCACTCTGGGGGAGTACCGCCTTTATAACATTGACACATTCCTTACTCCTCAAGAGTATGGTAAACTTCACCAACATCCCCACTATGATCACCACATAGGTGAGGTTTTCCCCTATGGTCCTCCCCACCTTCACACCAACTTAACATATGGGGGACTTGATACTTCTACCTACTCACCCGAGCCACCTTCCCAAACTTGACCATTTTCCTCCGACCTTCAATCTCTCACCAACCACCACTTTGCCCACACCTTCCTCCATCGCTATACTTGGAAGGGATTTGGATTTGGTTTCTATGAACAAGACCGCCATATTGTCATTCCTTGCACCACTATAAGCATAAAGACCACAGTGGTATTGGATTTACCGAACCACCTTCTAGGAAGGCCTAAGTCGAACTCATTGAGGATGATAAAAATTCCCCACCTCGTCCACTAACTTCACTACCTTCACCTACAAAGTCTATGGAGCCAGAATCCATTCCTCCTAACTCTTTTTTTTTGTGAACACCATTTCCTGGGACCTCTCGACTTATCGAATGATGATGAGGTTACCTCTTCTCTTCCCTTCCTATATCTTGACATGATTGATGATGATACCCCTTCTATTAATGTCATTTAATGTCAGGATGATGAGTCTATTCTCACTTACCTTGGTGTGGAAGATTCTTATATTCACTAGTCATTACCTTCTGAGATGTAAACCATGTTGAATGAATCGACCATCGAGATCAATATTCACACTCAAGATGACCCACACATTCTAAAAATAGGCCAATCTTTAGATGTTGCTGAACATGAAGCTTTCACTTCTTTCCTTCGGGATCATAAATGTTTTGCTTGGTCCTATGCTGATATGCCCGGTATTGACCCAAACATTGTGGTCCACAATATCGTAACCATTCTCGATGCCAAACCCATGAGATCAGAAGCTGCATGAAAAATGCATCCTCACATTTCCCTTCTTATCAAAGAATAACTCCAACACCTTCTTTTGGTTTCCTTCATCCTACCCATTGATTATCCCCAATGGATCTCTAACATCATTCTTGTCACAAAAAGTGACAAGAGGACTCCACATTTGCATGGATTTTTGTGACCTTAACTTAGCTTGCCCCAAAGATGACTTTCCTCTACCTATTATTGACAACTAGTTGATCTCACCGCTGACCATGAGATGCTATCACTCATGGATGGTTTCTTGAGTTATAACCAAATATTACTCACCCCGAGAAGATCAACACAAAACCACCTTCATCACTCCTTGGGGACCTTCTATTATCATGTCATGCCCTTTGGCCTTAAAATTTCAAAGTGTTACATATCAACGGGCTATGACTTATATTTTTCATGACATCATGCATAACATATTGGAAGATTATGTTGATGATCTTCTTGCCAAATCTAAACATTGGGCCGAGCACCTTGTTGTCCTTAAATTTTTCTTTGACCATCTCATCAAATACTATGTTTTCCTTCAACCTAAGAAGTGTGTCTTTGTTGTTCTCTCTAGAAAGCTCCTTGGTTTTATTGTTTCTTTGCATGGCATTGAAGTTGATCCTACTAAAATCAAGGCTATTCTTAAAATGCCTCCACCTACTAACCTTCATCAACTTCGTAGTTTCTAAGGAAAGTTTAAATCTATCCGTCACTTTATTTCTCATCTTTTCGACTACTGCCATCCATTTCATCATCTTCTCAAAAGGATGTCTCCTTCAAATGGGATGATGAATGTCACAAATGCTTCAACACCATAAAAAACTACCTCCTCCAGCCACTTGTGCTCATTCCCCCTAAGGATGACAAACCATTTTACCTTTACATTTATGTTATTAGTAATTCCTTGGGTGTCATGCTCACTCATCGTGACGAGCAACATAAGGAGCAAGTGGTTTATTATATAAGTCATACACTTTTAGACTACGAAACTAGATATACTCACGCCAAAAAAAATCTGCTTAGCCTTAGTTTTTGTTGCCACTAAACTTTGCCATTACCTACTCAACCACAAAACCTTTGTTGTCACCAATACTGACCCCTTACATTACATGTACACTAAGCCCTACCAACATCAATGTGTTGCACGTTGGCTCATGCTTCTGCCAGACCTAGATCTCGAATTCATCCATCAAAAATATGTCAAAGGACAAACCATTGCTAACCAACTTGCAGACGCACCTCTCTTTGGAAACCAATCTTCTAACTTGATTTCCCTAATGAATCCATTGCTACCCTCTCCCTGGATGATACCGTTTACCAAATGACCTTATTCTTTGATGGTTCCAAATGTCAACGTGGGGGTGGTGTCGAGTTATCCTCATTCCTCTTGATGGTGAGCCTATGCCATTATCTTTCAAACTAGATTTTGATTGTACTAACAATATCGCCGAATATGAAGCACTCATGTTAGGTCTTCAAACCGCCATAGCCTTAGACATTAAATCAATTAATATATTTGGCAAATCTCAATTGGTTGTGAACCAAGTTAATGGTATATACCAATGTCATAACGAGATAATTCAAAAGTATAAGCATCATGTTGACATGCTTTTGACTACCTTTGACCATTATGAACTTCAAACCACCCCATGTTCCACTAATAAATTTGCAGACACCATGGCTTATCTTGCTTCTCAAATCCCCGCCTCGCCCTCCAACTCAAAAATATTTGTCACAATACAAAGGTTGCAATCACCTTCTTATCTAATCCGAGACATCAACCTTATAGGAAACATTAAAACTAACCCACGTGACCTTTGGTATAATCGTTTGTTGACTATATTTCCCTTTCAATTCTGCCTCTAGATCTTACTCGCAATGGACAATGAGCCTTTCTCAAAAGTGTCTCTTGCTATGTCATCATGGGTGGAATTTTCTATAAATGTGGCTTTGACACTATCCTCTTACGATGCCTTACATGAGTTCTGAAATTCCATACACCATCAAGGAAGTTCATGACAAGATTTGTGGGGGTCACTTCAGTGGCTTAGCTATTGCTAAGTGCATCCTTCACCTAGGATATTATTGGCCAACCCTAAACCATGATTGTTGTGACTATGTCAAGCGTTGTGTGAAGTGTCAACAATATGTTAATCTTTCATCACACCCCTAGTCATGCCTTACAGTCGCACGAGACCTTTGGCCTTTCTCTCAATGGGGTTTGGATCTTGTCGGAGAGATCAACCCTCATTCTTCCCAACGTCATCAATGGATTATTACCGCTACCGAATATTACACTAAATGGGTGGAAGCCATACCTCTTATTTCTACAAAAGCCGAGAAAATATGTGAATTCATCAATCATCACATTATTTGTCACTTTGGTGTTCCTCACCACCTCATCACTGATAACAAAAAACAATTAAAAAAACCCTACGGAAACTTTGTGATGCCTTCGACATTCAACTCAGTTTTTCTTCACCTTATTATCCTCAAACAAATGGCCAAGCTGAATCGACTAACAAAACTTCTAAATAAAATTCTTATGAAAGTGGTTGATGATATTGGTAAGGATTAGCACACACACATTCCTTTTTCCTTATAGACTAATCACCTAGTATTCGCACCTCAATTGCTGCACACCTTTCTCTTTGGTCTATGGTACAAAGGTTGTCTTGCCTCTCGAAGTCCAAATTCCATCTCTTCGTATCTCACTCAAATATATGCTCAATGATGATTTTTGCTAGGATGTTTGGCACAACTTGAGTTATTAGATGAATGTCATCTAAATGCTCTCGATCACCTCTAAATCTACCAAAATGTATCAAACGTGCCTATGATAAACGTGTCCAAGAATGAACCTTCCAGGTTGGCAACCTCATCCTGAAGGAAAATCAACATGTAACAAAAAAGAGAAAAGTAAATGGGGCAAGTTTTCTCCTAATTGGCTTGGACCCTATATCGTTACTCATGCCTATGGATCGAGTGCTTATCATTTATCTTCATTCGAAGGTAAACCCAAAGCTAAGTCCCCTAATTACTTACATCTTCAACCATTCTATTGTTGAATCAAGTCTTGTATCACCTTCTGTCTACTAAATAATTATCCCTTGAGCAACATCCACCTTCCACTTACCTATTTTAAGGATAAATAACTAAACAAGAATCATGTGATAACCCGTCATCTTTCAGCCTAATCTTCAATATGAGTACCATGACTGTACTCATGACATGATTCTCATGGATACTTTTCATCCTTTTCAAGATGGAATCCCATGGTCGTTTGTCACTTAAAACCTCTCTTTCATAGCTAACCTCTATGTGTTATGGTTTTTTCTTCATAAAAGAAGCCTATACTCCTCTATAGTCTTGTCCATGACCTAAAAGTCAAAAGAAATTCCAAAGTAATATATGGGATGTTCAAACTCTACTCCTTGAGTCAAACTTCTTGTAACTAGATGCCTCCCTCAAAAGGACATCTACCTCTCTATCTCGTTATTATAAATAGACTACTCCCTCGAAGGACAACTATAAAATTTAGCCTAAAAAACATGTAGTCTATCCAAAAAGAAGACTAGTTCTATACAAATGAAAATAAAACATTTTGAAGCTTCCACATCAATCAGCTTCATGAAGACCTCAAGGAGATATTCTATTCATCCCACATAGACTTCCCACATTGATCAGTCTATAAAACAAAAGCAAAAAGAAAAAGATAAATTTTTCGTCATGGACTTGCCTATTTTGATCTTGGGTATCTTGCTAGAAGAGGCATGTTGTCTCACACCAAGGTTACGCTAAAATAACCTCTTTCACCTCACCACTTTTCCTTTATAATCTTCTACCTACTCAAGGGACATGCCACAAATGTGACATTTTGTGATCATGTGACCTTCTTCACCCTTAGAACAATCAATCATGCAACACCTTTAGGGTTTTATGTTCATAAGCCAATCTTTGATATGATAGACTTGTAATGGTTCTTACCAATTCGGTGACATTTTTTCTCCTCTTACCATTCACCTTTTTTCTTACTTATTGCTCCTCCTTCACAGGACTAGACCTTTGACACCTAAATTCTAGGCATTCCACTTCCACCAAAATCACCCACACCTATTCAACCTAAACTACAACCATGCCTATTCAACCTAGACTACAACCATGCCTATTCAACCTATACTCAATCATGCCTAAATGACCTAGCCTCAACCATGCCTATTCAACCTATACTCAACCATGCCTAAATGACCTAGACTCAATCATGCCTAAAACCTACCGACCCATTCATCTCCCTTATCATATTATTCCCTAGCTTATGAGAGAACTACATCGACTTGAGGCCCCTTTTCGTCGGGGCTATGTAGGTAGCACTCGAGGGCATGGGGCCCTTAGAGGTTAGCTTGGCCACTTTTTCCCCTAACCAATTTTCCCCTTTATATTCACATTCTACCCTAGTTAGTTTCTATTTACACAAAAACTTGGAAATTAATATCATAAAAACATACATACCTACCGTTTAATAACATCAACCATATCAAACATCAATCATTTAACATTTCCATGATATCAAATACTTGGAAATTTAACCACAACATACATATAACCCATTATTTCCATAAGATCAGTAACTTGGAAATTACCTAGACTCCACCATGCCTATACATGACTCAACCATGCATGTACCTAACTCCACCATGCTTATACCTGACTCAACCATGCCTGTACCTGAATCCACCATACCTATACCTAACTCCACCATGCCTATACCTAACTCCATCATGCCTACATGACCTCAACTCAATCATGCCTAACTCAACTAGTTTCCATAATACACAATAGTAATGGAAATTAAAACAAGTACATCATCCATCCAACAAACATCATCAAATATATAATGGGAGTGTCTATGTATCAATACATATATACAAAGATATAAATAAGTATCAGTGTCTCAAAACTCTCATGTACAATCTCACATCTTCGACACACAGATCGGTGTATATATAAAACAATCAAAATGATAGTACAATATCCACTATGGATATCAATCACCCCACCTAATGCCATCCTCTCTCTCGTCTCTACGTGTCGGTGGTCCTCCCTGCTCCCTCTCTCACCTCGCCATGACAAAATCTACTCTCCCCTCACAACCAATCAAATCACTCTAATCAATCTCGTGGACCCACCTACCAAATTCCAATCACCTGCTATTAGCTCACTAACTCAGCTAGAGACCTCGTATCGTCGCTTTCCACTTTCCACTTCTTCTCTGTTGTTTTCCACAAATGGAAAAGTAACAAATGAATATAAAACATAGATTTTACCTTTTTAAGCCCCAAATCGACATGATCGACATCGGTCAAGGTCACGCCCTAGCCAACCGACGTCGGTTAAGCTTTAACCGACATTGGTCACCACACATATCCATTTGACCCACACTATGCCCACTTTTCCTAAAACAATGTTTTCAAACAACTTTTACCCTTCCCAACACCTATTAAAAACTCACCCACAAGCCTACATTACCTGTACATTTCCTTAATTGCGCTTAGGGACATGTTATTTACCTATACCTCGGCCTTACCTATGCCTTGACCTACATACCCTAACCTGAATCACCTTTTGTGACATTCAAATTTGTGTATTCGCTATAACTTGCGATGATGTTACTTGTGTGGTTTATCCTAATGACCTTACCTTGCCTGATGTCGTGATGTTTATCCCAACCAAACCTTTGGTGCCCTGGAACAAAACCTATTACCCATTCCTACACCTTGCCTAGTTGTGATTCAGGACCATATCCTATACCTTGGATACCTGAACCACTTCAACCTCGTTTGGATAAACCTATCGACCTTTGATGAAGTAGAGTTTGTAAGCTCTTCAACTTGGTACCTTATCGCAATCTATACATGTGCATGTGTTTGATTGCCATTACCTATTACCCAACCCGACCATTACCCTTACCTACAACCCATCCACCCTTGTTTTTATTAACAACCTATTTATCAAACCATTCACCGACTTTGTTTCCGTGGAGATCTTGTGCGTGACACTAACTTGAGAATCTCTTCACGGATTAACTACCATCCACCTTCACCTACTAGATCTGTAAAGGCAAGTAAGTATTTGTGATTTTGATCATATTATGCTTTTTAAAGTATAGATTCCTTACCTCTTTCATTATACTTTATTTCTGCATGTATTCCTTTATCTCCACCTCCTCACCAATCTACCAACCCAACCACCTATAGCCTTTTTTGCCTTACGTGACTTCCCCTATATATCCCGAGTCTTCTCAGTAATATTACAAACCTAACCACACCCTTCTCACTCTCTGTGTAATCACAGAGAAGCCCAAAAACTATTTTTATCAAATTATTTTCAATTGCCCCTACTAACGCCGGTTACCTAACCGTTATCGGTTTCACCTCTATACCGACATCGGTCACCTGACCGATATCGGTCTTTGTGTCATTTCATTCCTTTTGAGTAAAGAAGCCTCTCGATCAACCAAAACTAACCCAAACCTTACCCAATCAACCCAGACCTCACCCGATCAATCTCAGACCCCTGTCAGACCGACAAAACCCACAATAACCTACCAAATCTCTTGATCTAATCGTAACCTTGCATGTTGATTAGATTTACTTATTGTATTTGCATGAGATACATAAATTGTATAACTACAGTAGAATTTCCTTACTTCATGATATTTGCAATATTAATTTATATTTGAAAGTGGATTGACAACCTTCTAGGAAGCACCTCACTTCCCGGATCTAACACTCACTAAGCAATCCACTAACTTATATTATTAATACTATTTGGTGGTCTTGTTGTGTTTCTTATACAAGTCGTTCCTCCTAACCAAAGGGAAGCTCTTCACGATCAGCTTGGATCAAAAATTCATTAACGCGTGCATTCAACCTTTGACCTACATATCACAGGTATTCCTCCTAACCTATTTCCTATTCAGTTTTAACAAAGCAACAAATTAGGTGAAACATCGTCATCTCTAATGATTGTGATTTTTTTGCATTATGTCATACTTAAAATTTATAATTTTTATTCCTTCAAATCTCATCCATGGAGCTACGTATCATTTATTGAATTCTTTTGTTATTGCTTACACGAGACAATTGGGACATACACTTTATGTAACAAATTTGGTAGAAAAAAATATGAAATTAATTCTTCCGAGTTATAAGTCTAAATTTGGATGTCAAGTCTGGTTCACAAAATATAAAGCCTTTTACATATAGATGAGAATGCATGCATCTCATTGAAAATCTATCGAATAGGCATATTTATGTTCTCATGAAAACATGGGTTTCCCTTTACTGAGAAGAAAAGAGAGGCTTTGGGACTCGATCAATTGGTGATTGTGGTTCAACATCAAACCTCTATCAAATTCACTATCATCAACATTGAGGACTCTATTAAGGTGTTAAACCTGGTATTATTTTAGTATTTGTTATATCAAAGTAATTTAATTACATGCATGTAGTAATGATAATGTTATGCAGAATCATAATTGTGGTTTGCGAAGGTGAATAGATCATATGTCAATTAATTTTTTATTTATTTACTGAGGAGATGGGAATTTGGGCCTTGTGAGGTGTGTGGATGAGAAAATCCAAGGCAATATAGTCATATCATATTGTTCCATTTCAAGCACTAATTTTTACATATAATGTGGGTGATCATTTATAATAGAAGAACAAACAAAAAATAAAATAAAATAAAATAAATACAATTATTATTAATGATTGATTCATTAGAATATAAAGAATATCATAGGTTGCACATTGTTTCAAAAATATTTTATCAAAATATGTATTAATTAATATCATCACGGTTGAAGTAATTGGGTATGAATTAGAGCGCTTATAAATATTTGTGTAAGATTTGTTTTTACTATGAATTTAACTTATATAATGAAACTCTGTTTGTGTGTGTGTGTGTGTGTGTGCGTGCGTGCGTGCGTGTGTGTGTGTGTGTGTGTCTTTATTTGTTTTTTAAACGCTTTTGAACCGGAGCTATGAACCGGAGGGTTGATGGGGCTCCACCTTTACAAACATGGAGAGATTTGACAATAAAACACCAACCAAAATAGACAAGCTACAAAAAAGAGAACTAAACGATAAAACCCCCTGCCAAAAAAACGCCACAACCAACGACTAAACTGAACTAGCTAATCATCATCTGAGATTTCAATCACTTCTGACTTAACATTTGTAGATGGGGAAGCAGGATCCGCCGAGCTCCTCCGAGTTGCCATCCTACAGCAGTTGCCACTAGCATTGGCCATTTTCAACATAGAGAGAGTAGGTAAGACCAAGCTTACCCTCAAAGCGAGATCCCGAGCACGCATAGGTCCAAACGGGGTTGTGATCTCCGATGAGGTCGAGAGGAGGGAGATAACACAACCTAGGGCTCTTAGATTCGTAGGAGAGAAAGATTCTGCTCAGCCGGTTGCTCCACCATTCCTTTCGAACCCAACCCGCCGTCGTAGGGCCCTCGAACAAAAACAAGGCATAAGTTACAATTCACCACCTCCTCGTCCAAGCCCACCCTGTGAGAAGTCAAGATGAAAAAGTGAGCTATCGCTGGGGTATTAGCCTTATTCTAGTTAAAGAGTAACAAATTATTCACAAAACCGAAGCAATTTCATAATTAACCCTGGCTCGCTTGTAGTAGTGAAGATAATCATCCTCTAAAATCCTTTAAATGACATCGTAAATGGAAATCGGGGTGAAACCAACCTTGAAAACCTCCGCATATGTGACCAGTGTAATTGCATTAAAAAGGCCATCTCTTGTTTTCACCGCGCAAAACACCTACAACAATGGAGGCACCGCCATTGAGACAAAGCAAACAAGAAACAACACACTTATGGAATGAAGGCAGAGGCTTCAACTTAAAGCCTTCCCACTCATGCCAATGCCAAAATGTTTCTATTTGTTGCATAGAACTATAAGTTTCATTTTCTATTATTATTTCTTTAATAAAACACTTTCACACAATTTTAATAATAAATATAAGAAAACATATATATTGCTTCTATGTTAAGATGACTTAAAAGTATATTTTAAATAATAAATATAAAAACATATCTATTCCTTCGAGATGACTTAAAAGTATATTTGAAAGTATAGGTTTAGAATATTGTTCTTTTTTCTATTTAATAAATTTCGGGAATCACTTCTTTGACTGGAAATTTTGGGAATTACTTATTTTAGTGATTGGAACATGCAAATTAATAAAAAGTAGTTTCATTTTCTTATTCTCTTTCCGTGATTTCTTGTTATTTCACGTTTCGCATTAAATGAAATCTTCAAATTTATTTTTCCATTCACACTAAATTATAAAAGATTTTCTTTAATAAATTTTATTTTATTCATTGGACTTCACAATTTCGAACAACATTTTTTATTCTAGGAATGCATTTAGCATTTTACAATTCTCAATCCTCTCACTCAAAATTAATTATTTATTTTTAATCTTTAGAGAAAAGAAGTCAAAGTTAGTTTTAATTTTTTTGGCTCAGTGAGTTATTTTCGTAGTGAATGCTCGGCCTTGTCGTACGCCGCCATCGCGTCACACCACCGATCTTCAAATCTAGGCGGGAATATCTGCATTAATTTTGTATTGATCGCCAGTCTGCCCCTTGGGTGGTGGCTTATAAAATGACCACCTCCTCGGGCCATGCATCTATTAATGCTAGTCTTATCGCAAGAGCTCTGGACAATGGCGCTAAATGAGCGAGGAAGTTCATCCTGAAGGTATTCGACGAGGTAAGGATACTGATACTCCTTCCCCGGATATTGTTCTTGATTTACCAACTTTTGACAAAGCTTGCAACTGGTTTGAATATTTTTCTCTTGTTGCTTATTTTGTGGTAGAATTCCCCCTGAAGGTATCCTCCGCCAATGGATTCATAATCATTGGTAACCTCATGGAGTCAAGGTAAAGGGAGTCCAAAACATGACCAAGGGTTTCTTTCTATTTCGCTTTACCAATGTTGAACACTGCAAAGCCATTGTTAACCATGGTCCTTGGTTTATTCACAATACCCTTGTGGTTTTCTCCCACTGGACTCGAGATTTTCAAGTCTCGAGCAAGCCAAACTCAAAATCCCTATCTGGGTCGAATTTCCAAGCCTCCCTTTGCCTCTGTGGGGATTCGTTGATCAACTTATCAAACCCTTGGGTCACCTCATCTGTCACGAGCAAAGTAAGTTCTACTTGGCTTGACCCCAAAAACGGGTTTGTGTAGAAATTGATCTCTCAAAAGACCTCAAAGATACCCTCGATATCCAGGTTGGAGACACGCGTTTTGCGCAGAAAGTTCTATACATCAATCTACCCAACACTTGTTTTCGGTGCCAATCTAGACCATATGATCAAGGATTGTCCTCTCATGACTCCAAACCCACCGTTGGTTTCGGAGAAAACCCCGATAGACCCTAAATCCAACACTCCCTCCTTTGATGGATGGACTACTGTCAATGGTAGAAAACCTTTGGCCTCGACCCGAAATAAGCACCAACAGGCTACTTACAAACCGGTGGTTACCTCTCTGCTCCTTTGAAGCCATCTGCTGCGACCCCTCCCAAACCCGTGCTGCCATCTCTCGGTCTCTGCAAGCTACAATTGTCATCAGCCCTCACCCCTCAGCTCCTGCTCTTTCACACCCCTCATTTCCCGAGACCTCAAGCTTTTTGGATCTCACGGTCGGTGGTTGACTACTCAGACAGATAGAAAGGCTGCCTTACGCCGTTCCCAAAGTCCTTCCCCTCCTTCCGAGGAAGATTTCTCACAGAGACCCCGCCGACGCAGTTCGAGCTCGGTGATTTTATTCATGGGAATGCGCGGCAAGTCGCTTTCTCTAACCGCTTTGGAGCATTAGCAACCTTAAGGAGGAAAACATGCACCTTGATAGTTCTCCATGTTAGTTTACTCATGGAATGTCAGGGGGCTGATCTGACTTTCACAGATATCTTGTCAGAGACAGTTGCAAGCATTTTGCAAAGTTTCAGGTGTTGTGTTTGCAGGAAGTCAAAATCTCTGGCTTCCATCTTTCTGCTGCTATGCGTACCATCTGGCCTGGTTCTCTCTGCCAGATGTCAGCTCATGATAATGGTCGAGGTGGTGTTGTCACTCTTTTAAGCCCTGACCTCAACTCCAATATCATATCTTGGGGTTCTGACCCCACTCATCGGGTGGTGTGGACCCTTTTTTATTTTAACGGCCACATTCTTGGGTTGGCCAATATTTATGCTTCCAACGATGCCTCTGAACGTTCTTCTTTTTAGCGGTGGTTGGCTGATCATCTTCCCTCTCTATTACTGGATTTTGTGCGGAGATTTCAACATGGTTGAATCCCCAAGACAAATTGGGCCGCTTCTAATGCGTTGGTGTACTGGCGAACGTGAAGCCTGGTTTTATTTGCACAATAAGCTTTGTCTTTTTGATCCCAACCACTGCAAGCACTCTTCTGCTGCCACTCCTTGGTTCACTTGGTCTAATTTTAGAGCTGGTGATGACATAGTTTATAAGCATCTTGACAGAGCTCTACTTTTAGAGCAGCAATGGTTTTCCTTTGACTCTTCATACAGACCTCCGGTCTCGGTGGTGGACAATGCTTTGGTTTCTGACCATAAGCCTATTTTCTTTGGGATTCAATGGAACTTTCAGTGCCCCAAGCCCAAGTCCACCCAGTTCTATTTAAATACATCCCACCTTTCTCATCCCAAGACATTGGATTATATAAGACATATTTGGAATCTTGATCCAAGACCTGTTGATGGGATTGGCTAGATGACCGGGTGGTCTCATGCCATCATTTGTACCACTTCTTTCCTTCGGCTCTATGGGAAACAAGCTGCTCTTTTCGCAAGAGGAATGCTCTTGAAGCCTCTCATGTTGAATTTTGATGGCTATTCAAGAGCTTAATATGTCTCCTTTCAACACCCACTGCAAGTGCAAGTGCGAGCTGCTCACCGGAAACATAAGCTTCAAATTGAGGAGCACTATAAGGCTAGAGGAGCCCAAGTTCGAGCCCGTCTATACTAGCTTCACATTGGTGATAGAGTTACTAAGGAGTTTTTTGCATCCTTTAAAACTAATCAAACTCTCACCAAAATCAAAGCAATCAAGGATGGCAATCAAAGGCTTACTCTCTTACCTGACATTATGCAAGATTTTGTGCATCACTATCATGGTGTTTTTGCTATTCAACCTGCTACTCCGGCTCGTGAGGTTGCTCTCCTCCATGCATTGAAGTAGTTCCTCGTAAGCTCTCTCGAAAGTCGATGCATCGCCTGTGATAGACCTCTCACTCTTGATGACTTCAAGGAAGTTGTTATGCAGATGGCATTTGATAAAGCCCCGATGTTGATGGTTTTCCTGTGAGTTCTACCAGTCTCTATGGACGATTGGTCCGGATCTGCATCAAGTCTATCTGGAAGCGATGTCCTCCAACACCCTGGGTGATCTGATCAACCAAGGCAACATCAAATTCATTCCCAAGTCTGGGGATCCCGAGCTTATCACCATTTGGTGGCCAATAACTCTGCTTAATGTCTCGTACAAAATTATTGCCAAAGCCCTTGCTATCAGGCTCACTAATTTACTGCCCCTGATCATCAGGAGTGAGCAAACCAACTTTATCAAGAACATATATATTTTGGACAACATTATTGCAGTTTGGGAGGGCATGGAATATGCCCGTCAGACTTCTCAACCAACACTTGTTTGTTAAAATTGATTTTGAAAAAGCCTATGACAGAGTTGAGTGGCCTTTCATTCTGGCCATGCTGCAGGCTATTGGTTTTGGACCTAGATTCATCTGCTCTGTCAATATGCTCTTTCAAAATGCGGGTGCCTATATTACTATCAATGATCACAGTCTGAGAGATTCTCTCTTCATCGTTCCATCCGCAAGGTTTCCCTCTTGCTCCTTCTCTTTATGTCATTGCTGTTGAAGGTCTAAGCTACTTGCTTGCTAATGCTGCCAATGTTGGTTTAGTTAAAGGTATTCAACTACCTTCCTCTCCTAAGCAGTTGATTAATGGTCACTTTATAGATGACTCTTTTCTCACTTTTGGCTGAAACTGAGGCCTCTGTCACTAATGCCATGAAATGCCTTGATATTTTTTGTCTTGCTTCTAGTTCTGCTATCCAATGGAAGAAAACCCAATGTTACAGACAGGCGGTGGGTCCCAAACCTCCTTGGCTAGAGGGATTCCAATGGCTTTGGATTGAACCTAGTGTTCAATTCAAATTTTTAGGCATTCCCTTTGCCTTTATGACATCCCCTGCTGACCTTTGGAACTATGTGATTCAACGAGTTGAGCAAAAATCTCTTTTTGGATTACCAAGCATTTGTCTCTTCTTTGGAAAATTCCAAGTTTTCTCCAAGGTTAAGCGCCACTCATGTCTATTACTCATCATGTTGGGCACCCTCTAAAGCCACTTACCACAAGCTGGAGAAAATTCTGTGTGATTTCTGTGGGCCAACTCCGAAGGGAACCATGGTTTTCACAGAGTTACTTGGGACATATGTTGTACGCCCAAGGACATTGGTGGTCTTGGCCTAATCAACATTCATATGCAAGGGTTTGCTCTCACTGCCAAATGGATTATTCACAGCCTTGAAGGTGAGGAATCTTGGAAAATTCTTCTCAGAAATTGTATATCTCAAGGGTCTCTCGCTTAATCAAAAGGCATGGCAGGGTTTGAACTACTACTCCTTACTTCTATGCCCTACTACTATTAAAATAGGTGGCTCTTTTGTGGCCAAAAGCATATGGAAAGCTTGGGAACTTCTCAAACCCCATCTGCTCTGGCAGGGTGATGATTTCTGGAACGGGCTCTCTCTTAACTCTCTTAGTTTGTGGTGGAATCCGGTGCTTCAATTTCATGACAAAACCCTTGTTCTTTCCTTGCAGCTCAAGGGTTTACGTCTTTTCAAAAAAGGTATTCAGTATATTTAGGACCTTTTTTGTCCCATCACCAAGGATTGGCTTCCATGGGATAGCCTAAAAGCTAATTTTGCTCTAAATGACAATGACAAACAAGCCATCTCTATCATTCAAGATCTCATACCTGGCGATTGTTTGCATAAAATTGGTGTTACTACGTAGCGCTGTGGTGGTTTGATTGGCATTGGCCCTCTGCCACCCCCTTTAGAAACTATAAACCTCGGTTGGGCTACAAGCTTCTCACCCAGAAGCAACTTCCTCTCAAAAATTTAAATGCTCGATGGAGCCTGCATTCCACTTGTTTTGGGTGGAAGCAGTAGCTTCAATGTCGTTTGGGCCATTCCTATAGAGCCCAAAGTTGCACACTTTCTTTGGAGCATTCTTCATCAAGGGCTTCCTATGGGCAAGCGCCTTGTTCTTCTGGGAGCTCCCGCCACGTTGCCCATTCTGCAACCACATTGAGACTCTTCTTCATCTCTTTTGGTTTTGCCCTCATGCTCAGTCTACCTGGCATTGGATTCATACCCTTTTCCAACCTTTTTTGCCCACCTTCTTCACGTGGAAAATGGTTCTTTGGGGGATCCAACCTTTATTCCTGCAAAATTTTACAACATTTGGCATTCTTTCAAAGTGGCTATTTTATATCACATTTGGAAATCTAGAAATGCTACTATTTTTAATAAATAGACAATGGATAGAATTTTTGCTATTTCTAACAAGCTTCATTGTCCTCTCTAATGTTTCGCTTGAGGATCTAGCAGCAGCGAAGAAAGTCAAGCATAGAAGTTGAACACTTGTAAAATCTTTGGACCATTGGGGAGTGCCCTCTTGTGTTGTTAATTGCATCCCGCCTGATTCCCCTCACCGCCGCTCCCACTCGCAAGGTCGCTCATCCCATGGGTGGTGCAACTTTGACTGGGGTCCGGCTTGTGGGCGGCATAGCACCTCTCCTCACAGGCGGGTCTCTCCACCTCCGTCTTGGACTCGCCCCACAGGGTTTTTGGTCGGCTGGGCTCTAGCAGTGGTGGCTCCGGGAGGCAGGTGCCCGACCAGTCAAAGTTTCGCGGCTTTCTCTTGCTATCTCACCCTCCAGCGGGGAAACGAGGAGGAACAACAATAGATTGATGGCTGGGAGTAGCCTGATGATGCCCCGATACTACTCTTGGTGGTTGGGGTGACCATCCAAAGAGCCCACCGCCGTCGCCACCTTCCTCCATGTTTGCTGCTGTTGCTAGCTCCATGTTTGGAGTTTCTTTGGTTCTCGGCTTTTCTGTTTTAAGATTTTTTGATTGAAAATGCGTCTGTTGACATGACACTTTGCTACTCGTAGCCTTTATGGCTACTTTGATCCTGCTTATGGGGTGTGATCTTTTCCACCCGATTTTGTATGATTAGCATTGTACTTCATTATTAATATATGGTTATGCTTTTCAATAAAAATAAATTAAAAAAAAAAAATTACTTTTTAATTTTAAGAAATATTATAGATTGAGATTTTTTTAGAGAATTCATGTAATATTATATTTTTCATTTTCTCCAGTTGAATTCTCAACATGGGCTTTAAAATAGAGTATCTAACATAACATAAAAATTATTATGGGATTTTCATTTTCATTGTGTACACATATTCAATGAGCTATTTACAAAATGTCTAAGTAAATAAAATCTTATGTAATGTAATAATTAATATACATAGCTGAATTAAAGGTTAGGAGAGTCCTGAGCAAGTAATTGAAGTAGACACCCTTATTAAAATTTTAGTTAATAATTTTTTCCCATCAAATAAATAAATAAAAGCTACATACATTATAATTTTTATAATCATAATACACCATTAAGTTAGAGAAATTGATATACAAAAGGATTACAAATATTCTATAAAATCATCAAATAAGGAAAAGTAATAATCCATGGAGGAAGAGAATTAGTCATAGGAGGTGCGTATAATGGAAAAAATACAATTTTGTATACAATCTTGGTTACTTGTCATATTTCCCACAAAAAAATCTTAGGTGGCTCCCATCATTTTGTGAAGAGTGGTATCATGACCATGCCTACTAATTCCTCCATAAAAAAGAGACATTTCCCTAAAACATCGAAATAAATAATAAAATAATTCTTTCATTAAGTTGTACATCCCTTTACTATCTACACCGGTGACATTATAAAAATATATTAGCTTTTTCCCGAGAAAAATTACACACCTCAATTATCTAGAGCTACAATAGAGAAAGAATAATAATACCAAGAAAATTGGATGAGCTTAAAAATATGTATATTTACTTTTACTTGCGAAAATATTATAGTACATTTTTATGTGTATGCATAAAATTTATATTACTCTATGATAATATTGATAAAAGGGTCAATTAACATTGAATTTATGTAAAAAATAATATTAATATTAAACTCTAATAACAATAAAAATAATTAAAATTTATAGATTCACACACCCCCTTAATGTTGGTGCCCCCTTAATGATAAACATAAAATGGATTTATTGAAAAGATCTTGAATTTTTTTAAGGAAAATCAATTGAAGGTGTAATGTCCATCTCCACAAGTATTTTTAGTATCTTCTCAATCATATGTTGTAATTGTAAGTCGCCTTGTAGATATGTAAGTAAATTTTGGACATATATAGATGGTATGTGAACTATTTAACAAAATTATTTATTTTTACAAAGTAAATCAAATAGTTATAATAATACTCTCATCGTTCAAAATGTCCTCCTTCAAGAAACAAATAAAACCTTATCAACCTTCCAAAAGCACCTATATTTATGCCGTAGGCGTATTTTACCGAGAGGCACTTTCGTAATTTTTTCATTCTTGTCCTATTCCCTGCTATTTCGTGGAGCCAACTATACAGACGACAAAATCATTGGGCCCCCACACTAATGACCATAAGATGCCATATCGATGGCATACATGCATAGTTGTCTTTGGGACCCGCATCCTCCTCCGTGGCATCCAGTCTATCAACCGAGTCAACAATCTCCGAAATAGTCACGCAACTCGATTCATGAGGCCAATGCAAAAGGCGGATATGAGTATAATGATGGGACGAGGAAAGTACGTAAAAAGTTGGCAACATTCAATATAATATCTACCTGCGTCGGAATTGATCAAACAAGGAATAAAACAAATAACTTTGGCACAAACTTGTGAACTGCAAATTCATTACGGTTGATACGTGACCTTCCACTATGCGAATTGCATTGCAAATTTGAGAGAAGTTTGAGTTATTTAAAGAACATTCAGGTGTTATGCATAAACATGTACTTAATAGACATTTTAAATTAGTTCACAGATAGACATTTGGTATTATTAATCAGTCGTATAGATTTGTGAATTTTTTTATGCTTAAACACTTAATGGATATACACATTGTGATATACACACTATGATATATACACACTATGTATACCACAAAAGAGAGATGAAAAAAATACGTACAAGTGTATATACACAGATGAAAATTGCAATGGTATTTTGGATTGTGATATACACATGGTTTGTATACCACGTAAGAGAGATAAAAATACAAAAGCAATATACATTGTGGTATTTTAGATCGTGATATACACATTGTCTCGTACATCACAAAAGAGAGATAAAAAATACATAAGCAATATACACATTGTGGTATTTTGGATTGTGATATACACACTGTTTGTATACCACATAAGAGAGATAAAAAATACACAAGTAATATACATTGTGGTATTTTGGATTGTGATATACACAATGTGTGTATATCATAGAAGAGAGATAAAAAATACACAAGCAATATACCCACTGTGATATGTGTATAGTATCAATATACTTATAGTATCAATAGCAAGATACACATTATGATATACACATTGTGTTTGGTATTTTGGATTGTGATATACACACTGTGTGTGGTATTTTTTTCTTAATGTTTATGTTTTGCAGAGCAATCTTCTGCGAAAGTATATATAATTTCATCTAGTTTTAGGATTATGATCTAGATGAGTGATATGTATGCATGGAAGATATATTTTAGCAATTGTTGAAGTTCCATATAAACTTAGGAGTCGTATTGAGTTTAGCTTGTGCTTGATCAAGCTCTTCCTTGATTTTTTCAACCACATCCTCTGTCATTTTATTAAATGACTTGATTATAGAAATGGGATCAACCACTACCCCAATACCTTCCAAGTGTGGATTAGTTTTGTCCCTCTTTCTTTTTTTACTATATAAGGAGATGATGTTTTCGTCATTTTGTAAGAGGGTAGTGTGTCTACCATGTTGTAATTTTTTCATAGTTACCTTCCTTAGGCTCCTATATGCTTTGTTAAGTCTAAAATTGACCTCAAGAGGAGCATACACTGATTACTACACCATTTCCAATTACATGATGATCCATCCTTATCGGTCCTAGTGGAGCTGTTTACATGTAGATGTTATGATAGCCAATGATTGTGATGTTCCCATTGTAGTCATTGTTCTAATGGAGGAAACAATGGTAGAAGAAGGGGGGTGTCGAAGATGACACCAAGGTGGAAACAATGGGAGAAGAAGAATAAATGGCGATATATATAGGAACAATTATGGAAGATAAAGGAACAATTTTGGAAGCACCAACATATGCACTATATAACTTTGGGGGTTATGAAGGTGAAGCATTAGATGTGAAAGGAGACCAATCCAAAGAAGTAATTGGTGGAATATTGACACCAATGGTTTGGACCTTAAATACTATAATTTTTTTCTCTTAAATGTTTCCCTTGTTGCACTAAATAGATCTTAAAAGTAATTTCTCCCTGTTCTAGATCACTAGCATTTATAATTGTGGCCATGGAAGGTGGTCGAATGAAGAAGATGAGATTGAGAGATTTAGGTGAAATGGGTAGTGATGAAGTTGAAGGATCACAAATTCTCCCAAACTTAGTTGATGGAACCTTAATAGAAGGTGTAGGAGATGGAATTGAAGTGGAAGGCCCAACTATTATCACATGTTGAATTCGTAGGGATTATGCATTCATACTAGTGAAAAATGCGACAGTGGTGTAAACAAGGTTGACTATAAATGTGTCAGGATAATCATTACAATAAATAGTGCACAAATATCTCAAGTTATGTCGATTTTGTGTCGTTTCCCATTTCAATTTTTTTCGTTTTGGAAGAAAAAAATGACACAATTGTGATGTCATATAAGGCTACCTCCAATGAGATATGTATTTGTAGAGCAACACTGACCCTTATAAGGCTAACACACTATACACACATTCGTGTATACTACACTATGTGTGCATGCCACAAACCTAAAAAAACCTAATACATGAAAAATGTGTAAACCACACACAAACATTAGCTTTGTGGTATACATACATAGTGTGGTATACACACATTAGATTTTTAGGATTGCTTTAGGATTGTGGTATACACAAATGTTTCTTGAAAAATGTTTTTAGGTTTAGGGTTTATACACATAGTGTGGTTTACACAAATGTGTGTATAACCACAATTGTTTCTTATTACATTGTTTGTGTCGTTTATCACATACACGCAAACATGAAACCCTTTGTATACCACATATTTTAAATGACTTGTATCATATGACCTTGTTATTCCACATTTTTTCACTCCTAGTATCATATGCAACAAAACCATCAATTTAGTAGTTTATATATGAGACTTTATTCATGGTTTTAATTTTTGCTAAATATTGTAATTTTAGCTACACATTGAGTTATATTATTCTTGCTCCAAAATACTAACCCTTTGTTTTGTAGGATGATTGGTGCAAGACATTTGGTTCTATAAATTAAATTACTAAGCTTTGTTTTGCAAGGCCTCCTCTTGAAGACGCAATCACAAAATTTTATCGTTTAATTTTATTACATTGCATCATCTTTCTTATGTGTTTTGTATTGTTGTTTGTTTATCCCAAAGGTTAAACCATGTATGCTCTCCTCTTGCATCTTAGGATGATCTTGAGGATCAAAAGTGGCCGGCCTTTCCTTTTTCTTTTATAGGGGAAATGTGACGTGGAAGTGACATCCATGCACTTGTTGTAGTCCTAGGAGTCTCGTGACTATGGAATTCACCTCCACGCATGTAGACACACCCGTGTTCCGGAGGGGTATACAAATTCTTGGAGAGTTGTTGTTATTAGCTAAGTGCTTGCTTGTTTTAAGAGCAGTGGTGTGAAGTGAGGGACTTCCATGTCCCAAAACACAGCCTCAAACAACATCCTGCAACATGAACTTGAGCCCCATGTACCACAAGGTATATCGGGTACTCCACTAGTGAGCTCGTATAGCCTAGTCTAGGAAACCTTTTGGGTGCATTTAAGATATTGGCAAGAAGATTACACTCCCAAGATCACTTGCTACATGACCCGCGTTGGTACATAGGTGGTGAGGCAAGAGTGACAAGCCCTCGGTGTGTGGTATTAAAAGTGGGAAATAGTTTGATTGCAATCCTACTTGACTAGTTAGGGTGCGTATTTCATGTTGGTTGCTTGCTCGTGAACACCACTAACCATCATATCACCTTACATTTTTAATCAATCAAACATCATCATAATCGACCATCCTTAATCAAACAATCCCAACCTAAATCCCATCACCATCTTTAATCAACCAATCTAATGCAAACATGACAACATGTGTATACCACATACTAACAATGGTTGAAAGTGATATAGACTCATAGCAACAACAAGTTTCAAATCATCTATAACAAGGTTTACACTAGCAAAATTCACCTTACTTTGCATGAGAAAGATCATACAAGGTTCATAAAGTTCTTATCTTGACTTGTATAAGAAAAAAATTGTGTTGGTTTACTTGTCGGAAGGTTCTTTTTCAACATTATGCCCTTCCTCTATCTATGAGAATGATGATATTTCACCTACTTGTCTACTCATAAGTCATATATGTGTCATTCTCACCTTTCTCTACGTTTGACCATCATTTTCTTTAAGTAGCTCTTCATCCCAACAATCAACCTTGGCATATTTTACCATTATTCCATCTATTGTCACCTTGTACCCTATTCATGCACTCTAGAAAACATTAGCCATCCACAAAAATGATAGGAAAAGAATGAAAATTCCACCTTTTACTATTTTTGATCAAATTTGATTTTTAGCTTCTCAACTCAAAGCATGCTTGCTTCATTAATGGGTATGAACTTCTATATTTTTCTAAGGTATTTTCAACTCCAATAACATCTTCATATCAACTCAAATGTGTACCCAAAATTTTGGGTTCTATCTCCTTGTTTAACTCTCTCAATTCCACTTTTTGTGTTTCGTTCTATAAACCCTTACTAGGTTTTTGCAAGTAGACTGTCAAGCTCATGATATTTTATAGGAACTTAAAAACAAAATGAAAGGATTTTTAAGAACTCTTTAAAGGGTTATAAATCTCCCTAAATTTTTAGAGGCTAACTTCTCTTTTTGCATATACTTCCTTTGTTAACTGACCCCTTCTTTTAGGCAGAGTGAATTTTGTGTTCTTCCTCCAACTGTCAAGCATAAGTTTGAATTTCACCCTTAAAAATACTAAATTATTTCATTATCTGCTACATTAGATCTCGTTCATGATATTTTCATGCCAACTCATGCAAAGTATCCTCCATTCCTTGTTTTCACTGCCCTGTCTATGTGCATGCACAAAACCTCCAAATTCCCTTTCTTAACAACACTTAACTCAAACTTGTCAAGAAGTTATCATGACTAAAAATACAATAGCATTCTTCACCCAAGAGGGTAATCAAAGAGTTACAGTCATGGATTTATTTATGTCTTTTCTATCATGCACGGTTATCACCAAGTCTAGAGAACAATTACCTTCAATGTTGCTTCCCTAAAAGATTCAAACATACAAGTTACAATCTTGTTTCATGTTCTTTGGACCTAAGGTTAACCCTTGATACTATTTTCTTATGGAACAACGAGAAAATTATCACAAACACTTGCAAAGATGATCTTAGTCAACTCGTTTCACATAGCACAGTCATCTTATATCACACTTTGCATAAGCGAGAATACATTACAGAGGTTTGTTTTAGGCCCGAGTTTGCACCTTCCTATCATGCATGGATAGCTTTCCACTCACCACAATGTGTCAACAAAGTATTTTCACATATTCCAATACCACCATACTCATAGTTGAATTAGAGTTTCACAGTTTAATCAATATACTCAGTTCATCCAAGAACCTCCAACACACATACAATAACAATTCAAAAGACTTGTAAATAATTTCTCCCACAGATAATTTATAGCCTTACCAACAAGCATGCATCAGATTTGTATGAACATTCAACAAATCTCAGAGATGTATACACCATTACCAAGTACCAAAGCTTACATAAATGATGTTTTTCTCCTTTTCTAAAACCTTCCTTGATTTCCAATCGATTAGGAATGCATAATTCAGTTACAATTTCACAATTTATAATTCTTCTATTAGTTTCCAACCGAATTCTAGACTACATACCTTGTGGTCATTTGAATATCCTTAGTCTTATGCTAAGTTCCTCAACCAAAAGGCATGTCCTTGAATTTTAAACTCCCACTATGTCTTTTTAGACCCTGATATGGACCTAAGACACCTAATCACTCTTCACTTCATCCCCTTACATGCTTGTAGGCTTCAAGATTCTATCAAAACAACCATAGCAAGCCAAAATGACCTCCAAGACTCCAAATTGCACATTTGGAGGGAAAGCCAATTATTCAAATTTTGAAAGACCTAGACTCAAACTACCACAACTAAATGACTCCTAGAATAAGTGTTGGTATTTTTTATTCTTTCAAAGTCACATTATGCCCTCTTACTCCCTTCTAGCCCTTTACATTTCCTCTTAATCTAGTCTCATCGGTAAACTTTTTGATGACCAATTAAATGAAACAATCACCCGACAAAGTTTCATTATGTAACTCCACACCCATTTGCTTTTATACTCCCTTTATTGTTTTTGCAAATTTCTCTGTATTGCCTTGGTTATGATCAAATCACTATGTATAGAGAAAATAATCAACTTTTATGCAAATGTAAAATAAGTTTCACATACTCATTACCCTTGTTATGGTTTGTAGACCTTACATCCACTAATTCAAACTTGTTACCGCTCCCCATAAGGTCATTTCACCTCAAATATCCTTTCTTAGTATTTTTCTAACATGTTACTTCTCAAGCTACCTATAACTTTTGGTGGAACTGTTATATAGGTTTAACACTTCTTATTTGTGTCAACCATACTTACCTCAAACCATACATTACCATACATCATCTGAGCCTTGGGCTAGCATACTATCATCTCATCCCTTGCTCTTGCTTCTGAGGATCTCATTACACTCTTGACTATTGTTCATAATTCCTTCTCTTGGACATGCATCAATTCATCTCCGATATTGTCTTCAAACATACCTAGGTTTCTTGGTGTCATTCCATACCCTGCTTTCTATTTGTTATCATGGTTCCCTGGTTCATAATTATTTTCCATTATTCTACATATAACTCTGTATACTCAATTCCATACTATACATGTTACCCATCAATTAGGTCCAACTTGAAATGTCATGTACAAAGGTTATAGTTTAATGAGGTCTATTCAGCTCCACATACTAAATATACTCCACCTAGCTAGATTCCTCATTCTCCATGCTTAGAAAACTTTATCTACCCTACTACAAAGTGTTAAAACTATTGGTACAATCATGCACTTGCATTTCACATGCAATCTCTTTCCAAGGGCCTAGTTAGCTTGTAGCCTTTAACCACATAAACTATGTTGGATCTCAGATTTGTTCCAAACAACAAAACCAACAAATACATGATTTGGATACCCTCAATTAGGTTACAAAACATATATCACATTCACTAGGGGTTACTTTGTATAGTTCTTGACTTTCAATACCCTGCCCTAGGCTAATTAGGCCTTCTTAAAAACAATGATTATGACAATGAATACTTGGGGTAATAGTTTTACCTAGGCCAATAGATACACCTGAAGAAAGACCATAATTAGGCTTATGACACCTAATTTCCACCTCTAACACACCTAAAACCTCATCATAGTTACTTTTATTTTTACATTAACTTGTTTAAGCAAGGTTACTTAGTCTTATCATAACAAATATACTAAAATAGACCTTATGATCCTTTGACATCTTATTCTCTTGATGTTCCCGCATCAACTTCTTAGGATTACAAGGGCTAAATAAGACTTTTTCATTTTCATTGTGTTCAACCTCTCGTTACACCTTAAATCCCTTATGTACAACATGTTCAGGACTCTATCAAGTCATTATACTTGTTAGTTATTAAACTTGTCAATTTTTACCCAATCTTGACCTTCGGATCCCCTGTTCATTCATGAATAAGTAGTTCTTTAACCGAGTTTCCTCTGTTTAAGATTTTTCTCACCATACTTACTGATTATACAAAGTTGTTTACATTATTTTATGTAGGATGCCATGAATGAAAAAGTACAAACAACTACTTTCCTAGATGTTCAGGACGTGGGAAATGGGAAACCACATTTTTCTCAAGATGATCTTGAATGGACACCGATTGGGGAAGACAATGGTCAAGGTAATATTTGTGTGGAAATCCCTCTGCACAACTCAATGCCTTTATTAAAGGGGAAATTTGTCTTGATAGATACGAGATGAAATTCATATGCAAGAAGAATAGGGTTAACCCTATTCCGGAGGGAGACACACCACATTTTACCATTATGTATCGCATGTTTGTTTATATTAACTTTACATTTGGTCATCCTTAGGAATAGTGTTTACATATGTTACTGTCACATTTTTCACATTCCGTACCTAATGTCATTATTTAATTCCTTTTGTTTCAGCTACCAATGTGCTTACGAACCTAGCGACAACAGAACAAACCACCTACTAGTGAAAGAATTAGGAGGTTTAAGAAAAACTTTGATGTCAATGTCATTTCAATGTGAAGGTTATGTTTGGTACACCAGATGTGGCACATATCACATACAATGTTATGTATCACATTGATAAGAATGGTGAGTTTTTCCATGGCGTAATGGACACAAGCTTGGATCCATGAAGTGGTTTTGCTCTGAATTTATCAGATGAATGTAAGCAATACATTGAATCTCTTTTGCTTGTTGGTATATCTGTTGACACCATTATTGAAAGGCACTACACATGATCCTGAGTGGGTGAAGCTTTTCAATAAAAGCGATGAGTACTTAACTAGGAAAGTTGTGTTGAACACATGAAGGAGGGTGAAGAGCATTAGATCCAAAAACACCAACACAACAACACTAGTATCAATTTGTGGCATGTCGCTAAAAGGGATACATTTTTTATTATTAGAGGTCGGTTGGAACCGACATAACTTTCATTATGGGCCTTCAAATAACATGGATGTTTAAAATGTTGGTTCATCATTTTCACAACTCCATCATTGCAATGGATTCTACGTTCTCAACTACTAAATATGGGGTATGTAACATTCCCATTTTAAGACTTTAGAAATAAGGGATTTTTTTAAATACATAATGTTCGTTGTTCTAAATTAACATAATTTAGAACACACATTCCAATGCCAATCCATCTTATAACAGAAAACCATATGCAATCAAATGACTTGGTGAACACCGATCTCTCATTTCATGACTTAGTATTAAACCGATATCTCATGTTAACTTAGTAATGTGTATACAACATATACTTGGTTCCTTTACCTTTTAGGGTACCCAAGTGTTCTACTTAAGAGGCCTATCTGAATATCTATTACCAATATTCATCGAAATCCCACTTCTTAAACTAGGTGACATAGGACAACGCAACCAACAACTTGCGATACTTTGGCCAAAGTTTTTAAACATGTTTATCATGTTTACATTCCTTGATGACATACTCATCAAATGGAATTAAGTCCCTCACCACACTTGTTTTGTTATCTAGAGTGGTCTTTCTTGACTCTTGTCAGTCCAATCTGATTCAAGATTTCATACTAGACAAGGGCAACAACATGCACTAGTGTGGAAGACTACTCATGGTGACTAAGGGTACATATACATACTCAATCGACGTAAGTTGATTGGGTGTGTCTAGTTATCCTAAGTCAATAGGAGTTGACCTCGACACTAGATCATGTTCTTATCCTGTATAGGATAGAACCGTGATCCAATCTTACTTTTATGTTAATCAAGTTAAACAAAGAGTGGGGTGTTGAGACATATCAATTGCATCATAGTATCTTGTAATGACCCATGTCATTACGAAGGTACTACACATGCAGTTGATGTGTACCAACATCCAACTGAGTTTCCTCAACTGGACTAACACATCTTAGGTTATAAGTTATTAACCCAATAATCACTTCATTAAATATTAATTACAACAACGCCTAAAGATTCAACTAGGTCATTTAACCTATAAGGTTGCAAGTTGAAGTTACATGTGAGGTAGGTATGTAGGTAAAATCTACTTCTAACCACTTAGTTACATGTTTAAGTTTATCATTAAACGAAACAACTTGCATCATGTACTATCATAATAGATCTTATAGGTAAGAAAATGTGTTAATTAGTTCCTTACTTATTTCAGCCCTAGCTTAAATAAGTTCCACATAACCCTTTTTTATTTTAGACTTCATGGAGATGAAGTCTAAATTACATTTAAATCCTTTCAAAACATTCCAGTTTATGATTAAGGAAATCTCCTAAAGAAGTACATGCAGCCATTTACTTACAACATTCCTAACACTTTAAACAAGTTCTTAAATTATGTCACAATGATTGATCTCAAGGGAATTATCCTTTTTCCCTATATTAGGGACTAATGTACATTTATGAAAACTGATTTCATATGTTCCAAATACATCCATAATTCATACATATATGTAACTATAAAAATCAATCATAGCTCTTTCATATTGTTTATAAATCTACTTAAGAGTGTTAACTTATTAGTTGTATCTCTTTATGTGGCAATTAAACCAACTAATTTCAGATTCACAAACTCAAAATTTTTACAAATATAATAACTATTAAGTTCAATTCCTTAACTCTAAACATACATATACTTCCCTCCTTCCTTTATGACATTACTTAATAGTACCCCACAATCTATGCCAAAGAAGGTATTTCTATAAGGTAGAAATCAACAATCATCACATTATTTATTCATCAAAAAGGAGTGATACATTCACTGAATCCAAAAGTATTTCAGAGATTACAAAGAGTCATAACAACAAGTAGTACAAAACTAGTTTTATTATGACTCTCTTTTTGACAAGTACATCTCAAGTAATGACGCCACATATCATCATAATAAAGATACAATTTCTTTAGTAAAATAGATGTAACTTTCTATATGTCTTTCTCCTTTCATCTTTTACGAAATCCATCTACAAAATTGTTAAGACTTGAGCATGATAAGCACTATAACATTAAAACGTTGTGCTTTTAACTAATTGTTTCATAAAAAGAACCCGTTGTTTATGAAACAGTCCTGAAAACGCAACCATAAAAACAGAAAGACTTTTCCATAAAAGATTACAATCAAGAAGGAGAAAATATTTAAGGTTCAATATGTAGAGTTAATCAATCAACATAGCAACCCCATATTTCCATCATAAAACTCTTTCAACATACAAGAAATAATACAACAGAGTTTAAGAAGAAGAAAACTCATTTCATGTATCCAAATTAAACTCCTTCAATCAACCAGTTCTAATTTTCAAGAAGAATACAAGATACATAAACTATATTTCAGACTAAATCTACTGTTTGTACAACAATGAATATTGCATTCCAACTAAATGTCATACCATCTTAGACTCATCCTATAGCCTAGGAAGTACATTTATCATAAATAATTCCATACAAACAGTTAAGGATGACTTAATCACTATAAACAATCAAAGTAATTCTCGGTTGAAGCATCCTAAGGGTCTTGAGTTCCTTTTTTGTATTTAATTCAAGGTAGCAGTCAAAAATAACATCATACAAACCTTATCAACCATATTTTGATTGCTTCTAACAGTCTAAGAGAACAAGCTATCTTTCAGGTTCACTCACCAACTTAATCTAATTGTTATTATTGAAAAAATCAGATTAGTTGAAGTTCAAAACTTACACAAGGCTCAATACTTTCTTATGGCATAACATAACTCTAAAACATTGCATTAAGGTCCATAAAAACATGAAGACCTTTCAAAAAGTTAAAAAGTGATAAAAGTTGAGCAGCCAAGAAGGGACAACAACGATACCCAAGTAAACAATTTCCCCAACCTATGATTAATGAGGAAATGAGTGAGATTGTAGTCTCCTCATCTATCCAAACTCAACTGAAGAAGAGTTATCATTTATTTATATAAAGAATAATGAAAGGATACAAAACAAAATTTCCATATGATGAAGCACATCAAGTGCTGAAACAAATAAGGAGAAATCACTTACGACCAACATTCAACATAGTCCAGAATTGGATGAATATAAAAGAACCAAGAAAAGGAATGGAAACCAAAACATCCAACCTTTACCTTTCATCTTTTCAAGAAAGACAAGTCCTAAAGCATGATTCTATCAAAGGTTAAAGAATCAATTCATTTCCTAACAACCCAGTGAAGGAAGGAAAAAGAGAACAACAGGTCTAATCCAAAATAGACCTCCAATGAACTCAAAACCATTTAACAAGAAGACGAGATAAGCATTCGAGCATTCTCCAAAATAAGAGTTAAACATTCATCAACAATTCATAAAATCTACCTCAGATCCAAAAGACCTGTTACGGAGCTCAAAAAGCCCAAAGTGGGTTTAAGAGAACATGAAAAGTATACAACAGGACAAAAATGACTTTCTCATAAATACTTTCTGCTCCGGATAAATACCAGACATAAATGACTATTGTGCAAACGATACTATTCAAGGGTCTTACATGGTTAGAAGTCAAACATCTAAGGATTGATGGTATTTTGTTCAAAGATTCACCCCAATTTTGTATGTTTATGATTATCCTCAAGCTACAAAGGCAACACCTACAAACATGTTGTGAAGGTGTCGTAACTTGAGAGGACACAAGAGGGTAGTGCATCTACTAGGGATCCAAATTTTAATGGTAGGGGTGTATGTTTTCATTTCATTATTTCAACTATTTTGTACCAATGTTATCCTCAGAACATTTCATTATACATCCTCTAAAATTATTGTTGTCATTGTAGATGACCATGTTGACCATGTTGTGGAAGCAGTTGAATGCGTTGCACCTAAAGATGATCCATCGAAGCAGCCCCGCATTGTGATTGATAATACGTAATTTATTATAAATGAATATTGGTTGATATATCAACAATTTCACAATTACTAAATGAATTTTATTTTTGGTGACAGTTGATAGCGATGAAGGAATTCAATAGGAAACACAATACCCTAGTCCTGAACAACATGTCAGAAACCATGGAAATGTGTTGCAAGTGCTCAGTGAGTCTAAAGAGTTTTGAAATCATTGTTGGACGTGGTGTTAGAAAGTGATGAACAAATGTTTGCTTTTAGAGACTGTGAAACAATTTAAGAAGCTTTTAGATGACTCTGGTTCATTGCCATTTGTTTTCATTCCTGATTGTAGTGAAAATGAGACTTCTACCAGCCGTTTGCAGCCATGGTTCAGTGCAAGCAAGCAACCTCGAAAGATGATGCAAAGGGAGACCATAGTTCCAAATTTAAACATTGATGCTCAAGAGTACGAGGATTATACATTTCCTGACACAACTCGTAGAAGGATACATCTCAATTAAACACATAAATGATCTCGGTATAGCAATCAAAGAAAGTTGTGAGGCTATAACGAGTTTGGGTGAGTATGAATGTAATGTGATTACAAGACGTATTCATTAGAATTCAAGACACTTTAATTTTTGTTTCGTGATTCGCAGGGACAACCCCTCGACTGAAATGCATGTTCCACGTCATCGCCTCTCATTTGGAATATCGAATGCACCTTAAATGTATTTATGTCTATGTGGAAAATAATGTTAAGTGTAGGGTTTTTACTATTCTCTGGATGACATAGTATTGTTTTAGTATTATTACGACAAATATTTTTTCATGGTACCTCATCGTGTTTAAGATAAATGATGCTAAATGTTGTATTATGTGCGTTCTGAGTTTTACACATTTGGATTTTATTTTATTATGCATATATTTCATGATCTTGTATCGACAAAGGTGGTATATGTTTTTGTTTGTTTTGCAACTCATACGATGGAGGCGCGCATAAGTATCAAAGCAAGTGGTCTAAGGTGGCACATTCAGTTAGAGTTGGATGAATATATTATAAATGGCCAAAATGTAACTGAATGCTCTCATTCTATCTGGATAGTGTCATAATGTGTGAAGGTTTTCAAGAAGTATATGAGGAAGAATGGTTTTTGAATGAATGTTTGTAATCTTGGACCGTGTGGTACATTTTCTTGTAATATTGTAAGCTAAAAGTGGTGCTTTCATAATATTGTAGCCTTGTAATATTGTAACATTGTAGCCCACAAGTGGTACATTTTTGTAATAGTGTAGCCTTGTAATATTGTAACATTGTAGCCCACAAGTGGTACATTTTTGTAATAGTGTAGCCTTGTAATATTGTAATATTGTAACCCAGAAGTGGTACATTTTTGTAATATTGAAATGAAGAAAACTTAGTTGTTTGTATATACAAAGAAGCAATCTATATGTGTTGCACTCTAAGTTTTTGAGCTTTTTAATCTTATCTTGTGGAATACACCTGATTTTTACATTAAATATCTAAATTCTTCTCTTTCAATACATAGATGTATAATTGATGTGATTATGCAGGTATAAAAGTACATCTTATGTTCTGAGAATGGGTTGCTTTGATATGTAATGTATATGATTGAATGATTTGGGGGTTTCCTTCTAGATGGAAGTTTGTTGGAGAATTTATCTTTTAGTCATCTAGACGTAGAGGAGATTTTAGACCATTGGTAGAGACTGTAGACCTTTGAGATGAAGGTGTAAGGTGGATTTTAGGTCGATGTCTTCGCTTTTATTTATTGCAAAAAGAGAAGAAACCTGCAAGGAGATCAGAGGTGATTTTAGGTTGAAGGTTTACATGAAATATGTGCAAAGTTTTATGAGGAGGTTGATCTCCCCAGGTATAATAGTGTGGTTGATTTTTAAGTACTCTTACTACCCATACAGATTGTGCACAAGATTCACAATGCACTAAATTAGGCTTATAGATGCAAGAATTAGGCTAATTACCTCATAGAAGGTTATAATGCATCTTCTTACCTGTTTCTTAATCGAGATTGATGTTATTTCATCCAATATACCCCTCATAGGTCATGTAATTTATCCTCCTCACATTTCACTACTATTATGTTGAATCATGGTCATTGGTGTTGTTATTAATGTCAAGTGGCATTGATGGAAAAACAATGAAAGGTGAAGTGAGACCATGTAAGGAAGTTCAGGATGGTCTCGGTGCCTTATAGGTTTGGTTGGTGAGACAAGAGTCTAGTGGAAGCATGGACATGGAATACATGGATGGTTAGGATGTGGTACATGTCAGGTATGATGGTATAAACATGATAACAAGCTCTCACAGTGAGTATCACGTCAGTTGGTGGAAGTCTCAAGTCAAAATGATTCATTTAGGCATGTTTCTTGAGCTTGATGAGGTATGAAAGGTTGGTAAAGGTATGTAAAATTCCATGAGAGTGTGGAAATAAATTAGTAATGTTTTATAGGGAATATTTGAGGAAAAATAAAGCTTATTTTAGGTCCTGAAGGCAAGATTCAAAAGTTAGCCAAAGTTACCCTTTGGGAACTCAACTGTTCTTGCATGCAAATGAGATAGGTTAGAAAATTTCAGACCTATTCCTATAAAAAATCATGGGAGATGATGGAGGAAGGTTTCCTTATGCTTCATGCAAAATTTCAGGTCATTGTGAGGTCATTTGGGAAAGTTGTTCAAGTTTTTGCAAAACTGCCTTCTTAAAAAGTGCATTTGGAGTAACCTGGCTTCTTAAGGGTAGTAAAAAAATTATGGAGGATCCTTTGAATAAATAATAGAAGAAATTTTTGAATTAAATTTTCCTATAAATCATGTGCAAAAATGGTTTGTCAAAAGGAGGTGTATTTGAAAAGATATGAGCATTTTAGTGGAGCCATTTTTTCTCTCTCTTGGACTTGTGTTTTGAATGGAAAGAAGCAAAAGGTAAACCTCGATCTGAAATGTCTAGTTTAAACTTTTGAAACCTTCATTGGAGATGTTTTTGTGTTTTTATTACTTCTTGGGTCATGGTTTTGTGTTCAAGTTGCCAATCCCAGTCAATACTTCTAATGACTTCTCGTCTCAAAGGATAACTTCCATGAGTTTGTCAATTTTAGCTATTCAAAAGGATTATTCAAGTTTATACAAGCACTTGGAGCTTGATGGGCACTTGTTATATATTCTCTATCTTCCATTAATGGTGGTTGAAGATGCTATCAGGGGTCAACTTGCATCCTTCATCTTATTCAAAGTGTTTCATAAAGCTAAAATTAGGTGTTATTGCACTTTAACAATTATAAAAGAGGGCTTAAGACAAGTGTATGATGAAATAATAGTGAATCTTTTTGCTTTGAATGATCTAAACAATGCCTTCAAATTATTCTTGATAATGTGTTAAGAGTGAAAGTGGTGTAGTTCTCATTGTTGATACTCCAAAGTTGCTTAAAGGAGTTGCAATCCAATTGAATGTTGCTCTTAGATGTATTGTGTTAAATTCATGTTTAAGGGAGTGCTTCAAATATCTTATGGTTTTTGCAAGATCAAATCAAGCAGGTTTTTTCAATTGTGAAGGTATCTAGGGCTCATCACCAAGTGTTCTTTCTCAAAAGGTATGATGTGTAGTGTTCCCTTTCTTCTCTACCTCATAACATAAGTTTATAGTCAAATGATTGTTCATATAAGGAGAAATGTGAGTGTGTGGAAAAGATTAGATATAGCTAGTAACTATGATGATGCCAAGTAAAAAAAATAGTGGTATAATAGTTCAAAATCAGGGTTATTTAGTAGATATTAATTAGAGCAGATACAAAGTTTTAAGTGCAAGGGAGACAAGTAAATTTTGGGACAATATAGAGTGCATGAAAAGAAAGCAATAAGACTATGTATAGAAAATTAATGTCATGAAAGAAATGATCAGGAAATAATTGACCTTTTGGACACCCAACAAGTCTTACAAACTCCCTACAATATTTCAGACTTGACCTCAAAGTCTAACATATACCTCCTTTGTTAGGCTCTCCTCACAATTAGCCTTCTCTAACCTGTGTACAAAGTCCTAGCAAGACTGGTAAATAAATATCTTAAATGCACCAATGAAATTTTGAAAATTCTCCTTGAAACACTTAGTGTACCTCCTCATTATTGTTTGTACCAAATTTTAGGAGGAAATGTATTGATTTGATATCCCTAAGCTTAGGCCCTAGCTAGCTTCTGTTGTAATTCATAGGACAGCCGAGAGGGTCCTTTCTTGGCACAACTTTCATTATAACTTGGCTTAAAGTTTCAAACTTTCACTGTAGGTATAATTCTGTGCTAGATAAGGTATTTTCTTACCAGTGGTAATGGAGACACAAACTATAAACTTACAAGAAACAATTAATTTGCAAGAAACAAAGTATAAACTTGCCTTGGTTCTCCAACTTGTCTAAGGAAGGATAGAGAGATATTTGAAGGGATATACAAGTTTCATTCATTCATTCCATAACTCTTAAAGGGTAAAGACCAAGCATGCACCAATACACAGAGTGATTTCCACACACAAACCTTGGTATAATCTTCTTCATAGATCAATTTTAACTTGTTATCAACATGCATCAACTTTCCTATTACCATTTAATAAGAGCAAAGTAGACTACACAGTCACACATGGAAAATGCATACAAGAACAAGATTTTTCACTACTTGAAACTCCTCCCTTGATTTCCATTTGAATGGGAATGCCCAAATTGGTTACATTTTCAAATTTTAAAAAATTCTATAAATCCCAACAAAATGTTTTAGAAAAATTCAAAAAGATTAACATTCTAAATCTAGTAACCAGATTCATCACTACAAATAGTTTCTTTTGTAGAAAATTCAGACTCTTCGATAACTTTTAAGATAGGACTCTTAATCTTTCACAACTTTTGAGAGGAAGTATAAAGAGGAAATATCATTGTTTTCATAAAAAAATGGTTTTGTAAATAACATTGTATAGAGACAACATATGAAGCTATTTATGAAATATTTGAAACCATAATTATAGAATTTTTTCCATTTTTATAGGACCTAAAGCCTCTACATCAATATTATTCCCCAACTTCCTCCTAAATTTTCTCAAAAACATTCCATGGTTTCTCCAAAATACATAATTTACCTGTCATGTTATCAAATGTTTACCAAATCCTAGACCTATTTATGCTACATAATATACAACATGCTTAAAGCATTTAATGCATTGTCTTGGGTCTATAGGACAGTGTTGTGGGTTCATGTATGATTTCTAAGAATATACACCGAGGTATAATGATTGGTAACTATACATGACAACAATGATTGGTGCATTTGGAAACTGTACATGACAAAAGTGATTGGTAAATCATGGAAATTGTGAGAAAGAAGCTCATTATAAAAATCTAGTTTGATTTAATCATTTTTAGGGAAACCATTCATCCATAGTCCTTTACAAATTATCTTAAGTGTTGAAGATAAATTTCTATGGCTATTTTGAGGAAGGAGGGTTTAGAACTCCAAACCTAGACTGTGATTGTTATTGTGAAGCCAAAAATTGAATTCAAGGTTTGAATTCATATTAAGGGTTAACATTCATCATGTCAAAGTTGTAGAGACATTGTTTGATGTATTTAGAGAGGTGAAGTGTGAAATCATTGATAACTTGAGTTAGGAATGTCTAAGAGGAAGGAGTCTACAATTTATGATATTGACATCTACAAGTTAAGCCTGCAAAGCACTCAGAAAAGGGAAAGTTCAATCATTCTTCAACATTTTTGGTAAGATCATCTCGAGGCCAAGGTGCTCATAAATCTACATTAAAAAATTTATGCTTTGAAATTGAGTTTAAGAGAAGTTATAGTGAACTTAGCTTTCTCGGGGCTTTACTATGATGAACAGTGGAATCTACCTAGGGCTTGTATTTTTATACATCAAATAACCTCCAATTTCCTTGAAATCTTCAAGTTAGGTTGAGGAAGAAGTGTACTAAGATATTATGAAGAAAACTTAAAAAACTAGTGGTGCGAAATTATTATTTTTGTGATAGTTCAAGCCCATGTGCTTAAATACAGTAAAGAATGCCAAGAAAGGCTAGGTTTGGATCTTAACACTCCTTTCAAGAAAATTTATAAGCCAAACAAGACTATCTCAGGCCTAATTTTGGCCTAATAAACCTAAGGAGGAAAAGTAAGGTTGAGGAAGCTAATTGAGGACCTAGGTTCTAAATTTTTGCAAACACCTCAGGTATGGTGAAGAGAATCTAATGAAGCAAATGATTCAATATGGGAACCTTAATGTGAGTTTGACTATGGGTAGTCCAAGGCTACATGGACTGAACATCACTAAGAAGCAAGAAACTAGCTACTTGGGTATAACTGACTATCCAAATCTATTTTAAAGTAGGATAAGGTGGGTTTTGACATTGTTGTAAGTGGAAAACATGGAACATATTAAGAGAAGAGGAGCACTTGAAGGAAAGAAGCAAGAGTTCTTAGAAGTTTCCTAGAACTAACTAGAGAAACCAAAAGCAAGTTAGAGGAAGGTAAGTATTAATGATTTCTTCTTAGAAGTTGATTTCTTTGGAGCATGAAAGGACCTAGTATGGATGGATATCAGTCTATGGTCCTAACCTGTGATAGCTAGTATGGATGATTTAATTTCAAAATTGTAAATTAAGACTTGAACTTTGAAGTAAGCTCTGGAGATTGGTACATAACATCTAAGGTGCATAATAAAGGATAACATCTTTTTCATGACATATTAACTATGGTAGACTATACTCTGAAGCAAGTAGACTATAATCCATAGCAAGTAGACTATACTTCGAATCAAGTAGACTATACACCAACTAAAGGAGACTATACGCCGAAGCAAGTAGAGTATACTCCGAAGGAAGATCACTACACTCATTGGGATTTATCATTCACCAAAACAACTATCTATCTATATGATCTCCTGTCTAACTTCTCTTTAGTTTGCATTCTTGAACTATACACACTCATATAAAGGTGTTAATAGTGATTGGAAGGTTGGAAAGATATTAGAGTTCAATTAGGACAAAAAGAGGAATTTCAAGTGGAAGTTAGTGTAGAGGAATCAAGAATATTGTGGAAGGAAAATACTCTTACTTGTAGAAATTCACAGAGATTAGATGATATTAAGCCATGTAAGAACGTGGTGAGAATATGATGATTAGTAGAGTATTGTATAGAAAGAGTGATTTAGAGTCTTGAAAATCAAATTTTGTAATTTGAGTTCACTTAGAATCTAGAAGCCAAGTTTCCATAACAAGGAATGTATGGAAGGGATAGAAAATTGCACTCAGAGCTGGATCAAGCCATTTGGTACACACCTCAAAATCTATAATAATATCTTAAACTCATTAATACTTCCTCCTGGAACCTTATGTTTTGTTCTCCTCAACATCATTCCATTGACTGTGTTGTCAAGAAACCCAAATTGACAATTCTTGCAAAGGAGAGTGAGATGATCATTTCCTGAGGTTCCAATGATCTCGAGTGTTGATAAATTGAATGAATGATATAAAATATTCTTGTAGCATTTAATGAATTATCTTGGGAGATCATCCTTAGAGAAAGAAAACTTGACAAGTATCACTAGTGACATGTAGAAGCTTATTTAAGTGCCTAATAGGGGTTATGATGATAGATAAGTGAAGAAATTCTTAAGGAAGCTCGAGCACATAACAAAGAGGCATTGAACCATTCAAGGGTTTATAAATTATTTTGTGGTATTTTATTACTATGATCACGGTGAAGAGCGAGACAAGATAGAGACACCTAGGCAAGAGGTCAAAATATCTAAAGGAGGGTGTGAAACTTGAATTCAAGAAGTGTAAGGTGGTGCTTTGACCTTAAACTTTAACTCTCTAAGAATTTGAAGGCTCTAAGGCCTACAAACTCCTATATTTTTTCCTAAAATGTAGTAAGTAGACTCTGAAGCAAGTAGCCAACACTCTGAAGCAAGTAGACTATACTCTAAAGCAAGTTGACTATACACCAACTAAAGGAGACTATATACCGAAGCAAGTAGAGTCAAATTATGCTAAAAATAGGTAGTACATCCACATGTTAGAATTAAGTTTGAAGGTTTTGATTGGGGTATTTTTCATTTTATACCAAAACTAGTTTTCTCAGGTAGTTTAGAAACCCTCTTAGGGATTGTAAGATGAAGGTAGTTTGGAGACATTACATGTACATTCAATAAGAAAATTAAGACTTGTACTTTAAAGTAAGCTCTGGAAATTGGTACATAACATCTAATAAGCATAATAAAGGATAACTTGAAGGTTTTAAGGATTTAAGACCACTCAAGAAGTCACTCACTCATATATTTCTTAGCTAATGGAAATCACTAAAAATTTGCGAGCGGTTCAAAAACAAGGTGAAGGAACAAAAGTTATGATACACACACAAAAATACGAAAACTTCATTAACATCAACACCATATTAAAAACCTGAAGCAAGTAGACTACACTAGAAGCAAGAAGATTATTCGAACATCCTAAAACACTATCATATATCTATTCACTACATATTAACTATGGTAGACTATACTCCAAAGCAAGTATCCAACACTCCGAAGCAAGTAGACTATACTCCAAATAAAGTAGACTATACTCTAAAGCAAGTATCCAACAATCCAAAGCAAGTAGACTATACTCCAAAGCAAGTATCCAACACTCCAAAGCAAGTGCTTCTATGCATTATCCTGATGCTCAACCACATCCTTCTTAGGCACTTTAAACTCTGGATCTAAAATCCTGTCCTTCATATATTTTCTCAAGTCAAAAACACTTTTGTGAAGTGACCATGTGCTTTCCAATGAGACACAAAACCCTTCATGCTTTTCAACATATATTTTCCATTTCTCGAATGCTTCATCTCTCTACAATGATGATGTTTTTCAAGAAGGCATGGGGTAAAGAATAAGTGGTGGTCTAAACCTAGCCAGAGCTTCAACCTGCTCTTGTACAAATGAAAGTGTAGAAGAGGGACAAAAGCCTCACACTTTTATTAATAATCAATAAAACCAGAATTACAATGGAAGGCTACAATATTTATAGATATTACACAGTCGGTTACAACCAAAAAGAGAATTTGCAAAGGTGCAACTAAAAACTCCATATGAAATAATACGGACCAAATATTGTTATAACTCTACAACAACATTAAAATCATATGAGAATAATGTGGTTATTAAAACATAACCATAAAAATAAATCTAAATAACCTATTTACCTGATTAATAATACAAAATTACAATTTACCCTAATAATCCCCCTTAATTTTGCATTGCCTCAAGGGATGAGGAGAGGAACTCTCTAAACAAATCAAACTTGTCACATGCAAGTGACTTTATGAAGATATCTACTCGTTGTTTAGCTATTGGGAAAAACTGAAGCTGTATATTGTGTTTCAAGACATGCTCGCGTATGAAATGTACATGTACCTCAATGCGCTTTGTTCTCTCATGAAAATTTGGATTGCGAACAAGTTTGAGAACACCTTCATTGTCAACATACAAGGTGGTCGGTTTTTCCTGTGGTATTCCAAGTCCTTTAAGTATGCGACGTAGCCATATCACTTCGTAAACAACTTCTCTTGCATAACGATACTCAGCTTCAGAAGAGCGAGAAACAAAGTGTCACTTCTTGCTTCCCCATGATATTTGTCACGAGATCCCAAAAAGAACACAAATCCGAAGTGGATTTTTGTCATCAATGTTTCTGCATGATCTCGAATGAATATCCAAACAAGAAGAAATTATCATTCTTATTGTATTCAAGACCAAGATCATTGTTCCTTGAGATATCTCAAAATTCACCTAGCTTCCTTCTAATGACAAACTCTAGGTTTTGCATAAACCTGGATAGATAGCTCACCGCAAAGTTGATATATGGTCTAGTGTAGGTCAGGTAAATGAGATTCTAATCAACTACCGATAGAGAGTTACATTTACCATAGGAGATGGATCTAAATGAGATAACTACAATCTGTTCTCCATAGGTGTAGCAATAGGTGTGCAATCCATCATCCTAAATTTCGAGTGTTGTCTTGGTATACTTCAACTAAGAAACAAAGATATGATTCTCTTTCTGCCATACTTCTAATCCAAGACAATAGTGCATCAACCCGAGATTTGTCATGTCGAACGATCGATTAAGATATTTCTTCGTTGCATCGATCATCTTCACTAAACTACTAGTGATGACTAGATCGTTGACATAGAAAACAACAATCACAATCTCCCCCTTGTTTTTGAGGTAGAGATTGGGATCATATGGATTTTGAAAATCCATGTTGTACGAGATGCTCATCTATTTTTATGTACCATGCTCGGGGTGCCTGTTTAAGGCCATACAGAGATTTCCTGATTCTACATATGTTTGTTTCTTGGCTAGGTATGACATATCCCTTAGGTTGAGTCATGTAGACTTATTCTTGTAAATCTCCATTCAGAAAGGCACTTTTTATGTCCATCTGATGGAATTTCCAACCAAATTTTGTAGCTAGAGAAAAGATCATTCTGATCATTTTGATCTTAGATGTGGGAGCAAATGTCTCCTCATAGTCAATGCCTTATTTTTGTGTGTACCCCTTTACAACCAGTCTCGCTTTATACTTGTTTATGGTCCCATCTACTTTGTACTTTGTTTTGAATATCCATATGCATCCAATGGGTTTCTTCCCTGGTGGAAGATCGACAAGTTGCCAAGTATTGTTTTTCATCACTAAATGATACTCAGCGTCCATGACATATTTCCAAGATTTTGACTGTAGGGGCTTCTGTAATGTAGAGGGCTTTTGATCAGATTCAATAAGTTTTCTCATCAAGGCAAATTTTACTTCTTCTCGTGCTTTGCTATGAGTCCGTGGTCCAGTGGTGGATGTATTTGGTGGAGCATCTAATTTTGCATCTCGTATCATGTTAGTATACCACTTGGGCATACGCTAAACTACTCCCATGGGTTGTGGTTCTATCTAATCATCACCATCATCCTCATCATCATTGTCATCATCTGGGAACATCAACTTATATTTTTACAACAGGTGAAAAATCTACATTAGGTGAGTTCGGAGGAGGAGTCTCTGCTTCCTTCTTCTCAAAAAACTCAACATCTCTGTTGGTGTAGAATTTCCTAGTCTTTGGATCCATCAATCTATACCCAAGAGTCTCTTCATTGTAACCAATGAAGATGAGTTTTGTGACTTCATATCTAACTTCTTTATGTTTTGCTTAGGTATGTGCATGCTTGCTTTGCACCCAAATACTATGAGGTGTGAAACATATGGTTTCGCTTTGACCATGCTTCATATGGTGTTACTCCATTAAGAGAAACTATGGGAACTCTATTCAATAAATATATAGTTGTATTTATTGCTTCTTCCCAAAATGTCCTTGCTAATCCAGAATCATTGATCATGCATCACACCATTTCAATGATAATAAGATTTCTTCTTTCAACAACACCATTTTTCTGTGGTGTGTGTGGAGGAGACATTTGTCGATGAATCCCGTGAGCTTGTAGGTAGGCTTTGAAATCATCACTAGTGAATTCCCCCCCTCGATCTGAGTGGAGAGTTATGATGTGATGACTAGTCTCATTCTCAATAACCACTTTGAACTTTTTGAAAGTTTCAAAAGCTTCACTTTTCTTACGAAGACAATATATCCACATTTTTCTCAAATAGTCATCAACACAAAGCATGAAGTATTGAAATCTAGAATGACTCGGTTGCATCGGACTGTAAAGATCGGTATGAACTAGATCAAGCTTACCATGAGCTCGATAAGTACTCTTCTTGAATGAAGCTTTGTGTTGTTTTCTGTAGCAAAGTGAGGACACTTATCTCGTATCCTTATGAAGAGATGGTAATCCTTTTACCATATTATACCGGATGAAGTGTTTGAGAGATAAAACTAATGTGACCAAGTCTTTGATGCCACAACTGTGCAGAGGTAGAATTTTTAGCCACAAGTTCCTAATCATCTTTGTGGAAAAAATCAAGTTGGAACATACACATTGGAGGCTTTTGCAACTATTTTCGAGCCTCGTGATTTGTCTTGAATTAAACACATTTTCTTGCCAGAATGACTATCAAAGTCAATTTTCAAATTGTGATCTAGGAGTTGACTGACTAATAGTAGATTCTTTGTTAACCCAGGGACATATAGTACATTTGATAATCTACAATTACGTGAACCAAGGGGTAGAGAAATGTTCCCAATCCCTTATACTATGTATAAAGAATCATCACCTAATGAAACATGATTTTTCAAAGGTGTGTCCCTCATTGTGGTAAACTAGTCTCTATGGTGGTCATGTGTCGAGTGGCTCCGAATCAACATACCAGACATCACTAGATGACATGGAGGGTTCACTTGATTGAGTAGTGTACAAGAAGTCTTCATTATCCGAATGTTCTTCTTACTCAGCTATATTTCCTTGTTGATGGGGTTTTCTTTTCCAGTTCCCCTTCTTATGCCCTTGATTGTAGTTAGAATGTCCCTTATAAGATTGTTGATTTTGAGGTCCAAAGTTGCTTGATGAACCTTTCTTATATGTATTGAACTAACAATCTTTTAACTCATGTCCTCTTTTGTAGATAGGACAATTCTTCTTTTTTTGTTTGTTCCCTTACTGGTGTTGATTCTAATTTTGGGAATTTTGATAGGAATTGGGTTTGACTTTTCCTTTTCCTTTCCATTTCTGATGAGAAGAAAGTGTATGCTCATCTTCATCATCTTTATTGTACATTGTTTCCTCTTGTTGCAGTAGGTTCACTAACTTGTCAAAACTAACTGTTTTCTTTGACAAGTTTAGTGTCATCACAAAAATGTGGTATGAAGGAGTGCTCTCAGAACAATGGGAATGAGAGTTTATCAATGACCTCCTCTCCTAAGGCTAGAAGTGATGCCCTTAATTCTGCAACTCTTCTTAAGAAAGCTTATATTTTCTCATTTTGTTTGAACTTTAGTGTGTGTAACTGACTCTACAAATTCAGTATGACATTCTTGTTCTTGGCCTCATATACCGTGCTCAATTTATCCCACGCTTCTTTAGCAGATTTGGCATCATGAATGTGGGGTTGCATGTCATCGGACACTACAAACAAGATTATCAACTTGGCCTTCTGATCGGATCTATCAAATTGTCTTTGTTGTGTTGTATTAGTTGCTGATTTGGTGACAATACCATTCACAATATTCCAAATCTCTTCAAACTCAAGTTGTGTTTTGATTTTTATCTTCCATGACACATAGTTATTTCCTCTTAGAAGTTGAGAATCTGGAAGAAAGAACTTGGGGGCGTTGGTGCCCATTTTTCAGAATCAACTGAAAAAGGGTAAGACTCTTATCACTCTAGGTATATGGTCTCCCAATCTATATATTGTCATTCTGATATATCGAACCTTTCTATATACATGCCCTTCCGATATACCCATCGGTACGTGGAAGAAGCTCGCCCTTTTATATACTCAGTAGTACGTGAAAGAGGCGTTAACATACATGAAAAAATATGATACATGGTACCAAGATAGCATTGAAAGGGGTTTGTGTGATTATTGACACCAGCTCAAAGGAATATCCTCATACATGTGCGTAACTTCGTTATATACTTGGATAATTTCTTAGTCTGGATTTAAGTCAAGAAATCATTCATAGACGGATGGGAGGGCTCAAAGTGTGTGCACTGTGTCCTTATTACTCCCCGTTGATTTAAAAGGTTGATGCCCAAACGACGTTGTTGCAACTATATTAGGCATTAAGTGCAGTAGTAGTCATGACAACTTTACCTATAAGCGCTTCCCAGAGGAACTATTTATACCGAATGTTGCATGAATGAGATCCGAAGATCTTGTGAGTGATATAGAACCAAATTTTAATATTTTTGAGTACAAATATCTACCAGTTTTAAAGCAATTACAATGGTTTGTGGTTGAATATGGAAACTTACAAATTAGTAAAATACACTAAAATATGTAATTACATTCAAAATTTTGAAAAAATTGAATGGCGAAACAATGTTTTTGGTTTTTTGGGGGCCTTGGTGGCCTCTGTGACTCAATACGGCTCTTTGAGTAAAAAACCACAAAAAATTAGTTAAAAATGCAGTTTTGAAGGACCCTCCCTTTGGAATATTTTGCTCATAATGAAAAAATAAGTGAAGTGGGAGAAAAAAATTGACCCCTTTTAGGGTTTTCTCCTCTAAATTTGGGGTGGGGTTTAGTTGTAACTAGCGGGTTAAGAGGGCCTCTAAAGTTGGTGGTTTTTCCAAATTTGACGCTAACTCACATAGTTTTTAAAAACATTGGTTTTGAGTGGGGTTGAACCCTAGACCTAGCCTTCCCAAATCTTTTTGACTATCTAACTAGCCACCCACGCTAACACTTTATTAATGAAATCAAGCAAATAGAATTTAAACACAATGAAAAAGGAGTTAACCTTTTAAAAATGAACATGGCAATGATCGGGTAACCATGTGGTTGGTAGATTCTCGGAGGTGGTTTAGGTCAACCACAAATTATGGATCCGATATCCTTTGTTTTGATTGATTTTGCCTAGATTTTTATTATTAAAAATTCTTTGTGATTTAGTTTCCACCGTTTTTACAGAGGCCATTGTTTGTAATTATTTATATGTATTTTTTTGTTTTGTGTTTGTAGAACTCACCAATGGCTTAGAGATGGGGTCATTCCGCTTTATTTTTTGTCAATCTGCAACTTTTCCTTTAGCTTCGGATGTGTTTACCTTCTTCTTTGAATGCCGCTATATATTATTTCTTGTGTTCTACGGGATCACCTTTTATTTGGAGGTTGTTGTGGGTCGATGCTAGGATACTCGTAGGTCTCAATTTTGCGGTGGATGGATTCAATGAGGATTAAATTGATTTAATTTACTTAGTATGTAGTCAATCCATGGGGGATGAGCTTGGCTCGATCAAAGGCAAACAAAACTTGGTATGGCGTGGAGCTCCCAATTCGCCCTTGACATGTCTAACACGTATGTGTAAATAGTGCTTGGTTTTGTAGAGAATTCACCAAAAAATGCAAAACATGACTCGGTTAAATAGAACTCACCTAAAAGTAAAGATATAACCATGTGTAGGGGTGCTCGGTTCTACACCTAGCTCGAAGTACCTTAACTCAACTGAAAAGCTTGATTATTATACGGGGTCCTTTGAATGGCTTGGTAAAAAAATGTCTCAACCTATGAAATGACTATATTAGTGTAGGAACTTGACTTCAACGATGGCATATGGAATGGCCTATTAGCGCAAAGGTAACTTGACCTTCAAAGAAAAACAACTCGATCTTTATAAGGATTTGCCACCATTTTAAGATGGCCCAACCGGTCACCTATGTAGCAGATTCGATGAATGGCTCATCCGGGAGCTCGGAAGGGGCTCGGTGGGAGGCTCTTGATGGCTCGGTCCTAAAACAATGGCACAAAATATTTCAAATTTGTGATCTGCCAGTTTAGCAGAGACTAATCATGACCTCTAAATTTGGAGGTAAAACCCTTGGTTGGGGAAAAATTGATTTTTTTTTTTTTTAATTTCTTTTCTGCAGCAAATTTTGCACAGTGCGGGGGCACCGAGTGCAAAAAAAAAACTTTCCAAACACTGGAACAAACATGTGGCTTTGGGGATGCATAGATGTCCGGGAAGCTGCTTTGGAGGCAACACAAGATCTCTGAGATGTAAATTTATTCTCAAGACACTTCTACCTCTGCAACCTCTCTCCAACCTAGCCAAGAGCTTCAACCGATCACGGTACCAAATGAAAGTGTATAAGAGGGACGAAAGCCTCACACTTTTATTAATAATCAATAAAATCAGAATTACAATGGAAGGCTGCAATATTTATAGATATTGCATAGGCAGCCATAACCAAGAAGAGAAGTTACACAGGTGCAACTAAAAACCCCGTATGAAATAATACAGACAAAATATTGTTATAACTCTACAACAACAATAAACTCATATGAGAATAATGTGGTTATTAAAACATAACCATATAACAATAAATATAAATAACCTATTTACCTAATTAATAATGCAAAATTACTATTTACCCTAACATTGAGAATGTAATGTTTCATAATTGTTACAAATTGTACCCCATACATTTCTGACATCCTCTATGTTCAATCAAGTTTGAAATTCCTTATCAACTTTTACCTTAGCATTTGAAAGGGTTGTTTCTTTCTTTTCCTTGCATTGCATTTGAAGTTTTTCAATTTGCATTTGTAGAGAAGAGATGAGGGTTTCTTTTGATTGTACCTTTATTTTTAGAAACTCTATTTCCTCTTGTTGTTGCTTGATGATTGCTTCTTGATTTGAGAGGAGAATCACATGCCACAATTGATCTTCTTCAACACCTCGACTTGGTGAAGCGGGAGATATAGGTTCTTCTTCTGTAAGTATAGCCTTTCCTTTTTCTATTTCCCTCATGCAAGTAGATGGCTATGGCAAAGTGTCAAGACTCATTTGTTCAATGATTTCCATTTCTCCTTCAGTTGAATTTATGCTTCCCAAAATTTTAGTTGCCTCCTCAACGTCTTCATCCTCATGAAGATTCAATTTTCGTTTTCTTTTGGCAATTGTTACAACAGATGCAATACCAGATATTTCCTCTATTTAGTGTTAGGTGCCGTCATTTCTCTTTCAAATTTAACGAGGGATGGAGTTGAGTTGGGTGCAATAGATTCAGAGAGACCATGCCTTTGTTTCTCGGGAACTATACCCATCTCCTGCAGCAATTTCAACACATTTTACCCTTATGTTGTTTGATGGAGTGTTGAAAAATCAAGTAATTGATACTATGGTGCTTAATTGCTATTTTATTCTCTTTATATCTAGTGGCCATATTGAGGATGTTGTCACACATATATTGAGGTAAATTGACTTGATGCACTAGTTTGTGTAAACCCTATTTCAAATGAATGAGAATCCACATTGTATCACATGTTAGGACATTGTATTCACCTTCATAGGTGAAATACTTCACTATCAAAAGGCAGCTACCCATAGGGTTCAAGAATTGTATCCCTCCTAATGCCTTTCACATTTTTTGCTTTATTAAGTGCCAATTGTGGTTTAGGCTCTCCTTCGTCATGAAAAATTTGAATTAGGTCTTTGTATGTAGACCTTCCTACAATCTTGCAACCCTTCACAAGGAATCCTTGAAATTGCACTAATGATCTTACTATTGACAATAATCTTCGTGCCTCTTACCTTTGAAGAGATTCCCTTGAAATTTTCGACGAATTCTTCCACTACTACTTCCTTATAGCCTTCAAATTTCTTCATGAACTCCAACCATCCTGCCTTTTCAAATAGCTCTGATACTTGTTTATCTTGCAATAAAATGGACGCGACTCTGGTTCTGAATATTTTTATGCCCCATTCTTCTACAATAGAGCAAGGGATACACACAACTAGAATGATAGTGAATAGTTCAGGGAATAATCTAAAGCAACATTGAATATAGACCGTAGCAAGACTACTTAGGGCATAATCGAAGGAAGGGAAGCAAGTATGCCTTAATGTGAGGGTTTTATTTCCTAAGAAGGTAAAGGAAGCCTCAATCTCTCCTTTCGTAATAAGGTAAAGGATGCCTAGGGGCGGTTTATTACAAACACACTTTATGAACATACTAATTGATGTGTTGATAAAATTTTATTCAGATATGTCAGCTTATTGAGATGTTCAATATGTCAATTGATTGCAACATTTAATTGTTATGTATAATCCTACACAATTTACTATCTAATAGTCTAGTTTACGTTATTACCATTTACATGTTTTGTTGTCTAGGTATAATTTGATGTGTTAATAATACTTTATTCACTCCTAATTAATTGTAAAGCCTAAAATCTTTATACCCATATGTCAAAAGTAAAAAATGTATGCAATTATTCATTAAGATAATTGTCTTATAGGACATAGGTGCTTTACTCAACTTGCTTCGGAGAATAGTCTACTTGCTTCAGAGTATAGTCTACCGTAGTTCATATGTCACGAACATAGATATGTTAGGTTATTGAGATGTTCAATATGTCAATTGATTGCAAGTTTTAATTGTTATGGATAATGCTACACACTTTACTATTTAATAGTGTAGTTTACATTATTGTTGTTGTTCAGATATATTTTGATGTGTTGGCTACTTGCTTCGGAGTGTTGGCCACTTGCTTTAGAGTATAGTCTACTTGCATTCGTATGTAAAATAGTACCTCAAATTTGAGGACAATGAACCTCTCTTCATGATAAATTTGACCCTCTGATCGGTTTCTTTGGAATGATAAGACATGAGTAATAGCATGTTGATGATTCAAACAAAGACAAGGTAATGAATGACACTCCTAACACTCAGGGATTAAAGAATTTGTTATCTCCTTTTTGCATACAAGTATAACCTTGACTGAGACTAATATGTGAATAGGAATTTGTATACAAGATCTGAGTGGAATTAAATTTTATTATGAATCATTTTAGACCTACAGTTAAAGTTTGAGTCTTGGTTGATTGAGTAGGGTCCACCATCTAGTTTATGTTATTACCATTTTCATGTTTTGTTGTTCAAATATAATTTGAGCATAATTAGATGTGTTAATACAACTTTATTCAATCCTAATTGTGTTAATACAATTCACTATTTAATAGTGCAATTTATGTTATTGTTGTTGTTCAGATGTAATTTGATGTGTTGGCTACTTGCTTCAGAGTGTTGGCCACTTGCTTCGGTGTGTTGGCTACTTGCTTGAGTGTTGGATACTTGCTTCAGAGTGTTGTTTGTGGTATACACACTGTGTGTATTCTATAGAAGAGATTGGAAGGTTGGAAAGATATTAGAATTCAATTAGGAAAAATAGTCATACCATAACCCCCATTCTTTTATTATTGAACGATCATTCGTTACTTATTTGATAAACTTGTATTTTGTTTGCCTCACGTAACTGGGCCTCAGGTAATATCATGTGGTAGTGTTGTTTGTGGTGTACACACTTTGTGTTTACCACATAAGAGATAAGTTTGAGCCAATTTTGGTTTTGAATATGAGTTGGTAAGTATGTAGGAGTGTCAAGTTAAGTGAATAATGCTACACACTTTACTATTTAATAGTGTAGTTTACGTTATTGTTGTTGTTTAGATGTAATTTGATGTGTTGGCCACTTGCTTCGGTGTGTTGGCTACTTGCTTGGAGTGTTGGATACTTATTTCGGAGTGTTGTTTGGTGTGTGTATTCTCGAGGAAGAGATTGAAGGTTGGAAAGACATTAGAATTCAATTAGGACAACTATTCACACCATAATCCCCATTCTTTTATTATTGAACGATATTTCATTACTTATTTACAGATCAACATGTATTTTGTTTGCCTAATATAATTGGGCCTCAGGTAATATCATGTTGTAGTGTTGTTTGTGGTGTTCACACTTTGTGTTTACCACATAAGAGATAAGTTTGATCCAATTTTGGTTTTGATTATGAGTTGGTAAGTATGTAGGAGTGTCCAATTAATCTAATAATGCTACACATTTTACTATTTAATAGTGTAGTTTACGTTATTGTTGTTGTTCAAATGTAATTTGATGGGTTGTCCACTTGCTTTGAGTGTTGGCTAATTTCTTTGGTGTGTTGGCTACTTACTTCGAAGTGTTGTTTGTGGTATACACACTGTGTGTATTCTACATAAGAGATTGGAAGGTTGGAAAGATATTAGAATTCAATTAGGACAAATAGTCATACCATAACCCCCATTCTTTTATTATTAAACAATCATTCGTTACTTATTTATAGTCAACCTGTATTTTGTTTGCCTCACATACTTGTGTGTATACCACATAAGAGATAAGTTTAAGCCAATTTCTTCTGGAGCTAAGTCTATTGGAATTGGAAAAGGATGAGCACCTTGTGACAAGATTTCTTGAAAGTATTTGTTACTTGACAAATCTGGTAGTGCACTAAAATGATCTTTTAATGCAAAATGATCTTTTAATCTCTATCACAATACCATGTTGTGGGTTACACACTCATATAAAGGTGTTAATAGTGATTGGAAGGTTGGAAAAATATTATAATTCAATTAGGAAAAATAGCCATACGATAACCCACATTCATTTATTAATGAATGATAATTATTTACTGATTTGAGCCAATTTTGCTTTTGAATATGAGTTGGTAGGTATGTAGGAGTGTCAAGTTAAGTGAATAATGCTACACACTTTACTATTTAATAGTGTAGTTTACATTATTGTTGTTGTTCAAATGTAATTTGATGTGTTGGCTACTTTCAGAGTATAATTTTGAAGGTGAAAGAAGGTAAACAAGTTGTGGAGGACGTTTGTTAACATCAATTTAGGTCTTAAATACTAAAAAAACCAATGATAATACACTTTCCAATGATAAATTTATGTTATTGTTGTTGTTCAGATATAATTTGATGTGTTGGCTACTTGCTTGAAGTGTTGGCTACTTTCTTCGGAGTATAATCTACTTGCATTTGTATGTGAATATAGACAATATTTTTCCTCTATTATGTGATATACACACAATGTGTATACCACATACAACACTACCATATGTATAGGGTATGTGATAATAGACTACACTTCGAAGTAAGTAGACTACACTCAAGCAAGTAGACTATACTTGTAATCAATGAACCAAAAGTATCAAACAATTAAGGTGATAATATGCTAGATACAAAGGGTAGTTATGAAGCACTTATTGTGGATGATATTACAATAAATTTCATGTGAAGGAGTCAAGTCTACAAATATGGAAAACAATTTGAAGGCCAAAAGAAACATATTGATGAAGAACCTAATACTCATAATCAGAAAAGAAGAAGGTTAATAAGCCCACAGTTTGATTTTCCCAAAAGATTTGAAACAAGTTCTCCTCCACTCTCGATTGTGGAAATTTTTTAGAAACGTAATATTGAAAAATAAATTTCACCTTAGCCACATAGTAGTGTACATACAATGAACATAAACATATAAGCATCTTGATAGAACAAAAATAAAAACCAGAGTTTGATTTTGGCTTGCTATGGATGTTTTGATAGAATCTTGAAGCCTATAAGCATGTGAGGGGATGAAGTGAAGAGTAATTAGGTGTCTTAGGCCCATATCAGGGTCTAGAAAGGCATAATGGGAGTCTATAAGTCAAGAACTTGCCTTTTGGTTAAGGAACTTAGCATGAGACTAACGATATTCAAACCATATGTTGTTAATACTATATATAAAACTTTGTATATCCCATCTATAGAATGGACTATTTGGATTGGTATGTTTATACAAATCAGAAAGGGATTCATTAGAGCTCTTCTCTCCTAATTAAATATTCATGGCAACTTGATCATCTCCAGTAAGATATTGAACAATAAGTTTTTATCGGTGAATAGGTTATGGGCAATGAAATCTAAAAGGAAATCGTGGCATCATCAAACTACGATATCATCCAATTGACTCTCAAAGAGTTTTAGGTAATGGTAACTCCAGATAAATGAAAATTATAGGACATCATACAATTATAGTAAGAACACATGAATCGAATACATAAAGTAAAATATCATCAAATATTATTAATATTAATTGTTGATGTGTTACAAATTATAACTATAAATTGTTTTTAAAAACAAGTGGCTATGCCACACTTTTAGGCCTTTTTCTCATTACATATATATGTGAATCCCAATATGCTTTTGAATAGTTCTTTCAAATGTTGGTATTCCCGGTCGCGATTGGCGACCGCCTCATGAAGCTTGGCCAAGGAAAGTTCATTCATTTGCAAATTTTCCACAGATAATGTTTCCATGTTTTTATGTGCCATCTCTAGTTGAATAAAGTCCATCTCTATATTGGCCTTCGAATCACATAGATCTACAAGCTTCAACGTTACACCTTTTATTTATTATCATATTTATTTGTTCTCTTTTTCATAAAAATCAATTTTCTCTTCTAAAACCTTTATATGTTTTTGTCAACTTCGGCCATCTCCTCGTAACTTTTACACAAGTATTGCTCTCGGGTTAATGAATCGTGTGAAAGCATCATGTTACGATCTTCACATTTGTGAAATTTATGTAAAAAAATGTCAAAGTAAATAATTTTTACATTGCTCACCTCCAAAGATAGTAGAATGCAAACCATCCCTTCTCCTCTTAGGCTGCAGTAGGGACACTGTTAAACATTTTGGCATTTTACATTGGTTTTTCGACAGTTGTCTATTTCTTATCCTTATCCAGGGTTTTATTTTGAGCCATCGTAGGTTTCTATATGTATTATTTTCTCTAATACTGGAATTCTATCTTATCTAAAATGAAGCAATGGAATAAGGAAAATTTTACATCATCTTTTAAAATAAATGGGATATACAATCAAAGCTAGCTCATAAAAAAATTTTGTTGCTCAATAAAAAATGAGATATACAATCAATTATTGATGTGATAAATCAACCGTTTAAATTATTGGGTGAAAATTATCATGCACAACTTAATAAAAACTCTGTTATGGATGGAGTGAGTTCCTCCAACCTTTTGCACGGCCCAAACAAAGCCTATAGAATTGTGTATAGTAAAGATATGTCATTAGATATGTTTAAAAATGAACTATGAATAGATATACACGTCTCAAAAAAAACAATCAGCTTACATATAAATCTTAAGAGGACAATATGGCCAGTTCAAGAAGAAAGGAATGAAGACTACATCGTAACTTACATATATATGCATGAGATACTCAACACATTAAAAAAGTTCATCAAAACACAAGCTCTACACTAACTTTGATGAAGTGTTCATGGATGAACAGATACGTAGCCTAAATCACCACTCAGATGAAATAACAAACATCCAATGAAAGCAACAACGTCATTCAACACAATAATAATGAAATTGAGCAGAAGATAAAATCAAAACACACCCAAAATGAGAAATGATAACTGCAATATTGAAATGATGAAACATAATAGTTAAGCCATTTCATGGGAGAAGAATTCCACAATGATGTTTCCAAATGAAGTGTTATTCCCTACAGTACAACCATAATTAGGTTAGAGAAATCCATAATCTCCTAATTAGATTGGACTAACAAAAAAGAGAAAACCCATGGATATACTTGAATATTATTCAAGGATTATGCACATGACATACTGGCTACTCCATAATCCAGTCATACGTGATGTAGTAATGACAAGTGTAGATGTTAAGGGTATAACAAGCCATCACAATTTTCTTCATTTGATTTTTAACATGGAACAAATTTCTCTTTTTCTTCATTCAAAAATGTTATGATAAATTGTGGTCGTGGCTTAGTCTAGAGATTAGCTTGATACATGAGAAAAATTGTACCATCAAAATCTTCACCTCAAACAACCTTGTGGCATTCAACGCCACTAGTCACAATCTTCCAAAAATATTGCTTATTATTTTAATCTTTTAGGTGAAACTCTGCATGAACTTTACAATAAATAGCATTTGTGTGCATGTCTGCATCAAAATGACTGCCATGATTCATCTTGGAAAACTTATCCTTTTCTAAACATCAGTGACATTCTACATTTTCAGACAAGCAAAGTAAAAAAAAAACTCCATAGTTGAATCTATAGCTCCAACATACACATCAAGTTCTCTAAGAAGTTGAAATTTTGCATAACATGGTCATCATATGGTTGTATTTCAGTTTTTTCTTCTTCTTTGAAATGCATAAGAGGCATAACAGAGGTGCTAGACCTATTACTTACTTACCATACTAAAAAGAGGGATTTTAATTTTCTTATGCTTACCTACTCCATTCTTTTGATGTGGTTCTAGATCTTTGGTTTGTTTTTCTTGCAATAAAAATAAAGAAAGGGGTTAGTCTATTGTTATAAATAGAGGAAATAAACAGTTCACATGTTAAGAAATGTTCTAATTCACATGATGGTTGAAGAAAGTGGGGAGAATATGCGATGATTACCTGTTGTTGTCATTGTGCTGCCAAATGGCACATACAAACAAAAAAATGTGACAACTATAATGATAAATAATCGACCCATTATGGTGCAACATGGCACATTCAAACAAAAAAACCTTTGAGACTAGTATAATCATGAGTAATCATTCCTTTGTGATGCCACATGGCAAAAAAACATGTGACAACTAAAATCATGAATAATCAACACATTACTATGCCACATGGCACATTAAAACTAGTATAATCACGAGTAATCATTCCTTTGTGATGCCACATGTCAAAACACATGTGATAACTAAAATCATGAATAATCAACACATTACTATGCCACATGACACATTAAAACAAAAATCATTTGTGACAAGTATAATCATTAATAATGCACCCATTGTACAACATGGCACATTCAAACTAAAAACACTTATGACTAATATAATCATGATTAAATCCAACAAATTCAAAATTTAAGCACATGTTAATGTCAGTGTTATTATATTAAAACAAGTGAATATTATATCAATTAAGACTTTGTCATTAAATTATGAATATTGTTTTGAAATAATTAAGTTAGTAGTATCCAATCAGTTTTCCTCCTTTTCCTAGTACATGCAACAGAGGTAACTCTTTCAAAGTATGCTTTTTTTTGGGTTCTTGTGTATCGAGTCCGGTGTCACTTTTGTACTTGGTGCCCACCTTGATTTTTTGGTGGGTACCGCATCAACCTAGAAAATTTAGGCAGTTTGTGTTACTATAATTCATATAGGATAATATTAATGCAAAGCCAAAACTTCATGTAAAACATTTCCAAACAAGCTATTACTTGAGGTGGTTAGCTACACTGCATTTCAGAAAGTGGCCAAATGGTAAAGCTCCCTACAACATCGGTTAGCATGCACGTAAAACTGGTAGGAAATAGGAGAGGGCAAGTATCATCAATGACACTAAGGATATTAACAACAACATAACCTGATGGAACTTTCATCTAGTGGCAAATTACATCATCACCGACATCGTGTAATTTGCCATGGCCCACCACTTCTCCAACCATCAAGACATCCACCGCATCACCAATAGATAGCACCATACCCTACATTATAGGAACACTTTAGCCTCTTCAAATAATTTTGGTAGTTAGTTGAAACAAAAATAAATTTATATACTATAACTTTATTCCTATTTTTAATACTATTTATATCGTAACACGATTCACAACATAGATTCTTGATTCCACTTCACATAGAGGTTTGTTATCACCCTCAAAATTCCCCTCTTTTTGAAGTCAAGTTTTGAGAATTTTGAGTCGGTACCTTGGAGTAATCCGTGCTTTGAAGTCGTGGGTGCTCGGTTTTACTCTCGCCCTTTCAATTGAAAATTCTTCCGTCTTCGCAGTTTGAAGTATTTTCTATTTCCCGTCTGGATGCTTGAAAATATTTTCCTTCATTGAATGTCGTTGTCAATCCTTCTCTTTTTTTGTGGATCACATCGAGCATGGTATTGTTTGCAATTTTTCATTCCATGGAGAACAATTTGAAATTTGGGTGTAAACGGTGGGGTTTTCCCTTTCATTTTTATTTTTCCACAGTCATGAATGACGAGCATATCTTCCTGTCAATTTTTTCCCCAACATCCACGAGTACGTGGACATATCTGATTGGATGCGGCATGGTAGGTTTATCTTTTAAACTTGTCACTTTTGTTATTTGTTGCAAAAGTGTCAAATTGGCCCCGTGGCCCGAAGGATCTGATTGATTGGGTCAAACAAGTAATGAAGAAGCCTCCACATGTTTCAATGGTGAAAATCCAATGGCGGGGACCTAAGGGATAGTCCCCAAATGAGCGTAGGCTTTCCACGTGTCCTAGGTCCGAAAAGAAGACATAACAAGCCCGAATCGACTGAGTATGGAAGGTTCAGCCGATGACGCCACGTGTCTCATCGCGCAACTTCAAGGGTCGAAGCCAAAGGTGATTCCCCAAACTTTTTCCAACCCTCCACGTGTCCTAGGTATGAAAAAGGGACAGAGCTAGCCATTTAATCGACTAAGTATAAAGAAATGGCGAAAGTCTCCATGTGTCTCTTCAGAGCAACTTCAAAGGAAGAATCAAGAGCGGGTCCCCAAGTGTGCACAGGCTAGCCACGTGGTCAGAGTCAAAGGAGGGTAGAGCCAGCCATTGAAACAACTAAGTATATAAGAATCCAAAAGCAGGTCCCAAATCTGTGCCATCTCTCCACGTGCCAATCGGCGCACCTCAGGGTCAGGTCCAAACAGAGTCTCCAAATGAGCAGAAAGCCTCCATGTGTCCCGGGTCAGACATAAAGCCTTTGCCAAACAGAGGGACTTAGTAAAAAACACAAAAATACTGAACTGGCCCGTAAAGGGACACATGGCCATGTTTCAAGTGGTAGCAGAAAGGTGGGCCCTTTTTGTGTTTTGATGCTTTGAAAAGTCAAAGTGGGAAAGCAGTCGTCGAGCAATTTGGGAATTTTGGCTTTGTTTCCATAAAGAGCTTAAAGTTATAAAGTGACTCGTGGCCCCGCTCATGCTAAGGGATAAATTCAAATGTTGAGCCCACATTGAAAGTCAAAGTGGGGAGGCGGGTCGGTGGAGAAATTTGAGTTTTTGAGCTCACGTTGAAAAGAGTTAAAATTACAAAAGTGAGCCGCGATTCCATTGCCACTCAAGTAAAGCCACATGTCAGGCCTATATCAGAAGCGGATGGGCGGGCCGAAATGTTCAAGTGTCATTTCTCTAAAAGGCACAAAATACAAAAGGCATCCTCAGGCCCACTTCAGTTTAAATCTCTCCACATGGATGGATCAAATTCAAAGTTTGCAAAGGCAGGATGAATGGTTGCGATTCAATGCGTCTGGTTTTGCCACCAAGCATGGAAACGGACGAGGCATTAGAGAAGTTCAAATGTCGGTTTCTTGAATCAGTTTCATCATTTTTTGTAACCGAATGTAACCATTTTTGGAAGCTATTTAATGGCTTCTCCACGCCATTGTTGGGGTTGGATCCTGGTACTCTGTAGATGTAATAGATTTGAAGTAATCGATACGAGAAGATTTTCCTTTGTTCCTATGCTTTTCCTTCTTTCCGTGTCTAAAAATTTACTGAATCATCCATCTTTTATGATAAGAAACTTTGTGTTCTTGTTTATATGATTTCTGAAACTTTGTGTACGTGGAATTATATACATTATGAAAGTAAATGATTCTAATATGCATCTCCTCAGCTCAATACGTATAAGGTTATACTCTACTATATATATTTCCTGAAGGTATTGTTATGTTCTTGCTCTCTCATCTCCTTAATTCTTCCATTCTTTCGTATTGATGATCTTTATGTTTCAAACTATCAAGAATCCACACTTTGAAGGTTGTACATTTGTATATAAGTTTTGCTACTTGCTTTAATAAGGGAACCTCTCCCATTAAAGAGGAGGGACTTGTTGTCCCTTGTTTGTGGTTTGTTAAGTATCATTTTAAAACCCAACATTTTTGGCAACTCATTTGGGATTTCATTTCAAACAGATCCCTTTCTAAAATAACAACTTCAAGATCATTTTTGGTATGGCGACTCTACAAAGATATACACTTTGGAAGAAAGATCTCGACGTTGAGGATTCCTATTTTCAACTTCCGGAGCAAAAAAAAATCTCTCTTCCAACAAGAAAGAATAGAGGAACTTGTTCTACAAGCACACCTCCCGTTAAAGACAAAAATTATAAAGATAGAATTCCTCAATAAGATCTTAGTCCTAATCTTCATGCTTTGATACTTGGGTAAGTGCACCAAGTTGATGGACAAATATAGGGTCATCCGTGGACGTCATATTGCAAAAAACAGTGAAATCTCAACTTGTAGGGATTATTAGCTATACATGCACTCTAAATTAGAAAAAATTATATAAATATGAATCGTAGAATTCGAATCTAGTTTCTAAAATACTAATTTTTGTAAAAACGGACAAGTTTAGCTATATTAAACACTTAAAATTATATGACTTATTTTTTTTTTTTGAAAAAACTTATAAGATTGTAGTCCGTTTGCCCGCATTTTGGATGACCAAATCTTGTTATTTTTTTTTTCCTTTGGTGAAACGTTAGATGTAGTTGTCTATCTTGGGATGGATTTTATTTTGTATTTTTTTTAGCAATATTTTTTTTTTTTATGATTTTTTCCGTGAAAGTGGTCTGAAAATATTTAGAAAATGGAGCGCTTTCCGTTTGCCCGCCATAACTATATCAAAAAATATCGAAATCAATTTTTTTTTTTTTTTAAGGTGTATAGAATTTGTCCACGCTTGGGATGGTATAATTTTTATCATATTTTGATAAGTGAAACAAAAGTTACAGTCTTAAACGTAGACATGAACATTCACGGGAAAAAATGTCTTAAGGACCTATTGTTAGTAATAAATTATAAAATGATATTTATCTTATTCTATTCACTTTAAAAACAATATTTTTACAAAGCTAAGAGTCTACCCTACGTGATGGCACCATTTTTGTGAAATGTTTTCAGTTTTTTAGCATGGTTCAAGTCTTTGGAAGAGCAAATTTGAGGTTTTTTGACCTTTTGCACTTCATAATGACCTTCCATAGCTTTGGTTGGGGAAAAACAAAGATTTTCCGAGGCTAAGGTTCGGAAAATAGCTCCGCGATCGTGGTTTTTTGTAAAAATACCGCTTGAACGCGATTTATAAAGCGCTCGCAGTTTATAAAGCGCCGCGCTTTATAAATCATATTTACACACATCCCAATGTCCGAATTACCATGTGATTTTTACTCTCGACCTTTACCGTGCAATTCTATGAAATTGTCTTTTTCCAGAACGTTTTTATCACCGAAAGCAAAAACATCATGGAGACAAAAACGAAGTCAAAAAAGGAAGTCATTAAGTAAAAAAACACCAGGAGGCAGCATTTAATTAGAGGCCAACAAAATTGAAAATGCCGAGCGAATGCGGAAACTTCGTGAATCTAGAAGAGGTTCATCTTCAATCCCAACTCACCGTAAGCAATGAAGAACTAGGTAATGTTTCTACCATCAATGTTGAAGTTGAATTAAATACTCGTGATGAAGAAGTTTTTATCACAATGTTGAAGAAGAATTAAATACTCATGATGTAGCAAATGTTGAAATCAAGGAGACAATGAAAATGTGAATAAGGAAATTCATGTTGAAACTATAGACAAGCAAAATTTGACAAAAACACCTCCTAGGATTTTACATAAGAAACCTAATTTTTGATTGAAATTGATGAAAACATTTTGAAACCAATGTCTGACAAACTTTCTGAACGACAAATCAGAAGAAAAGCCACTGAAATTTGGGATAATCATTTTGAAATTTTAAATGATTCCCAAAGATGTCAGTTGTTGGTTAGTTTGATGAAATTGATTAAAATGAGACCTACATTAAACACCTTAGGATTGACAACATCTAACATACGTGGTCAAACCTCTACAATTGTTGAAAACCTTCATGATGCATATCACACTTTTGGTGTCAAGAGACGCACTAGGGATAGTAATATTGTGCGTCGTGTACTTGCTACTAGTGTTGTAAGTGAATCAATAAAAACAACGTTTGATTACACAAACAAGTCGAATGTTGCAAGTTAATCGAAAAACTCTAATGAAAGCAATTGAAAGACGTAATATCCTTCAATCACTCAATAATGTCGATTTTTGGGCATTTTCTGCTAGAGCACCGCGTAAGGACAAAAATAATTTGATGCTATAAGAGAAGTTGTTATTAAATTTTGGCATGATAACACTAGAGTTTCACCTAATACAAGAGATGTTATAAATGGAGAGTTGGTTCTACTAATCGTGAACCACATCCAAAGCATTTCTTAGATATGACTCAAACTCAATTTTTCGTAAGTTTGAACAAGAGAATCTGGAAATTAAAATTAGTCAACATTTTTTGAAATGTTGAAACCATTCTATGTGAAAATCAACCATGCTCGCACCACTTGTTGTTGAGGCAACATGTTGAATTTGCAATGCATTATGCTAAATTTTTACGTATTCGTTTCTATTTTTCATTCTCAAACTATGTTATCCGAATGTGGTGTTCAAGTTCCACCAATATCTTCTAGGATTTCATTCCTACTATATTTTGTGAAAAAGAAGTTGGACAATTTTTTTATAGTCGTGGATTGTTTAGATGGAAGTTGTAGTATATGCGGCGGATTACCTAAATTGGAAAGTGCATCCATGAACAAATCAAGGTACAATAAGACATAATTTAGTTGAATTTGATAAATATAAATCAGTTGCATACCGGTTGAAAGATGGAAAAGAGTCAAAACGGTGTGAGCTGAAGTTCTGAGTAACAAATGCCCATTTTTCAATTTATGACAAAATTTAAGGATGAAATTGTTTATGAGTATGCGAGGCATACACATAGAGCTCGATGGTTGGATGAACAATTCAAGCTATGCAAAGACACATTTCCTATTGGTACTATTGTTTCAGTGGTCGATTTTGCAGAGAATTACACATTGCAACCACAAATGGAGGTTCAATCGCAATATTACAACTCAGTACAAGTTGCCATTTTTGTGCATATAGCATTTCTACATTCTCCTGACAGTACAGAGAATGATCAAATTTTTTTAAGAGAGTACCACTTTTATATCAGTGATGATCGTACTCATTCTACTAAATTTGTGCAAGGGTGTTTCCAGTTATTTTATGGAAACTTGTGTGATAGGGACATCCACTTCAAACAACATTATATATGGTCAGATAATTGCACGTCTCAGTTTAAGAATGCACGAATGTTTTATTGGATGAGCAGAATGCATGTCAAGATGGGTGTGCAACATATTTGGAGTTTCACTGAGGCTGGACATGGAAAAGGAGAGCATGACGGTGCAGGGGCATGTGTGAAAAGAGCTCTTGCAAGAGAAGAGTTGAAGTACAAAGATGGTGCTGAATTAAAAGATGTAAAAAGCATAGTGGAATGGTGTACTAACAACATGGCCCGAGGTTCTCAAGAAAATTCCACAGTTTGCAGATTTTTTTGGTTGATAGAGGAAAAACATATTGCTAACTACGAGGATTGTATGACACTCACTGGGTCCAGTGATATGCACTCATTTTGTAGCTCAGACGCTACTTCGTGGGCCGTATGGACAAGAAAGTTGACATGTTTTTGTGCATCTTGTATCGAATTTGTCACTGCTGAGTGTGATTCACAAGAATGGGTGGAAGGATGGATTTGTAGGCCTCTAACTCCGCTTCCTAGTTATCAACCTCCACAAGCATTACAACTTGTTTCGCAGATGAAGTTACAACATCCAAGGACTTTGATGAAATTTGATTTTCAAAGTGCGACAAGGTATTTATCCAGTTATTTATTTAATTTTTGTATTGAGTTATGTCCATTGAAATTTTAATATGTAATTTAAATTTGAGTTTTTCAACCTTGGTTATTTTTTTGTAGGACATGTGTTTGGTAGAATTGCAATGTAAGACAATGAAGAAGGAATGCATTATTTCTTATGTCGTTGCATCGAGGAAAGAAAGAAGTTGACTTCTCCTATTATAGATGGCGAAGAGATTGAGTATCCTACAGGGTCAAGTGGTAGTTACTGGAACTTGGCTTCGACGGTATCCATTAAAAAACTCCTCTGTTTGGGTGTTTGAAGACTTTGAGACACACAGGAAAATACTCTTATATTCACATCTAGTTCTAGTGACAAATATTCAGTTGTATAGATATCGAGGAAGACCTAATAACAAGATTCTTTGGAAGGTTCGAGAGTCAGATCATGAAGCAATCTTGTCTGCTATTCAGAGTAGATCCGATCCTGATGGTTCATTGGAATGAATTTACAATGCTCATGTCTGGTATATATTTAATTTCAAGTTTCAATTTATATAGCGTATATATATATATATATATTTTTTTAGTTTAAAGATCTAGATTTAAGTTTGAATATATTTTATTTTAAATTTGTGTATTTTGTATGTCATGTATATAGATCTAGTATATGGTTTTGATTTGAAACTTAAATTTCTTTGACTAACAATTTTATGTTTAGGTTAGTGGTGCCAGAAAAGCTTCCACCTTCACGTGGTTGGTATCGTTAGTAGAGAATTTTAAATTCTCGAAGCTAAGAGAAGCTTGAACATTGTTTGAAAAATTTGTAAATTTTGAAAAGTCAAGTTTGTAAATTTTGAAAATATTGTAAATTTTGAAAATGTTGTAAATTTTGAAAAAGTTGTAAATTTTGAAAACGACTCCTCTAGGTGCCACGGAGTCCGAGTAGTCACTCGTCGAATTTGAACGATATTTTGGTCTCAGGGCTCTTAAGGGACTAAGCCCGAACGAAGTAGCCCGGAAGCAATGACCCTTTCGCGCACCGAAACACCACCTCCTCTAGCGTTCACCTGGCCACCGGACGTGTTTGGCAGCAGGCGGTTCTGGTGCCACGGCCCACCGCTTGTAAAATACAAAGTGTTTTGACAAACCTTACACTGGCTCCAATTGTACTATTTCGCAAGGTGTTTACAAACATTAGGACAGCGAGAGCACCGAAATGAGAAGGAAAAAAATGAGAGAGGCTATTATAGAGGGTCCGTATGCCGAGGTGTCGGATCGACGAGGCCTCTCTAGGTGCCATTGAGTCCGAGTAGTCACCGTCGAATTTGAACGATATTTTGGTCTCGGGGCTCTTAAGGGACTAAGCCCGAACGGCTAAGAAAGCAAGCGACCCTTTCGCGCACCGAAACACCGCTTCCTCTAGCGTTCACCTAGCCACCCCGGACGTGCGGCGCAGGCGGTTGGTGCCACGGCCCACCGCTTGCAAAATACAAATAAGCGTTTTGACAACCTTACACTGGCTCCAACGCACTATTTCGCGCTTGCCAAAACATTAGGACAAAGTGAGAGCACCGAAATGAGAAGGAAAAAATGAGAGAGGCTATTGTAGAGGGTCCGTATGCCGAGGTGTCGGATCGACGAGGCCTCTCTAGGTGCCATGGAGTCCGAGTAGTCACCCGTCGAATTTGAACGATATTTTGGTCTCAGGACTCTTAAGGGACTACGCCCGAACGAAGTAGCTCTAAGCAATGACCTTTCGCGCACCGAAACACCGCCTCCTCTAGCATTCACCTGCCCACCTAGACGTGCTTGCGGCGAGAAGGGTTTGGTGCCACGGCCCACCGTTTGCAAAATACAAAGCGTTTGACAACCTTACACTCGGCTCCAATCGCACTATTTCGCGCGTTTTCATAAAACATTAGGACAGCGAGAGCACCAAATGAGAAGGAAAAAAATGAGAGAGGCTATTATAGAGGGTCCGTATGCCGAGGTGTCGGATCGACGAGGCCTCTCTAGGTGCCACGAGTCCGAGTAGTCACCGTCGAATTTGAACGATATTTTGGTCTCGTGGCTCTTAAGGGACTAAGCCCGAACGAAGTAGCCCGGAAGCAACGACCCTTTCGCGCACCAAAACACGCCCTCCTCTAGCATTCACACTGCCACCCTGGACATGCCGGCGTAGCGGTTCTGGGTGCCACGGCCCACCGTTTGCAAAATACACACGCCACAACCTTACACTGGCTCCAACCGCACTATTTCGTGCTTTGCAAACATTAGGAAATGAGAGCACCGAAATGAGAAAGAAAAAAATGAGAGAGGCTATTGTAGAGGGTCCGTATGCCGAGGTGTCGGATCGATGAGGCCTCTCTAGGTGCCACTGAGTCCGAGTAGTCACTGCCGAATTTGAACGATATTTTGGTCTCGTGGCTCTTAAGGGACTACGCCCGAACGAAGTAGCCCTAAGCAATGACCCTTTTTCGCGCACCGAAACACCACCTCCTCTAGCGTTCACCTGGCCACCCGGACGTGCCGGCGCAGGTGGTTCGGTGCCACGGCCCACCGTTTGCAAAATACAGCGTTTGACAACCTTACACTGGCTCCAACTGCACTATTTCGCGCGTTTGCAAACATTAGGACAAAGCGAGAGCACCGAAATGAGAAGGAAAAAAATGAGAGAGGCTATTGTAGAGGGTCCGTATGCCGAGGTGTCGGATTAGACGAGGCCTCTCTAGGTGCCACGGAGTCCGAGTAGTCACTGTCGAATTTGAACGATATTTTGGTCTCAGGGCTCTTAAGGGACTAAGCCCGAACGAAGTAGCCCGGAAGCAACGACCCTTTCGCGCACCGAAACACCACCTCCTCTAGCATTCACCTGGCCACCCGGACGTGCCGGCAGCGCAGGCGGTTCGGTGCCACGGCCCACCGTTTGCAAAATACGGCGTTTGCATTTGACAACCTTACACCGGCTCCAATCGCACTATTTACGCTTGCATAAACATTAGACAGCGAGAGCACCGAAATGAGAAAGAAAAAAATGAGAGAGGCTATTGTAGAGGGTCCGTATGCCGAGGTGTCGGTTCGACGAGGCCTCTCTAGGTGCCATGAGTCCGAGTAGTCAGTCACCGTCGAATTTGAACGATATTTTGGTCTCAGGGCTCTTAAGGGACTACGCCCGAACGAAGTAGCCCGGAAGCAACGACCCTTTCGCGCACCGAAACACCACCTCCTCTAGCGTTCACCTGGCCACCCGGACGTGCCGGCGTAGGCGGTTCGGTGCCACGACCCACCGTTTGCAAAATACAGCGTTTCCTTATTTATTTAAATTAAATTACAATGACTTGGTTGTTATGTTATCTGTTGTTGTCATCTTGTCCTTGGTAGGATGATATACATCCAGGGCTATGAGTGTGATCTAGGATGTGGTTAGTTGTATTCAGATGTGTGTCTAGAGTATGACAAAAATTAGGTATGAGTATTTTTATCTAGTGGATATACGGTGCGAGATAGATCAAGAAGGCGCCTATGGTTGTTAAAACAATGCATAAATGAAGTGTATATCAAAATAAGTACAAAATTCTATATTTCCAAGTTCCCAAACCAAATTTTGGGTACTAAACATTTATATCTTAATGAATTCAACACTACATGACACTTTTACTATTGCACATGTGCACCAATTAAATTACAACCCTTTTGATCAAAATATTTTAGTGAATTTTATATATTAAAGATATCCTAAAAATTGACACAAATACACATTATATCAAGCATGGTGTTCTATATGGCATGGCATGGTGTTATATCCTAAGTAAATTGTTTCTCTCATATTTGTTTATCAGATCAAATTTATAGCCTTACATCAACACCACTTTTTTGTTAACATAGTAATATAATTGGTTTGAATTGAGCATCCAATATTATAAATAAGGTGTGGAAGTTATGGAATCAATATAATAATTCATATTTTTAGAAGTGACATGTAAACAAAATAAAAAACTAGAGAAAAATAATGAGAAAAATAAAAAGTAATCAACCTACAAAAAATATCCAACATGTAAAACTACAAATGATTCAAGAGAGGGAGAGAAGCAATATTTCTCACATTTAAAAAATATCCAACATGTAAAACTACACATTTATTGACTATGCTTAAAGCATCTTTCTCACTCCCAAATTCTAAGTCCGCCATTTCATTACTTTTTCTTCATGTAAATTGGTACCTCAAGAATCAATGCACGTTATACATAGCACATCTCTAGTTACTAATACTTAAGTTGGCTTGATATAGAGCTAACAATATTGTTTTAGTTTGAAAAATAAAAATTCAAAATGCCCATGGCACGAAATATACCACAAATAATAATCAGAAAGATACTAGAAAATATATAACTAGAAGTAATACACTAAATCCACCGAACAGAGATCAAAACCCACTTTCTCAGAGTTAGCAATAATACCAAAATAACCAAATTTATAGCCTTATTTAACCAACACACATGGATATATATATATATATATATATATATATATATATATATATATATATATATATATATATATATATATAATCAAATAAAGTGTGCTCCAGACGCGCACGTCTCTGAAAATATATATGTACATGTATAAGTTCATAATGTATGTATACATCTCGAACTAAGCACGTGTCATAATGTACATATGGGACCACATGCGGTCGCAAAAGGCTAGATATATATACAATGGACTGTGAATAGATGTACTCATGACCACATATATGTGGCATCCAAGTGGACTATAAATCTACTCATGAAACATCTTCCCTCTCTTCGCCCTGCTAGAAGTAGCACGTCCACGACCTGGGGATGTAGTGGAGGGAGATGCCACTACGGATTTCATCCGTGTGGTCCTAGGTGTCTCCAAGCATGCCTGCAACCTAACCTGCACATTCATAAACAACAAGTTTTTAACACCCAAAATTTTAAAATACCTTCAAAATTTAGAAACTTGTACAATTTAGTTAAAATGCATGTGCAATCTTACCGCAATGTCATGATCCCTATCGATTTGTTGTTGACGTCGCAGGGACAACAATAGACTCACGAGGGGTAAGCTACATACAAATAATTAATTTTCAAATTAAATATTTCACACATATATATACCTACAAAATTTGATATTGTAGATTTAAGTTTAATAAGAAATAATGAACCTCCAAAATTTAACAAATTTAAAAAATTGTGTACCTCTTGTTAGTGGATTTGCAGATGTTATGGCAAAGATCTACAAAGACCTCCACAGCCCGCATATGTGGAGGAGTCTCTCAGAAAGATCATAAGCTATACAAAAAACATGTACAAATCAATTTATTAAAATCTACTTAAGAGCTATACAAAAAACATGTACAAATCAATATTTAGTTACTCAAGAAAGAATAAAAATACATTATTAAATTTTATCTTCTATTTAGGCTAAATACATAGGATCTATAAATGTTAGCACGGAGGCCATCTATCTTCATAAGATTTTGACAAACTTTTGTATTTAATCTAGGTAACCCATAGTCATCTTCTATGACAATTAGAGCATCATTCAAATTTGAAGAACTTTTAAATCTAACATCACGGACAAACATATAGATAGATGAAGAGTAGACTAGAGTTGTATATCCTTGGTGGGCAAGTGTGTTGCAAATATATAGATTATAATGCACTATTTATATGTATTTGTGTCCAAAGGTAGCTGAGTTTGAGTTTTGGTGCACGAGCCTAGAGGATCTTACTTGTGTGTTATCCCTTTGGAAATAAAGAACATAACCTCCTTCCACCTTGCTGGCTTAGAGATCTTTATTTCGGGTTTTTATGTCCACATAACCTCCCGTTTATAATCCTTGTACCTTTTCAAAAGTAGAAATTTTAAATAAGGGTATAAATATGACCAATACATTATAGCTCCTCAAACCCATTATGAGGTGTGGCATAATATATAATAGAATACAAGCCCTTGATTCATCCTCACACATGGAAACATGCACAAATTTAGCTCATGTTTGATCTATGGGAAGAAACATGGATAACTTCAAACTGGTAGTTTGTTGTTGTTATGGGTACTCTTAAGGAATCAAATGGTCCAATGTTTCTTCTTAATTTTATTAGAGTGAGAATAGAGGATCCTTGAATTTTCCAAGGTCACCCTACTAGGTTTTAGTGAATGAATATTTATATATGACCAATCGTTAGATTTCTTACTCAACAAACCTAAAAGTACTACCTAGGTTGACTAAGCCAAGTAACCCTTTTGAAAAAGTTAATATTAGAAGTGTATGGGATAGGTTCGTAGGGGGTGGATAGGTTGGAGTTTAACTTATCCTAAACCTACAAACATGTCCATGATGTCTAATAAATTAGGTCTGAGACACATGGAGGATTATGCATATGTTCAATAACATGTGCAGTGATTTGTGAGGGGTTGGGATGGAGAATACTTGTTATCTAGTAGAAGCGAAGTGGATATAGAGTGAGACATTTCCTTAAGTTGTTCAAGTTATGTGTGAATGAGATATATATCATTATAGTTGTAACACACGTCATGTTTCCAAGTGTTGGGAATACATTTAGGTACTACAAATTACCCCCATTTCAATATAGTATTGATAAATGTTGGATTAATAGATAAGAAACAAGTAAATACAAACCTCACTTCTTGATCATACAATGATGTTGTAAATTCTTAAATCTCAGTACACCAATCCATATAAAACTTATAATCATATGGAAAGGACGCATAGATTTTTTTAGATAAAGGGTACAAGAGGATTTAATAACCTTTTTTACATTTCTTCATCACTCTTATCATTCATTTTGATTACGAGTTGATCGCTTCCACCTTGTCAAGTATCTTTTCCTTCGTGACTCATGGTGTTACATATCTAGAGGTAGTTATTGAGAATCAAGATATAGTCTAGGTAAATAAGTAGATATGGGAAGATATCATTTTACATTGGATTGAGAAGTTCATCATGTACAAATAATATACCTATGACAGTGCAGTACGTGTCATTATTTTGGATGTTGGGAACATGTAGACCATGTGTATCCAGTTTAGTACTACAAACGAGACATAAGGGAATTTATCAACTGGCCCGAGAGGATCAAGAAGATCAAGAGGATTGGGTCAGTAACCACCTAGAAAAAATACTTATGAGATTTCTATTTCTGGATCTAGAGGATAGGGTCCACATCCATAATAATCACTTAATAATCCTCTTCACCTAAAGTAAGCACCTCAAGTCTATTATGACATGTATCTCCAATTACAAAAATTTTAGAGGTATTGAAAATGCCAGAGCATGTGTACAAGTGTGAGATACTATGGTATTCTAAGCAAATTACAACTTTATATATGGTAGCTGTTGTATGTATTTTATATGTACGTTGAGTATAAGAAAGTGAAACTCATGTACACAGAGGTCCAAGAATTAGAAACAAAGTGTTTAAAGAGATTTGTAACTAACCTGCGTAAAACTCATGCGAGGCATGCCAGTAGCTTCAGTTCCCTGAGCAGATGATGACCCGCCAGGCTCCTGTGTATAAAAGAGAAAAATATTAATACATGTACAACATACACGTGAAACAAATTATAATAATAATCTAGTGCAATTAAATGATTTATTAAAAATGTAAGATTGTACAACTTGAAACTTACGTTTGAAACACGCCCAAACCGCAGAAGAGCTAGCATGTCAACACCGGATGTTTCCTTCACCGGCTTTGCTATTTAAAATAAAATAAAAATTAGTTTTTTACATGTATGTACATGACGTACAATCATATATATATTAATATCTCAAACATGTGAATTAAACTATTGTACATATATATATTATTTAAATTTATTTAAAATTTACCTGTGAAAGACCAATATCAGTGGCTCCAGGTTCCAAAAACATTCCCAAAGATCTCATCTATAGAAAAAAATCCCGTGAACCAGCAAATGATGTCTCGCTGCAGCAAGGCATACGGCACCACATGATCCACGGTGGTGTGGTGCACTAGAATCGCGCTCCACCAACATCACCGGATGCAACTGGGTGCTATCGGGTGAGAGTGTCAGGTGAGCTCCTCAATGCATGCAATAATGTATCAATCTCCACAACCTCCTTCACTGTAGGAGGGATAATCAAGGCAAGTGGGGGTTTTGGGGCATGGGGATCCTAGGCGACCTACGCGTGCACAGTGTCCTGCTCATGCAGAGCCACCTCCTCGACCAAAAAGTCGAAAAGTCAAAATAATTCGGGACCTCATTGAGCACAAACTCACAATATAATTTCTTCAAAAATAAAGAGGAACCTCATTGTTGTTGCATGGTGGATAATCAAAACCATCCACCATCGGTCCCAAAAATTGTTTTTGATTCTATCATCATGGCACCAATGGATTGGGAACCGTTTGCAAGTAATCAGCAGGGGGCATTGGTTCTAGTGGTCGGTAAATAATGCACAAATGAGGTCTTTTCCAATTTTTTTGTCTTTTGACGGCCGCATGAGATAGTTTATCCGCATACCACCGCCTACTGATCACTTCTAAAGGTGTTCCATCTATGTATTTGGTTGGTTAGACTCGACTTCGCCAATCAATGTTTGCAATGTATTGGCTAAAGTCATGCGGGATGGATTTGAGTAGCATGATTTTGTCTTATAGTTTGAATTAGGTTCTCAATGACAATTTTATTTTCTTGGATTCTTCCAATGATATTATCTTGCGTCCTGTTGGCTCGGTGGGGATGGAAGGAGCCACAGGGGGCGGATCTATGTTTGGAGGAGGGTTTTGAGGAATGTTTCTGAGGGTTTTGAGGAATGTTTGGTGGGTTTTGAGGAATGTTTTGACGGTTTGCACGAGCCCGAGTCACGATTAACCGATAAAACAATAAAATTGTATACATAAACAAACAATTCACAAAACCCATGAAAATGCCAAAAAAAACCTAAAATGCAAAAAAAACAACCTAAAATGCAAAAAAATGATTACAATCGGGGACTTACCTCCTCGTCTTGGCGGCATGGTTGAATCTATCGCTATCCAGAAGTCCGATGAGCAATTTTGAGATAGTATTGAAAGTGCGAGTGAAAAACGTTTAGGAAAAGTCGCGGTTCGAAATGAAAATTAGGAAAATAACGAGTCGCGGGACTGTTAAATTTTGTCTCAGAGTTCCGCGATCGCGGTTTATAACCGCGCTCGCGGTTATAAACCGCGATCGCGGAACTAGGTTCGGTAATTACCGAACCTAGAATTCAATAACCGCGATCGCGGTTTTAGGACCGCGCTCGCGGTTTTAAAACCGCGATCGCGGTACCTTTATTTCGGGTTTTTATGTCCACGGAATTGTCCACCAAGTCAATCACTAATTGGAATACAATGACAACTCATTTTGAGCAAGATGTTTCGAACCCTCTTGAAGATTCACTTTCTCTATTAGCTCAAATATCCCATATCAAGAAGGAACCATTTGAGCCCATGAGGGATTCTGTGGCTAAATTCAACAAGCTAATTCATAAAATTCCATAGAACACTTTCAAAGTGGATAATATCCAAAAGTGCTTCTTCCTCAATGCATAGTTACGAAGTGAGTTATGCACTAAGGAGAGCTAACCTTGTAACTCATGGATGTTGATCAATGGTTAGCTATCAGTGTTAAGGATGATTTAATCATGTTTGGTAAATTGAAAAGAGAATCCTCCAAATCTAAAGCTTATTCTTCTTCCTCTTCCCCTAGAGCCAATTCTGATTAGTTAGTACAGAAGCTTGCAAATGATCTCATTGCTATCAAGAAATAATTGGCTCAACATACTCCTTACCAAGATATTCCAAGGAAGAATTTTCAGCCCAGGAACTATCTACCTTCTTCTCAGACTAGATTGGCTATTGAAGGCCCACCCATCAAGGTTCCAGTCAATGCAACTTGTGAAGTTGAAGAACCTGATGATGAGGAGTTTAATGAAATCTATGAAGAACCAAAAGAAGAGGTTGATGAAGAACTGGAGGAGCTTGGTGGATCTCAAGTTCATTTCTTCACCACTTAAGGTATGGATGATGAAGATGAATATGATGAAAGGATGGCAAGAGATGAATAGTGAGTCATATCTTTGTTATGACTCGGGAAAACGAAAAAAAGTGGTGCATCTTGCTAAGAAATCTAAGGAGTTTCCTATAGCTATTCTAGTGGTTGCAAGAAGAGGAGCTCCTATTCCCACTGCCTCCACATAAAAGGCGAGTAATGATAATTCCCCTCTTCTACTGTTTCCAAAGATTTTTTTCCTTCAAATCCTAAAACTGATAAATCAAAAGTCTCTCAAGTTCCTAGCAATGATGCCCCATCCACCTCTGGATCTTTTGATATCATTGATCACCTCAAAAAGACTAAAATCCAAATCTCAGAGGTAGAGTTTTACCAAACCCATCCAAAAGCTTTTGCTAAAATGGTAAAATTTTTCAATTCCAAATCCAAAGCCTCATCCAATACTTCTAAAGGTATTTTTCCCACTCCCTTTTCCTCACCTCAATCAAGCCTTGTGGTTGTAGTCACTTCCCCTAATGAGAAAATTGAACCATTCTATGTGACTCTCCTCATAGCTGGCCATAAACTCAATAATTGTGTTATAGACTCAGGAGCATCAGACAATGTAATGCCTGTAAAAGTAGCTCATGATTTGGGCCTGACTCTAACACATGCCTTTGGTTCCTACTATTCCATGGAGAGTAGAAAAGTGCCTTTGGTTGGAAGAATTAAATATGCACAAGTAGCTTTTGCTACTTTTCCAGAGAAAAGGGTCTTAGCCACTATTTTGGTAGTTGATATTCCTCCCTCATATGGGATGTTGCTGAGTAGAAATTTCTGTAAGGAGGTAGGAGGTGAAATTCAGATGGATTGGTCACATGCTTTGATCCTAGTCAATGGAAAAATGAAGAAGCTGCTACCTGAGAAATAGACTAAATACATTGTGTAAAATATTGATGATCCAAAAGCACAGATACTCTATGAAGATATAGGGCATGGTAACTACATGATCATGTCACAAGATGAGGAAAAAATTCCTAAGGGAGTGATTCGTGATCCCAATTACATTTGGACTCTGGATTTTGATGGAAGTTGTTCTTCAGCTAGTTCTGGGGATGTTGTGGTGCTAACCTCTCCAGAAGGTAAGATTCATCCTTTTTCATTCAAGCTTTGTTTTGAAAATACAAACAATACGGCTGAATATGAGGCACTCATACTTGGATTGAACATGGCAAAAGAAATGGGAGTGAATAATCTTGGTGCTCGTGGTGATGTAGAGCTGATTGTGAAACAAGTCAGAGATATTTTTAAAGTGAAGAATAGGAGATTGAAGCATTATAGAAATCTTGTCTGGGATTCCATTGAGTTTCTTGATGCTTTCTACATTGAATTTGTGCCGAGAGAAAGGAACACTAGATTTAATTCTCTAGCGGGTTCGGGATCTCTGTTCATTCCTCACCCATATTTCTCTTAGGAGAAATTTACCATTGAAATGATTCATAGGCCCAAGTGTACCGGATAATGTAAGCAATTGTGCAAGTTTTCAATGATGATCAAAATTTTCTCTCATTCTTGGAGCTTAAGGATAATTTTCACCAGTTGTATTTTGAAGGAAGTGAGACTTTTCCCAGAGAGTGTGTATCCTCTAATGAAGGAGATATCAAGGAAGAGATGGATCAAGATGGCTGCATCAAATTGAAAGGTAACAAGATTCCTAAAGGGCTGGTGAGTTTGGAAGATTTTTTTGATAAGCATGATAGGTACATTAAGTCTAAAGCTTCCCAAGGAGCTTGGCAATCTGTTGAATGTGAAAATATTAATATTGGGAGTCTTGATGAACCCAAGATGGTGAACATTAGAAAATGCTGCACTCAAGAGGAGAAGAAGAAGGCAGTAAATCTACTAAAAAGGTATGTTGATGTTCTTGCCTATTCGTATGATGATCTCAAGGCTTTCTAGCCAAAGGAAATGCAACACTTTATCCCTCTAAAACCTGAGATCAAACAGTTCAAGCAGAAACAAAGGCAATACAATCCTAAGGTTGCTGGCACTATTTTTCAAGAGATCCAGAAGTTACTAAAAGCAAAGATCATTTTCCCTATACATCATTCAACATGGATTGCCAACATTGTGCTTGTCAGGAAGAAGAATGGTGAGATTCGCATTTGTGTGGATTTCAGGAATTTGAATAAGGACTCTCTAAAAGACAACTATCCTCTCCCCATGATGGATCAATTTTTCAAGCTATCACAGCTCGAGATGTTGACTATGCTTGATGAATTCTCTAGATACAATCGAGTGGAATTTAGTACCCCAGATTAACACAAAGCTGCTTTCACTACTCCTTGGGGACCTTTTCCTACAAGAGAATGCCTTTTGGTCTTATCAATGTTGGTGCCACCTTTAAGAGGGAAATGGACTTGAATTTGGTAGTATAAAGGGAAATTTTGTTATTGTGTACCTTGATGATTTGACTGTTTTCTCCAAAACAAGGGCAAATCACTTTCAACATCTTGAAGCAGTCCTCCAAAATGCAGAGAACATGGAGTTTCTCTCAATCCTAAGAAATCTCTCTTTTGTGTCACTAAAGGCAAGTTACTGGGGCATATTGCCTCCAAAGAAGGAATCAAGATAGATCCAGAAAGAGTTCAAGTAATTTAATAGATTCCTCTTCCCACAAGCAAAAAGGGTGTTCACTCTTTCTTTGGTAAGATAAACTTCCTGAGGAGATTCATTCCTGATTTTACAGAATTGACTATGAGCATTGCTCACATGATGAAAGGAAAGCAAAACTTTGGTTGGACTTCGAAGGTAAAGAAGCATTTGAAGGTATCAATAAATCCATTGCTAAAACTCCCATCTTAGCATGTCCTGATTTCAACAAGGATTTTATCATCTATTGCTATGCTACAAAGAATACCTTGGTTGTTGTGCTAACTCAGAAGAATTCTAAGGATCATGAACTTCCAATTGCCTTCATGAGCTATGTTCTAAAATCTCATGAATTGAAATATACTATGATGGAGAAACATGATTTTTCAGTGGTCAAATCATCAAGCTGTTTTTTTGTATATTCTTAATTCTCACTCTGTTGTGCTTGTACCTAATACAACCATCAAGTCTATTCTTACACAACAAGAGTTTGGAACTAAGAGAGGCAATTGGGTAGCAAAATTCCAAGAATATGACCTTGATATCAAGCCAACTAAGCTAGTCCGGGGTAAAGGCTTGTGTGAGCTTATTGCTGAAGGAGCTGATGCAACATTGTCCAAAGAAGTAGTTGATGTTCATGTTGTCCTCTTCCTCAGTTCAATAGATGAATGGTATGTTGATATTGCACATTTTCTTACTTATGGAGAGTGTCCATCCCACTTGAGTGCCAAGGAAAAGAGAGCTATTAAGTTAAGGTCTGCACAATATGTATTATGGGAGAATGCTTTGTTCAAGCGAGGCATAGATGGAAGATTCTTGAAGTGTGTAGACAAAGAGCAACAAAAGAAGTTGTTCTCAGCTTTCCATGATCAAGACTTGTGGGGGACATTTCTCTTCTATTGTCACTACCCATAAAATCCTTCGTGTTGGGTACTATTGGCCTACATTATTCAGAGATGCATCAAAATGGGTAGGTAAGTGTGAAGCTTGTCAGAATTTTGTTAGGAGACCTAAGTTGGTTGCTTTGCCACTAAAGTCAGTAGTGATTGATGAGCCTTTTCAATAGTGGGGATTGGATTTCATTGGAACTCTTAATCCACCTTCTAGTGTTGGGCATACTCACGTGCTAAGCTGCTCACATGATTACTTCACAAAGTGGGTAGAGGCTATTATAGTCAAAAGCATTACTTCGAGGTGGTGTGTAATTTCATTAAAGATAAAAGGAATGATAACCAAATCGTGCAAGCCAAGAACACAGATGCTAATCAAACATCACGATCAATAAGATGAAAGTAATTCACCAGAATAACTTTACATAAACCTTTGCAAACAAATGAGCAGCAATATCATATATTATTATGGAACTCAATGCAATACATTGAGAATGGGCCTTGCTTAAATAGGCAAGGAATAACAATCTAAGAACTAGTCAAGGTCATAGATCAAGCCATAAATCAAGGAAATAACTAGTCAAGACCATAGATTTAGGAGAGAACTAGACATCAAGGATCTAGTCAATACCATAGATCAAGGAAAGAACTATACCTAACAACTAGATAATATCTCCTAATATATAAATAAGATAAAATAAATATCCACACACATAAGTGGGTGAGGATAAATACAATAAAGGTAAATAAAGTACCTAGGTGAACATGAGCTAAGGTAAATACCTACTCTAACAAAAGAGAACATCTTGAGAAGGTTTGGGGTACAAAACAAGATTGTGGATCTGATAATGCTTCGAATTTTTCTTCTTCTGAGGTGATGGATTTCTACTATGGTTATGGAATTTCCCTTGCTCATTTTAGACTACTACCCCCAAGGGAATGGACAAGCAGAATCAACAAATAAAAATCTGGTAACCATCGTTTGGAAGCTTGTCAATGACTCTCAGAGGAATTGGCACAAGAAACTTTATGATGCTCTTTGGGCAGATAGAATTACACCCAAAAGAGCAATTGGGATGTCTCCATTTCAAGTGGTGTATGGTGTTGAAGCTCAGTTACCAGTAATAGTGGAATTACCAACCTTGCACTTAATGAAGGCTATTGAAGATTCAAGATTTACTAGTTCCTCGAACAAGAGGATCATGTATCTCTAGAAGTTGGATGAAGATAGGTTGCAAGTTTTGATAGAATCTCGGCTCATGTTCGAAGGTGAAATCTTTGTTTGACAAGAAGGCTAGACCTAGATATTTTCAAGTGGGAGACATTGTTCTACTTGTGGGACAAAAGTCATGAATTGTTGGGGTGTGGAGCCTGTTTTTGGTCTTCTTGAATCAATGTTGAAGTGTTGGAGCTCAAACGGTTAATTTTGGAGACTTCAGGAGCATTCTTGTAGTCATTTTTGTGACGTTGTTGTGCAAATCACTATGTCGTTCTTTGCGACATTTCTTTGTTAACATCTTTGTTAATTGGTTGTTAACGTCGAGACTATTTTTCCAGCTGTGGGAAGTTGAAAGATCATGACTTTCAAACTTCTAGGGTCGGCTTTAGGACTTCTTAAGAGGATTTTAATCCTATAAATAGAGGTGTTAGGGTATCTTAAAGATATCTTGAGTGTTCAAGAGGTATTGAGTCTTAATGATCAAGAGGTGATCAAGAGTGATCAAGGTTAAGCAATTGGGTGTCAATTGTGGTTTAGATGTGGTTTAGCATCTTTAGAATTCTGTTGTGAGTTCATAACTGAGAGAAGATTGTGAGAGTTTTTTTACTCTTGTTGATAATAAAATATGAGCAAGTTCTTGGTGGACGTAGCCCACATTGGGTGAACCATGTTAAATCTTGTCTTGTCTTCTTTTGTACATTATTTATTTATGTTATTATATTTCTGTAAGTATAATTCTACTATATAGTTTCCTACTGCTGTGGTTTGAGGAATTGTTTCCGCATATTTGTTCTCTAATTCCTAACAATTGGTATCAAAGCTTTGGTGGTTTTTTGCTGAAGTTGTAAATCACAGGGAAAGTTTAGCTTGAGTGGGAGCTATGGCAGATGAGGGCAGATTGAGGGTTGAGAAGTTCAATGGGTAGAACTTTGGTTTGTGGAAGATGCAAATGGAGGATTACTTATATCAGAAGGACCTCCATGTTCCTTTGGCTAGAAAAGCAAAGAAACCTACAGCCATGTCGGATGAGGATTGGGAGTTGTTGGATAGAAAGGCACTCAGGGCAATTTGTTTATGCCTTACATCTTCGGTTGCTTTCAACATATCGCAGGAGAAGACCATGGAAGGTCTCATGAGTGTGTTGGGGAAGTTATATGAAAAACCCTCTGCCTCTAATAAAATATTTTTGATGAAAAAGTTATTTAATATGAAGATGTCTGAGAATGGTTGTTGTTGATCATTTAAATGAATTTAATATGGTTGTGAGTATGTTAAACTCGATAAAAATTGACTTTGATGATGAGGTCAGGGCTTTGTTGATTTTTTGCTCCTTACCAGATAGTTGGGACAACTTGGTTATGGTAAGTAATTCAGTCTCTAATAACTCAAAGCGAAGTTTGAGGATGTAATAGAGTGTGATCCTAAGTGAGGAAATGTGAAGGAAGAGCACCGAAGATTCTTCTACTTTTGGAAATGCTTTGACAGTGGAGAGCAGAGGGAGACAAAAGAACAGAGGGAAAGGTAACCGTGGGAAGTTGAATGATTGTGGAAGGTCAAAGTCCAAGAGTAAGTTAGAATGTTGGCACTGTGGGAAGGTTGGTCATGCTAAGAAATATTTTTTTGCTCTTTGAGCTAAGAAGATTAAGGAGAAGACTAAAGAGGTAAATTTGGCAACAGGTGATGTTTGTCACAAGATGCCTTAATTCTTTCTTTAGATAATATTGTTTAATCTTGGGTGTTAGATTCAGGGGCTTCTTTCCATGCCACCCCACATAAACATTACTTTACTGATTTTGTTCAAGGTGATTTTGGACATGTATATCTTGGTGATGATGAACCATGAAGCATAGTAGGGAAAGGTTGTGTTCAGGTGAAAATGCAGAATGGGAACACATGGCTACTTAAGGACATCAGGCATGTGCCTAAGTTGAGGTGGAACTTGATATCATGGAGACAATTTGGGTAGTGATGGTCAGTATCGGTTAGTTTTACAATGGATTCTTGGAAGGTTACCAAGGGAGCTCTTGTGGTTGCAAGAGGTAAGAAAATGGTACTTTGTATTTAACCAGTGGTGTTGATTATTGTAATTTAGTTACTACAGATGGAGATGCAACTTTGTGGCACTAGAGACTTGGTCATATGAGTCATAAGGGCATGCAAATTATAAAGGACAGGTTGCCGGATTAAAGGAGTTAGATTTAGACCTGTGAGGACTGTGTTTATGGTAAAAAGAAGTGAGTGAGATTCCTCAAGGTTGTACCTACCAGGAAGGAGGGTAAGTTAGAGTTAGTGCATACAAATGTATGGGGGCCAGATAAGGTAAACTCTATTGGTGGTTCATGTTATTACATCACTTTCATTGATGATGCAACTAGAAAAGTTTGGGTATATTACATTAGAAAGAAATATGATGTGTTTGAAACTTTCAAAATATGGAAATCCTTGGTTGAGAATGAAACAGGTCTCAAGCTGAAATGTCTCAGGTCAGATAATGGAGGGGAATATTGCAGCAATGAATTTTTTTATTATTGTTCATAAATGGGATTCACAGGCAAAGAACGGTTCCAAATACTCCACAGAAAAATGGAGTGTCAGAGAGAATGAACAGGACAATCATGGAGCGTCAAGTGCATGAGGTTACATCTGTGGCTGCCACTCATGCTTTGGGCGGAAGCGGTAAGCATAGCTATTTATCCGATTAACAGAGACTCTCGTGGCCTTGGATGTAGGTATACCCGAGGAGGCTTGGTCAGTAAGAAAATTGATTACTCATTTCTTAGAGTATTTGGATGTGAGGTATTTATTCACATTGATAAAGATGATAGGATCAAGTTAGAGGCTAAGTTTGAGAAATGCACCTTTGTTGGATATGGTGAAGATGATTTTGGTTTCGTGTTTGGAGTCTGTTGTCCACTCAAAATTCCCTACTCTTAAAGAAAGTGAACTTTCAAAAATTTTGAGTTTTAGTGTCTTCTCTGTTGTCTTTGAAATTGTTGAAGGTTGTGAGATTGAGAAAATCTATGTTTTGGGTCATTTTGTGTGATTTTGAACTGTCAGAACTTTTTATCCCAACTGTCCCAAGTTCAAAAGTGCATTGTTCCCCGATCGGCCAAAATCCCCAAAGTTGTTCCATTTTCAGACCCGTCAGAACTTAACTTTTCGGTCCTAACCGTCCCAAAGTCAAATCGGGCAAGCTGTTCCATTTTTACCGAAACACCCAAACCGCGTACTTCACACTTTCGTGTCCCAAATGTCCCAAATCAAATTATGCGAGTTCTTCCGTTTTTGGTCGGTTCGCTCAAACCGCGCCTTCGAACTTCGTCATCCCGAATGTCCCAAGTTCAAACGGGCCTCTTTGTTCCATTTTACGAAACACCGAATCAAGCGTCCTTTGCGCATTTTCGTCCCAAATGTCCCAAAATGCATTTCCACAAGGCGTCTTCTCCTGTTTCATAGGAATCGGGCCGAGCGTGTGTTTCAATTCGCATCTCACATGTCCCAAGTGAACCAAGTGTCATTCATGCTTATTTTTCCCGCTCTACCCGAATATCATGCTTATTCAAATTGGTGGGTATGTATTAAATGCGCATTTATGACCTTTCTCTCTTAAACGGCTATATAACGAGCATTTCCCCTTTGCATTTTTCGCACTACTTCCATGCTATCCTTGCTCGAACCCTTGCAACCTAAATTCCCTGCGCGTGTATTCCTTTTCTCTGTAATTCCTTCCCGAGTTTAGGTTGCAGCTCTGTTGCTATCAATATGAAGATCAAGTTTCAGGGACAGGAACAAATTTCTCCACTTGAGTCCGCCGTTCATAATATTGGGGACAACGAAGCTCGATATCTTGACTTCGGTGATTTTGGCGAGGTGGCGACGTCAAACCCTACACCAATGGCACAAATGATTCACAATAGCGGTTTGGCTTTTCTTTGGAGGTTTCCGATCTCAAGATAGTGCGTGACATCATGCTTTGCGTGTGGAGCTCACTTCGACCCTTTTAGGTGAATTAACCAATATACATGGGGAACTCATCGCAGCCGAGGCCTTTATTAAGATTGCACCGAGGATCCAGAGATGGATAATGCCATAGTCGTTTCCGGGATCAACCTGCATGTGCTCTGTTCAATCAAGACAACTGACAAATACAAGGCGCGAGTGGCGAAGTCATGGCTTAAAAACCCTAGGAAGGGAGCTCTCTACTTTGTCCAAAACCCTTTTCGTGTAGATTTTAATGAAGAATTGTCGACTTTATAATTCTGCATTGCTCTCGGGTTATGGGTTTCCCTCTACCAACGAATTCCACTACGGATGTGCCCGCTAATCGGATGGTGTGCGAGGGGACGCAGAATATCAACTGGCAGAGATCATCAACATGAATTTGGGAGCAAATGATATCAATGTATAGCAAACGAAGAAGTTCTACATGACTTCTTACTCCGATGTATACCTAAGACCTCACGATAATGGTTTGGCTTTTCCTACCTTGGACGCACACAAAGACGATCCAAGATATGCCTACCGCGCATGATTCACCTCAGAGACCAAAGAATCATAATTTCGGATGGGTCGATGACGCTTTTACCATGTACGTGGTCGATTGCTCAAGGTGACAACTGCCAGAGATTTTCGAGATGAAGCTATGAATCTAATATCGCACTACTGGTGCTTACTTCATCCAGCTTCAGAAATTCTCTTATATCGAGCTCTCATTGCATGAGGGCACCCTACGAGATTGCCCATGTTCTAGTGCAATGATAAAATGGCCTTGATAGAAATATGTAGGCAACGCCTAGACAAGTTGCATTTAACTTGCAGAGATAAGAAGATTTCTCGGCTTGCATTTTCCCATCTCTCTCGGGAAACTACACTTCAAAACAGACCTGGATGCTCGAGAACATGAGAGAGCCCCAGTACTATCATCGTTCATTTCTTCAAGCCAAGAACTCCGCTTTGACTTGAAGAAGTTTATGAAACAGAACATCAAGATAATCTACCATCATAGGCGGATACGTAAGACTACCGGGTGACTACGCATGAGATGATTTTGAAGCCGAGGAGAAGGCATTGCTAAGCAGTTCTCCCCGATTGATCCAAGAACTCAGCTTGTACCAAGTTCCCGAAGGACTCCAGGATGACAATTCTGATCTATACTCATATGAGTATGACAGTGTGATTAAGCACACCCCCTTGGAGGACTTGGATTGGAACAGGAAAGAAAAAGATGATCTGGCTGAGATCCTTGCTCCAGTCTTAGTCAGGACTAAGGTCTGGTTTGACAAGAAAGTTCGAGAGCTCAGAAGGCACTCAGGAGAATCCTCTTCTAAGGATGCTTCAACACCAAGAAGAGAAGCATCTATTCCAAGGTCGGAAACACCAGTGAAGACCCCTCCTACCTCATCAACTCAAGGACCTGCAGCTTCCACTCCTTCTTCATCCACTCAAGTGTACCAGAAGAAACTCAAGGAGGTTAAGAAGGAGCCTGCAGAAAGTGACCCTCAAAGAAAGTAGGTAGAAGTGCCTATGGGACCGGAGAACATCATTGTTCTCAGTGAAAGTGAAGAAAGCGAAATGCCAACCCCTGCAAATGCTCCTGAAGACCCAGCTGATAAAGATAAAGAAATCCAGAGCACTGAGCTTTCAGGTGATGTTGACTCTTCTGCCGCAATTGCCCCAAGTGCCCCACTCACCTCTCAACTCGAGTCAACAGCTGCGCAGACCTTGAGCATCATGAGCTCTCTGTCTCTTGGTCCCCTTGCCCCTCCTGTTGATTCCTCTTCCTCTTTTACGTGGGTGCAACCTTTGGTTGACAAAAGGAAGAGGAAATTTTCCTCTCGAAGCTCAGGACCAAATTTTGATGCTGTTGCAGCCTTGTTGGGCACCACTCCTTCTCGTGCCAAGAAAGCCAAGGTTACCTCTAGAATAGTGTCTGATGCTCAAGGTCAGCAATTCCTGGAGATTGCCAAGCCTACAACAGATAAATCAGAGTAGGACTTGCAGGTATCTGACTTAGAGCTCTCGAGAATCCCAATGGGAGAGTCTGCTACACCCTCGAAGGTGAAATTCACAACCTCCAGAAACAAAGTCACAAGAGTCATTGGGAGGGTAGAGAAAGGGCAACAAACTATTGAACAGTTGGAAGAACAGGCCCAAGTTCTCATAGGTTTCATCAAGTCTCTTTTGTCTAAGGACAAAGTTTTGGACCCTACCCCATTGATTTACTCTCCCACCTCCCCGTAATTCTAAGCCAAGATGAAGTGCAGAGTATTAAAGATATGCACAAGTATTCTGTCTATGGCAGAGCTATTGAAGCCCTGGTGGATGACATGCTTGTTGCTGGATTAAACTTCATCGATGAAGCTTTCAAACTCCACGAAAAGGTGAGTAATGTGCAACTGAAGCTCTCCTCCACTATCAATATCGTGGATAAAGAGCTCAAACTCTGAGAGCGATTGCATAGTAGACCTCCGACTCATGGGACTGGCAGATGAGAAAATTTTGTTAGCAAGTAAAGTCTTTGATGATGCAAAGGATAATTTGTCGAAATCCTGGGTCTACAACATGGAGTGGAAGATCAGAGTCCTGGAGGAGGCTTTGGGAGAACTGAAGAACAGTTAGCGAGAAGTAAGCGGCTTTCAAGACACTTTGGTTGTCTCGCTTTCAAAGATATACACTGCCATCTTCAAGATGAAACTTCTGGTGTACTCCTTTCCTTGTAAGAAATCAAAGCTCAATTGAGCTTTTGTCAAAGATAATCTATTCAAGGAAAGTTCCATCTCCAAAGAAAAAATGAAAGAGATCTGCTCCCTTCAATCTGCCATTGAAGAAGCAAATAAAGATTATCATACTCATGTCGAGTTTGATAAAGAGATGGAAAAGTGTCTGGGATTTTGGACTCAGTCTACGACTAACACGTCAGTCCCTCGTGGCGTAGATGATATAGCCGAGGCGTTAAAGAAATTGAGCAAATGGATTCTCGAAGTTAGTGGGTCCCTCTCGGTGGACCTGCACCTGTCTTCTTTCCCATTCTTTTCTCTTCTTCCCTTTCTTTTCCGTTTTCCTTGTAATAAGTTGAGGTCCGTGGTTGGTGGTCCTTAACTATTCTTTAGTTAAAAGAAACGGTTACAAAGAGTAAGCGGATTTGTAAGCTATATAATAGCCTTCTTTACACCATTCTAAAAAAAAAAAAGAACTTGGCTTATTTTCTAAAAAGTGTAAATAGATTATAAAGAAATCAATACGAAGGACTTTTCCATTCTTTGTCTATCTCGATCTCTCTGTTATTCCTAGGCTTTCATTTATTTTCTTTGTGAAGATCATTTGTCTCAAGTTCGTTAGTCTTACCGATTGCATACTCTTCAACTTTTTGCAAGCACGGTGATGTTGTATAACCAAGAAGGAACTTTGTGTCCTTGATTAATGAATCATGTTATGTTAAGGAACTTTGTGTTCTAAGTAGATGCTATTTACAAAACTTTGTGTCTTTATATTCCATCTTATTTATTCGATACAAATGATCTTGTTTGATTCAACTGTGACTTTTCGCATACATAAAGAATTACTCGATATCTATAATTCTCGCATGTTGCCTTTCTCGCTCTTTCCCGTGCTCTCATTTCCTCAAGTCCTTTTGTAATTGATGATCTTCATAGAAAACACTTTTGTGATATCCAAGTTTAACCAACAAATCATGTCTTGTACATTTGTAAATAAGTTCGCTTTGAATAAGGAACCTCTCCCATTAAAGAGGAGGACTTCTTGTCCCTGACATTTATTGCTCTTCGTAAAGTCCTATTTGACGACCAACGAGTCTTAAAGATAATAAAATATTTCGGTCTAGAGATAATGTCTTTAATGAAAAAATCATGTATAAAGATCGGTTGCGCAGGAACATAAAGAGAAATCAAAGAAAGAATACACACAAGTGTTAGAGGACATTGCGGACATCAAGGTGTCCAAGGAGGTGTCAAGTTCGGAGTTCAACATGTTCCGACACACCAATTGGGATTACCTACTCATCGAGAACCCCAAACTCTTAAGGTGAGAAGGTCTTAGGGTAAGAAGGGAACCCTGAATGATTTACTCCATCTTTGAATTATTTATTGCTCACCGACTAGAGAGAGCCGAGTGATTTGAGGAAGCAGTGCAGGTGGATGCCAGGAAGAAGTGGGAGCAAGCCATGGATGAAGAGCATATATCTCTTATGGAAAACTAGACTTGGGATCTGGTGGAGCTACTTGAGGGCAAGAGAGCATTGTAGAACAAGTGGGTGTATAGAATCAAAGAGGAAGATGGAGGCAGGAAACAATACAAGGCCCGGTTGGTGGTCAAAGGATTTGCATCAGAAGAAAGGTATAGAATTTGATGAATTTTTTTCTCGGTTGTTAAAATGACTTCTATTAGGACTATTCTTGGTTTAGTTGTAGTAGAAGACCTGCACTTAGAACAGTTGGATGTGAAGACTGCATTCCTTCATGGTGAGTTGGAGGAGGAATTGTACATGCAACAACCATAGGGTTATGAGGTCAAAGGAAAGAGAGGTTAGTGTGCAAATTGAAGAAGAGCTTGTATGGCTTGAAACAAGCTCCACGGCAAAGTGGTACATGAAGTTTGTCATTTTATGCAGGAGCAGGGTTAATCCAGTGTCACTCAGACCATTACATGTACATCAAAAAGTTTCTTGATGGTAGTTATATTATTTTGTGCTTGTATGTAGATGATATGCTTGTTGCAGGAAGAACATGTAGGAAATAAAGGTACTCAAGAAGCAACTAGGTGACTCCTTTGCTATGAAGGATTTGGGGGTAGTAAAAACAAATCCTTGGTATGAGAATAACTTAGAACAGGAAGGAGAGGAAGTTGGTATTATCTCAAGAAGAGTACATAAAGAAGGTCTTGGAGAGGTTTAGTATGCAGGATGCTAAACCGGTTGGTACTCCTTTGGCAAGTCACTTTAAATTATCAAAGGAGCAGAGTCCCAAGACTGAGGAGGATAGAATACATATGTCTAGGGTACCATACTCATTAGCATTTTGTAGCTTGATGTATGCTATGGTATGCACTAGGCCTGACATTTCCCATGCAGTGGGAGCAATGAGTAGGTTTATGAGTGATCCAGGTAGAGAGCACTAGTAGGCAGTAAAGTGGATCCTTCGGTATTTGAGAGGGACCATGGGAGCAACATTGTGTTTTAGTGGATCAGACACTACATTACATGGATATGTAGATTCGGACATGGCAGGAGATTTGGACAGCAAGAGGAGCACGACAAGTTATGTATTTACTGGTTGGTGATACAACGGTGAGTTGGATTTCATGGTTACAAAAGGTTGTGGCTTTGTCAACCACAGAGGTTGAGTATGTTGTTGCCACAGAGGCAAGCAAGGAGATGATTTGGCTACAACAGTTGCTTGATGAGTTGGGTCATAAGCAGGAAGTTGGGAGACTACACAGTGATAGTCAGAGCGCTATTCATTTGGTGAAGAACTCGCTTTCCACTCTAGGATGAAGCACATTCAACTAAGATACCATTTCATCAGGACAACTTTGGAAGAAGATAAATTGAAACCGGAAAAGATTCATACCAGTCAGAATCCTATGGATTTGATGACCAAAGTGGTCTGAGGACAAGTTGAAGTTGTGTTCAACTTTGATTGGCCTTCATGGTTGATAATGAAGGATTAAGAACTTTGCTTAGTAGGAACAGTCTCCAAGTGGGAGATTGTTGGGGTGTGGAGCCTATTTTTGGTCTTCTTGAATCAATGTTGAAGTGTTGGAGCTCGAACGGTTAAGTTTGGAGACTTGAGAGCATTCTGATCATTTGCTATGACGCGTTGTTGCGCGGTCATTGTGCCGTTGCTACAACGTTGTTGTTAACATGTTGTTAATTAGCTGTTAACGTCGGGACTATTTTTCTAGTCATGGGAAGTTGAAAGATCACGACTTTCAAACTTCTAGGGTCAGATTTAGGACTTCTTAAGAGGATTTTAATCCTATAAATAGAGGTGTTAGGGTATCTTGAATATATCTTGAGTGTTCAAGAGGTCTTGAGTCTTAATGATCAAGAGGTGATCAAGAGTGATCAAGGTTAAGCAATTGGGTGTCAATTGTGGTTTAGATGTGGTTTAACATCTTTGGAATTTTGTTGTGAGTTCATAACTGAGAGAAGACTGTGAGAGTTGTTTTACTCTTGTTGATAATAAAATCGAGCAAGTTCTTGGTGGACGTAGCCCACATTGGGTGAACCACATTAAATCTTGTCTTGTCTTCTTTTGTGCATTATTTATTTATGATGTTATATTTATGTAAGTATAATTCTACTATATAGTTTCCTACTGTTGTGGTTTGAGGAATTGTTTCTGCATATTTTTCTCTAATTCCTAACATGAACCTCAAGGAAGTCATGGTAAGTTTGATTCTCCTTGGCTTGGTCCTTTCAAAATCGGGAACTTTGCTAGAGAAAATTATTTCTATTTGGATTATATGGATGGATCTCCTCTCCCACTTCCTTATAGTGGGTAGTTTTTGAAGGTGTGCAAGTCCTAGGTGACTAGGCATTCCTTCGTATTTTGTGTACTGATGTTTTGGTTTTTGGCCATTCCTTTGTGTTTTTGTTTATGGTCTTTCCTTTTAGTTTGTTTCTTTTCCCGTTGCGTGTGTTTTGTCTTCTGTTTTGGTTTTTCCTTTAACTCTATGGCCCAATGGATAAGGCCTTTGTATGCTTTCCTAGAGTTTTTTTATGGTTCTTGATCTTGCCTGTTCCTCTATCAAGTCATACCCAGAAAGAGCGAGTTGATTTCGCCCTCAAAATTCCCCTCTTTTTGAAGTCAAGTTTTGAGAACTTTGAGTCGATACCTTGGAGTAATTTGTGCTTTGAAGTCGTGGGTTCTTGGTTTTACTCTCACCCTTTCAATTGAAAATTCTTTTGTCTTCGTAGTTCGAAGTATTTTCTATTTCCCGTTTGGATGCTTGAAAATATTTTCCTTCATTCGAATGTCATTTTCAATCCTTCTCTTTGGCTATGGATCACGTCGAGCCTGATATTGTTTTCAGTTTTTCATTCCATGGAGAACAATTTGAAATTCAAGCATAAACAATGGGGTTTTCCTTTCATTTTTATTTTTCCACAGTCATGAATGATGGGTGTATCTTCCTCACAATTTTGCCCCAACATCCATGGGTACGTGGACATCTCTGATTAGATGCGGCGTGGTGGGTTTATCTTTTAAACTTGTCACTTTTGTTATTTGTTGCAAAAGTGTCAAATTGGCCCCGTGGCCCGAAGGATCCTGATTGGCTAAAACAAGCAGTAGCGGAAGCCTCCATGCATCTCAACGGCAAACTCCAAGGGCAAGACCCAAGGGATAGTCCCCAAATGAGCGTAGGCTTTCCACATGTCCTAGGTTTGAAAAGAAGACATAACAAGTCTAAATCAACTATGTATGGAAGGTTGGTGGACGCGCCACATCTCTCATCGGTGAAACTTCAAGGGTGAAGCCAAAGGTGATTCCTCAAACTTTCACCAGCCCTCCATGTGTCCTAGGTCCAAAAAAGGGACAAAGTGGTTGTTTAATTGACTAAGTATAAAATAAATGGCAAAAGTCTCCACGTGTCTCTTCGGCGCAACTTCAAAGGAAGAATCAAGAACGGGTCCCCAAGTGTGCGCGGGCTCGCCGCGTGTTCAGAGTCAAAGGAGGGGCAGAGCCGGCCGTTGAATCGACTAAGTATAGGAGAATCTAAAAGTAATTCCCAAACATGCGCCTGGCTCTCCACATGTCAATCGGCGCCTCCAGGGTCGAGTCCAAACAGAGTCTCCAAATGAGCAAGAAGCCTCCACGTGTCTCGGGTCAAACATAAATCCTTCGTTAAATAGAGGAACTTAGTAAAAAACACAAAAATAATGAACTAGCCCGAAAAGGGACATATGGCCATGTTTTAAGTGGTAGCAGAAAGGGGGCCTTTTTGTGTTTTGATGCTTTGAAAAGTCAAAGTAGGAAAGCGGGTTGTCGAGAGCGGTTTGGGAATTTTGGATTTGTTTCCATAAAGAGCTTAAAGTTATAAAGTGACCCGCGGCCCCGCTCATGCCAAGGGATAAAGTCAAATGTTGAGCCCGCATTGAAAGTCAAAGCGAGGGGAGGCAGTCAACGGAGAAATTTGAGTTTTTGAGCCCACGTTGAAAAGAGTTAAAATTGTAAAAGTGAGTTGCGGTTCCGTCGCCACTCAAGTAAAGCCATGTGTCAGGCCTATATCAGAAGCGAATGGGTGGGCCAAAATGTTCCAAAGTGCCATTTCTCTAAAAGTCACAAAATACAAAAGGCATCCTCAGACCCGCTTTAGTTTAAATCTCTCCCACGTGGATGGCTCAAATTCAAAGTTTTCAAAGGCAAGATGAACAATTATGATTCAATGCATCTGGTTTTACCACTAGGCATGGAAACGGCCAAGGCATTAGATAATTTTAGACGTCGGTTTCTTGAATCAGTTTCATCATTTTTCATAACCGAATGTAACCATTCTTGGAAGCTATTTAATGGCTTCTCCACGTTATTTTGGGGTTGGATCCTGGTACTCTATAGATGTAATAGATTCAAGTAATCAATACATAAGTTTTTCCTTTTCTTCCTCTACTTTTCCTTCTTTTCTTGTCTGAAAATTTGCGAATCATCCATCTTTTATGATAAGAAACTTTGTATTCTTATTTATATGATTTATGGAACTTTGTGTCTATGGAATTATATCTATTATGAAAGTGAATGATTCTACTCTGCATCTCCCTGGCTCAATACGTATAAGGTTATACTCTGCTATCTATATTTCTGAAGGTATTGTTATGTTCTTCCTCTCTCATCTCCTTAATTCTTCCATTCTTTCGTATTGATGATCTTTGGGCATAAAACGTTTCAAAGTATCAGGAATCCACACTTTGAAAGTTATACATTTGTATATAAGTTTTGCTGCTTGCTTTCAATAAGGGAACCTCTCCCATTAAAGAGGAGGGACTTGTTGTCCCCTAACTATGGTTTGTTAAAGTATCATTTTAAAAACCCAACAAGGTTACTTGTAAATCCTTTGCACTCGGAAGATGCTTCTCCCTTTCTATTGAGGCCACCGAGAGGTTCCTATAATTATTGCACATTAAATTAGTTGCAAAAAATAGCAAAATAAATCATATTTAAATGTTCATGTATACAAAAAACATAATCAATTGATATTTAATTACGTACCTATAAACCGGGTGCATGTCGATCTCCTCATTCTCCTTTATCCCATGGGTCCCGAAGACATCGCATAGCGTTCAATGAATTATAGGGTGCATAAGTTTATAGAGACCCAGTGGGTCTGAGTTATACTTACTTTATCTTAATACTTACATTATCTTCTTTCTAGCAGTATCATGTTCAACATCTCAATCAATTGTTGGTCAAGACAACCTTTATTTGTTCACTCATGCTTATAAGCTTCAAGATGGCATTTTATCAATACTTCATCCTTTATTGGTTACCTTTCACTATCACCAGGATGCATGCAAAATATTAGAGCTCCATTATTTCTATTACTCCTTCTAGATCACTTTCTTGCTAATGGTTCTCAAACCCTTACTAGGATTGGGACAATACTTTTCGAACCATATCTTTCATCTCCAAAGTTTCCAAGACAAACTAATACACTTTAGAGACAATGAGAATAACAAACAAACCACAAGAAATATACAAAACACCCATTTCTCTTTCCCAAATATTTTCTCCAAAGCCTCAATATGAGCTCTTCTCTTTCAACCTCCTTAAATTTAGTCACATTTTAGGCTTTTATAGCCTTTATAACGGTTACACCCACTTTTGAGGCTTTATTACCCTTTAGACTTCTAAATTACCTTATACCCTCTTTGAATACTAACCCTAAGTAGTACTTTTTAAACCCTAGGTCTAATATCATGACTTCAACTAGACTCCCTAGGACATACAAGATGTTACCCTACTTATTCCATGCTTTAACATTGACTTAGACTCCTTATACAAGCCAAAACCTTCATAATGCCCTTTTAGGAATTTAGATTACATTTTGGAGGTAAACTTCCTAATTTAAATTTATTGCATAACTAGACCAACTTAGGCATTTGAATGGAACTACTAGGACCCTACCGACATCCCCCAACCCTTACTTAGGCTAACTCAACCAACTAAAACTCAAAAAATCAAAATCAACTTAAGAATTACCATGTTCTCCATTTCTTGCACCACCACATCAACGAATAGCTCAAAAGGTGACGCTCCATCACCCCCTTACGACGAACCAACCTAAAAAATAATAACTTTTTTATTACAATGGTTTTATAGTAAATATTACAAATTATAATTCATAGATTTTCTATTCGCTTTTATTTACCTTAGCTTCCTTTATGTTTTTGGTTTCGTTGCTACTTTTTTAAAATTTTACATAAAGATGCGATAAGGAGAATTGTCATCCTCCTACATACATGTTGTATCAATGAAAATGTTAATGAAGGATTCATAAACAAGGATTTAGATAACAAAACTAAATATAAAACGAATAACTTACGTCGTTGTCACCTCTACCACGTCTTTCGGGAATGACCCCTCCATTGCTGCATCAATCTCACCCTCCTCAACCTATGAAGATGATGAAATGTAACTTATAAGAAATAGATAATACTTATGTACTCACAACAAGAAAAGAGTGAAATGAAACCGTTACTCAAACTTACCCTGCTTTTCTTCTTTTCTCTCAAATCCAATATGTCTTCCCTCCTCTTAGCCCTCACAGATCTCGAATCATAGTCCCTCATGGCATTTCAACCTCTTTCTTGCAACATCTGCTAAGCTTGTTGAATGATGCCTTCCCTTCCCTCTTGCAAATACACAGTATCACGCGTCGCCTCTGCATAATATAGCGCACACACAACACACCCTTAATGTCTCCCTCTCTTTATTCCTTGTATTGTCTCCACTTTTCGAGAGGTCCTCCAAGGATACTTTCCAATAAACTTTCTTCCTTTCCTCTCAAGGAGAACATGAGGGAGGGAATGGGCATTTTCCATGTGGATATTTAGCATCCGCAGAGCGTAAAATTTTCTATCGCAATTGGGGTACTCACAATAATAAATTATGTGATCCCCATCATGCTCCCTCCTATAGTGAAGAGGGGACTATTCAAGAACATTATATAATCAATTAGTCACTAATTAATGGACATATATGAAAATAATAAATTAAAATATTCAATTTTCTGATTTTACCTCATCGACGACGGGAGCATCCTCTACATGGCTTGGAGCAACAACACTGGGTGCATCCTCCTGTAATAATCATTCCAAAAATCACGTAGTGAGTCATAAAAATTTTCACGCACATTCATAATAATATATAATCACGTTAAATTAATTTACGATAACAAATACAACTTTAATTAAAGAAATTTTACCTCCTCTTCTTGTGTATTGGCCTGTACATGTGAGCGAAGCAATGTTCATTGCAGCCACCTCCTCATCCTTCACTCAATAATCCATAACATATAAAAAATCGTTACTAACATAATAAATAATTCCAAAGTCCAAAAATAAAAAATAAAATCAATGTTAGAACAATTATTAGATCAAGTACACACACATACCAACAAAGATATCTGAAGGTGCAACATTTTCCTTCCTCTTTTTGATCTTCTGAGTGGAGGCCTAGGCACAGGTTCCTAAGATAAGATTGTGTTGGTTACTTAATATATTAGTTTCCACATAAAATATAATACAATTATCTATTTTTCAAATGCAGCAATGGAAAGGGAAGATGAAAATCCTATAATCTTACCTGCGACAAAGATGCAATGTCTCGACACAAAACTTCACAAAATCTGACTACAACATTGGCTAATAAATAATAGATCACAAACAATCATAATTCAACTTAACAATAAATTTTGGACAGATATAGTACCTACATGTATTTTCCTAAGAGTACTCACCATAGCACAGTATGTTGCCTACAACCTCTGAGTATGTTGTGATAAACTTCTCATTATTTCTTCGTGGCCGCATAATTCCCGCCACAAAAAAATATGTCTACCATTACACAAATGCTTCACAAATAGCACATATTAAGCCATTAAATAACTACAAACATAATTGTACATAACAAAAAAGGAAATACAATGTGTACATATATCATATTACAATGTCATCCATGGCAAGTGCTAACAATGCTACCACTTCTTCATTTATTGTGGCCCTAGACACTTGACATACATCCAACCTGCCTCTATTGAATTTTACATGTACATATGAACATTTCAAAAGTGAGATACAATCTCTAGCGCTTGAACATGAAGAACAGAAATATTTACATTGTTACATTGGTATACGCCATTCATTTGATTAACAACAATCATATCATGAGAAAACACACAAATGTTTCAAACTTCATGACGCAACACTTCCTCAAGACCCAATATCAAGGCCCTATACTCATCCTAGTAGATCTTCATATTGACATCTCCCACAATGGTGTTGTTAGTTTGAAATCACAAAGCACCCCCAAATGAGTTATGGATATGCTTTTCTAAGGAATGGTCATTTGGTGTGATTTGCAGATAACATTGGATCATTCCCAAGCCGTGGGACTTGCAAATGGGAATGATCCTCCGAGAAGGCTGGTTTCTCTTCCTAATCCTAGCACTAAACTACTTCTAAGGACAGAAATGTGACTATTTACTCCTAATCTAACATTACAAGGAACCAAGGCGAGAGAAAGAGGGAAAATAAAGAAATCCTACACTACGAGAGGTGATAAGACGAGAAAAGGGAACTGCTGATCACAAACTCAACTGCATGAAATGGAGAGAGGTGAGTAATGGAGAGGATGGATAGATACATCACAGACCAAGGATAAAGTTCACACAGAACACCATTTCAAACCCTTAAACACAACTCCCAAAACCTGCAATGGACATCAGAGATATGCACAATATACCCTATAATGGTGAGAGGCGAGAAGAGACAACAAAATGAGCAAAGGATGGACAAAACACATCACAAAAACATATTTTATTGCTCCAGGAGTTCACACAGTACACCATTAATGGGCAAAGAGGCAAGAAAATGCCATTACAAAGCCAAGGGAGGAGACTTAAACTCCACATTTGACCCTGGAGAAGAAAGAGAGGGGGGCAGGAAGAAGAATGAACAACCCTTTACAATGAATCTTGCCCCTGTATTTATAGATTTGATCGAGAGAAAAGAAAGAGAGAGGGAAGCGGGAAAAGTGGGTTGAATCTCAACCACTATTGTTAATGCTTCTAATAAAATATGCCCCAAATCCATCTTTACTACATGATTCCTTGATTTGGCACCTTGAAAGAAGAGGAAATGGCAAAATAGATCAAATCCAATCTGGTTGTTGAGACAGATGGATCCTGCATTGAAGGCCCGAAGACATTTCCTCCATTTTCCTTTACCTAACCCCTCAAAAATTAAAGTCTCAGACCTCCATGGCATAGGTGAGGCCGAGATCTTTCCAATGGTGTCAGATTCATGATATTTTGAGCCCTGAGTCAAAAGATATGCCCCTCTTGATATAACATGGAGGCACCGCGCTTGCTTGAAAACCCGACCCAAAGTTTGCCTTTGGAGGAGTGTCGAGTTGACACTTGTCGGCCTCACTGATCTGTGGACTTTTCAATGGTCCCTCTTACTTTTAGACTTTGGGCTACGTGGCGAGCTCGCGCTCATTTGGGTCTCCGCCTTGGGACCAACTCTTAGAGATGCGCCACGCTGACACTTGGCATTCTCCACTTACACTTTTATACTTAGCCAATTTTGAATCCCACCTTGTCCACCTTTTGACTCTGTCTGACCATTTGCTACGTGGAGGGCTGACGCAAGTTGGAGTCTTCCTGTAACTTGGAGAACGAATTTAAGACGTGGAAATGGCCCGACAGAGTCGTTTCCTTTGCACAGGGTCCTTTAGTCTCTCTTGGCCTCTCGCCACTCCATGGTTGAGTTCTTCTGTGACCAATTTGTAGGATTTGAATGAGTTTTCTCAGGTTCCTCTTATGTGGGGTCGTGGCCGATCCAATATTTGGTGCGGGGACGAAATATGGATAACAATTTGGTGACTCACGGGGACATCTGCCTGCTAGATGAAGAGACCAGTGGCCTAGAAGCATCCATTGGGCATGGAGTCTACCTGATAAACATAAAATTGATCTAAATTTTGAAGATCTGATCCTTGAGCCACTGTGAGCTTGATTGCATGCCTTTTCTATGTTTTGTCGACCCCGATCTCGCACTATCAATTTTCATAAGGAAATCTTGGAAATGGAATTTCTGAGAGTAGAAAATTATTTTTAACTCTGGGGCTTTCATTTGTCCCTAAAATGGACTATTTTGAAATGACTTTAGTTTCTCTACATTTTTTTCCTTTTGGAGCTAGCAACTGTTATAGACCGCTATGAGCCTTCTTTCCATGAATATTGAAGAGCCTGGCCTTATGCACTCTTAGAGAAAAATGGAAAAACTTATATACAAAGATGAAAACATACATGCCTCAAATGAGACATGTAGAGTGTGCATAAGCACTTCTTCTGCTGAAAGCAAATCTACTCCTACTCCTAAACTAACTAGAGAGAAAGAATGCTAAATAAAGCTACAATAGGCAAGGAGAAGTAGCTTCCTTTCTCAAGAGGGGCAGCCATGCAAATGATTTGACACTAAATATAGCTGCCAGTATGAGTGAAAAACTGGCTATAAGCTTGTCCTCCACCCAAATCATCAAGGTATCAACATTAATGGAAAATACCTCCTCAAGCTGACTTGCATCGAACTTTTGGAGGTGTTGATGATGACCCTTGGTACTTTGATGCTCATCCTCATGCCCTGGAGTAGGCATGACTGGTTTTGGCTTCTCCCTTGGCTCTAATGAAGCCAAGTATCTGATTGGGCAAGGTATGGTCCTTTGAATATGCCCATGGTTCTGAACTCTAACTCCAAGAATGGAGCCTTCTTGTTGACTCTCATGGATGGATGGTGTGAGAGGGATGATGACATCTTCCTGCTTTTTCTCTTCCTTCTCCTGTGAAGAAAATGGGAGAGCCATGTCTTCCAATCTTGGTTCCAGAGGGCTATTATGAAGTGCAGGCTATTGTTCTTGAATGTTCTCCTCCATGGCAAGTAGGCTCATGTGCTTGGGATGTGAGAGATGGAGGAAAAATGATGTGATCTCCATGGGTTCCCCTCCATCAAGGTAATCCTCCAAGTCGACAGTAATCTGCCTCCCTATCCCGCCGTAGCAGGTGCTCAACCTCCTTCATGGTGTCCTCCTGATCTACAATTGACTCACCATGGTTCCCTTCATCCTCAAACATGAAGTTTGAAAGCTCAAACTCTTCTTCAACATCAGAGCTTGAAGGGGATGAAGTGGGAGGAAGAACTGAAGGTTCTTTTGTGGCCTGCTCCGCACTTAGAGCCTCTAAAACTGTATGGTCCTCCTCCATAAACGTAAAGTACTCCTCTTCTTTGGATTTAGCTCTTCTTCCCCTACTTGTGCTATAGCTGGAGCTTCCACCACTTGCATCTTGACCTCAGCCTCTTCCATAGGCTTAACCAACAATGAAACCTTTGAAAACTCAAATTTAGCAGCCCAACTCTTCATATTTTCTATCATTTCTTCTCTGTTGGGTTCCTCTGTTTGATGTTCTCCTTAGCTGGTTTTTGGAGTCTCTTCCCAACATGGACTTGGGAAGGAAAGAGGAGTGGTGGGTGGGGTCTCCACTAGTTGTTTCCTTGTTTGTGGTGGAGGGGAAGGCATTTATTTTGGCTCTTGTGGGGGGCACAGATTCGAAGGGAAAAGGGAAGAGGAAAGGAAATGAGATGGAAGACTAGAAGATGGAGAAATGAAATCAACACTTGGGGCAGCAAGTGAGGGGCTTGACTCTTGCCTCTACTGAAATGATAAAGCTTGAGAGAGAGAAAAGAAAGACAAGGAGTTGTTGAATGACTTACCCATTGACAAGGTTGATTCAGACTTTGCTCATATGCTTCTATCTCCTCAATCCATTGTGCAAGTTGGGGCAACATTTCAACCATGAAGTCTAGCTTCTCCTGAGGGTTGTAATGTCTTGGAAAAGGGCCTTCCCATGGACAAGGTGCCCTGCAACCAATCTTGAATGCCTTCATTCGTGTTATGGCCCTTGATTGAACCATGTTAGCCTCCATTTTTTGAATTTTCTCCAATAAACTAGCATTCTCCACATAGTTGTCACCATTATATGCGTCCCCTTATTCTTGATAAGCTCCATGGCCAAACTAGCTTTGAATTTGCTCATATGGGTAAGCATAATGGTTATGGATCTGATCATAATGCTGATTTGGAGGAGTTGGGAAATGCATTGGAGGTGGATTGCATTGTTGTAAGTGTGAGTTCCATGAAGGGAATGAAGTCATGATTGCACAACCTCATGGAATGGGAGAAAATGAAAGATATGGAAGAAGAAAATGGATGAAAATGATTGGAAATGGATGGAAAAGGTCTACAACTCAGAGGATGGGTTGTTGACCAGATGGAGTCGAGATGTGCTTGAAAGTGCCTCCAAAGGCTGAAATCTTCACCAAGAGCACATCAAACCTGATGAAGTGAAGTGGTAAGGTGCTTCAGACCTATCCCATCAGGTGTGCCAAAACTATTAGTGCAAAATCACAAGCACCCCCAAATGAGTTATGGATATGCTTTTCTAAGGAAGGGTCATTTGGTGTGATTTGCATAACATTGGATCATTCCCAAGCTATGGGACTTGCAAATGGGAATGATCCTCTAGAGAAGGATAGTTCCTCTTCCTAATCCTAGCACTAAACTACTTCTAAGGAAGGAAATGTGATTATCTACTCCTAATCTAACAATTCCAAGGAACCAAGGAGAGAGAAAGAGGGAAAAATAAAGAAATCTTACACTACAAGAGGTGATAGCACCGAGAAAAGGGAACTGCTGATCACAAACCCAACTGCCTGAAATGGAGAGAGGTGAGCAATGGAGAGGATGGACAGATGCATCACAGACCAAGGATAAAGTTCACACAGAACACCATTTCAAACCCCTTAAACACAACTCCCAAAACTTGCAATGGACATCAGAGATATGCACAATATACCCTGCAATGGTGAGAGGCGAGAAGAGACAACAAAATGAGCAAAGGATGGACAAAATGCATCACGAAAATAGATTTTATTGCTCTAGGAGTTCACACAGTACACCATTAATGGGCAAGAGGCAAGAAAATTCCATTACAAAGCCAAGGGAGGAGACTTAAACTCCACATTCGACCCTGGAGAAGAAAGAGAGAGGGGGGCAGGGAAGAAGAATGAACAACCCTTTACAATGAATCATGCCCCTGTATTTATAGATTTGATCAGAGAGAAGAAAGAGAGAGGGAAGTGGGAAAAGTGGGTTGAAGCTCAACCACTACTATTAATGCTTCTAATAAAATATGCCCCAAATCCATCTTTACTGCATGATTCCTTGATTCGACACCTTGAAAGAAGAGGAAATGATAGAAATAGATCAAATCCGATCTGGTTGTTGAGACAGATGGATCTTGCATTGAAGGCCTAAAGACATTTCCTCCATTTTCATTACCTAACCCCTAAAAAATTAAAGTCTCAGACCTCCATGGCATAGGTGAGGCCGAGATCTTTCCAATGGTGTCAGATTCGTGATATTTCGAGCCCTGAGTCGAAAGATATGCCCCTCTTGATATAACATGTGGAGGCACCACGCTTGCTTGAAAACCCGACCCAAAGTTTGCCTTTGGAGGAGCGTCAAGTTGACACTTGTTGGCCTCCACTGATCTATGGACTTTTCAACAGTCCCTCTTACTTTTAGACTTTGGGCTACGTGGTGAGCTCACGCTCATTTGGGTTTCCGCCTTGGGACCAACTCTTGGAGATGCACCACGCTAACACTTGGCATTCTCCACTTACACTTTTATACTTAGCATATTTTGAATCCCACCTTGTCCACCTTTTGACTCTGTTTGACCATTTGCTACATGGAGGGCTGACACAAGTTGGAGTCTACCTGTAACTTGGAGAATGGATTTAAGACATGGAAATGCCCGATAGAGTTGTTTCCTTTACACAGGGTCCTTTAGTCTCTCTTGGCCTTCGCCACTCCATGGTTGAGTTCTTTCGCTGACCAATTTGTAGGATTTGAATGAGTTTTCTCAGTTCCTCTTATGCGGGGTCGTGGCCGATCCAATATTTGGCGTGGGGCAAAATATGGATAATAGTGCCTCTCTCTACTTTCTTGTTGCCATCGAGTTCATATAATATGAATGATGAACATGTCAGTTTTTCTAGGTATTAGACACACCATACAATTCTATCACCAGGAACCATCTATCATGACACCAGGATAGCGACACCATCCTCACGATAGACGGATCCCTAGAGATAAATTACATGGGCATGCGTGTCTATCCGTACACACATGTACATATATATGAATATGCGTATTTATACACATACATATATAAATGCATATGTATATGTATATGTATATGTATATGTATATGTATATGTATATGTATGTATGTGTATGTGTATGTGTATGTGTATGTGTATGTGTATAAATATGTAGGTGTCACAAACAAGCCTTACGCTATCCTAGCTACATGATGACATGACTCACATCCATATCACGTGATCCCCGTGGAGCAATTTTGACGCTACCAAAATATTTCATATATCTTGTGTATATTGCTTGTGTATTTTTATCTCTCTTTTCCGTGGTATACACACAGTGTGTATATCACAATCCAAAATACCACACACAATGTGTGTATTATTAACAAAAATAATAACCTAAAGGGGGATTTTGGGTTCTAGTGTTAATCTAAATAGCAGGACTAAAACACTTTAAATGAACTAAAGCAAGATGAAATAAATATAGACAAACTATTTTAAGTGAAATCAAAACCCTAATATGTAAGAGGGAAAATGGAAATGACTTAGGCTGATTAAGGTAAATTGTTATAGGTTGTCGTAGATCTAGAGTGGAACTCGACTATGTAGATGATCACTTAAGGACCCTATGAAAGGTAGATTTGAACTATCTCGAAGTGACACAAGCACTGAGAGTGTCTCTGGGGTGCCCTGGGTTCCCCGGTCTAGATTCTGCAGTCAGTCTTGTGGAATTATACAGGACTTAGGAACTGTGTTCGATAGTGTCGCAACTAGGTCTAAAATCCTACCTATCTATCACACTCGATTCATAGGACAATTTGTATGATGCCCTACACATGAAGAAGGGGTCGATTAACCTCATTTCCAAACCAAAGTGGAATTATCACCGAGCATTGCACTACATTACAAACCCTTATGTAGTTTTGGTGAGTGTGTGTATGTCATGCCCTAGGTGCTCTCGTGTCAGTTGCACTTTGTGAAATAACAAGTTATGGTAGCTATAGAAGATGATAATAAATAATAGAATGTATAGAAACTCTCCTCTAATAATGTGTGTGATGTAGAATTCCTAGCTTGAATGTATGGTGCTATGTGGATGAAAGATGGTGCAATGGATGCATCTGTAGATGAAGAGATAGTAGTGATAGGATGCAATGACCTAGGACTCTTATTATGGTCTTATAAGCTTTATATTGATAGGGATCTCAAGTTTAATTTCATAATTAATCCCGACAATGCCGATGAAGGAAAATATAAAGATGACCAACAACTAGAAGTGACCCAAAAGGGAGTGAAAGAGGCTAAACATAGATCGGGGCACCCATAATGGGACCGAGGCACCCTAGTGGGGCACCTGGAATTAGGCACCCGGAATTAGGAAGCTAGAATCTTGATAAGTATAGATAAATACATGGGAAAGATGAAGTAAAACATAAAACAAAGATGGAAAAAAGGTGGGATTAATTAGTACTTTGTACACTTGAGAACCTTCTAAATAGTAGTATAAGACCAAGCTAAATATTGTCTAATGTGTAATATTTGTGTTTACATTTTCCCCCACTTTATGTTGGTGAGTGAACAACTCGGTAACATAAAGAAGATAAAGAAGCGTACACGATGTCCGTGTAAAGTGTAGAAGAAAACGCGCGATGGACTAGAAGCGTGGAATGACAAAAAGAGAAATGTTTTGGAGTGTGGATTATAAAGATAAAAAATGTAAAAAATAAGTGATGAGAGTGCACCTAGGGTGGAACACGTGTGTGGTTGTTAAAGTGTAAAGGAAAGTGCCTATAGCAATGTGTTGCCACTATCATTGTCACTATTGTTGTTGTTGTTGTTGCCCCCAATTTGACTGCTTGTTTCTCATACAATGGACCTACAAGGAGAAAATGATCAAGTAGTCAAATATGTATGTATGTAAAGACGATGTGTAAAGTACACAAATGTAAAGTATGCTAGAATAGAAAGTGTAAATGGAAAAATGGAACATGTGCACCTGATCCATGTTGAGAAAAAGGGTGTAGAAGGATATCTTATAATGTCACGAGTTTTTCGAGTGATCTCATAATACCCTCGGGTGAAGAAGTGTAGGGAGGAGATGTTTGATGCCCTCCAACTCTTACCACTTTAGCTGTAATTTTTTAAAGAGATCTTTGTACCATGCTGATTTTTTGGGTGATTCCATGCCATTGGACAGAAAAGTGTAGAGAGGCCACCCACTATAACCCCTGATCCTATGACCTCTTCGCAGAATTTCGAAGGACACCATGTCCTGTTAAGGCCATTGTGTATGGAGTTTGTAGAATGGTATGAACTCACTCATTATGTGTGAATTGGTGTAGATACAGTGTGTTAGTAGACACCCTTAATGATGCCCCCTGTTTGGGGGTGCATGTGATGGACTTGGAAGGAGAATGGCCTCAAAAGAGGACCAACTGCACTCTAACCATGTAACCAACTCAACCCCCTACGGTGGGGAAAGGAAAGTGCTTAGTAGATACTAAGGGCACACAAAAAGGGGATGTCTATCCAATACAAGTGTTATTCTGAACACATGCATGCAAATAAGTGTAAAAGATGTAGACAATGTAAAAATACTAAGAAAAGTAGTGTAAACACACAAGAAAAGAAGCAAACCGCACAAAGTGGGTTTCAAACATGGGACATCACTCACGATGTCACAAGACATGCAAGGCCATCATGGCCATAAACAATAGTCAAGTGTGCACAAAAAAAAAAGGACAAATCCCGTAAACAATGGCAAATAAAGCAAAAAGTAGAAATATAGGACTAGTCATGGGACCATGTAATCCTCTGAAACAAGTGTTACACATGGAACACCCGTTAGCATGTTAGAGTGAAAACCAATATGTCAAAGTGTGTATAAGAAAGTAGTATAAGATGCTAAGTACAAAATGAAACAATAACACTTGTATGAGACGAATGTGGATGCCCCCAATGACCAAGTATAGTAAGGGTAGAAGGTGAGCATCCATGCCGCGTGTAAATGTCATGTATCTACAATCACACTAAACAAAGGCATGAACGTGCATGTGTGTATGATAATGACATATAGGAAAGAAAGATAACATGTGTAATAGAATGAGCATGCAAAACACTAGTAAGCAAAAGTAAATGCTACCAAGACAATGCAATATGTTGTGGATGGATGGAATGGAATGCAAAATGGAATGATAGGAGAAACATGCCCCTAAGTGTATGGAAGTGTATGCAAAGTGAGGTTCATTTTTTCCCCCTTAGAAGTCAAGAATGAACCATAAACAAGAGTGCGTCATCAAGAAATGGTCGAGTAGTGTTGGTTGTGTCTAGTGCTACTGTGATGAATGTGTATGTGTAGTGGTGATGTAATGCAACATGTGGAGAGATGATGTGCGTGAACCCTATAGCTGAAGCATATATCATGACTTTATTGATCAGAGGAGTGATGATTTAGCACTAAACATATATCACTATAAGATGAATGGATAAGGATGAGAGGTATGGAACAAAGTGTGTGGACCCTATAGCCTAAGTGAATACCATGACTAGGTTGAATAGAGGAGTGATGATTTAGCCCTAAGCATATATCATTATAAGATGGAAAAAGAAGGTGACAATATAACCTATGACATATGTCACTACAATGAGTGATGAGGGTGTATGAAATGTAGATAAGTAGGGGGTGGGTACATGAAGGTGATGATTATAACACTAATAGTAGACCAATATCGATGAATAAGGCTATGTTGGTGATTTAACCTAAAGCGTATACCATTGAGTGATGGTAGGAGAAGGAGGTGATGATTTATCCTAAAGTGTATACAACTACGTGATGAGTAGGAGAAGGAGGTGGTGATTTAGCCTAAAGCGTAGACCACTACATGATGATTGAAGGCATGATAGTGTAATGGAATAAGTTTGAAACTGATAAATAGAGGATGATGATATAAGGGAAGATGATAGAAGGATGTAGATTTGATAGAAGGAGTGGTTATCTAACCTAAGGTGTATACCACTATGTGATGATGGGTGTGAGTGACGATAGAGCCTAGAATGTTGGTCACTAGTCCGGTGGATGTGGTATGAAGACATGTTGCATGTAGGTAAGGTCCATTGGATTGGTAAACCCTCAAAGTCAAGTATGGACGAGAAACTAGAGTGCATCATAGGGTGTTGAAAGTGCGGCACGTAGAAACAATATAGTGTAGATGACCAAGGTAGGTGAATGTGTGGTGTAGGAAATGGAATGTGTATCAATAAGAGATGAAACTAGAATGGGAATGTCTAGCATATTTGGTTTTAGCCCACTGGATTTTCCAAATTTCATCTTGTCGGAAGAAGATCCAAGTTTATCCAATGCTTCCCCCAATTTTGGGTTCAGTTCATATTTGGATTGGTAAGTCCAAAACTTGCCACAATTGATCAGTTCATCATTTAAACAACTCTCATGTTGTTTGTTAGTAACAGACTTAAGTTGTCCTTCATCCAACTTATCATTTTCTCCCATCACTAGCTGCTCTCCAAGGCATCTATTCGGTGCCGGTTATATTGAAGGACTACCAGAATTTCGTCTAACTTTGGCACCATTGAAACCACAGCAAAATAAGACCCGATTCTTTCTTCTCGGTGCATCCTTCCCATTTCCATTTTATTCTGAAAACAAAATAAAAGTTTTAATTAACACAAGGACCCAATAAGTCCAAGAAGTATAAGGAAATATAGTGTAGGGTGTATGATAGGTAGGGTGTATGAATGTAATGTGGGTAGGGAAGGTGTAATGCAATAAGTTTGTAGATAGGAATAGAATGCATAATGATGATAGATAAAACTAGACCCAAGTATAAGGAAATATAGTGTAGCATGTAGAATGTATAGGATGTATGGATGACATAGAAGACTAGACTCATATAGGATGATGACTAGTGTAGTGTGTATGAGATAGATGAGGTAGAAATGACTAAGAGATGAGGTATGTATAGGATGATGTAGGATGTATATGTATAGGTATGGTAGTGCAGTGTGTGGGGTTCAGTGTAATAATGATCCCTCAACAATCCAGTGTGAACCGAAGCACTAGGGTGCATCATCGGGTAACGAGGGTGTTATGACGTATGAGATAGGATGTCTAGGGAAAGGATGAAGATGTAGAGAAAATATGAAATGTATGACTATGAAAGTGTGAGAGGATATGAAGTGGGGGATAATGTAATGTGTTATGCCCCCAAGTGATAATGTGAAAAAGTGGACTATGAAATGCCATCAAGCAAATCATCGTTGTCTTGATCAAACCGACATGAGCAGTGTTGGAAACTTGGTAAGCGATAAAATGAGGTGGATCATATAAAGATGCATTACGACATGAAGGAGGTAGGCATTCATTTCATATTATTCATTCGTAAAAGTAATTGGTGGGCATCCATGAGCACACCAACGGTCTATATGTAGGAGAAGAATCGTTAGCAATGGAGATAGTACCAAAAGGCATGGGGAAGGAGAGTGAGTAATGGAGCGGGTGAAAGTACCACCATATAATCAAGCCAAGAGCATCCAAGCGTAAATGGTAACCCACATGGAATGCATGTAACAAATATTGTTAAGTGAAAAACCCGTAACCCATAAGCCACTGTAATATGGAAATAACCATAATAAATATGGGGTGAATGGGGAGGTGGCAATATGTCATTAAGCATCATGCCAAACCTGGGTAAGCAATCACATGTATAGATAGTATCAGAACTAGTGAGATCAAGAGGAATGTGTTCCCAAAATGTCCTATTGATATATAAAGTACAGAGTGAAGGGTGGTCATGAGGCTACTTCTGGGGGAGAGGTAGATGAAACTACATTGACACTATTAATAGAGCCCTTATATAGGACCATGGCATTAGTGGAGGGAGGATTTTTGAAGCGGTACTCTCTTGGGCCATCGGTGACAAATGTTTCTTCAAAATAAGAATTGTCAATACCGAGAGGAGTAAAATAAATTTTTTGTAATGTTTCATCAATGAGTTCGACAACATCAACCTCATCATAGACTCGGTGGAAACGTTGGTGTGTGCATCATTTTTTGGGTAGCGCTATTGAGGACATTCGAAGGTGGTGAAGAAGTAAGGGGTGGTGGGGATGGAGTGCTAGCAGGGACAAAGACAATGGGAAAAATAATAGCTGAAGTGTGAGTAGATATAGCAGGAGAAGGAATGGTAGGAATAGTAGAGGTGGGTACACTAGATTGGCTAACATCATATTGATCCAAGTTAGCATACGAAATAGGTTGAGGTGGTGGGACAGAAATAGAAGTGACATGGTCAATGTGACAATATTTGAAGGGTTTGAGTTAGCGGTAATAGTATGTTCATAACCATCATGAAGGAATTTGACACATTGATGTATGGTGGAGGGTACAACTTACATGGTGTGGATCCAAGGCTTACCAAGAGAATATTGAATTGAAAAGAAGCATCGAGGATGTAGAATTCAGTAAGAATGGTTTTTGGTCCAACTTGAATATGAAGGGAGATTGTGCCTAAGCATGTACGAGTGGAGGAATCATAACCACGGATGAGAGTGGAGTTACGAGAGATGAGACTATCATTAATGCCTAATTACTGTAAGAGGGAATGGGCACATAGATTAATGGCAGACCCATTGTCAATAAGGACACGCTTAATACAGGTAGTACTAATGATGCGGTAATGAGCAAGGGTGCACAAGGGTTATTATGGGCGGTAGGTGATATGTCCTCATCTGTAAAGGAGATCGAATGGGGTAAAATATAAAGAGATTGAATGAGATGGGAAAAGGCTTTGGTAGAGTGATCACGTTCAACATGAATGGCGCAAAGAGTATCCTCAAGTGTAGTTTGGAATTCTGGTGCATTACTTAATAAATCGTAAAGGGATATCTCGCTGGTGTATTTTTAAGTTGATCGATAATATCATAGCCTTTTGGAGCAGTTGGTGGAATGACAGATATGATTGGTGGTGGTATGGAAATAGGTGGACCAACCGGTGGAGTGATACAAGTAAGATGAGTGGGTGACGTTGATGGATAAGTCCTGACAGGGGGTGAGAAAGCAAGGTGGATGTTGAGTGTAGACACACATGAAGTCAGCTATGGTAGTAGTTATATTGGTGACCTTGGTAGGTGTATAGGTGGGGTACGAAGATTGGGCCATGACCATGATAAGGGGAGGACATGGTAGGAGAAAAGGGGGTGAGGACAAAACCCTAGAAGGTGGTGGAAAGAATGGTCGGAGTTCACCAAAATGATTAAATAAAATATTAACCTAAAGGATGATTTAGGGTTCTAGTGTTAATCTAAATAGGAGGACTAAAACGTTGTAAATGAACTAAAGCAATATGAAATAAATGTAGAAAAACTATTCTAAGTGAAATCAAAACCCTAATATGTAAGAGGGAAAAGGGAAATGACTTATTTGACTAAGGCAAATTATCGCAGTTGTCTGCAGATCAGGCGGAACTTGTGTGTAAATGATCACTCAAGGACCTTGTGAAGGGTAGATCTGGACTATCTAAAGTTACATAGGTTCCTGGGAGTGTACTGGGGCGCCCTGGTTTGGATTCTAGGTGTTGTCAGAAATGTACTGAGGACTCAAGAACTGTGTTCGGAAGTGTCGTAACTACATCTAAAACCCTACTTTTCTATCATACTTTGGATTCGTTGGACAATTTATATGACGCCCTGCACATGAAGAAGAAGAAGGGGTCAGATTGACCTCATTTGCCAAACTGGTGGACTTATCATTGAGCGTTGCACTACATTATGACCTTGATGTAGTTCTGGTGAGTGTGTGTATGTCGTGCCCTAGGTGCTCTCATGTTAGTTACACTTTGTGAAATAGTGAGCTATAAGGTAGCTATAAAAGATGTAAATAGTAGAATAGAATGTATAGAATCCCTCCTCTAAGAATGTGTGTGATGCAGACTTCCTAGCTTGAATGTATGGTGTTATGTGGATGTAAGATGGTGCAATGGATACAACCCTAGATGGAGTGATAGTAGTGATAGGATGTAATGACCTAGGACCCTTATTATGGTCTTATAAGCTTTATATTTATAGGGCTCTCAAGTTTAATTTTGTAATTAATCCCGACAATGCCAATTAAGGAAAAGATAAAGATGAGCAATGGCTAGAAGTGACCCAAAAAGGAGTGAAAGAGGCTAAGCATAGATTGGGGTGCCCAGAGTGGGACCTGAGGCACCCCAGTATAGGGTGGGGCACCCAAAATTAGGGCTAGAATCTTGGGGAAGTTAGAAAATGGGGTGATAAGTATCAAGAAATACGCGGGAAAGACGAAGTAAAACATAAAACAAAGATGGCAAAAGGTGGGATTAATTGGTACTTTGTACACTTGAGAACCTTCTAAATAGTAGTATAAGATTAGGCTAAATATTGTCTAATGTGTAATATTTGTGTCTACAAGATATCAATGTATCTTGTTATTGATATTATACATATATCACAACGTGTATATTGCTTGAGTGTTTTTATCTCTCTACGTGGTATACACACAATGTGTATATTTCTTGAGTATTTTTATCTCTCTTTTGTGGTATACACATAGTGTGTATATTGCTTGAGTATTTTTATCTCTCTTTTGTGGTATACACATAATGTGTATATTGTTATTAATATTGTAAGTACATGTTTATGCATAAAAAACTTCACAAATCTATAGAATAGATTAATAATAAGAAATGTCTATCTATGAACAACTTTAAAATGTCTATAAGTACGTGTTTATGCATAACACATGACTATTTTTTTAAGATGTAATACTTCTCCCCAATTCTTAATGTGAAGCTCTCTGTGGGACCCACATCCTCATCTGCATCGTCTAGTATGTCAACCTAGTCACCATGGAGATGGTTATCCTGATGACAATATTGCATGACCACCCATGGCTATCTGGTGATAGGATAGCGCACACACGGTGTGGATGCCCATTTCCGTGCATGCATGCATGCGCGAGGTGGGACCCACCTTGCTGAGGTGGTGTAGGTTTGATTTTAACATAATACATGTGTTTGCAAAAGAAGTGTGGGATGCAGATGGTGCTTCAGTGTAGTGGTAGGCATGGATGCATGTATTTTGGAGGTCATGACATCCAAATATACAAGCCTCCATGCCTACCACTCCTCACAAAGACCAGTTGCATGCCACCCTTATTTTTCAAACACGTATATTATGTTAAAACCAAACCTGCACCACCTAATCTAGGTGGAACCCTAAACATCATGCACGCATGCATGGGGAATGGGAATCTAGAGTGTGTGTGTGTTATCCTATCACCGGGATAGCCATCTTAGCATCAACATTCTCCAAAATAGTCACGTAACTCCATTCCCGAGGCCAATCCAAAGGTATATACGAGTAGAAAAATGATGGGACGAGGAAATGACATTAGAAGTTGACAACATTTAATGCAAAGCTATGGAGAAGAAGCAATGATTACATGTGGTTGTCATTGTGCTACCACATGGCACATACAAACAATAAACAATTTTGGCAGCTATAATCATGTATAATCGACATAAATGTATATGGCAGCTATAATCATGTATAAATAACGCAATGTACACACACATATACATGTATATGGATGTATATGTGAACATACACATGCAACTACACACACATATATACGTACATGTATATGTATGTACATATAGGTATGTGTATGTATTCAAGTAGGTGTCACAACAGATTCCTTGACTACCCATCAAAGGAATAGTATAGACATTTTTTCCTCTGTTATGTGGTATACACACAAAGTGTGTATACCACATACAACACTACCATATGATAATACAAGGTATGTGAGACATATGCATATACATATGTACATGTATACTCGTACATACATGTACATATAAATATACATATACATATGTACGTGTATACTATACAATACGTTTGTGTGTGCGTGCATATGTGTGCGTGCATATGTATGCGTATGTATATGTATGTATCACATCAACATATTCCTTGAGTTCCCAACAAATTGAAGACTATAGACAATTTTTTTAATCTATTATGTGGTATACACACAATGTGTATACCATTTTCACCTTCAATCTATTTTCCATCTTTGCATACTTGACTCCTCCACTTGAAACTTATTGTAATATCATCCACGACAAGTGGTTCATCACTAGCCTATGTATCTAGCATATTATCACCTAAATTGTTTGATACTTTTGGTTCATTGATTGCAAGTATAGTCTACTTGATTGAGTGTAGTCCACGTACAACACTACCATATGATAATACAACGCATGTGAGACATGTACATATACATATGTACATGTATACTCATACACACGTGTGTATGTACATGTATATGTATACGTATATATACATATGTATTTGAGTAGGTATCACAAAGATTCCTTGAGTATGTATATGTGTGTATTTGACTGGACATTCTCACCAATTCTCCCAAAATCCTATGAATAAAGTTGCAGAGTTCACAGTTTTGGGGCCAAATGCATGTTTTGTTCCTTGTTTTATTCCTTTTTTGATCATTTTTGGCACAGGTAAAACATTACATTAAGTGTTGCCAACTTCTTACATCCTTTCCTCCTCCCATCATTTGTCTTCTCGTATCTATGAACTAATTTAAAATGCCTATCTGTGAACTAATTTAAAATGTCTATTATGTACGTGTTTATGCATAACACCTGAATGTTCTTTAAATAACTCAAAATTCTCCTAAATTCGCAAGGCAATTCTACATAATGGAAGGTCGTGTATCGCAGGAACGAATTTGCAGCTCGCGGGTTTGGCACCCAAATTTCTTTGTTTTACTCCTTGTTTGATAAAAGTGCAGGTAGATATTGCATTAAATATTACCAACTTCTTACGTACTTTCCTCATCCCATTAGTATGCTCATATATGCCCTTTGCATTGGCCTCGTGAATTTAGTTGCGTGACTATTTCGAGAGATTGCTAACTCGGTTAAAAACCGGATGCCACGGAGGAGGATGCGGGTCCCAAAGATAGCTATGCATGCATGCCATTGGTATGACATCTTATGGTCATTACTATGGGGGCCATGGGAGATGGACACCAGGTGATGTAGGAGCTCACCACGTAAAACTCAAAGAGGGAACTCAAATTTTGTGGACTTCATGCACAATTTTTTTCTGTTATGTGGTATACACACAATGTGTATACCACATACAACAATACCATATGATAATACAAGGCATGTGAGACACGTACATATACATATGTACATGTATACTCATACATACATGTGTGTATATGTGTATATACATATGAATTTGAGTATGTATCACAACAACAGTCTCCTTGAGTGCCCAACAAATTGAAGAGTATAGACAATTTTTTTTCTATTATGCAAGTATACACATAGTGTGTATACCACATACAACACTACCATATGGTAATACAAGGCATGTGAGGCACATACATATACATATGTATATTTATACTACGTACATATGTTTGTGTATGTGTGTGCATATGTATACACATGTATAAGTAAGTATTTAAGTATGTATCACAAGTAGTAGATTCCTTGACTTCCCAAAGCCAAAGTGAAGAGTATACATAGTTTTTTTCTTTGTTATGTGGTATACACACATTATGTATACCACATACGAAATTTCCATATGATAATACAGGTATGTGGGACATATACATGTACATATATATATATATATACTCAAACATATGTGGGTGTGTATGCAATGGAAAGTTGCAAAAGCTATGGAATGAGGATAAAGAACCTCAAAGCTTTGCTAACTCATCCATGCATCATGAGATGAGTGCTAAACAAGATAACTTCTACAATAATGAATTAAACTAAAACACTATCATTTTATCTCTAACTACTCTATGATTACTTAAAACATAAATTGAACCTAGTTAAACCTATGAGCAATCAAATTAGATTTGTTGTTTCTTCAATGGAGGTGAAGAGGTCTCTCTAAAATGGCTACAAGACCAAGTTAGATACCCTCCTACTAACCTACTATGAAGTTATGGATGCAAGATGGAGGAGCTTCAACAATGGAGGATAGCCAAGATCAAATGCCTATTAGCTTAGCTAATGCAAATGAGGTCTAATGCCAATATCTCCAAATGTGAGAGAGATTTGTTATGAAAACAAGGTGTAAGGTTGAGAGGGAGGGGTGACCCTTCTATTTATAGTTTTCCAAATGGAAGAGTTTGAACTTTGGGTGCATGTGGGACTAAATATTTTAGATTAGATTAGGATAAACATGCTTTAGGCTTAGATAAGCTTGGTTTAGGCTAGTTAACTAGGGTTTAGGCTAGTTAAACTTGATTAGCAAGTGATTAGAGACTCATTGAGAGTTAAGAGGGTCTGATTAACCATTTGTGACTGATAGATAGCCTACAAAGCCAATAGAAGTGGTCTAGAGAGAACTAGGGAGGTTCTGAATGGTCAAAAGGAGGAATGTTTAGCTAATAAGAGAGATATTAGCCAAATAATCTGATTATAGGAGGAATACAACCGAGAAGGTGTCGTAAATGGGCATTTGAGAATGGAGTGAAGAAGGGTTGATTAACAAAGTGTCGTTAATTGAATGGATTGGATGAAATGCTAAGTGTAAGCATATTTAGGTGTCTACATTTGCCCCTCTTTGAGGTGACGTAAGCGACGTCACTTCAAAGAAAGTAGACAAGCATAAACAAGTAGAAAATTTTGAAGGGATAGAAGAAAAATGAGTAGAATGGAGGATGCCCCTCGATTATCGATGGGGTGATAGAAGAAATCGATTGACGATAAAAAAGATGAAAGAAAGATAATAGAAGAAAGAATAGTGTGGAGAAGAAAAGAAATGTGATAGAAGAAAAAGGAGTATGAGGAAGAGGGAATGAGCTAACATCCATCCAATGCCTTTTAAACAACTTTATTTTCATCATATTGCTAGAGATCTTCATCATTGGTCCTTATTAAAAAGAATGAACAAAAGTGTAGTATGACATGAAAAGCCATATACGAACAAATGTCCATTGCTAAAAACACCAACTCCATGCAACATACAAAATGCAATGCAATACGAGAAAGTAAAAGATGCCTAACTCCATGCAACATACATAATGCAATGCAATACGAGAAAGTAAACAAGCTAAACTAACAGAGAAACAAGATGCAATGTTTTTGGTTATCAAGCTTCAGTTCCGACCTATGTGAATTAACGACAAGGGTTAATGATGGTGCCCCAAGCAAGGATACATGCAAAGGGAAATATGGAGGACACTTTGGTCCGATGAAAAGCAATGTGCACTACTAAGAGTACTGTGACAACTCATTATGCCCCAGAGTATGAGGCGAAGTAAGCAGCCTAGCTTTTGTTGATGGAGGTAGATCAAGATGATCATGAGTGCAAACATGAACAAGTGAGAACCAAAGAGTGACATTTTGTAGGATGATTTATATTGTTTTTGAGATTTTTTCTAAAACATATTTGAATGTTTTTGTGATTTTTCTAACATATTTGAATGTTTTTGTGATTTTGAAAGTTTTCTGAAACTATGTACAAGAAGACAAGGAAGCGTGGATGCCCCTAGAGATAGATGGGATGTACAAGGGCATAAGGCCACGTGCGTGCATATGAGAAAGATGAAGATGCAAAAATGCCCTAGTGATTAGGTGGGAGTATTCAAAGGAAAACTCTTCATGGGTAGAAGCGGGACCCAAGGCCATTATGGATAGGTTCAACATGATGATGAACGTAAACCAATGAAGTGTTGGGAAGAAGCAAGGATGCCCCAGTGTAAGTTGGCCTAAAATCACATGATAGAAAGGAAGGAAATGATTGTTTTTTTGAAAGGGGACAAAGGTGTCCGAAAACATGGCAAAAAAGTAATCTTATACACATGGATGTTCTGAACAAAGTAGAAGAACGATGTGAATGATATGAATGTATCTTAGAAGCCTCGTGATGAAGAAGTGATTAGCCAAAGGCACAAATCGTGAGACAAGATACGAACTAGAGTAAGAGTTTGAACAAGGTCCAAAAAGAGACACTTGGTAACATACTAATCATGTTTACTCATAGAGATCCAAAGTGTGTGCACGTGGAATTTAATTACCTCTTGAAGGGAAGATTTAATAGAAAATAAGTGAAGACACCCTAGCCAATGTGTAGGAATGATTTATTTTGATAGATGATAGGTGATTTGTGAATGAAGGGTGGAAGGATAGCCATACATTGCTCCACTGCCAGCCAAAGGCGTCCATAGCCCCGATGGAGATGCATTTGATTCTAATCACAAGTGCTCTACTACCCTAGTCGTGCATCCATAGCCCTATAGAGATTATTGGAAATACCCCAAGAGAGAGTTATATATCAATTTGCTTTTGCTTTGTAGCTTTTAGCTTCTGAATTTTGATTGATTGATTTGGATTCTTTTGCTTTCTAAAAACTTATTTCAGCTCTCTTGTTTCACAAGGGGTTAAGAACCATTGATGGCTTGATGGAAGGAGGTGGAAGTGATTGTGATGATGACATTGGCTAGTGTCAACAAATATGTCCAAAATTTCTTTGCAAAATTTTATTAGATGTTGAATGTGATAGGATCTCTAAGAGGTCAATCATTCTTTAATTTACCAAGGTGATAAAAGACCAAGGTCAAACGGATACCATAGAGATAAATGTCACAAAATGCGTGTGAATAGGCTAACAAAAATATCACCAAAGGGATGAAAATGGTAGGAAGACCTATAGAAGAATAGAAATCAAGGGAATAAAGAACATCCATGTGTACGCAAATACCGTGATTGCAATGTTTGATCTTTGTACCTTTGATTGTTTGAAATGTTTTCTCATGTTTTTTATGTTTTGAATTATTTTTGATGTTTAGATTTTTGATAGTTTTAAGAGGTTGGGACTAACAAATTCACTCTGTGTGATAAGATCCAACAACAATGTTTGTAACTTCCTTGATAAGGGAGACTAGGCATGTTTGTTTATCAAGCGTAATGTTTTCTCTAGATCTCAATGATCGAGGTGATCTCGTACTCAACAAATGAATGTGATTTATCCTGAAACATGGATTTCGTATGGGAGCTTGAGTTCCCTATCCATAGGTTTATGCACTTTGCGCCATACTTGATGGTTACGTTGATGTGCGTTCTTGAATCATACTTGATTTACAATTTTGAGATTGTTCGAGTTGTTGGGGGCTTTCAAGCTCTCGAAGTTTTGACTGAGCTTGATTAAGAAATTGTTTGGGTTTCTTAGAAGCTGATGCATGACTTGTTTGATCCCAAGAAGTGGGAGATGAAAGAGAATGTTGGCGTTTAGACCTGATGTGAGAAATGACCGTGGGCTTGCCACAACCATTGATAGAAGAAATATGTGATGGATGAAAAGGATATGGTCCAAGAATTGAAGAGGATGGGCTACGAGGAGGTGAGCCACTAATAGAAGATGATGAAGGGCTACAGGATATGGCCCTAAGATGGAAGAAATTGGGCTACAAGGACATGGCCCAAGAACAGAAGAAGATAGCGAAGGGTTGTTAGGGCATGGCCCAAGTATAGATAAGGAGGGATTGTTAGGAATTAGTATTCACATGGTTGTTAGTATGTTACCGTAAGGTAAATATTTGTTACATGTTAGTTTATTATACATATATATTGTTATAACAAATATATAACAATATATATTATGGGATTATTGTTGTACGTGAGTTTTCAGATGGTTGAGGTTGTTAACAACCATCACCTTGTTTATAGGAAAGTATTTTCCTATATATTTGTAATCTATTGTGCAGCAAAGAGATAGAGAAGTAATTACATTATTTATGTGTTTGGCTCTAATAATACCTATCATTTGGTTTCAGAGCGGTTTCGATTAAGCTGTGAAGAGATTTTTTCTTCGATGTTGTTAATTGTGATGGAAGGATATTAAGAATTTAAGGGGCAATGTATGTCTGCATATTGCCCTCTTTTATGCACAAGAATATTTGAGTGTCGTATGAAGATAATAGATTAGTTTCATATCTCGTATCGCCCTAAATCTGGATTATTCTTTGTGTTGACCGGTTCTTCAAACTGTGTATTGGGAGGCTCTGCAAATAAATTTTTGTCATCCAGATTTGAGACTGTGGGAGAAAAAGTGTTTGGAATATGTGATAAGCTCGGGAAATCACTATTGTGGGACGCATGCATTCATTTTATTCTAATAAGATCTTGCTTGCAATCAAGGTTGGCATGTTCTATCTTGCACCTTCAGCAAGTTGTTACCTCATGTGAGGATCTGCAAACAAATTTGGTCTGATTCTATTAATATACCGTAAAATCTGGCAGGCGTTCGATCTCGATGAAGTTTGGCATTCTTTGGACCAAGATCAAACTCACATTGGCATAGGGAAGGTCAAGTCGTGAGAAACAACATTTTCTGTTTTATTACAGTCACTACCGACTATCTCTGCTACTGCAAGTCAGAAGGGTGACTTGTAAGATCCACTCAACTTGCATCAACAAATATTAGTCTGTGATATTTCAATAGTTAGCCATTCACAGCTGTAGTCTCCACGTACCTGGCACAGTGGACATTGTGACTTCCATCGGCATTTGTCAGCATATCAAATCCTATTGTACAATATGTATGCACAGTCAATCATCCATTGGGCAGACCTGCGTATAAATTAAGGAGTCATCATTTGAGTGGAAGAAGTCTACATGCTCTTATACCCGTATCAAGTCATATTTAGGTCAGTCTAAAAAATGTTCTTTTCTTTAGTAACGTGTTGGAGTCCAAAGTTTGTAATCTGGTAAAATTGTTTAATCATCCATGTATGGTTCATAAAGGAATGTCATTGGTATTATTTAGTTTGGAATTTTAAGCTTGTTTGTAGTGGTAATAGTGGGATTTATTTGGTCCTCAAGGGTCTATTCTTTATTAAATTTCTATCTAATTTTTTTTTCGTATATGATAAGAGACTAGGTTATGTATTAGGAGTGGGATATAGGGTATTGAGTCAATTTTGTTTATAATAAGTATTTTTTGTCAAAGTCAAAATTTTATCAAGAGAGTCAATGTTTGTTTTATCATCAAAATTATGTCCATCAAGTCAATTATCAAAGTCGATGTCAAGTCTTCTTGGGTCCATAGTCAAAAAGTTAAAGAGTCAAACATTGTAAAATAATTGTGTCATCAAAATCAAGTATCATTTTTTTAAAGTATAGTTGTTTTGTGAGTTGTCAAAAGTAAAATTAAAAAAAAATTGCCTTACGGATGCATTTTTAGTCTTACCCGACGTCTTGACAACTAATGATCCTCAAAAGCAAAATTTTCTGAGCTAGTAGCATGAAATCGAAGGACGGAGGCATTGGAGGAAGGAGGTCGATCAGCGACCTCTCATCGATCACACCAACAACGGGGCCGCATGCATGATGTGGTGGCATATATATAGTGTGGGTATTCAGTGTGCTTTAGTTTTGCTGTGAGTTTCTTTGTAGTGTTCCTATTGCATTTTGTATTGTGTATACTGGAAACCGGTTGTATAGGATGGCAAGAGAACTACAGTGATCCTCTGACTGCGGTGATCCTCTGACTACCATACTTCATTGGAAGATGATCGGTCAGTGAATACATTCATTGGAAATGGTGATCATGTGCAGCAAGATCTAGACAACAAGATCCTAGGCAGTGAGATAAAACACGATATATTTTTCCTTTTTCTGTCTTCCTATTTGGAATTTCACATTGTGGGGGAATACATACCAATGTTCCATTCCCATTCTATACCCAAAATGACTTAGTCAAGGAAAGCTTCCAAGACCATCAGATTTGGGTGGTAGTATTCTATATTGTTCGAGATCAAGTGGCAGTGATCAATGACAGAGACTATGATTAAGAACATTACGATTCTTATAGGAAGTAATGTGAAATATTTTTAGTATATCTTCTATTGTGTGGTTTTGTAATATGCAAGTTATGTTTCCTACATAATTCCCTGATGTATAAGCATAGTGATGAACAATAGCACCAGAGTAAGTCAATTCATGGATCTTGAAAGGGTTTGTGGGAGGATCCAGAAAACCACACGAGGTGGATAGTTGATGGGACATGTTCACGTCAAGGTTTGTGGTAAGCTTGTTTAAAACCATGGAAGGAGAGAGCCTTTCTTTTGGATCAAGGTCATGAGTCATAGAGTTGGACATGCCACATTTTGAGATTTAACAAGTTGTTGGGGGGTGAGCATACTGCAGTTGAGAGTGTGGATGTTTTTCTACCATGTAAACACTAAGGGGGGGAATGTTAGGAATTAGTATTCACATGGTTGTTAGTATGTTACCGTAAGGTAAATATTTGTTACATGTTAGTTTATTATACATATATATTGTTATAACAAATATATAACAATATATATTACGGGATTATTGTTGTACATGAGTTTTCAGATGGTTGAGGTTGTTAACAACCATCACCTTGTTTATAGGAAAGTATTTTCCTATATATTTGTAATCTATTGTGTAGCAAACAGATAGAGAAGTAATTATATTATTCCTGTGTTTGGCTCTAATAATACCTATCGTGAGGACTACTACTCGGGAGGCGTCCCATATATAGAAGATGATGAAGGGCTACTAGGATGTGGCCCAAGAATAGAAGGTAATAGGCTACCAAGAGGTGACCCACAAGTAGAGAATGGAGGACTACTTGGGGGTGGCCCAAGTATAGAATAAGACAATGGGCTACTCAAATGGTGACCCAAGGTGATATTTTGATTGAGGAATGATGATAGATAAGGAATGATTGGGCAATGAGAAGATAGGCCATGGCTCAATGCTATAACCCAACATCTCATCATGATCAGAAGAAGGTGAAGATGGAATAGAAGAAGAATCAAGTTCCATGACCTTAGTATCTTCCTTTATGTTCTATAAAAGGATTAATTTCTTTTCCCCAATATGCGTGATATTATCAATTTCTAGAAAGAATCCTTGTTTACAATCCTCTAAAGGGATATCATCATGTAGTCTGATTGTTTCTTCATTATGAGAGAAATCAATCAATAGAGGTTGTTTTTCTTTGGCCATAGAAGGTTGAATAGAAGAAATAGGTCGATAAGCGGGGAAGATTGATTGAGAAGAAGATGACTCAAGAGAGGAAGTAGGATTGGTGGTAAAATGTCTCATGAATGGACAATTTGGATTTGGACCTATGTCATTTTTCTAGAAGACAACGTAATGTAGGTTGGAAAGTAGGATTGCATAGTCATTCATTAAGTTGTGACGTAGGAGTCGAATTAGATGATTAACTAGAGGTAACTCGAGTCATGGAACTCTTCGACGGAGGAAGAGGTTATTGAGATGACTGATGAAGGAGGTCCTGCGAAGAAAGGGAGGACCATGACTCAAGAACCGAATTAGATGTTTGATTGATGGAACTTAGAGTCACACGAGTCTTCAAAGGAGGAAGACGTCGTTGAGGTGAGTTGGAATAAAGGTCCTACGAAGGAAGGGAGGACCGTGATTCAGGATTTGATCTAGGGGTATCTAAACAATAGTTGGGATCGAATCTTCAGAAGAAGAGTGGGAGTCTGAATGGTAGTTTGGATTTGAATCAGAAGAAGAAGAGTGGGGGAACCTGAATAATAATTTGGATCAGAAGCATCCAAACCATACCACCGACTATGAGCTGAAGGTGGGGAACAAGGTACTTGGATGGGCTCTCTAACATGAAGAACCAAACGAGGCTTAGTCGTAATGGGAATATTTTGATTTGAATTGCTAAACCTAGGTTCCGTATTGTTGTAAATGTGAGAAACCATGTGATAGTCAGTCATTGTTGGCGTTGTTTAGGTGTAAATGCCTAGACCTAGATAGTGTGATGGAAATCCTTCAAAGGGAAGGAAGTGACATGTCGATTTGGGTAGCATAATGGCAACCAACTAGACATTTGGTAAGTATGGAGATGCGTGTGTGATTTTCTCGAAGAAGGTCTAAGGAAAATAGACATTGTGATGATGCAATCTTGATGAGATCAAAAAGGATTGTCCTAGAACAATAAGCTTTCCAGATGAATAATCACAAGGAACAATCATGCAAGTGTGAAACACAAATCCAATCAACAAGGAAATACACCATATGCAAATGCGTGTGTAAAGTGATAGTTCGATGTAAAGATGATCAACACAATGTCAATACTTACGTCAAGCTCAAAATGAACAAGGCGTAAATTTTAACAAAGGGTAGATGTGACTCCCAATCAAAGGATACCATGATAAGTTCAACAACCAATAAGGCCAAAATGTTAAAGGGTGAGGATTACAAATGTAAGCCACGTAACCACACCAATTGGACACGTTAATCAAGCTTCACGAAGAAGTGAGATATTAGTGCCAAAGTGGTATCAAAATGACACAAACAAAGTAAGTGACACTCTTCAAGATTTTGGACAATGTTTGAAGTAAAACCAAGTCAAAGTATATTGAGGATGTGTTAAAATGTGTGTAGCGTAACACCACAATGTGGATACTTAGATCACGTTTACGAAAACATGACATAAGTATCTTAATTATGTCGAGACAATGCGAACAAGGTAACACGTCAAAGGGAGATCAAATGATGAATCAATCCTAACTATGATGATGATCTTGAAATCAAGATCAAGTGGCCATCAAAGATATGAGGACGCATCCACACACTTTAGACGTTTAACAACTCATTTGTAAACATGGATGAGCGTAAACGGATAAAAAAGTGGTGAACACTATCTATGACAACACTCCCGAAAGATGCCTTCTGTTGCCCCAAATGGGCAACAAGAACGCAAAGGTGTAGATCAAAATATGGAAATGAACTAAGTGTTACTTGGGCAGAGCTTCGCCTCGTCTGAAGGTGAGAAAGAAGCTAAGCTAAGTGAAACGTCATCCAATTTCCGTGATGAAAGGCACTTAGATCCAACTTAAGTGGATTCTTTGCCTTGTTCAAAAACAAGGTTCTGAATCCAAACAAGTTATCACTTCATGATGGCCAAGATGTGACAAAGGACTAGTAAAGTGGGCCTCAAGACAAAATGGCCTCCTTAATAAGATCTCTCAACTAGGTGTTACAAAGTTGTCTAAGAGTGGGCACGATTTACCCAAAAAGTCACACTGACTAATTTGGGAGTATCTCGGATTTTCCCCCTTCAAGTACAGTGGGCACTAAATGCATCCATCGTGTACTCTTGCCAGGGTCGTGATACGGATAACTTTGTAACGCTAACTCACAAGGAAAACTAGTCAAGTGGGTAAGCGAGGTGCTTCCTGTTTCATCCACGAGGTTACAGTGATGGACTACTTTAGGGTTCCTAGAACCACCCCCATTATTGTAGCTTAAGTCGTTATGCCGAAGGGGTTATGTTCTAGTTAAGTGGAGAGGTACATACCCTTTTCCGAAACCTACAATACAGTGTGATGAAAGTGGTGTGTTTTTTATCTTGCTTAACTTTAATGTGGTTTTAAGTAGCACACCATTTGGCAACCTGCAAGAAACATGTGTATTAGAGGATTTGTGTCTTGATGTTCGTTTTTGGTTTTAACGTCTTTCTTCGTCAAGTGATAGGTCCTGTAGACAACAAGTTTTTAGTAATTTTTTTAGTTCGTAGGTTGATGTCAAGAAAGAGAGTTTTTCACTTTGCTTTTGATTCCTAAGATCGCTAAAAGGCGCGAAGGAAGAGCATACACAATGTGAAAAATTCTACTGAAATTACATGAAAGTTTTACTTCAACCTTTATAAAACAAGTGTTTTTTTGAATAATTTATATGAGTTTTGTATAGTGTTTTTGATCTCCAAGATCACCTTGGAAGACGCAAGGAGAGAGCATACACACTTCTACAAAGCTAATTCTAAGCCAAGAACAAAACACTTTTAATCTATGCAAACTGAAATGTTTAAGAAAGAACCCTATTTTTCAACTTGTTAGTCCTAGAACCTGCAGTAATGGATCAAAGAAAAAGATTTTGCAGACTGTAAATTTTTTTCAATTTTTAATATAGACACCTGCGCGCCTATACTGACACCGCTTCCCAACCAACGGATACGCGCCCCACTTAACGAGTACGCCTACAATCAAAAATTAATGAAACCTAATGTTGTAAAACACAAATGCTCACAACATGACAGAGATGCGCCCCTATTGACATGGACACTTAAGTTTTTACGTGTACATGTTCAAGCTGAAACAAAAAGCGTAAATTTTTACACAAGACTATTTTACACTGCACGGCCAAAGAGGCACTTTTGATGACGAAGACATTTTGCATCTCTACTATGAGAGAGAAAATTTACAAATGATGAAGTCCTCTGACAGTACATGCCTGATCGACGAGTACATTGGGGTTTTAACGTGTACGCCCCTTGTCGACACCTATGCGCACTCGTGAAAAACTTGCAAAAACATGGATTTTGAAATTTTCAAGAGCAAACAAGTTAGTTGTTAATCAAAGTGTCATATTTCTATATCAAACCCACAAAATGTATATAAATGAAGGTCATTTATCTAGGGTTAAAAATAAAAATGAGGAAATAACAAGTGATTTGAGTAAAAACTTGAAAATGAACTTTGAAGAACTCAAAAGACCTCCATTAATGGAGGATGGACATAAGTGTCCCACCGGGCATGCCAAATGTATGCAATGGAAAGTTGCAAAAGCTATGGAATGAGGCTAAAGAACCTCAAAGCTTTGCTTTACTCATCCATGCACCATGAGATAAGAGCTAAACAAGAAACTATATATGCATATATAAATTTGAAACTAACATTCAAATCCTAGCATATATACTACTCTCTACTCCATGAAAGCTTAATAAAAATGAACCTAGTTAGATTCTAAGCAATCAAATTAGATGTGTTGTTTACTTCAATGGAGGTGAAGAGGTCTCTCTAAAATGGCTACAAGACCAAGTTAGATACCCTCCTACTAACCTACTATGAAGTTATGGATGCAAGATGGAAGAGCTTCAACAATGGAGGATAGCCAAGATCAAATGCCTATTAGCTTAGCTAATGCAAATGAGGTCTAATGCCAATATCTCCAAATGTGAGAGAGATTTGTTATGAAAACAAGGTGTCAGGTTGAGAGGGAGGGGTGACCCTTCTATTTATAGTTTTCAAAATGGAAGAGTTTAAACTTTGGGTGCATGTGGGACTAAAGATTTTAGATTAGATTAGGATAAACATGCTTTAGGCTTAGATAAGCTTGGTTTAGGCTAGTTAACTAGGGTTTAGGCTAGTTAAACTTGATTAGCAAGTGATTAGAGACTCATTGAGAGTTGAGAGGGGTTTGATTAACCATTTGTGACTGATAGATAGCCTACGAAGCCAATAGAAGTGATCTAGAGAGAACTAGGGAGGTTTTGAATGGTCGAAAGGAGGAATGTTTAGCTAATAAGAGAGATATTAGCCAAATAATCTGATTATAGGAGGAATATGACCAAGAAGGTGTCATAAATGGGCATTTGAGAATGGAGCAAAGAAGGGTTGATTAACGAAGTGTTGTTAATTGAATGGATTGGATGAAATGCTAAGTGTAAGCATATTTAGGTGTCTATAGGTCTATGTACGTGTATATATATACGTATGTATTCAAGAAGGTATCACATCATATTTCTTGGCTGCCCAACAAATTGAAGAGTATAGACATGGGACAAATACATGTACATATGTATATGTATACTCATACATACGTGTGTGTATGTGTGTGTATACGTGTATGAGATTGCATGGCCCCACCTATGTTGATGATGACCCCCATATGCCCCAAGCACATCCATCCCACTTTTCCCGAGAGTCTCATGCCAACTTGGACCATCGTCGACCGGAAAGAAATTGTCATCGTCGGGTTTGATGAGGTGGCATGCGTTTTCCAAGCTCGTTGGGTGGAGGCAAAGGATGCCACCATACAAAACTACCATATGATAATACAGGGTATGTGGGACATATACATGTACATATGTATATGTATACTCAGACAAACGTGGGTGTATATATCTGTGTGTGTGTGTGTGTGTGTGTGTATATATGTACATACATACGTATGTATTAAAGAAGGTACCACATGATACATCATATTTCTTGGCTTCCTAGCAAATTGAAGAGTATAGACAAAAAAATTTTCTTAGTTAGACATATTGTACATATATGTATATGTATATATACGTGTGTGTATGTGCATGTATATATATATGTATGTATTGAGTTTATATCACAACAATATATTCCTTGATTTCCCAACAAATTGAAGAGTATAAACTGTGTTTTTTCTCTGTTATATGGTATACACACAGTGTGTATACCATACAACACTACCCTATGACAATACTATGATGGGACACATACATACATATATGGGTATACAGTACATACATATATATATATATATACTATATATATACATATGTATGTATGTATATACGTATGTATATGTATGTGTGTGTGTGTGTATGTATGTATTCGAGCAGGGATCACATCATATTCCTTGACTGCCCAACAAATTGAAGAGTACAAACTTTGCTTTTTTTCTGTTATGTGGTATACACACAAAGTGTGTATACCACATACAACACTACCCTATGATAATACAGGGTATATGGGACACATACTTATACATATGTACATATATACATGTACATATGTGTGTGTATGTACGTGTATATGTATATGTATGTATAGGTATGTGTATGTGTATAGGTATGTATACTTGTACACATAAGTGTGTGTATGTATTCGAGTATGTATCATAACAACAGATTCTTTGGGTGCCAACAAATTGAAGAGTATATATAGTTTATTTTCTTTGTTATGTGGTATACACACATTGTGTATACCACGTACAACACTACCCTATGACAATACAGGGTATGTGGGACACGTACATATACATATGTACATGTATACTTGTACATACGTGTGTATATGTAGGTGTATATGTACATGTATATGTATGTGTATGATTATTTATGATTATAGTTGCCACACTTTTTTTTTTTTGTTTGTATGTGCCATTTGGTAGCACAATGACAAGCAACATGTAATCATCACATCTTCTCCCCACTTTCTTCAACCATCATGTGAATTAGAAAAATTCTTAACATGTGAACTATTTATTTCCTCTATTTATAGCAGCAAACTAACCCCTTTCTTTATTTGTATTGCAGGAAAAACAAACCAAAGATCTAGAACCGCATCGAGAGAATGGAGTAGGTAAGCATAAGAAAAATTAAAATCCCTCTTTTTAGTATGGTAAGTAAGTAATAGGGCTAGCACCTCTGTTACAATATTTTCCTTGTTATGTGATATACACACAGTGTGTATACCACATACAACACTACCATATGTACATGGTATGTGATAATAGACTACACTCCAAAGCAAGTAGAATACAATCCAAAGCAAGTAGACTAAAATACAAAGCAAGTAGACTACACTCTGAAGCAAGTAGGCTACACTCCGAAGCAAGTAGAGTACACTTGCAATCAATGAACCAAAAGTATCAAACAATTAAGGTGATAATATGCTAGATACAGAGGGTAGTGATGAACCACTTGTCGTGTATGATATTACAATAAATTTCATGTGGAGGAGTCAAGTCTGCAAAGATGGCAAACAGTTTGAAGGGAAAAAGAAACATATTGATGAAGAACCTAATACTCATAATAAAAAAAAGAGGTTTAATAAGCCCACAATTTGATTTTCCCAAAAGGTCTTAAATAAGTTCTCCTCCACTTTTGATTATGGATTTAAAGGACGATTTTGAGCCACGATTGAGAATGACATAAATTTAGTGTATGAAAACCGTATCCCCTTGAATCAGTTTTCTTCACCATTTTTGTTTAGGTTGATTCGAAAATTGGAAGCCAAGATTTCGATTCTGAGATGCTTCTAAATCACTCATCCAATCTTTTAAGGGAAAATATTAATTCTTCTTGCTCTAAAACAGAGCCACTGTTTTTCCATTACAGTCTTCATACATAATTCTTAATACTTATTCCATATTTCCTCCTATCTCCATTACAAGAAGACTTCTCCCTCTCTACAGGGATTACAATTTTCATTATAACAGCCAAGGCTAGAGTTTGCAATTTGGTGGGTCAAATCTAAATATTTTGCTTTCAAACTTGCAAGATATAATGAACAGGATCTAAGGTAGGAGATGTCAAAAGAACCAATATGAAGGGCATATACGAGAAGAATGATGGGACAAGGAAATTACATGAGAAGTTGGCAACATTTAATTCAAAAGGTATCTGCGCTTTAAATTATCAAACAAGGAATAAAACCAAGAAATTTGTATTTTTAAGGGTGAAATTCAGACTTATGTGAAAAGAGGAGTTAGATGCTAAAAATTTAAGAAATCATGGAAATAAATAAAACTTATTTTAGATCTTTTGAGAAGATCAAACTGATGGTACCAATGAACCCTTAAATACATGAGGTGGGTTTTACATTTTTTCTAAAAAAAATTGCAGTTGGGATTCATTGTGGATGGCACCAAAACCCTAAACTCTGCAGCTTTATTCACTGTGGACGGGCCCAATGCATTAGGGTTTTGAAAATAAGTGCTCACCCCATACATTTTTTTCTTTTATTTTTGTCCATGCCATTTCAAAATACGTCGTCAAAAATAATGAACAAAGAATAAAACAGGGTTTAGTTCACTAAAAATGTGAACTTTGAAATATTTATTCACAGAAGCTATGTCGATAAAATCATAGGGCCCCGAAAACTAATCTTTGTATAAAATTTAAGCATAAACACCAAATTTTTTAAATCTTGAATGAAAGGACGTAAAAAAATAGTAGAAATTACCCGTGTTTGAATCCAAAATGAGCTTCCGGATGCTTGAGGGACAAGGGACAAGCAACAACAACTATGAAAGGACGCTTCAAAAATGAAATTCAAAAATGAAACAATGTCGAGAGTATCATTAATTAGGACTTGACAACAGGAAGGTGGTGGCATCCTTTGCATCCACCCAATGTGCTTAGAAAAACGTGTGCCACCTCACCATACACCCGGCGGCCAATAATTTCTTTCCAGCCGGTGATGGTCCACGCTGGTAGGAGACACTTGGGAAAAGTGCAAGGGATGTGCATGGGGCATATGGGGGTCATCATCAACATAGGTGGGGGCCTAGTGATTTTGTCGCCAGGATAGCCACATGCCCGTTTGTTACTTGTTTAGTTTAGCTGATATTTTTATTTGATTCTTGCTTCTGTTTGATTGGTCATGCAACACAATCAACCTCCATGCGGACAACCTCCACCCGGAATTGAAGTGGTTCATACTTGTCTTTTTTTGGGCGGACAAAATAAAAGAGAGAGGGATCTAACAGTGGAGGGTGGTGTATATGCATGAATATTGGCTCAAGCATCGCATCTCCAAGAGACACATCGCACTTTGGCTCTCCAGTTTCTCCTCTTGGGTCATACTCTTTTTATTCCTCCCATATGTGTGTTTATTGTCATGCGGCGGTGGTGCGGCCTATAACATGGGAGTATCATGTGGTGGTGGTGGTGGTTTTTTCCCTTGCCACTCTTACACACCTCCACCCTACCTTCCGAGCTGGTGGTGCCCACTCTCACTCTTCTCTTGGTCTTCCGCACCGAGGACTCTTACTCTCACTATGATGAGGGCAAGAAGACATGGACCGATGTCACACCAACTCTGGATCGAGATTGGGATTGGAACCCCGACCTCATCAATTACATTATGGCCTTCCCTGTGGCCCTCAAGTTCATTCATTTACTCCTCACCTCCCTTTTAATAAAATTATTTTTCAATTGATGAATAATTTAAGTAATTATTTGGTATGTCATGTCATGCACGATAAGTTCCATAATTCATGGGTCATACATGGAGAATGATTTAGATAGGTTACTTTCCAAAGAGGATTTGCTTTGGTTCTCTCTTTTGACCATTGCCCAAATTGCATTATCCAATTCCTTTCATCATCTATCACACATAATCTCCACCTTGACGATTCCAAGAAATGTATTCTTGTATGTGTGTCGGGTTAAATTAATTAACTAGTAGTTTCTCCTCCATGGGGAGCAAGGGTACGTTGTTATTAGAGAGTAAATAAATCACCACAAGAGTGGGTAATGAAACATTGTAATTTTGCAAGAAAACTATAGCGAAAGCATCCATAATTAAGCACATGAAAGCAATATATAATAAAAACCACAAAGCAAGCAACAGTGCGAACAATATTGTTAGGAAAGACAATGGGGGAAAAACACAACAACGTGTAAGAAAACACCGAAAATGAGAGCCAAATTTGTAATTGAGCGTGACAAAGATACGAAGGCTAACATCAGTAGTATTGTTCGTTATCAAAATTCCTTTCATATTCCTTTTTCATTTTTGGGCTTCCATGTATGTTGATTCCACTACAAATTTAGTGATCTAGAAATTGTTGGAGTTGGAACAATGGATTGGCACACTCTCTATGCCTGTGCACCACCTCAAACCTGTGTCAAATTTGCAGTAAAAATGTAATCTTTTTGAATAATATACAAATAAGAATTCTTTGTTCAATTTCTTGTAGAAGGACCGAGATGACCTACATATGATTTTGGTTGTAAAACAATGAATATAATTCAAAATGTACCCTACATGATTTCTCCACCTTAATACCCTCTTACAGTTAAATTGGTGTTTGATGTCAAGAAATAACATACATAAACCACAACAAATAGAAACACAAACACCAAACAAGTAGAACAAAAAATAAGAAAGTATAAGAAAGCAGGAGAGAACCCGCTTGAGCAATCATGATGGTGCAATAATTACACGGATCATATTGGTCTCCAAATTTTTGTATTAATGAATGATGTGGTTATTCCAAAGAAGAAATCCATAAGATAATCATCATAGACATCCTACGATCCGACTTGGAAGAGGAAGGGGATATGGAAGGGGAAGGGGCAGTAGGGGTAGAGCAAGCAACAACGTTCTATATGCCTCATTCGCTCCTCTAAATCCCAAAAATTTGTAGGGATCCTTACACCCAGGAAACCCTCTATCTTTCCGGTAATCAAAGTAACAATGTTTGTAGATCTTTCCGCATTTCGATCACCTAATCCATGAGATGAGCCCTTGTTAAGTTGTTGAATCCACTCGTGAAGAGAGAATTGGAAACATATTGTTCCCCGCCTTCAATGCAATAAAAGGATGCACCATTGGCTGGTTGTTCTGGGTCGGAGGAATTTGCACTGTGTAATTCATGTATTTGGAGCTGAGATCATCCGACATCCCATCAAAATTGGGTCTCGAGAGGCCCATGTACCGACCACTCACTATCCATCGAGCAAAGGTTAGATTGGTCGTTCTATTGTTGTTGTTGTTGTTGATGGTGTTCTTGTTACTCTGTGCTCCCACTCCAAGATGATGATGCATTTTAAATGATGTTCTTGTTCCGATTCTCGACAGGTTTGGGTTCAAGTTAGACATGCCTGCTGCTAACCCAAAACAAGATCAGGATTTGGATGTCGATCTCGTTAGATCTTCCAAACCAAACTAGTTTGTGAGTTTGGAATTGGCATTAAATGGAAAAATTATATAAGAAGAGGTAACTTCCTCTCCATCCGACTATGGATTCAAATTAATGTCATGAAAGAGTTATCAGGCTGTAATTTTGCTTTATTATTCCTCTGCTTTGAAAATCAATCTGCATACTATTTTGAGATATTTTGTGGCTAGTGCGCCTCAATTTTAACCTCTTTCCCACAAGATTTTCTCTTGATAAATATATAATTACATCGGAGGCGTGGCTATCCTACAATAGACCTCCAACGATGACACTCACAAGCTTGAGGTGCTTCCTCCTTATCCTGCTTGTCATCCTCCTCTTGTTTCAGTTGCTTCCTCCTACTTCAACAACTTCCTCCTATTTCAGTTGCTTGTCACCTCATGGTCACCTATATCATTGTCTCCTTGGTGGCGCTTTCCCTGAGAATGTAGATCTAGTGTCATTTTCCCTCCATTACGTGTGTTTTTGCCAAGCGTGGACATATCTTCACATTTGTGGTTTGTGAATGATACATCACCCATTCATTGAGGAATTTGGCCACATTGAACACCATGGTGCATGAACAGAGCACTTCACGGTGTCTGAGATCATTTTCTGTTTGTTGATCCTTGGGCAGTTCATAGTAAGCCACGGAAGGAATCAACCCACCATGCCACCTGAGAGAGATTTTGGTGCCAACAAGCTCAGTCTATATGCTTTTTGAGGGTGCTTACATCTGAAGACTTCTTGACTTAAGACTGTGACATCTGTCTCCATAGTTCCATTGAATACACAATGCTGAGATTTGGATTTGTATTCACGCTGGTCTCTGATTCACTCCCTTGGAAAACAAAACCACATCTGTACTTGTAGATAGACTTTCATAAAACTGGAAATCCCCATTTGAGGATAGTCTCAGGCTGATTTATTTGCCTAATATACGTATTTAGATCCATGTCCAATAGAGACAGACAGAAATTTTCTTGCATACCCCTTAGATGACTCTTGTTCTTTCCCCTGGGGTAATTGGCATCTTACTGCGGCTCGACCATGTAAGTACTCAATTCGATTGACCTGTGTAATAATATGATGAATGTCCTCTATATAAAGTGCCTCTTCTCTAGGAAAGGGTGATGATATGTTTTCTTTTGATTCTATCTACATCTGAAATTCATTTGGTTTGAAGGGTTTCTCTTGGTTTGCCAGTAAAACAAAGGGCAAGACATTTTTCTCAAAACCATGAATAACAATGGTAGTAGTAGCAACAATGGTGAGGAGAAATTAGAAAAGAGCAATGGCACTACGTAACTTGAAATGATGCTTTCTTGGCTCTGGGATTGTGGGAACAATTTTCCTAGGGCCTGAACTAAACTAATTTGTCTTATTCTCTTGATGGTGGTGTAGATTGACGGTGTGTAGCTTGACCTGCTTCAAATTTTTTCCCCACAGCACTGCCACCTTGCCGCCACCCCGCTACATGGCATGCAGTACCCACATTTCGACCAAATTGGATCAACATGCCAATTGTTTGACAAAATGCTTCAAATATAAACTGAAGATGTAAGATGGAAGGCATGAATGACATACAAATCTGAAACTCATCATTTCTCAATCAAGGTTAGAGATTAGTCTCCAATCCATACTAAGTGTGTGGTTTGTGATAGTAGATAATATAAGGAGAAATATCACGCGTGCCATTTATATGGTATGCCTTTCTCTCACAAATGAAAATGAAGTAGAAACGGAAGAGGTTACTGATTTTCCTATTGTTGTTGGGGATTTTTCATCCAACATTTCAGATATTGGCTCGTGTCTGGCATCTTCCAAGAATGGTATCAGGAATGTGTTGTCTCAACTCAGGTCAAGAATCTATTTTTCCTAGGAAGGGAAACAATGGAGAATCGGCCTCCCTAAATGGGTTTTTAAGGCCATCATTTCTAGAGCACAGATTGAAACTATAACCATGATAACATTATACCCATAAGAAGAGCACCATTTTTCATCTTCGGGTGAGCCTCTCTCATATGTGGCTTATTTAAATAAAAATATGAAAAGGAGTTTTAATACTCGTGGAAAGTAATGAATAAATATGCACATTATTCATTGTAGCATAATGAAAGAACCAGTCACCGAAATCATTTCCTACAATATAAATTCCAAATTCCCTAATTTCCTTTCCTGCACACTCATGATTTCAATCTCGTTGGGATAGTGATATGAAAAGTAAAAATTACAAAGTGACGAATATAGATTTATGTCTCAAATCCCGCCACGTAGTAGTTAAAAGATTTGAGCTTAGATAATGTACTTAGACGACCACAAGTAGAACCCACAAGTAGAAATAATGAGTGATAGGAACTACCTTGGGAGTATAGAAGCGACGAGTGTAGCGGTGGTATTGAATTCAAATGCCAATCCGGTTGATTGTGCACTATACGATAGAAAAGTGACATGTGAGCATGAGAATCTACAAGTAGCCCTTCTTCGTACCCGACCTCCCGAGGTCGTGCCGAGACAGCCGGTGGAAATGGAATATATGTGGATATAGACAAACTAGTTGGGCAATCTTATATCCTCAACACGCAATAATGGGATATGCAAATCTAAGGCAAAGAAAGCTCTCCTAACTTGAATTGGTGTAATGGATCGTTCAGATATAATAGTTACTCGGAGGCTCCAATCAATGTCGAGCTTTGCTAAGATCCTATCTATTAGTTGTTGGATACGTGGAAAGTGACCTGTAGGTGCTTTGTGTATATTTCCAAACAAGGTCATGGAAAATGGTAGTGAGAGGTGTAGTGGATTTATAAGAAACTATGGGTGGTTTTTTGGTCTAGCCCATAAAATATTAGCTTGATTGGATTCTATGTTTAATGCGAAAAATTATGTTATGATATCTGGTGGGAGTGGTGAGGATCTAAATACAGCGTGCGTAAACTAGTGTCAATACTTAATTGACTAGCAGGCCCGTTGGGTTGTGGGACCTAGGGATCACAAACATGAGTTCGTGGTTGTTGTGGACCTATTATGGTCATGTGAAGAATCAATCTCTTATTCGACTATCCAATAGTCATAAGCCTTTTCATCTTCTATGTTTAATATCAGGAGTTGTGCGATCTTCTCATAATACCTTACGGGTGTTCTGACAGCTTGTATATGTAAGCCTGTGTCTATGTCGATGAGAAGGTCTCTTGTGTTTGGCTACAAAACTAATGAATCACAACCAAATATTTGTTCTCTTTTGGGTCCTTGTATGGTCATGTGGATATCTTATCAAGGCAATCTATAGTTGGGTTGACTCAACCAGAATGTGTATGCTTTGTCGTCTTCAATATTCAATTGTCTCAATTGTTCACTAACTACTTGTGGGTTTATTGTCATTTGAAAGACTGAATCCTAAGCCCTTGATCTATATCCATTAATTTGTGAAGATATTTGGTTGAGGTATTCTTGGTTTGAATACATGATCCCCGGGTTCTCTAGGTCCTGTAATTGTCATGCAAGAGATAATCAAACTTTAACTGAAACAAGTAAACTAACTATGAAAGATATATCTACACTATGCTTATATTCCTTTTTTTTGTATTTTCAATGATGTGTATTTGAATGAAATTTAAAGAGAAGCTATTCTAATATATCTAGTTATATAGGATAAGATAATGTTAGAATTAAAACAATGATAAAATTAATCTAATAATGAGAATTAAAAGAAGCAAGTTAGCTGATGTAGCTATTTTGCTTGTGCACTTGTGAATTTATCCTAAAGATTTAATACCTAACTAATTTAATCAAAAGGACTTCAATCTTACCTCAGAAGTGAGGAATAAATCACAGCTTCTCAGAAGCTATCATTCCCCATAGCTTCCCTGGTAACACTAAAAGCAAGCTTAACTGAAATAAAATGATTTTCTACTCTATTTGATATATTGTAACTACAAATTTGATAGTTCAAACTTGGAGTTTTATAGAATAGTGGTAAATCCAGTTGTGTCGTGACTTGTCCCCTCAGTGTGATCTCTTCGTTCCTTCATGTTCTCGTGAATCTAGAAAAGTGGGAATGTGATAGTGGTAGCAGAAGGAGATACTCAAACAAGTGGCAACTTGGATGTAAACTGAATAGAATGCAAGTAAGAGAGGGATAGTGCAAGTGAACAGATCTTTACTATGTGATTCCTAGCAGGATTTATTACAGGGATACAATGCAAATATATCGAGAATTCTAGGATCTATTTCTTGTGACAAAACAACAACCTACAACTCTAAGACTATCAAATGAACTCTAATCTAGAACTGAAACTATCTTATGCTAAGTTGACTGTGTAGGATAACAATGGAGAAAAATGAAAGTGTGAAGATCAATGATTTCTAAATCAGAAAGGAAGAAAGGAGCCTTGAACTGAGAGGCTGAGAATTCATACAAAATCTAAACCTATTGAAACTTATGGAAGAACTTCAAAACACACTGAATAATAATTCATAGAGGGAGAGGGGCCATTTGCTTGTAAACAAGCTTGGTATTTATAGCATTTGGATTTACTAGAGGGTAAGTTTGAATTGAACTCTTTTATCATAAACAAAGAGAAATCACTATTTACCAGGTGGCTAAAACATAAATGCAAGCAAGAGTGGTTGAAGAATGTGAGTGCCACTTGAATTTTTCACGTTGACGAAAGCGTCGGAAAGTTCTGGAAAACGCGCACATGATCGCTGCCCTGAGTAGGGCGGCGGTCATGAAACTAAAGACTGAAATGCAAGAAAAGAGTGGAACAGGGTCAGAGCAAAGCATGCAGAGGCTGGATATGGCATTTTGGGATGTAAATGTATACTCGGCGAGATTTTCTAGATTTTGAACACCTTGTGAAGAGATCTGAATCATCATTGGGGTTTCTGTGACCTCTTTCCAGTAGTACAATACCTACAATTTTGGGTACGTACATGCACCTCTAAAATGGTTTCCAATGCTTTTTCTTTTTATCAACGCTTTCTAAATAGTAAACAACTCAAAAAAATAAAGCATCTTTCTTTCTTTGCAAGATAAGCCACATGGGAAACTATATTAGCATGTTCCTCTTCAATTGCTACACATTTCATGCAATTTTCATTATCAATACACTTTTTAGACAACTCTATACATATGGTCTCCAGTCTTGAATATGTTGCTTCTTAATTAATAAGGAAGACTCCGACTCACTAATTGTTGTTTCAAATTGTAAACTTTCACTCATTTTTTCATGCAACTTTCCAATTTCAAGACCAAAACCAATTTATGTTACAAATTTATGCATATTGGAGAAATCATCTTAATTTAGGTCTTAACACAATTACCACTCTGCATATTGGAGAAAGCATCTCAAAGGTGTGCAGATCCACAATTGATGGTCATAATGTGGGTCTTTTAGGGTTGTATAGTCTGTTGTTTGAACATGGGAAATGCACATGTTTAATTACGAAGATTAGTCATGGCGGACATCCACGTCATATCATCTCCCTTTGCAACCTACCCGAGCCGAGTTCCGCTTGATTTGGTGAGATACACATTGTTTATTTCAATGTTTTTTTTGAAGTTTCTGAAGAAAAATAGTCTTTTGGGTTCAAAATAAATTATTAGGTCTTTCATGGGATTTATTTAGATTTTGAAATTGAGGTAAAAAATTCAAGCCTTAACCATTTTGTAAGCCAACTTTATATCCTTCAGATCTTAAGTTTAGAATGGATGAGATAAGAGGAGCCACTACCTTCCACTAATGTCTGTGTGACCAAAGCCTGTGGATTGAATATTCTGCTTGTTTCTGCTATTGGTTTAATCAGGAAACAATTTCCACATATGCGTCCCAATGTTGTCTTCTTAAATTCATTTTCATCTGGTTCAGAAAGCCACTTTTAGATGTCATGGACTCAATTTGTGCTCTGAAACATATCTTAATTTTTCTTTCAAATTACAAACACACTACACATATTTGGGGTCTTTTCTTTCCCTTTTTTTGCCACTGACTTAGTCCCAGTTGTAGGAACCTTGAGGATAGACGAGGTGAACTAGTTCTTTGTGAAACCTTCCTCTTTTCTACTAGAATTATCAAAAGTTCCCTTAGAATCACATGTAGTGAAATGGTCTGCTATTCTTTGGTCCCAAATAAGAATACACCTTTTTTTGGGCATAGCCTTTAGCAATCTCCTACCGGTACCAGGATCCTTAGGCACAACAACATTACATTTCCCTGAATTTTGTAATGAACTACAATCAACTGGAAAAACAAACCTGCCCCACAAACAATTGGAGAAACAAACTTCCTCATTACCACTGAACCCACCTAAGAGAAGATAGAGGCCACAATCTCTATGATATAGAAGTAGCTTAGAAAAAAGACTAGCCTCGGAACAGAGGTTTTAAATGCAAAAAAATAGGGAATAGAAGCAGAGACTCATTAAATAACATTAAGGTGGAAATGTGAACAACCTCGTCCTTGACTATAATGAAATTTTATTCTCATGTTTTCTTTTGCAATTCATTCACACAATTTATGTTCTTTCACCTTCTTGTTTCCTTTCGAAACCTTTTCCAAAGTATTACCGAAGTTCTGCTACTATATAATATTATTTGTGTATCATGTTTGTTTTGGTGGATTAGGAGATAATCAAGTGTGCATCTATGTATATTTTACTTCAATTGGATTTGCTATATTAGTTCTGACTTATCTAGATGCGATTGGTTTTTCTTTTTTTGTAACAACCTCAATGCATCTGATTTTTTTCTTGATCCATTCTTTATGATGCCTCATGTGGCAGCGAAAAAAATAATTTCATTCAAGGGCATGTCCTTGGATACAATCTTCTTGTACTCGTACTAATTTGTTTGAGTTTTGTTCATCAGTGCTATGAAAGCAAAAATTAAAATCTACAAGCTGCTTTATAACGTTCTCTTCATTGCTCTCTGTTGCGTGAAAGTTTGCAAATCCCCATACTAAATTGGATCTTTTTAAGTATTTTTTTATTTGTATTGTGTGTATGTGGGGTATTCTTGTCCCACACATTTAATCTATATCATGTATTTTTCATTGGTTGCAGTACAAGATATAATGTTGCTTTGGCATCTAGAGAGATTGTGGAAGAACTTTCAGGCTAGGTTACATGTAATTATGACATTGGACAATAAAGAGTAAAGGTTATTGAGGATCCTAATTGATAAAGTAACATCTTGTATAAATACGCAATCATCATTTACTGGTAGAGAGCCTCATAATAGTGACCCCTGATATTGGTTTCTACTATTTCAACTCAATTAAAAGATTACTTTAGTGTCTAGCATGTGTAAACTTTAAAAAAACATACAAAGCCATGATCTGCTCTGATATGCAATTGGGAGGAAGCTAAAGTGTGACTCTTCCCCTATAATTGCAAGTAAGCAAGTGGTGCAAATAATACAGAAAATGATAAACTGCAATATGTTTTAATAAAGTCTCATACCATTTTTTCTTTTAACAAAAACAAATTTCCATGTAGGGACTTGTAATTTCACCATGTACACTAGAATTGACCAAGCAATCTAGCATCGCAACCTTACCTAAAGGGTACATCTCGGTTATGCGATATAGTTCATATAAGGCAATCTGAGCAAGTTTGTTTATCTCCAATTTCCTTGAGAATTGTTGCAAGCTCTTGCGAAAGAGAAATGAAAAAGGTGTATATACTATGTACATTCGTCTTTGGTGTAGAGCCCGAATTATACCTTTCTTTCTTCCTCTCCTCTTTATATTTCTTTATCCATTCTTCCGGTAGGGGCCCAACATATTGATTTTAAAAGCTCGACTAGGCGTTACTCAACAATATTCATGTCTATTATAAACACCACATTCTATTTGCATGAGCCCATGTTGCTCCCATCATAGGTGCCCTACTCCTCGTGGATTTGACATCCTACGATGGGTCACAAACTGTTTGACAAAATAAAGAAGCAATAAATGTGGTCTCTAGTGTCATCATCTCATTTGGACCTTTTGGAACAATATTGGTAGGTATTTAAGAGATATAGTTGGCTGCATTAAATGATGTCCTTTTGGTATAGGAATTGTTACAAATAGTCTTATAATATAATTGGATTGGACATCTGCATTGCATCACAGCTTGGTAGAAATTTGGAAGCAGTATTGGTCATAGATGGTCCACATAATCACGAGTCTAACTTTAGGATAGTTTATTATATGAGGTAGTCTATGGGTTTTTGTTTCTGCGTATTGGCATGTAATATAATTGTTATTTGTTTTAGTTTTAATTGCTTTGTTGAAGTAGTTCTTAGTCAGGCGTTTGTGTGGAAATAGAATATTAGTTTTAATGGGCCATATAACAATAACTGAAAAATATATAAATTACTTTTTTTAGTACAATCAATGTACAATGTCACTACATTTACATTGCTTTACCTGTCAAGCAAAGTACACATTTTCTATCTGTCAAACAGAGCAAATGTTTGTCACGTTTAGATAACTTTCCCATATATTTGTTGCGGGTCAACATTACATGTGCCCTGTTCTTCAATTACCAAGTTATATTAAACCCTGCTAATCGTTGGCTATACAAACTTCCCTTTAATTTTGCAGAGAATAATTGATTTAGAAACAACAACTTGATTAATTGAGAAAGATTATTAAAAAACAAAACAAACAAAAAGACAAAAAAATTACTATAGGTGTTGCACACGATAAAATAATCGATATTATAAAGCATTCAATTGACGCATACTAAAATTACAAAAATACCACCATAAAAAAATGAATTGCAACCCATGGCGTAATCTTGCTCCCCTCGGAGCGACCACTAGTGTAGACCTTTATTAGCTTTCACATCATCGTATACGTTTATGAACCAAATCAAATATAGGCATGCAGGTGTTATATGCATACTATATGTAGTGGAAAAATTTGACCTTCTACCTTCTATTCAATTTACATAACACTTCTTAAAAACCCCTCACTATATGTTGCAGCCATCACTTAGAAGCATGACACCGCCATCTACTATTCACTCCTATTTTGCAAGTTCTTTTTCATATACATTACCTATATAATGTTATTTACTTACTGTTGCTATGTATTATGTTCCTGCTCTAGCATATAGATTATTTTGTATGGTACATAATAGTACATTGGATCACAAGGAAAAACCTAGTGCAACAAGAGAGTGCATTACATACGCACCCTTACTATATGTGTCGCATTCCAGCGACAATTGCTAGAAATAAGTATATATGCATTTATTTAACAGGTTTATATGTGATAGGTCAGCCAGTCAAGTGGTGGCGACATCTAGCAAAGCATCTACAACAACATTATATGTCACGGAGTTTTCTTTTTGAGTAACATGTATAAGAGGACACTTGAGTTGTTCGTTGTCATTGTATAGCTCCTTTTTAGCCAGCAGAATGAAATCATATGTTCCGTTGGAAAAATTTCCATTGGTTGCCGGTGCGGTTCTATGTTCATGTGGACTCCATTTCTTGTTGTCTCGGTGTTTGCAGGGAATGGGACTTGCTAATTCGGTCCGCTATATTCGCGAGTAATATGATCTTGACAGACACGACTACATGGATGTTTTGTGCACACTTCAATTTCAATTCCATTCTCTGTATTAATTCACACTATATTTTCCACTATCCTTTATTCACAAATTCGGGCAGTATAATTTGCAATTTCCCGTGATTTCTTGAAGTTGGAAAAAACGCTACGCAGGATCAGATGCAGGGATTGTTTTAATGTCGGAGCCAAGCGGTCCAAGTAAATGGCAGGGATTTTTTTCCTATGAAGCCAACTTTCAGTGGCCAGCTACTTATCTGGGAGCTGCAACAGTCGCGTGACGATAATGAAAACATATTTTCTTGGAAGGAGCTTTCGAGGATGCCATTATCCCTTTTTCACCGCTTTTTTAGTTCTGAAACACCATACGATCGTGTCAACATATCGTGAGTGGGAGTGGGTGATTGTGTTTATTTCGCACAAACGAATAGTAATTCAAAGCAAGTGGTCATATATGATTTAGGAAAGAAATCATGGACCTCATTTGGTAGTAGTATGTTAGCGATATCATCAATCTTAACATGAAAACCATAGTGTGGCATGATAATGGTTATAGGAATATGAAAATGTTAACTTTAGTAGTTTATATGTAAAATTATCTATTTACTTGAAATATTGATGATGTAGACTTTATGTTAAGATGAACTATACACTAAATATTGAATTTAATTTCAAATTATGTGTAAAATAAGAAAATGAACAGAAATTATAACAATTTTTTTTAATCATTAGCTATTTTATATTTGTTTATTTATATAGTGTTACGGATTTCGTTTGGGTGACATTTACTATGTTAGATAAGACTTAGACATGAATGTAAACTTGAAAATGAAAAGGTGGGATTTCAACTTGCATGCCCCATTGTCCCCATGTCACTTGCATTTTTCACTTGAGTGCAATTTGCATTTAAAGGGGTAAAAATAAAAAATTGGTAGAATAGAATAGGTTTTAGGTTCGAAGTAGCATGATGACTGCAATAAAATGGGCTTTTAAGTTAAAAGAGCCTAACCTTGTATGTCATGCACCTTTTCCATGTCTCAGATTGTTCAAACCTGAGTAACATCTGCCATTTTTGGTCTACTATACCTTTTCGATCGTGCTCACAATATTCACGCGAGTGATGGAAAATAAGAAAATATGAAAAATTCAATAGGTTTTAGGTTCGTAATCGAGTAAGCTTTACTAATTTTTTATTTCAAGCCATCAAGGTTTTTATTGGAAATGTGCAATAATATGAAATTGCTATTTGTTTAAAAAAAAAAAGAACTCGAAAGAATATGATATAAAACTTCTATGGCAAGAACAGAAAGCTTAAACGAATAGGTACCAGCTCAATAGTCAACTTCAATGTTTACCTTTGTGTCATTCATGACTGAAAGTATATTTAATCATTCATGTGTAAGTAGTGTACACTAAATTTGCAATTAATTAATTAATGTCTTATTTCAATTCAGTTTTGTATAACGAATTGCTACAAATAACACGGTTATTCCTCTTCCTTACTACTAGACCATGTCCAGATAACCTGAAAAAAGGTTGATGTTAAACACAAACTCTTGACCAAAAGTCATGGTTGACAAGCAAGAGTAATCACTGAATGTTTTGAATTTTTTTGAAAGTAGAAGAATCTACAATTTCTATGGGAATAGCACCGAGAGAAATGATCACTCATAAAGCGTAAATGGCATGAGCCTAACACATTATAACGGTGCCCCCTACATGTTGTTTCCTATGAGCTCACAAATTAGAAATGCGGCCATAACAATTTAGAGTTGTTTTCTTTCTCTCGTGGATACATCAATACTAAATCTATCTTATTGGACTTGAATTAAACTCAAGTTTCAAAATTAAAAAAAATTGGTCATATTTTTGGGCCATACATGTACAAACACTAGTTATCTCCTTACCTGTTATTAAAAACACATTCTTTCAACCAACGGCGTATCCTTGCTCCCCTTGAAGGAGCAACTGCTAGTTTATTATGGGAGACAATGATGGTGAGAATACCAAATCAAGAAACTTGAAGTTTGTAAGGCATGTAATCCAATTATATTTAATATTACTCCTGAATTTTGACGGTATTATTGTGTATCGAATAAACATTAAAATACAATATAAATTGATCCGCATTTAACATATAAATAGAAAACTATGAAATCCCAAACATAATCACGGTTATTAAATCACAAAAACTTGCGTAGAAACTCGAGGAGTAGTAGACCGTTTACAGGGTTAAATATCGACACAGAGCCTTAAATTTCATGAAATCCAATTGCAATTGATGCTCTTACAACTATTTTTTGGTTCCAAAACACGTTTCTTCTATTTCTGATTTGAAAACCAGTGTGTTCACTTATAGAAAAAATGGTGTATCATTCACACCAATCTTATCCAAGTATCTCACAGGGAATTATGATATTTAGAGAAAAAGAAACCTCTTGTTTTATAAACAAGCAGGAAGTTAGGAAAATTCAAGTTTAATACGCTAAATTCTCTTTTATTTGAAGTCCCGTGCAGAGCTTTCAATTGCATCACCATATGCACAATATATATTATAATTCTATTCCGCATTATTACAAACTTATGTAAAAATGTGAAAATATGTTTTGTAAATACGATTTCTGATTATGATTATGCAAGATTCGATACATGTTATGACAACCACCCTATGAATAGAATCAAAAACACTGTGGGTGCCCATTATTTCTCACCAACTGATTAAAAAGATCAGTGGGTGCCCATTATTGCCATCGTACAAAAATATTTAAAAAGAAGACAGACAAATATTTTATTAAGAGAGACAATGACGGTAAGAATACGGTGATAAGAAACTTGACTTTAGAAAAGACCTATCACTCAATTATCATGCGAAAGGCAGTTTTGTTTTTAATTCATAAACAAGGTTCTTACCACTGGTGAAGAATTGTGGGTTTTATGGGTGAGTCAAAAAATTGCTAATAGATCAACAATTTCTTTTTTGATGATTTTTAGTTTTTTTTAAATAGTCAATTATAATTTTAAAACATTGATAGGAGTGAAAGAAATAATTAAGGTCTACTTCGAGGAGGGATAGTCGTTTTTGGGATCCTTTAGGGTTTAGGTCTTAGCTATCTATTCATGATCGTCGTCATCCCTATTGTCGTCTCATTGTTGTTCCTTCGGGTTTTTAGCGGGGTTTTTACTCATTAATTTTGTTACGCGAGTCTTTTACTCCGCCATTTGGGCAACAATAGGCCCCCTTTTAATGGCCTCCAACTCAACTCCCTCGTCTACTAATGCAGGGCTCGTCGACGAAGTGACTAACAATAATGGCTCCAAAGAAAGCACCCACCTGAAGGTTTTCGATGAGGTAATGAGTTTGATACTCCTTTACCTGATGTTGTTCTTGATTTTCTTGCTTTTGATAATGCATGCAATTGGTTTGAAAACTATACCCTAGTTGGGTATTTTGTTGGTCGAGTCCCCCTGAAAGCCTTTTGAAACAATGGGTACACAACCACTTTGGAAGAGTCATGGGGTTAAACTCGACGGAGTTCAAAACCTCACCAAGGGTTTTTTTCCTATTTCATTTTACCAATCTGGAACACTGTAAGGCCATTGTTAACCATGGTCCTTGGTTCATCCACAACTCCTTGGTTGTTTTTTCACACTAGACCCGAGACTTTCAGGTTTCTAGAGCAAGCCAAGCTCAAAGTCCCTATTTGGATTGAATTTCCAGGACTCCCTTTACCACTTTGGGGTTTTATTGGGGACTTAGTCAAACCCTTGGGGAGGCTCATCTGCAATGAGCAACCCAAATTTTTTCATGCTCGTCCTCAACGTCGTGTTTGCATTGAAATCAATTTGTCAAAAGATTTAAAAGAAACCATCGATATTTAGATTGGGGACACCTGTTTCTCCCAAAGGGTGCTTTATATCAACTTACCTAATACTTATTTCCATTGTCAGTTGTTGAGCACATGATTCGTGAGTGTCCTCTTATGGCCAACTCTTGTCCTGCTCCCATTGATAAACCCCGACAAACTCTAAGGCCACTCCCGCTTCTAATGGTTGGACCACTATCACTAACAAAAAGGGTGCTTAACGGGGTCCTTCAAAACCCTCAACCTCCATTTATCCTCCAGTTGCTAACAACGGTGTTGTTGTGTCTATGGCTCCTATCAAACAAGTTGTGCATGTTAAATCCGAACCTTCGCCTTCCCGCACACCTTTGGTCACTTTGGTTCTTGCCCCTGTTACACTTCCTCAACTTCCTTCCATGGCTCCTTTGGCTTTACCTGAGTCCCCTTTTATGGTCGACTCATCTCGATCGCAAAGACTCAGCTAGCCCGCTCTTGTATCCCATCCCCTCAAAGGATGGTGAGTATGTGTAAGATAAATGCCGCCCTTAGAATTTAGGAGATCTAGCTCCAGTTCTTACCCAAGTTTCTTCTTCTCATAACCAATTTTCTACCCTTTCTGATATGGATGATGAGGGGAACATGTACTTAGACCCTTCTCAATGATTGTGTACTCTTGGAATATACGTGGTCTTACTTGAACCGACCCCATGCAATATCTAGTCAGGGATAATTGTCTTCATTTTTGTCACATGAAAATTTTGTGTTTGCAAGAAGTCAAGTTGGTTGCTTTATTTTACACTCTACTGACTTGTGCTATTTGGCGCCATGTCGTTTTTTTTCATACCTCTAATCATGATCCTAGCCGCATGACCTTGATTTCTCCTGACATTGCTCAGCATGTGATTTCTTGGGGCTCGGACCCCACGCATCGAGTAGTGTGGTCCCTTTTCAATTTTGATGGGCATATTTTTGGGTTAGCCAACATCTACGCTTTAAATGATGCAGGAGAGTGGGATCTTTTTAGTGTTGGCTTAGCAATTTCTTACCAGAGGCTCTCTAGATTATTTGTGGTGACTTTAACATGGTTGAAAGCCTTGAGGATAAAAAGGGGCATCTTCCTATGCGCTGGTGTGTGGGCGAGCGGGAGGCTTGGTTTTATTTCAAGAACAAGCTCGGAATTTTTGATCCCAATCTTCCCTTTTGTCATAAATCCCCTTCTGCTTGGTTCACTTGGTCTAATTTTAGAGAAGGACAAGATCAAGTTGTTCAGCATTTGATTTGCTCCTTATGATCATCAAGATTTTTTCTATCTTTCCCCTTTTCTGGGTCGTCTTGTTGTTGTCACTGACATTGCTCTGCTTTCATACCATTCTCCCATTTTTTCAATATTATGTGGTCTGTACCTACAAAAAAGCATTAGGTTACTTCTCAATTTTACCTTAACACCGCTCACCTTAAGCATGCTCGGATTGTGTCACACATACAACGAGTATGGAATCTAGTTGATCGGCCTTCTAATGGTTATGGTTGGATCACTTGGTGGAATGATGTCATCAAATGCACCACCACCTTCCTTCACATATATGGGAAGTAGGCTTACATCTTCAGATAATATACACATGAGGCCTCATATCATGAGTTCTCCATAATCTCACAAGAACTTAATGCATCACCTTTCAATTGTATTTTGCAAACCCGGGCTACATATTGGTTGTACAATCTTATAATCCAAGAAGCCTACCAAGCCCGGGAGCTCAACTTCGAGCTCACCTGCATTGGCTTAAAATTGGGGACTGTGCTTCCAAGGAGTTATTTTCCATGTTGCACTCCAAACATTCTTCATACAAGATCAAGGAAATCTCTCAGGGCGATACTAGGCTTACCACTTTGCTTGTGATTCTCCAAGCTTTTGTGCATCATTATCATGGGGTTTTTGCTTGCTCAACCTGCCACTCTAGCTAGGAAGTGGCCCTTTTAAAATGTCTCCAAGTGGTGCCTTGCAAAGTTTCTCAAACCCAGCGGGTGGCATGTGATACGCCTTTATCTTGTTAGGGTTATACTGAGGTTATACAAATAATATATCAGATCTAAGCATACATGTAATAAAATGGATATTCTACCAAAAGAAATATACAAAACAAGAGACATAAATCAACACTAGATTTAATGTGGTTCACCAAGTGTTGGCTACATCCACCAAGAAACAATCCAATCTATTATCCAAAGCTTTCAGAAGATATATAATGAAGATTTACAATCTTCCACACCTCTCACGATGTACAATACTTTCTTTATCTCTAGCTTCTCTTTCTTCTCCAAGAATTTTCTCTCTCACAATTATTTTCACAATAATCATTCACTCTTACAATCCTTACTTCTAAACCCTAGCTTTCATGCTTATGTAGGTATATACAAACTTAGGGCACTTAAGCATGCAATTACAATCAATAGATCTGCTTTAATACTAAATTTATATATAATTCATGTGAGTTAAATAAAACACTCACACACAGGTAATCAATGCTAGTTAGCCCTAACCGATGTCGGTTCCTCCTTGTTTGACCGATGCTCGTCATAAGTGATTGATGTCGGATCCCATCATAACCGCGTGTCGAGTTCTTGTGTTTTCAAAGCAAGTTTAATATAACATGCTAATCGAAGTAATTGAGATCCCCAAATCAACATATGTATTTTTTTATCTTAAAGAGGTTATTTTTCAAATGGCTTCAGACAAAGCTCTCAGATTGATGGATTCCTTGTTGAATTTATCAAGCTATGTGAGAGTTCTTGGTGGTCCTAATCTCCACAATGTCTACTTGGAAGCTTTGGAAACTAATTCTTTGGGTGACCTGATCAATCAAGGAAATATCAAATTCATTCCCAAATCAGGTGATCCTAAGCAAATTTCTAATTGGAGACCCATTACTTTGCTTAACATGTCATACAAGATTATTGCTAAGGCTCTAGCTAATAGGATTTCTAATCTTCTGCCCTTGATTATTAGAAGTGAGAAAATTAGCTTTATTAAACATAGGTATATTTTTGATAATATTATAGCAATCTAGGAAGGTATGGAATGGGCTGCCTTTTCTCTCAACATGATTTGTTTATCAAGATTCATTTTCTAAAGCATATGACAGAATTGAATGGTCTTTCATCTTAGCTATGCTCCAAGATTTAGGGTTTGGTCCTCACTTTGTTTGGTCTGTGCAAATGCTCTTTCAAAATGCTAGAGCATGTATTACTATTAATGGTGCCTAGTCTTCTAGATTTGGTTTGTTCAGATCTATTAGGCAAGGTTTTCCCTAGTCCCTTCCCTTTATGTGTTGGTTGCTAAAGGATTTAGCTATCTTCTTGCTCACAATGCTTCTCAAGGATTAGTAAAAGGTATTTATTTTCCTTCTACTACTCAACAACTTATTAATGGTCATTTTTTTTATGATTCTTTTCTCACACTCTTGGAGGAAGAGAAATTTGTTCATCATGCTCTTGATTGTCTTGACACTTTTTGTCTTGCTTGGGCTCTACTATTCAATGGGAGAAAACTTGATACTATTGACGATCTCATTCTCACATTTCTGTTTGGCTAGCTGATATGAAATGGAGTTGAATCTAACTGGGGTGCAGTTCAATTTTTTTGGTATCCCTTTCACTTTTCAAAGCTAATTTTGGTCTTATGTGGTCCAGTGGGTTGAATGCAAAATTTCTTTTTGGATCACCAAACCACTTTCTCTAGCAAGGAAATTTCATATATGCTCTAAGGTTCTAGTTACCACACATGTGTATTACTCTTCATGTTGGGATCCCTCTAATGTTGTTTATGCCAAACTTGAGAAGATTCTTTGTGATTTCCTTTAGGCCAACACTAAAGGGCACAAGGGGTTCCATAGGGTTGCTTGGGAAGTTTTTATGTACTTAAAGAAGCTAGTGGTCTAGGCTTAATTGATGTCAAACACCATGGCAGGCTCTTTATGCTAAATGGATCTTACGTAGCCTAGAAGGGAATGAAACTTGGAAAATTCTCCTTTGACATGGTATTTTTCAGGGTGTTCCTATGGGTAGACAGGCTTGGAAGGGTCTTAACTTTCAATCTCTCCTCTCTGCCCAATGCCAGTTAAGATTAACGACACTTTTATTTTGCAAACTATTTGGAAGGCCTAGGAATCTCTCAGACCACACCTTATTTGGGTTAGCTTGGTATCTCTCTCAATTCATTCTCTTTTTGGAAGGTTGTTGGGAGTCAAATTCATATAAGATTTCACTAAAAAAGACCTCCAGAGCTCTCAAACAACTTTGTTTTCAATATCTCTCTCTCGCAAGGTATGTCTCTCATACTTAGCCAACTTTTCAAGAGGACACATGTCATCACTAAGAACATTTTTCTGTCCCTCTGTCCATGTCTTAAGGGGACATAGAGGAAAATAAAATGCATCCCCCAAATTTTCCTTCAAGTTCTTCACATGCCCCCGATAAGCACTCGCAAACCTACTTACCTATTTCTTTCTCCATGTCAGTGCAATGAAGTTGTGTTGTTTATCATCACCAAGGTAGGGGTAAGTGCACCAATATGCGGGCCAAAAGGGGGTCTTAAATGGACGCATTTTTCTATAAAAAAATAAATCAACTTGTATGCGAGTTTTTAAAAATAGTTACACTCAAAATTGGAAGATGTTGTATCAACATGAATCGTAGAATTTGAGTCTAGTTTCTAAGCTACTACATTTTATTGAAAACAGATAATCTTAAGTGAGTCAAATAACTAAAATACTAGCGGGTGCTCTTTTTTTGTTAAAAAACATAATAGAGTGACTTTCGTTCCCCCACCATTTTTTGAGCACCATTTAGTATTTTTGAAAAGCTTTTGGTAGAAAGATAGATAGGAGCATCTAGTTTGGGCTCCATTTTTTTTAGATTTTTAGTATGGATTTTCTAGTACGGGAATTTTTAATTTAAAAAACATAATGGAGCTCTCGACTGCGCCCCAACTACCTCAAAAAATATTGAAAATTATATATATTTTTAATATGTATAGGATTAGGCCTAGTTTGGGCTAGTATAATTTTATTTCAATTTCGATGAGCCAAAAAAAAGATACACGACAAAAGATAGACATGTTTAAACTTTAAAAAAAAGCTATAAAAATGCATAGTTAGAAAATAAATAATATGGAAACCTTATATTAGTCGAAAAATTGAAAATTTATATTTTTAGAAAGAAGAAACTTTGTTCTACATCGTGGTATAATTTTTTTAAACGAATTGATCATTTTATGTTGATTTATCATGGCGGAAGTGGATTTTTGCATTTTCCTACAAAAACACGTTGTTTGTTGTGTTTGTGCAGTCTCATGCCTCACGCTTGTGGATCAAGCCTTGAGGCATGGCTTGGAAAGAAAAAACACAAAATGTGTATGCGTTATAATGCGTACGCGTTCTTCATAATATGAACATTATATGTGCTTTTAGCATGTTTCTATTTACAATAAATGTTTAAGTATAAATGTTATACTTTATATTTATTTTAATAAATATAAGAAATTAGGGTCACTCTGCACCTTATGGAACTAGTCTCACAACTCCATTAGTCACGGGTTAAGAGATAGTTTTTTATAGTACAAATTTGCCGATAGGTAATTTTAGGATTTCAACCTAAAGCTTTTAGCGTTTAAATTCTATAATCGAAACCCTAAACCTAAACCTAAAACCTAAACCATGTTCTCTAAACCCTAAAACCTAAACCATAAACCTAAGCCATAAACCCTAAACCTTAAACAAAGAGCCCTTACCTGTGAGCCATAAACCACGATCCTTAAGCCTTAAACCCTAAGCCCTAAGCCTTAAAACCCAAACCCTAAACCATGAAACATGAGCTCTAAATGCTAAACCTTAAACCCTAAACCCTAAAAACTAAATCCTAAACCCTAAATATTGAATCCTAAACCACTTTGAAACTTAAACCCTAAAACATGATCCCCTAAACCCTAAACCCTAAACCCTAAACCACTGAACGACTGCGACCTAAACCCTTAACCCTGAGACCTAAACCCTAAACTATAAACCATAAACCCTAAAACTAAAATAATAAACCCTCAACCCTGAACACTAAATCCTAAACCCTAAACACTAAACCATGAGCCCTAAGCCCTAAACCCTAAACACTAAATCTAGAGCCTTGAGCTCTAACCCCTAAACCTTAAACCCGTAACTTTAAACCTCGAACCTTGAGCCATAAACCCTAATCCCTAATCCCTAAACCCTAATCCTTGAACCCTACACCCTGATCCCTGAGCCCTAAACCCTAAACCTTAAACCATGAGCCCTAAACCATAAATCCAAAGCCCGAGCTTTAACCCCTAAACCTTAAACCCATAACCCCAAAGCCTCGAACCTTGAGCCATAAACCATGAACCATGCACCCTAAACCATAATTCCCTAAACCCTAAACCCTAAATCCTAAACCTTGAACCCTACACCCCGAGTCCTGAGCCCTAAACCGTAAACCACGTACCCTAAGCCCTAAATCCTAAACCTTGAGCCTTAAACCATAAACCCTAAACCTTAAGCCCTAAATGATAAATCCTAAACCCTAAACCTAAACCATGAGCCCTAAATGTTAAACACTAAACCCTAAACATCTGAATCCTAAACCCTAAACCTTGAGCCCTAATTCCTAAACCTCAAACCTTAAACCCTAAACCCTGAGCCGTAAACACTAAACCCTAAACCTTGAACTTTGTGACCTAAACCCTTAACCCTTAACCTTGAGACCTAAACCCTAAACCCTAAAACCAAAATAATAAACCATAAACCCTTAACACTAAATCTTGAACCTTAAACCCTAAACCCTAAACCATTAACCCTTAACCTTACACCCTAAACCCTAAACCTTGAACCCCTTAACACTAAACCCTAAACTCAAAATCCAGAGCCCTAAGCTCTAACCCCTAAACCTCATATATTTCTAGTAGGTCCAGAGTGAGTTCATCTTTTTGAATATCAATATTAGGACCATATTTCCTAGTCTTATGCCTAGAACCATCATTGAGTCTATTTGTACAACTACCTTATTTTGAGAGGTGGGACAATAAACTAAATGGATATGACATCTATCTTGTGCCTTGAAATGCATATTACACATCTCTGCTAAACCATTTTATCCCCATATATACTTGCGCTCTTGAATGTCAATTTCTTCACACTTTGAAACAAATTTCACATTTCTCAAATTTTCATGTATGGTATTATGCAAGCCAGGATGACCCATTGGAAGCTAGAGAAATAACCATGACAACACAAAAATTAATCTCAAAGTAAATGGAATAAACATAGAGAATATACCAATGTTGATGTGTAAGATCAAAACCGAATTCACTGTAATATCTTCTCCTACGGAGAATGAGAAAGTTCTTATGCTACTGAAATGGATAGCAAATTTCACATAACACAAAGGGGTTATAAATCACCTAATAAATCTTTCTTGTTTAGTTATAAATGGAAGTCAATGGCCTATGACTTAGTGAGCTTCCATTCATTGATAATTCCTTCTATGATAAACCCATGGATGTTTTTAAAAGAGCCTTCAAAAAGATAGGGGTAATCATCAAGCCTAGTGAAGGGTGTGATGTGATTTCCAAACAACTTGAAATTCATACATATTTAGAGTTCATAACACGAATTTACAAATATCTCTATCGGTATAAATGGAAGCCAAGTAACGGTGTCTCCCTATATCAAAAGATTGAGGACTACTAGGGTTTGTGGCAAGATTGGACATTCTAGAATCATTGAGTGTCTGATTCAGAATGTCGTTGAATCTGGAGAAACATTTTCAAAAATTGGAGCAATGCATGTTGGAAAATAAAATTGAACCTCAGAAATACTCTCAAATTTCAAGCTTACACAAGAACCAGAACATATTAAACTTTATTCTTGAATGAAACATTCGTTCTCGGCACTTACTTATTGAAAAGAATTATTCAAAATAACGTCAAAAACTTTTCTTTGTATAAATTTTTCATAGATATCGGCATTTCCCTCCTTAAAAATAACAACAAATGAAAGAAATTAAATTGTGATGACTCTCTTTGAATGTTATGCATATGAAGCGAGATGAACCATTTTGAGTTGAATACTCTCTGTCGATATTAATAATAATAAGTAAGACACAAAACATTACGGTGAGTGAAATAGTTCCCATCTGATGGGAAAAGAAGATGGATGTATTTGGTAACATTTCCTTGCACCTTTGAATTATTCTTGGATATCTATAAATTCCATCCTTAAAAATATCATGAGATGAAAGACATCAAATTGTGATGAATCCCTTTGAATGTTACACTATGAAGCAAATGAACCCTTTTATTTGAATACTCTTAGTCAATACTAATAAGAATGGGTAAGACATAGAACATTACATTGATGAATGGGCAAGCCTAAACCACGAGCCCTAAACCCTTAGCCTTAAACCCTAGACCCTAAACCCTAAACCCTAAACCCTAAACCATGAGCCTTAAACCCTAAACCCTAAACCTTGTGCTCCACACCCGAACCTTCACCCTTGAAACCTTAAACCTTAAACCTTAATCCCTAAACCATAAACCCTAAACCTTAAACCCTAAACCTTAAACCTTAAACCTTGAGCCTTAAACCCTAAACCCTAACCCCTAAACCCTAAACTCTAAACCCTAGACCTTAAACCCTAAACCCTAAAACCTAAACCCTAAAATCTAAACCATAAACCATGAGCCCTAAACCCTAAACTATAAACCATAAACCCTCAACCCTAAACTATACACCCTAAACCATAAACCTTAATCCTAAGCTCTAAACCCTAACCCTTTATGATAACCATATCTTGACTATGTCATTGTACTCAAATCTCTTTAAAGAACAAGCTAAAATGAGCTAGTCATGCCATCGAGGTATCCAAGACCATCATGTGTGAAGTATTAAGGCATCATCTATCTCCCGAGATACATATGAGAAAAGACACATGATAATCTTGAATTTGATTCCATGAAAGGATGATTTTAGAGCCAAGAAAGGTGAAGGGATGATCTTTATATGGAGCACCATGTTTTTAAGAAGGAGCAATCATCTAAGTTCACTTGGTACTATTTATACAAACTCACTAAAAATCTAGTTGTGTGATCATACCTTAAGAAGGAGGTGCATTAAAATCACCTCATTTTTTTCAATAGGATGGGAATCCCATTCAGGGAGCAATCCTCTATCTACAAAGTGAGGATCTCATTTTAGTAAGAAGTAGACAAACATCATAGAGCTGATTCATGGTTACTAAAGTGAATTATGGACCAAATTTCAAAATTAGTACCAATTCAAGTAGTGGTAAGGCCAAAATTCAATCCAAAAGGTCAAAAAAACCTACAAAATGACTATATGTTTTCGTAAAACAAAGACCGACTACAATATATATGGCCTGAAATTTTTAGGTCATTATTGAAATTATAAAAATGAGTAAGTACTGACAGATTAGATTTTGAAAAACTATCTTTTAGATTATAATTGTCAGAACTACGTGACCGCTTCCATAGTAGAATGACCTATCTTCTTATATTTACTAAAATAAATTTAAAGTATAAGAAATAATAAAAGTATAATGAAATAATAAAAGAAATATTTTATTATTTCTTTATACTTTTATTATTTCTTATACTTAACATTTATTTTAATAAATATGGCTCCTTTAGGCCCTCCTAAACTTCATATAGCTAAAACCACTAGAAACATGTACGCGTCTCAAGTTCGTGAATTTCGAGCCTAGGAAAATATAACACGATCGTGTTATTGCAAAATGCGATCACGTTTTGTTCATTTTCAGTTTTTGTCCACTTTTAGCCCCCAGATTAGTGCACTTTACCTAAGGTGAATTTTTTTCCCTCATGTCCCTATCCCAAGGGGATGGAGGGGATAAAAATGCACCCTACTCTATCCACGGATTTGGTTTCTCATATGATCAAGTTTTAAGCTCATGATGCTTTAAGTAAGCCTTTCCTCACTTCCCCTACACGGAATCATGTAGTGCCACTTGTGAAGCCCACATGAGGGCACCTTTTTCTATCCCACTGTCCATATCCTAACGGTATAGGGGACAATAAAATGTTCCACACTACAACCCCTGTCATGATTCTCCATGTGACCGGTCTCAACCCTAGGTTCTTATAAAAGTTGATTTTCCTCCTTCCCTCATCGAGAAATCATGCAGTGCCACTTGTCAAGTTCACATGAGGGAAAAATGGGACAAGAAAATGTTCCCTATACTAAGAAGTTTGAAAACCTAAAAATAAACTAATTTTTGTAATTTCTACTACCCGCTTCTACCTCATTCGAACACCAAAAAGCATTGTCGGAAGCTTTAAAAACATAAAATAACTTCTACCCACCTCATTTTTTCACCAGACCTCCATGGTTGTTGAGAAAGAACCTCCAAAACTTGAATTTTTACTATAAACTTTGTCAAAAATTCTCCGATATTCATAGCTGCGAAAACCATGAAAATCGGATCTTTCAAACTTGTAAGTGGATTCAAATGAAATGTTCTTAGTAGCTCTTCATCCTAGGCACCTTTAAGAAGGTTGAATAAAAAAGTATATGATGCCCTAAATTTTTAATGGGAACAAACCCTAGTTTCATTCCTAGAAGGTGCTTTTTTAGTTTCCAAGAGTTTTAGGGTGGTGAAACACGGTGAAATTTGGAACACGAGATCATAATGAGGAGTTGAATTCAAAATTAATGTTGGGAAAATTACAAACGGAGGCAAAAATGACTACTTACTAACCACATGCTAAAAATAGTAAGTCCTTAAAATTTTATGTTATGATCATTCAACTCATTTGGAAATAGTGCAAAACAACAAACAAGGTAAAATTGACAATTTTCCCAAAAAGGCAACTCGCTAAGACTAAAAGGGAAAATCATCATAAATGGAGTTTAATTAAGTATTCCATAGGATTTAGAAGTTTAAATTTGATCAAAACAAGTTAAATATCCCAAAATAACATGTCCTAGTCACTCACTACTAAATAGAAAGTCTATATTTTGGATGCAAAAAGTTCAGATTGGCTATGATTTCATTCATCTCGCTGATTTTGACATCTCCATAGGGTGGTAATGTGTTTACATAGCTCAAAAAAGGAAATTCATCTTTCACAGGAAGGTCTTGAAGCAACACTGATTGGGTAATTATGCATGGGAGCAAGACAGAGCATCATGGGCAAGGCACAACGAGGTAAAATCTAAGGATATTGTGCGAGATAGAAGAGATTCGAAAAGGGTCAAGAGCTTGATTGAAATTCAAGCTAATTGGGTCATCATAACTCATCAATCAGGTTAGATCCATCCAAATCTCTCATGTGAGATGGTTGATTTGAGCTCAATGAATCGGGAGAGCTAGTTGGGTGAGATGAGTGAGTTGAGTTGAGCTCGACAAGTTGGTCAAGGTGAGCGAGTTGAGTGAGCTCAGTGAGTTATCCAAGGTGAGTTGGTTGATGTAAATTATTTCAAGTAGGATCTATCAAGCATGAGTTTTCAAAAGTGAGGGTAATGAGAAAAGAACACAAAGTAATTTCATATTCTAGGAAAGATCGGCAAGATGGGAAAAGTCTATTAAAGATCTCATAAAGCTTCTGTAGTCAAGTATGAGTGATTCATTGTAGCATTCATCTCTTCAAGGGAATCTAGGTATGTATTCCCTGATGGTGGAGCTTCCCCATAATGAATAAGAAGTGATTTTACATCAAGGTCCTAAAAGTGCTTCACAAGCAAACAACATTGTGTCAAACTCTCAAGAGCTATTCCCATGGATTCCCAAAATGCTCGAATGCAAGCCAAGAACATGCAATTAGCTACCATGATCAACCTCAGAGATATCTCAAGAACTTTGAAATCCAAGTGAAAAAAGAAGGCCCAGACAACATCGTGCTTCTTTAGTGGCACCTCAGGTAACCAATATGTTGAAGTTATTAGGCATGGGAATGAAAATCTTATTGAGGAGATGACTCCATCAGACTATCGTTCATTTTTATCTCATTGGGTCAATATTTTCATGAGGGTGATTCTCATCTATTCAAGGAATCCTCTTCCCACCTCCTTGTTCGGATGAATAATACAAGTAAAAAAATTGTGCAATTGGAGGAACAAGTAAAAGCTCTTAGTGCTTGCATTCAACCCTTCTTAGAACTTGATTCAACATCTTCTCTTCTAGCAGAAGACATTCCTATAATTAGTAGTGTTGATCCTAAGGTGATCAAGAGATCACAAGGTTACATGATGCAAGGGAATGCTAACGAAAAGTGGATTGAGAAAATCATCAAGCAAGGAAAGGCATTGTTTCCGAAGTCATCTCTCTCATCAAGTACATTCTTACAACTCTATCAAAATTAAAAAAAGAAAAAGAGGGATTATAAAATAGGTAATTCACTTGGATGAGGTGTTCCCACTAGTGTCTGAGATGAGCTCCTTCGAATCTCACACTCTCGTGAGCAATAATGTGTTTACATCAGTTGTTGAGAACTTGTCTCAAGTTTGGATCTGCATCATGGATGTGAGATATGGAATGCTCAAAGATGCCATCTATTAATTGGAATCTTGTGGACAACATGCTTTGAGATCTTAAATGAGGTCTACAACTATGTTCAGAAACTTGAGTTCCCTCCACTCACAAAGAAATCATCATCGGAAGAACTCATTGATTTCCTTTCAGGAGTTGGTCAAGAAAGTGCTAGGTAACTCTATCTCCTTCAACTAAGATGTATTAGAGCTTATTGTCAACATTAGGGGCTCCATTTTCACAATCCCCCAAAGGATCATAAAAGATGGATCATCAATGAAAGAAGATGGCTAAGTGATGTTCTGGGGCAGGATTAAAGTGTTGAGTTTTGTTTACAATCCAAAGGCAAACAAGTTGACATGAATAGCTTAATTCAACAAGAAATTCAAAGAACAAGAGCCCGTTATGGAAACTCCTCGTTAGGAATCATGAATCAAAAATTCTTTATCAAAAGGAATTTCTTCATCAAATATGTCAACCCCTTCCTCCTTCTTTCTTTCTCCCTCTTTCTTCTCTCTCTCTTCTAATTCTTCTTTGTGATTAACTAAAATGTGGATTTTATTAAGTTAATCAAACTAGGAACATCAATAAATAAATGTAATAAATAAATATAGAAATTGACCTAAACAACTAAGGAACTAGAAATATAAACCCTAATATGCCAAAAAGATCTAGAAAGAGCTTAGATGATTGGGAGGCTGATCCAAATCGTGTCGTCAAGTAAATAGAATATTCTATAAGTAGGAACAAACATGTATAAATCCAAAAAAGGAAAAATCGAAAGCAATATGAGTGGACTAAGGTGCAGGAGAGGATCGGGGCACTGTGGGTGCCCTAGTTTGAGATAAATTACTGTGAAAAAGATTTGTAAACCTCCTCTGAGGTGTCACTAAGTGATCATCTCGTGTTCACTTCTAGTCATAAGGACTTTATTGAAAACAAGACTGTAAAACCTCGAAAAAAGCATCAAACCCTAAAAATAAAAATGCAAATGAAGGGATACTAATCTCGGACTGTTGGTTGTCAAATAAGGACTTTATTGAAAAGAGCAGCGTGGGGCAAAAACTCTTTGATGGGAGAGGTTCCCTTATTTAAAGGCAAAAACCTATTTACAAATGTACAATGTTTAGTTTTAATGAGGAACTTTGATATCATGAAAGTGTTTGATATAACAGATCATCAATACAAAAGGATAGAAGAATTAAGGAATGGGAGGAGGTAGAATAACACTTCTCAGGAAATATAGATAACAAAATAATTCCTTACACATGCCAGAATGGAATCATATAGAACATAATCATTTGCATTAAAACCACAGGATGTTATTTCATAGACACAAAGTTCAGAGATGACATCCACAAGAATACAAAGCTTCTTGAAGTAAAATAGACTAATGATTCAATAAATTTTAACAGATAGAAATGAAAGAACAAGAATAGATGGAAACAGAAAGAGAGATCTTTTGTATTGATAGCTTTTACTCCTTTACACTTTCAAAAATAAACAGAGTTCCAACCCCTAAAAATGGCACATAGAGCCCATTATATAGCTTACAAATTGGTTACACTTGGTAACCATTTCTTTTAACTAAAATATTAATTAAGGAAGTGCTCAACACAATGTCCTTAATTAATTTACAATGAGCTTGATTCTAGGAAAAGAAGGAGACAAGGAGAAACTAGGAGAGAAAACATTCGCTTATTGTTGAGGAGGGCCCACCGACTTGAGAATCCATTTCCTGAATCTTTTCAATGCCTTCAGCTATCTCTCTGCCTCATGGGACTGATGTGTTGGTAGTGGCATGAGACCAAGTGCCTAGACATTTCTCCATGTTTTATCAAACTCGGTATGTTCCAAGTATTCTTTATTAGCCTCTTCAATGGCAGATTGAAGAGAGAAAATATCCTTTATCTTCTCTTTGGTAATCAATTCTTCTTTGAACAGGCCTTCTTTGACAAATGTCCTGAATTGAGTTTTAATCTCTTGAAGAGAGAAAGGAACACCTAAAGTTTCATCATGAAGATGACAATGAATATCCTTAAAGGCAGATGCCACACAAGTCTTGAAAGATTCTCCCTTCTGCCAACTATTTCTCAATTCTCCCAAGGCTTCTTCTAGAACTTTTATTTTCCATTCAACACTGAACACCCATGACCCTGACAAGTTGTCCTTGGCATCATCAAAAAAACTTTACTGGCCAACAATATCTTTTCATCAGCCTCTCCCATCAGGCGAAGATCTATGATGCAACTACTCCAAAGCTTCAAGTTCTTTGTCCATAGTTTTAATAGAGGAGGAGAGTTTTTGTTGCAGGTTAACCACCTTCTCATTGGCTTTGAAGGCCTCTTCAATGAAGTTCAAGCCTGCAATGGTCATGTCATCAACCATGGCTTCCATAGCCCTTCCATAAGTGGAATATTTGTGTATATCCTTGATACTTTGAACCTCATCCTGACTGAGAATCATAGGAGGTGGGAGGGCAGCCAATGGAGTAGGATCCAAAACCTTATCTTTAGCCAATAATGACTTGATGAAGTTGGAAAGAACTTGATTTTGTTCTTCCAACTATTCTATAGTTTGTTTACCCTTTTCCACTCTCTCAATAACCTTGGTGATTGTTTCTTGGAGGTTATGTACCTCACTCTCAGGAGTAGATTCTCCCATGGGAATTCTAGAAAGTTCCAGGTCAGAGGCTGATAGATCCTGCTCTACCTTATCCACCTTAGGCTTTGCAACCTCTAGAAATTGTTGGCCTTGAGCATCTGTCACTATTCTTGAAGTTGTTTTAGCTCTCTTTGTTGGAGGAGGAGGAGTAGTGCCTAACAAAGCTGCCACAACATCAAAATTGGGCCCTGCCAAATGGGAAGAAGGTTTTCTCTTCTTGCTATCAACCAAGGGTTGACCCATGCAAAAGTAGAAGAAGAAGAAGAAGGGACAAGAGGTCCAAGAGCAAGTGAACCCATGGCACTTAAAGTATTCACCATTGTTGCTTCTAGCAAAGAGGTGAGTGAGGCATCTGGAGCTTCTTGTGCAGAGGAATCTGTGGTACTAGGAGGTTTAGTGCTAGGCACCTCCTTCTCATCTTCTACTGTAACTTCTGAAGTTCCTGTAGGGTTTGGTACTTCACCATCATCACTTTCACTGAGAACAATAATGTTCTCTAGCCCTGAAGGTAATCCTAAATGCTCTAGAAGGGGTTCTTCCTCAATTGGCTCTTGTTTAACCTCTTTTATCTTCTTTTGGTACACTTGAGTAGAAGAAGAGGGAGTAGATGATTCAGGTTCTTTAGTTGAGGAAGAAGGAGGGGCTTGTACAGGTACTCTGTGTGGGTGTATGTGTTTCCTTCCTAGGTGTTGAAGTATCTCTGGAAGAAGATCCACTTTGATTCTTCCTAAGCTCTCGAACCTTTCTATCAAACCAAACCTTGGTTCTTACAAGGACAGGGGCCAAAATCTCAACCAAGTCATCCTTCTCCTTCTTGTACCAATCTAGATCTTCCAAAGGAGTATGTTTGATTAATGTCTCATATTCAAAAGACAACAAGTCTGCATCATCATCCTGGAACCCTTCAAGAATTTGATAGAGATTGAGCTCTTTAATCAGTTGCAGAGAGAATATGCCATAGTGCCTCTCCACCTTGCTTCAAAATCATCTTACACAATCAACCCAGTAGTCCTCAGTATCTGGTCTGTGATGATAATTTATTCTAAGGTTCTATTCAATGAACTTCTTCAAATCAAAACAAGTCCTAGGCCTGAAAAAGTGGACAGTGATGGGAGCAAGGGCCCTTTCTATATTTTGGGCATCCAAGGCTATTTTATAGGTATAAGTTTCCCAAAGAAATAGGGAAGTGTAGACCAGAGATTTTCTTGTCCCTACAGGTTCTATGCAATTTATCCAATTGCCTACACACTTCAATTAGAGCCATCTTGTCATTACAAAACATGGGGAGCTTGAGAGGTGTGTTTTCATAACCAGCCAACCTGATATATGAAAACCTCCTGAACTGAATGAAGAAAGCTCCATACTTAGCTATCAGGTTCATGGCTTCATCAGAAAATCTCCTGGCAGTATCACCTTCTAAGAGCCTCACAATATACATGGTAAAGGCATCATTAACCCTCTTAAAGTTGTGGTTGCTAGTTTTAAGGGTGAATTGAGGGCAGTATGCATAAATGGGCTCATCCTTCTGGCCCTCCATGTATGTGAATCCAAACCACTACCGGGATGCTGCTAGGGAATACATGAGATAAGAAGTCATATAGAACTTCTTAGTCTTACTGCACATTGGACAATTGCTCGGTCAAATTCATGCAAATGATTTCTGCCCAATTTATGTTTTGACTACCTTCGCAAATGATGTTGATGAGAGGGCACATCCAAAAGTGAAATTCATTGGTAGAGGGAAATCCCATGACACGAGCTAGCAAAATGATGAAATCAGACAACTCTTCATTGAAATCAGCCCTAAATAATGCCTTGGAAAGTCGGGATGCTCCCTTCTTAGGGTTCTTCAACCATGATTTTTCTATCCTTCCTTATATTTATCATTATCCTACTCGAATAGGGTCTGAGCTTGAGCCTGAGTGATAATGATGGAGTCTTCAGTCTCTGGAATGCGTAGGGTGGTAGAAATGGTAGCAACATCTAGTTTGGCAATCAGCTCCCCATGCACATTAGACAATTCTTTGGTGTCCGAGTTAAAATGAGCTCCACAGGTGAGCACGGTGTCAGCACATTGTATGAGATAGGGAAACCCACCGCATAAGCAAGACCGTTGTCATTGATCATTTGTGCCATGGGGGAAGGATTAGGGCTAGTCAATCTATTCCAAAAATTCCCAAAATCCAAGTGTCGAACCTCACTATCCCCGATATTGGGAACAGAGGTCTCAAGGGGTGATACATGTTCTTGGCCTTGGAATTTGATCTTCATGTTTGCAATATACAGAGGAAAAACCTTCAAGGATGAATTCACAATGAAAAATGCAAAGGGAGCAGAGCACGAGCAAATGACCTTAATTGCAGGATTCGAGCAAATGATGGCAAGTGAGCAATGTGTCAAATGCATAGAGAATAGTCCCATTAAATAGCCATTTAGGAGAGAGAAGGTCATTAAATGCACATTAAATTCATATTACACCGACTTAAAAAGATAAGAATCGGGAAGAGGGAAAAAATGGCCCGGATGGTCTTTGGTACATTTGGGACATGAGGGATGTGAAGATGTGATCCGACCGACGCGTGCGAGTGATATAGGTAATGAGGGCCAAATGAGCATGGGTGGTCCAAAACTTGGAAATGAGGGAGGGACGTGAAAGAGCATTTGGCGATGATGCGTGATGTGGGAAAAGTGGGGACAAAAGGCATACACCTTTTGGGACAAATGGGACAAAAGTATGTGAAGGACCGATGTGGGTGATGTGGGTGATCGAGGAACAGAAAGCCCGAGCGAACTTGGGACAAATGGGCCAAAAGTTCGACATAACCGAAAGTTAAAGAATTTTTGGGAAATGTGGCCAATCGGGAACAAAAGGCCCAACAGAACTTGGGACATGAGGGACAAAAATGTCTGATAGACCCACAAATCACCAAAATAACTCAAAAAATGTGAATTTTTACTATCTCCTCAACTTTTCACTTCACTAGAACATCACTAAAGGGTGTCAATTCAAAATTTTCAATTTTTGACTTTCAAAAGAGGGGAAATTTTGAGAGGACAATAGCTAGCTCTTTCTGGGGATGACTTGGCTAGATCAGAAGAATGAGACAAGGCAAGAACTCTAGAAAACCTAGGGGAAGAAGACCAGTGCCTTATCCATTGGGCCACAGAGTCAAAAGGCAAACCAATACAAAAGAAAACACACAAACAAGAAAACACACACAAAAAGAAGAAATAGGAGAAGTAAACACACACTATACATAATATACAAAGAGACTTCCTATTCACCTAGGACTTGAACAATTTTAGGTACTGCCCACTATAAGGAAGTGGGAGAGAGGAACCATCCATGTAATCAAGATAGAAAGAATTTTCACCAGCAAAATGCCTGATTTTGAAAGGACCGAGCCAAAGAGAATCAAACTTACCATGGCTTCCTCGAGGCTCATGTCTTTTATCCCACAACAAAACAATGTCTCCAACTTGAAAATTTTGGACTTAGCCTTCTTATCAAACAAATATTTTACCTTCTTGGTGGGTAGATATTCTGTCAACAACCTGCAACCTGTCTTCATTCAACTTATGAAGATACATGATCCTTTTGTCTAAAGAATCATTAAAACTAGTGTCTTCAATGGCCTTCATTAAGTACAAAGCTGGTAGCTCCCACTATCATGGTAATTGGGCTTCCACACCATACACCACTTGAAAAGGGGACATCCCAATAGCTCTTTTAGGTGTAATCCTATCTGCCCAAAGAGCATCATAGAGTTTCTTGTGCCAGTTCCTCTGAGATTCATTAACCAGTTTCCTTACTATAGCCACCAAATTCTTGTTTGTTGATTCTACTTGTCCATTCCCTTGAGGATAGTAATATGAAGAGTGAGCAAGGGAAATGCCATATCCATAACAGAAATCCATCATCTCAGCAGAAGAAAAATTTGAAGCATTATCAGTCACAATCTTGTTTGGCACTCCAAACCTTACCAAGATGTTTTCTTTGATAAAATTACATACCACTTTAGAAGTGGTACTTTTACTGGAATGGCTTCTACCCATTTAGTGAAATAATCTGTGGTAGTCAATACATGAGTATGTCCTGCACTTGAAGATGGGTTGAGTGTTCCAATGAAATCTAAACCCCATTGTTGAAAGGGCTCTTCAATTACAACTAGTTTAAGTGGCAAGGAAAGCCAACTTGGGTCTTCCCACAAAAGTTTGACAAGCTTCACATTTATCAACCCATTTTGATGCATCTTTAAACAAAGTAGGCCAATAGTATCCAACACAAAGAATCTTGTGAGTAGTAACAATAGATGAGTAATGACCTCCACATGCTTGATCATGGAAAGTTGAGAAAAGCTTCTTTTGTTGTTCTTTGTCAACGCATTTTAGAAATCTTCCATCCACTCCACGTTTGAACAAAGCATTCTCCCACAACACGTATTGTGTTGATCTTAGCTTGATAGCTCTCTTCTCTTTGGTAGTCAAGTGAGAGGGACACTCCCCATAGGTGAGAAAATGAGTGATATCAGCATACCATTCATCTGTCAAGTTGAGAAAAAGAACAATAGGAACATCAACCTCATCCTTAGGTAATTCATGACCAGCTCCTTCAGCAATGAGTTCACACAAGCCTTTACCCCGAACAAGTTTGGTTGGTCTGATGTCAATATCATATTCTTGAACCTTTTCTACCCAGTTCCCTCTCTTAGTTCCAAATTCTTGTTGTGTAAGGATAGACTTGATGGTTGTATCTGCACAAGCACCACAAAGTGGGAGTTAAGAATATAAAATCGAAACTGCTTGACAACTTTAACCACTACAAAAGCATGTTTCTCCATCATGGTGTACTTTAACTCATGATTTTTAAGAATGTAGCTCATGAATGCAATTGGGAGCTCATGATCATCAGAATTTTTGGGTCAATACAGTAGCTAGGGTGCTTTCTGTGGCATAGCAATAAATAATAAAATCTTTACTAAAATTTGGACATGCCAAGATAGGAGTCCTAGCAATAGCCTTTTTAATACCTTCAAATGCCTCCTTCCCTTCAGAGGACCAGCCAAACATTTGTTTCCCTTTCATCATTTGGGAGATATTCAAAGTTAGCTCTATAAAATCAGGAATGAATCTTCTCAGAAGTTGATCTTACCAAAGAAAGAATGCACTCCCTTCTTACTTGTGGGAAGAGGAATCTGCTGAATAGCTTGAACTCATTCAGGATCGATTTTGATTCCATCTTTAGAGACAACATGCCCCAAAATTTACCCTCCGTGACACAAAAGATAGATTTCTTGGGATTCAAAGAGATCCCATGTTCTCTACACTTCAAGAGAACTATTTCCAGATGTTGAAAATGATCTGCTCTAGTTTTGGAAAACACAGTCAGGTCATCTAGATATACAACAATACATTTTCCTTTTAGGCTTCCAAAAGCCAAGTCCATAGCCCTTTGAAAAGTGGCACCGGCATTAATGAGTCCAAAAGGCATCCTCTTGTAGGAAAAAGTACCCTGGGGGTGGTGAAGGCAGTCTTGTGTTGATCTGTGGTATTAACTTCCACTTGATTATATCCTAAGAAGCCATCAAGCATGGACAACATTTCAGACCCCGTAATAGCTTGCAAAACTTGATCCATCATGGGCAGAGGATAGTTGTCCTTCAAAGAAGCCTGATTCAGATTCCTAAAGTCAACACAGATATACGAATCTCACCATTTTTCTTCCTGACAGGTACAATGTTGGCAATCCATGTCGAATGGTGAATGGGGAAGATAATTTTGGCTTTCAATAATTTTTTTATTTCCTGAAAAATGGTGTCAGCAATCTTTGGATTGTATTGCCTTTGCTTTTGCTTAAAAGGTTTAATCCTAGGTTTGAGAGGAATGAAATGTTGCATTTCTTTGGGCTGGAAAGCTTTTAGATCATCATAAGAATAAGCAAGTACATCACTATACCTCTTCAAAAGATTTACTACCTTCTTCTTTTCTTCTTGAGTACAACACTTTCCAACGTTCACCATTTTGGGGTCAGTAGAGCTCCCGATGTTAATCTTTTCATACTCAACAGATTGTTGCACTCCTGTAGAAGCTTTAGACTTAACATACCTGTCATGTTTATCAAACAATTCCTCCAAACTCACCAGCCCTTTAGGAATTTTGTTACCTTTGAGTTTGATGCACCCATCTTGATCTGTCTCTTCTTTGACACCCTCCTCATGGGAAGATACACTCTCACGAGGCAAATTGTCACTTCCTTCAAAGTACAATTGTTCAAAGTTATCCCTGAGCTCCAAGAAAGAAAGAAAATGTTGATCATCATTGAAAACTTTCCAGTTACTTGCATTATCAGGCACACTTGGCCTATGGATCATTTCAATGGTGAATTTATCTTGAGAGAAATCAGGTGAGGTATCAACAATGATCCTGAGACAGCTAGTGAATCAGCCCTAGTGTTCTTTTCTCTGGGACTGCTTGATAGAAAAGGCATCAAGAAATTCAATAGAATCCCAAACTAGATTCCTATAATGCTTCAACCTTCTATTCTTTACTTGAAAAAGGTTTCTGACTTGTTTAACAACTAGTTTTGCATCTCCACGAGCCAGAAGATTCTTCACACCTTTTTCTTTTTCCACATTAAGTCCAAGGATGAGGGCTTCATACTCTATTGTATTATTGGTATTTTCAAACTGTAGTTTGAATGAGAAAGGATGAACTTTTCCCTCAGGAGATATCAACACCACGCCAACTCCAGAACTAGTTGAGGAGTAGCTTCCATCAAATTCTAGATTCCAAACACCATTAGGATCATGAAGTACTTCTTTGGGAAGTTTAGTTTCTCCGAGACATAATCATATAGTTACCATGTCCAATATCTTCATAGAGTATTTGTGCTTTGGGATCATCCGTCTTTTGCACAATATACTTGGATTGCTTCTCGGAAACAACTTCTTCATTTTTCCATTGACTGGTATAAGGGCATGTGACCAATCCATTTGAATCTCTCCTCCGACATCTTTACAAAAATTCCTACTTAACAACATACCATATGAAGGAGGGATATATGCTACCAGAATAGTAGCCAAAACCTTTTTCTCAGGTAAGGCAACAAAAGCTACCTGTGCATCTTTAATCCTTCCCACCAAAGGCACCTCCCTACTCTCCATAGAATAACATGAACCAATAGTGCATGTGAGGGTGAGACCCAAAGCATGAGCCACTTTGGTAGGCATTACATTATCTAATGCTCCTGAATCTATGACATAGTTGCTAAGTTTATGGCCTGCTATAAGAAGAGTCACATAAAAAGGTTTGATTTTCTCATTAGATGTGGTGACTGTAGCCACAAGATTTGGTTGGGGTGTGGAGGATGGAGTAGGTAAAAGGCCTTTAGAGGTAGTTTTGGAATGGGAATTGATAAAGTGGATCATTTTGGCAAAGGCTTTAGGGTGGGTTTGATAATACTCAGCCTCTGAAATTTGAACTTTTGTTTTCTTAAGATGGTCAATGATATCAAAAGATCCAGAGATGGATGGGAATCATCACTAGGAATTTTAGGCTTATCAAGTTTAGGAGCTAGAGAAAAAGAAGTTTTAGAAGTAGAAATAGGAGAAGGATTATTAGTGCCGACCTTTTGTGTGGATGTAGTGGGAATAGGAGATCCTCTTCTTGCCACAACTGGGATAGTTGTGGAATACTCTTTAGCTTTCTTGATGGGCTGCATCACTTTTTCCTTCTTATTGGTCTATTCTTGTGTCATAACAACATATGACTCGCTATTCATATCTGCTACTACTTCATCATAATCATCTTCTTCATCAACACCCTCAGTAGTGAGAAAATTGACTTGAGATCCATCAAGTTCCTCCAATTCCTCTTCAGCTTCTTCTCCAGATTCTTCAAATTCTTCATTAGTTTCTTCCTCAGGTTCCTCAACTTCACAAGTTGCATTGATAGGGACCTTGATGGGTGGTCCCTCGATTTCCAACCTTGTCTGAGAAGAGGGAAAATGGTTCTTGGGTGGAAGTTCCTTCTTGGGACATCTTGATAAGGAGCATGTTGAGCCAATTATTTCTTGATAGCAATGAGGTCATTGGCAGTTTTTGTACTAAGGGATCTACGTTAGCTCCAGAGTTTGAAGAAGAAGAAACAGATGCTTTAGACTTGGAAGGATCTCTTTTCAACTTGCCAGACATGATCAGGTCATCCTCAACACTAACAGCTAATCTTTGATCCTCATCCAATGTTGCAAGATTATCTCTCCTCAATGCATAGCTTACCTCAAGAAATTGAGCATTTAGGAAAAAACATTTTTGAATCTGGTCCATGGGTCGGGTGTCCAAGTGGGATCTTATTAATCAACTTATTGAACCTAGCCACAAACTCTCTCATAGGCTCTTGTGGTTCTTTCTTGATTTGAGAAATCTGTGCTAGCAGAGCATGCACATCTTCTATGGGTTTAAAACGGTTCTCAAAACTTGTCCTCATAGTAGTCCAATTGGTAATGGCCCCAGCAGGAAGGTGATAGAACCAATCTGCTGCATTATCTTGCAAAGTCTCTACAAAAAGCCTCACCGAGACATCTTCATGCTCAACACCAAGGACTCCACATGCAACTATGAAGGCTGCAATATGTTCATCTAGGTGCACTTTACCATCACCTTTGAACTTGGGAAAGTTCTTTTTGTTACCCCTGGGTAACTCATGCAAAGGCTGAGGAAGGGCAAGAGGCCCAACACGATGGCCCCAAGGTAATGGAACTACCATCCTTGGAAACACTGCTTGAAGGGGAACTGAAACACCAACAAGAATTAAAGCACGAAGATTAGGGCTAAGTTGCTCTTGAGGGATACTACTCCCAAGAGTTCTATCTTCAACAGGGGTGTGCTTGTGGAATGAGCTCTTCTATTTCTTCTTGTTGAAGGAAGAGGAAAACCTTGCTGCTCTAGGAGATGAAACTAAGAATCTTCAATACCAAGGGCTCTCCTACCATGAGTAAATCTTAGAGTCGCAGATCAAAGAATGATCAAGAAATTGTTCATAAACTGGAATCCATAAAAATGAATCCCAAATGAGTCACCAAAAACTGTTGGTTGTCAAATAAGGACTTTATTGAAAAAAAATTGGGGAGAAAGTCCCTCCTCTTTGATGGGAGAGGTTCCCTTATTTAAAGGCAAAAACCTATTTACAAATGTACAATGTTTAGTTTTAATGAGGAACTCTGATATCATGAAAGTGTTTGATATAACAGATCATCAATACAAAAGGATAGAAGAATTAAGGAATGGGAGGAGGTAGAATAACACTTCTCAGGAAATATAGATAACAAAATAATTCCTTACGCATGCCAAAATGGAATCATATAGAACAAAATCATTTGCATTAAAACCACAAGATGTTATTTCATAGACACAAAGTTCCAGAGATGACATCCACAAGAATACAAAGCTTCTTGAAGTAAAACAGACTAATGATTCAATATTTTAATAGATAGAAATGAAAGAACAAGAACATATGGAAACAGAAAGAGAGATCTTCTTGTATTGATAGCTTTTACTCCTTTACACTTTCAAAAAATAAACAGAGTTCCAGCCCTGAAAATGGCACATAGAGCCCATTATATAGCTTACAAATTGGTTACACTTGGTAACCATTTCTTTTAACTAAAATATTAATTAAGGAAGTGCTCAACACAATGTCCTTAATTAATTTACAATGAGCTTGATTCTAGAAAAAGAAGGAGACAAGGAGAAACTAAGAGAGAAAACATTTGCTTATTGTTGAGGAGGGCCCACCGACTTGAGAATCATTGTTTCGAATCTTTTAATGCCTCAGCTATCTCCCTGCCTCATGGGACTGATGTGTTGGTAGTGGTGTGAGACCAAGTGCCTAGACATTTCTCCATGTTTTTATCAAACTTGGTATGTTCCAGGTATTCTTTATTAGCCTCTTCAATGGCAGATTGAAGAGAGAAAATATCCTTTATCTTCTCTTTGGTAATCAATTCTTCTTTGAACAAGCCTTCTTTGACAAATGTCCTGAACTGAGTTTTAATCTCTTGAAGAGAGAAAGGAACACCTGAAGTTTCATCATGAAGATGACAATGAATATCCTTAAAGGCAGATGCCACACAAGTCTTGAAAGATTCTCCCTTCTGCCAACTATTTCTCAATTCTCCCAAGGCTTCTTCCAGAACTTTTATTTTCCATTCAACACTGAACACCCATGACCCTGACAAGTTATCCTTGGCATCATCAAAAACTTTACTGGCCAACAATATCTTTTCATCAGCCTCTCCCATCAGGTGAAGATCTATGATGCAACTACTCCAAAGCTTCAGTTCTTTGTCCATAGTTTTAATAGAGGAGGAGAGTTTTTGTTGTAGGTTGACCACCTTCTCATTGGCTTTGAAGGCCTCTTCAATGAAGTTCAAGCCTGCAATGGTCATGTCATCAACCATGGCTTCCATAGCCCTTCCATAAGTGGAATATCTGTGTATATCCTTGATACTCTGAACCTCATCCTGACTAAGAATCATAGGAGGTGGGAGGGCAGCCAGTGGAGTAGGATCCAAAACCTTATCTTTAGCCAATAATGACTTGATGAAGTTGGAAAGAACTTGATTTTGTTCTTCCAACTATTCTATAGTTTGTTTACCCTTTTCCACTCTCTCAATAACCTTGGTGACTTTTTCTTGGAAGTTATGTACCTCACTGTCAGGAGTAGATTCTCCCATGGGAATTCTAGAAATTTCGAGGTTAGAGGCTGATAGATCATGCTCTACCTTATCCACCTTAGGCTTTGCAATCTCCAGAAATTGTTGGCCTTGAGCATCTGTCATTATCCTTGAAGTTGTTTTAGCTCTCTTTGCCGGAGGAGGAGGAGTAGTGCTTAACAAAGCTGCCACAACATCAAAATTGGGCCCTGCCAAATGGGAAGAAGGTTTTCTCTTCCTGTTATCAACCAAGGGTTGCACCCATGCAAAAGTAGAAGAAGAAGAAGAAGAAGGGACAAGAGGTCCAAGAGCAAGTGAACCCATGGCACTTAAAGTATTCACCCGTTGCTTCCAAAAAGAGGTGAGTGAGGCATCCTGGAGCTTCTTGTGTAGAGGAATATGTGGTACTAGGAGGTTCAAGTGCTAGGCACCTCCTTCTCATCTTCTACCGTGACTTTTGAAGTTCTGCAGGTTTGGTACTTCACCATCATCACTTTCACCGAGAACAATAATGTTTTCTAGCCCCGAAGGTAATCCCTGAATGCTCTGAAGGGGTTCTTCCTCAATTGGCTCTTGTTTAACCTCTTTTATCTTCTTTTGGTACACTTGAGTAGAAGAAGAGGGAGTGGATGATTCAGGTTCTTTAGTTGAGAAGAAGGAGGGGTTTCAGTATAGGTACTCTATGCTTGGGTGTATGTGTTTCCTTCCTAGGTGTTGAAGTATCTATGGAAGAAGATCCACTTTGATTCTTTCCTAAGCTCTCGAACCTTCTCATCAAACCAAACCTTGGTTCTTACAAGGACAGGGGCCAAAATCTCAACCAAGTCATCCTTCTCCTTCTTGTACCAATCCAAATCTTCCAAAGGAGTATGTTTGATTAATGTCTCATATTCAAAAGACAACAAGTCTACATCATCATCCTAGAGCCCTTTAGGAATTTGATAGAGATTGAACTCTTTAATCAATTATAGAGAGAATCTGCCATAGTGCCTCCGCCTTGCTTCAAAATCATCTGCACAATCGGCCCAGTAGTCCTCAGTATCTGGTCTATGATGATAATTTATTTTGAGGTTCTGCTCAATGAACTTCTTCAAATCAAAACAAGTCCTAGGCTTGAAAAAGTGGACAAGTGATGGGAGCAAGGGCCCTTTCTATATTTTGGGCATCCAAGGCTATTTTGCAGGTATAATTTCCCAAAGAAATAGGGAAGTGCAGACAGAGATTTTTTTGTCCTACAGTGTTCTATGCAATTTATCCAATTGCCTGCACACTTCAATTAGAGCCATCTTGTCATTACAAAACATGGGGAGCTTGAGAGGTGTGTTTTCATAACCAGCCAACCTGATATATGAAAACCTCCTGAATTGAATGAAGAAAGCTCCATACTTAGCTATCAGGTTCATGGCTTCATCAGAAAATCTCCTGGCAGTATCACCTTCTAAGAGCCTCACAATATACATGGTAAAGGCATCATTAACTCTTCTAAAGTTGTGGTTGCTAGTTTCAAGGGTGAATTGAGGGCAGTATGCATAAATGGGCTCATCCTTCTGGCCCTCCATGTATGTGAATCCAAACCACTGTCGGGATGCTGCTAGGGAATACATGAGATAAGAAGTCATATAGAACTTCTTAGTCTGCTACACATTAGACAATTGCTTGGTCAAATTCATGCAAATGATTTCTGCCCAATTTATGTTTTGACTACCTTCGCAGATGATGTTGATGAGAGGGCACATCCAGAAGTGAAATTCATTGGTAGAGGGCAATCCCATGACACGAGCTAGAAAAATGATGAAATCAGACAACTCTTCATTGAAATCAGCCCTAAATAATGCTTGGAAAGTCGGGACACTCCCTTCTTAGGGTTCTTCAACCATGATTTTTCTATCCTTGCCTTATATTTATCACTTTCCTGCTCGAATAGGGTCTGAGCTTGAGCCTGAGTGATAATGATGGAGTCTTCAATCTCTCTGGAATCCGTAGGGTGACATAAATGGTAGCAACATCTAGTTTGGCAATCAGCTCCCCATGCACATTAGACAATTCTTTGGTGTCCAAGTTAAAATGAGCTCCATAGGTGAGCACGGTGTCGGCACATTGTACAGAAATAGGGAAACCCGCCGCATAAGCAAGACCACTGTCATTGATCATTTGTGCCATGGGGGAAGGATTAGGGCTAGTCAATCTGTTCCAAAAATCCCTAAAATCCAAGTGTCGAACCTCACTATCCCCGATATCGGGAACAAAGGTCTCAAGGGGTGATACATGTTCTTGGCCTTGGAATTTAATCTTCATGTTTGCAATGCACAGAGGAAAACCTTCAAGGATGAATTCACAATGAAAAATGCAAAGGGAGCAGGAGCATGAGCAAATGACCTTAATTGCAGGATTCGAGCAAATGATGGCAAGTGAGCAATGTGTCAAATGCATAGAGAATAGTCCCATTAAATAGCCATTTAGGAGAGAGAAGGTCATTAAATGTGCATTAAATTCATATTACACCGACTTAAAAAGATAAGAATTGGGAAGAGCGAAAAAATTGGCCCGGATGGTCTTTGGTACATTTGGGACATGAGGGACGTGAAGACGTGATCTGGCCGATGTGGGCGCAGCGATAATGTGGAAAATGCGGGCCAAATGAGAATGGGCGCATGATTTGGGGATAAAAGGACAAATGGGACAAAAGTATGCAAAGGACCCGATGCGGCCAATGTGGGCGATCAGGGAACAAAGAGCCGAGAAAACTTGGGACAAGCGGGCCAAAAAGTTCGACATAACCAAAAGTTAAAGAATTTCGGGAATGCAGCCGATCGGGAATAGAAGGCCCGGCATAACTTGGGACATGAGGGACAAAAATGTCCGACAAGACCCGCAAATCACCAAAATAATTCCAAAAAACACAAATTTTTACTATCTCCTCAACTTTTCACTTCACTAGAACATCACTAAAGGGTTTCAATTCAAAATTTTCAATTTTTTGACTTTCAAAAGAGGGGAAATTTTGAGAGGATCGACCACTAAAAATATGGAAATCCAAAACGACTAAAAAGTTCCCAAAAGATGTAGGTAAAGAAGGAAATGGATCGTGGTGCCCAAAAGGGACCAAGGCGCCAAAGTACGGGGTTGAGTGCCCCAATCGAGGTAGAATGACAAAAATGACAAAACGGATCGGGCGTGTATGTGATGAAGGTCGGCATTGAGGATAGAAAGAAAAGTAAAATGGCCAAAAGACGGGGGTTAATTAGTAATTTCTTCACTCAAAAACCATATGAATAGTAGTATGAGACCGGGACTAAATAATACCCAAAGTGCGTGATTTTGTGTCTATATTTTCCCTCACTTTATGTTGGTGAGTGGAACACTTAGTAACATAAATTAGATAGAGATGCGTACTTGATGTCCATGTAGAGTGATGTAGAAAGTGTGCCAAGGACTAGACAAAGTGTGGAGTGACAAAAAGATGGAGCATGGAGACTAAAGATGTAAAAGAGCAAAAAGTGACAAGAGGTAACTTAGGGAAGAAACACGTGTGTAATTGCCGATGTGTGTGATGAACCTGCATGTTAGTATGAGGTGTGTGCTGCCACAAAATGTTGTTGTTGTTGTTGACTGTTTGCTTCTCATATGGTTGCTCTGCAAGGAGAAGACAATTAAGTAGTCAAATGTACATGTATATATGTCAAAAACACATGTATATAGTAAAAAGCATGTAATGGAAATGAAAAATGTAAAAGGAACAAATACACTTGGTCCATGATGAGAGGAAAGGGTGTAGAAGAGGATATCCTATACTACAAGTTTTTTGGGAAATCTCATGCCACCTTGGCCAAAGAAGTGTAGGGAGAAAGTTGCATTATTCTCTAACTTCAGAATCGCTTCTTTGAAGATGTGTGAAGAGATCTTTCAGACGCCTGGTTTTTTGGGTGATCGACGCCAATGGTGAAGTAGTGTGTGTAGAGAGGAAATTTGTTATATCCTCTAACATGTAACTACTCCCCATAATGTTAAGGACAACCATGTCTTGTAAAATCCATCGTGTACATGGTTCGTAGGCTGGTTTGAACCCACTCATTGTATAACCCATAATGTTAAGGATGGAAACTGAACTAAACTATACCGGTAGAAAGCATTGTGTAGTATGTAAAACCCCAAATGATGCCCCCTCTTTGGGGGCGCATGCAATGTTGTAGATAGAATGATCCAACCCCAAAGAGGATGCACTGCCCGCATAAACTATGCCTTGCGGGGAAGGAAATGCACTTGGTAGAAACCAAGGCGCACACAAATAAGAGGCTAGCCAAAGACAAGTGTTAGTACAAAAAAACATGCATGTATAAGACAATGTGGAATCTACGAAAATGAAGTAGAAGCTACCAAACAAGGCAAGTAATGTAAACATGCAAGAAGACAAAGGAAGTCGCACAAAGTGGGTTGTAAACATGGGACATCACTCACGATGTCGTAAGACATGCAAGGCCATCATGGCTACATACAACCAATAAGTGTGCACACCAAGCATGGGACAAGGCCCGCATACAAAAGTAAACAATAATGAGACAATGTAACAAACAAGTATGGAAGAAAATATCCTTGCATAACAAATGTTATGCATGAACCACACGATAACATGTTAAATAATTAACCGGTATGTCAAAAGCATGTATAAGCAAGAAAGTAAAGTGCTAAGTATAAAATGAAACAATACCTTTGAGAGATGAATGTGGATGCCCCAAAGTGACTACAGTGTAGGAAGGGTAGAAGGTGAGCATCCATGATGCGTGTAAGAGACCTATATTTGCGATCAAAACTAGAAAAAATCTTGAACACACATGTTTGTATGGTGTAGATAAATGACATACAAGACATCGAACTAAAGCATGTGTAATAAAGTGACCATGAACAAGCAAATGCAAGCAAAAGTAAAAGCAACCATGATATGTGATTAACTAAAATTGACTAAACTAATGTAGTAAAGGATAGTTAATCTAATCTAGGAGGACATATAACATAGTAAGTAAATGCACTAAAACAATATGTAAATGTACCAAATAATAGAACTAGTAAAAGTAAAAACCCTAATGTGCAAGAAGGAAAGGAAAAACTAAGTGAATAATGGATACTTGTTGACTATGTCGCGAAGAATGCACATAAATTCAGAAATTAGGATCGATTATGTTGGGGTCCCATAGCAGAGGACAGATTTGGAAGATGCGGTTGGTGGAGTACCAGAGGAGGATCTGGGGTGCCGTGGGTGCTCGGTTTATAGTCCTGGGCACCCTAGTCTCGTGCATAAAAAGATCGGTAATTGGTATTTGCAGGTCGAAAGGTGATCTAAAACCCTATCCTCCTATCGTATATGCTTCGTTGTCCCGTGTGAGATGTCGTTGATATGAAAGAAAGACCTGTAAAAGACCAAGAAAGAGTATCAAAACCCTACAAAAATAAAGATGTAAATGAATGGGTCGAATTGACCTTAGCTACCATAACAGATTGGAATTTCTAATCGAGGCGTTGCACCACATTTTAGACCGGATGTAGTTATGGTGTGTGTGTGTGTGTGCATGTCATGCCCTAGGTGCTCTTGTGTTAATCGCACTTTGTGAGGTAGCGAGCAATAACTAAATGTAGAAAATGTAATAGAATGTGTGTATAAATATAATAGAATCTTGCCCTTATGAAGTGTGATGCAGATATCCTAGTTTTTACCTTGATGATGGAGCTACGTGGATGTCAATGCAATAGATGGATGCAACTCTAGATGGAATGATAGTAGTGTATGAAGTTAGGTCCTCGTTATGGTCTTGTAACTTTCTATTTATAGGGTTCTCTTTCTCTAATTTCGTAATTAACCTCAAAAGGCCGACCATAAGAAAGATAAAGATGAAAAATGGCTAGAAGAGGCCCAAAAAGTGGTGGGAAAGTGTAAAAGGGATCGGGGTGCCCCCAGGTGGGACCAGGCGCCCATGGGCACCCCATTACTAAATCTGGGTGCCCCAACCAAGGTTAAAATAATGCGGAATGTCAGGAAATGGCTGGGCATATGAGTGCAAAGGTCGTAAATTATGAAATAAAATAAACAAGATGGCCAAAGGATGGGGGTTAATTAGTACTTTCTTCACTCAAGAACCTTCTAAATAGTAGTATGAGACTGGGATAAATAAATGTCTAAAGTGCATGATTTTGTGACTACATTTTGCCCCCACTTTATGTTGGTGAGCGGAAAGCTCAGTAACATAAAGTAGATAGATATTCGTACCTAATGTCCATAAAGAGTGTAGTAGAAACGCGTTGAAGGACTAGACAAAAGCATGGAATGACAAAAATATGGAGGAGCATGGAAACTAAAGATGAAAAATGCGCAAAGAAAAAGTGATGAGAGTGAACTTAGGGAGGAACACGTGTGTGTAGTACTGTCACATTATATAGTGTACCTACATAAAAGTGTGATGTGTTTGTTATAGTGTGCTACCACATAGTGTTGTTTTCGTTGTTGTTGTTTTTCTTGCCCCCATTTAACTGCTTGTTTCTCATATAGTCAAACCTATAAAGATAAAATGATCAAGTAGTCAAATATGTATGTATGTAGTGTAAAAACGCTATGTAAAAGATGCATGTGTATGAAAGTATGTAAAATATGCAAATGTAAATGTAAATGGAACATGTGCACCTGATCCATGTCGGGAAAGAGTGTATAAGTATATCCTGTGATCATGAGTTTTTTTGGGCGATCTCACACCATAGGTCAAGAATCATAGGAGGAAATGCTCTGTGTCCTCCAAGCTTTAATCGCTCTTCCATGAATGTGTGTAGAGATCTTTTTGTTGTCTTGGTTTTTTGGGTGATCCGACGCCATTGGCCAAACTAGTGTAGGGAGGCACACCCACTGTAATCTCTAAGCTCAGAATCGCTCCCGAAATGCTAAGGAAACCTTGTCCTGTTGTAGACATCTAAAATGTCAACATGATTAATGACCATTAATTTGTCCCGCAACATCATCTAAATCCATATAATAATTAATCACAAGATTAATTATTATTATTAATTTCATCATTAATCCCTTTATTCTAATATTTTGTCATTTATCTAATAATTCATTTTATCATTTTTCCCCTTATAATCATTTATCAAATATCCAATATTTACTTATTAATTCTTTCAATTCATCCAACGTCCCATTTTCATCATTAATCTTCTTAATTCATTGTTATATCATATTATCTTATTTTAATCCCCATTAACATTTTATAGGAATTTAATATTCCTACATCTCACCTACCACCTACTATACACATCCCTACACCTAGCCTTTCCATCAAATCGCATCCCTAATCATCATTAATCAACCTAATCTAATACTAATTTAACCATATCCTCACACCTCTAAATCTAGAGGCTTCTAAATCTAAAAGCCTCTCTAACCTTCTCCTTCCATTGAATTTTTAATTCAATGGAAGCTTCTTCCCTCCATGAATTTTGAATTCAAAATCTAGAATTATCTAATTCTAGAGAATTCTCCATCCTCATGCACTCTCCACCATTGATTCAAATCCAACATGGCTTCATCTTAGCCATTCAATCCTCCACTCACTAGCTATAAATTTAGCTCTCCTCCTCCATGAGAGCCAAGTTAGCAAGATCATAACAAACCTCTGATATTTTATTTACTCAATCAATCCATCATTCATCCTCAATCCAATCCAATCATCCAATCTCTCATCATCTTGATCAAGCAAATCATCATTCATCAAGGGGAGGTGTTGTCTAAGTGCATCCACAACAAAATATGAAGCAACAATCAAACATCCAACATCAAGAGCACATCCAACCAATCTTCTTAATCTATTATTATATCCTACTATCTTATTTTAATCCACATTAACATTTTATAGGAATATAATATTCCTACATATCACTTACCACCTACTCTACACATTCCTACACCTAGCCTTTCCATCAAATCGCATCCCTAATCATCATTAATCAACCTAATATAATACTAATCTAATCACATCCTCACACCTCTAAATCTAGAGGCTTCTAAATCTAGAAGCCTCTCTAACCTCTCCTTCCTTGAATTTTTAATGGAAGCTTCTTCCTCCATGAATTTTGAATTAAAATCTAGAATTCTCTAATTCTAGAGAATTCTCTATCCTCATGCACTCTCCACCATTGATTAAAATCCAACACGGCTTCATCTTAGCCATTCAATCCTCCACTCCTCAACTATAAATTTAGCTCTCCTCCTCCATGAGAGCCAAGTTAGCAAGATCATAACAAACCTCTGATATTTTATTTACTCAATCAATCCATCACTCATCCTCAATCCAATCCAATCATCCAATCTCTCATCATCTTGATCAAACAAGTCATCATTCATCAAGGGGAGGTGTTGTCTAAATGCATCCACAACAAAAATTGAAGCAACAATCAAGCATCTAACATCAAGAACACATCTAACCAATCAAAGAAGGAGAATTTCACTTGTAGGTAAGTACATGTATATTATATTCTCCTCTCTTTCCATCCTGCTCTATCTGAGGTAGTGTATTAGATTTTTAGTTAGGAATCAACTCACTTTGGTTTCTTATTTGCATTTGCACAAGCACATCTTTTACATCTACATTTTTTGTTTCCACCGTGGGGTTTATCCCCCAATTTTTGTTGTTTTCAACTCCATTTTATCCCTAGAACAAATTGTCCAAATTTGAGAAATTTTTGTTGAGATTTACCCCTTGAAATTTCAATTTTTGTTAAAATCTTTCGTTTTAGTGCTTTTAACTTGAAACAACATGTTTCAGAGACTCGTATCATGATTCAGAATTACTTCAACACATATTTTCAGCCTTTAAAACCTCAAAATTTCTTTTTTACAAATTAGCGCGTTTGCTCGTGACTTGAAATGGCGCATATGACTTGAAATGGTGTGTATGTCGTTAATCAACGCTTTTGTTTTTATCTTTTTTTACCTAATTTTCGAGAGTGGTAACTTTTGATCCCGAACTCAAAATGAATCCATTTTTTGGAAAGGTATTAAAGAGATCTATGCAATGAAAGTGTTAATTTAGATTTTAATTGTATAATTTATTGATGGTTTTCATTTTACTAAATCTTGTCATTTTAATTACACTTTCAGTTATATTTTCTTGTTCCAAACTACTAACACTTTATGTGTAGCTTCCTACGCTTGCACAAAGATTAAAAAATCAATCTAAAACTACTAATCCTTTTTGTTTTGCAGCAACTCTTTTAGTCCAAGACATTGGGGTGAAAAATCAAACTACTAATCCACTTTTTTGTAAGGCCTCCTCTTGAAGACCCATTTTGCATTTTTTAATCATCTTTTTAACATTTAAAAATTAAAAAAATTAAAAACTTTATATCTTGCATCTTTCATCTTTTGCATGTTTGCTTGTTAAACCCGAAGGTTGGATTTTGTGTATGCTCTCCTCTCGTGTCCTTGGACGATCATGAGCATCAAAAGTGGTACAACTTCTTCCCTTTTTCATTTTTAGGGGAAACATGGTGTGGATTTCATCACCACGCACTTTTCATAGTCCTAGGGGTCTTGTGATTGTGGGCTTCACCTCCATGCACGTAGACACACCCCGTGTTCCGGTGGGGTATATAAATTCAAGGACAGCTGTCGTTATTGGCTAAGCATCTACATGTTTTAAATGTGGCATGAAGTGAGGGGCTTTCATGTCCCAATACCCAGGCCTTAGATAACATCCTTGCAACACAGACTTGGGCCTCATGTACCGAAAGGTATATAGAGGACTCCCTTAGCAAGCCTTGTTTATCCTAACATAGGTAGCCTTCGGCCGCAATCAAGCTATAGTGCAGGGGAAGGAACCACCGAATATTACTCGCTATCTAATCACACATTGACATAAAGGTGGGCCAGCCCAGTGAGTGCCACTATCACGTGTGGTATTGAAAGCGAGCTATAGCTTGTATTGCACACTCACTGATCGTTAGGTTGTTTGTTGTATGTGTGTTACTTTCTCACATATCATTTTACCACACATTAATCAACCAATCAACATTAATCAATCAATAAAATCAAACCCCCCCATCCAAACATAATCAAACCCAATCCATATATTTAATTACCCAATCTTATCCCCTTTCCTAATTCATCCCATCCACATCTAATCCCTCCATCTTAGTCTTATCCTATACACCCTATCCATACCCAATCCTATTCCTAAATCTTATCTAAACTCCCATCCTCATCATGGCTCCCATCAAATTCAAATCCCCCACTCATCAACCTTTACCCTTCCACTTTGATCAAAACATCCCTATTACTATCCAATCTTTACAAAACCAAATTACGACACTCACATCTTCAATCCAATAATCTCCTAACCCATCCCAAGTTGATCCCACCATCCTCAAAACCATCCAAAATCTTAACCAACAAATTATTGACCTCCAATCACACCTTAGCCAAACATCTTCTCGACCATCCTCCCTCACATCCACTTATGATAGTGAGGACCTTATTGACACCGATCAAGATGATCCCCCATCCACACAACCAATCACACCCAATCCTAAATCCACATCATCCAACATCCCTAACCATCCTCCTTCCTCACACCCAACTAATTACATCAATTTTGATCAACTCCAATCATCCCCTTCCACCAATAAAGATCTCTTTTTTGATATTTACCAAACTTTAACCAACTATGATTCATCCACCACATCCAATTCCAAAAATCAAAATCAAAATCAAAATCAAAACCCAAACCTAAATATCCCAAATTACCACCACCACCTAGTGACCTTATTTTCCAATTTGCTAACCTATTATCCAAGCCTAATCCTTCATCACCACTATCCACCCCTAAATCCCCCATCAATCAATCTAATCCCCAACTCCCTCCCATCAAAACATATCATAACATACCTTATACATACCCATCCACATCCAATCAAGATCAAACCAAACCACAATCCTTATCCCCTACATCACACCTTAGTCCTAAATCCTCATCATCCTCATCATCCAAACCTCATCCCATGGAATTTCTCCTAGATAGTCCCAAGTCCCCTCCTCTAACATCTACTTTGGCTCCTACGCCTCCATCACTTACATCCAACCCCATCCAATCTAGTGTGACTCCTAATTCACCCACATCCTCTTCATCCAACATGGCCCCCATGCCACCTTTATCCTATCCATCCACATCTAATAAATCTACCAATAACCAATCCAATCCCAAACCATCCAATGTGACTCCTAAATCACCCCCATCTCCTAACTCTAATCCTAATTTCCCCTTGTCCCCTAATCATATCATCTCCAATACGATTCCAAAGTTACCTCAATATACCAAATCTAACGTGGTTTGTACACCACCCCCTCTACCTCAACTCAACCAACATCACCTAAATTCAACCCATCTCCCTCATCAACATCTACTCTATCCTTTAAATCCACGCTATCTACCTCTCCCAAATCCAACCAATCTAACACATCCTCTTCATCCACATCTACCTTATCCATTCCATCCCAAACCAAACCAACCCTACACAATCCACCTCTCCCAAATGAACCAAACCCAATCCCAAGCCAAAATCTAGTACCACTCTAAAACCTTACCAACCTCCTAAAGCCCCCAAGGCTAATATTCCATCCAAATCCCAACCATATAATCCACATCTTAAACCTACATCTAAATCCAATCAATCCTCTCTTATCCTACCCACTCCTATACATATCCTACCTAACCCACACTTATTACCCACACCATCTATATTACCAACCCCAATCGCCTTCACCTCCTTAGGAGAATCCTTGACTACCATCTTCCATCGTCTTAAAACCCTTATCATGATCATTCACCTACCCATGAAACTTCATGATCCTAACATTCCCAAACCATCTTGGTATAGGGACCATTATTATTGTGACTTCCATCGTACTCATGGATATTCGACCAATCATTGCATGCAATTTAGGTCTTATGTCCAAAACCTCATTAACCAAGGAATTCTTATCCTTGTACCTCTCTATCCACCACCTTTCCATCCTAACCCTATCTCTAACCATCAGCCACCATCTCAACCCCATTCTAAGTCCAAACATTATCAACCATCCAAATCTAATCACCAATCCAAACATCCCTCATCGACCAAAAATCAAAACTCTTATCATCAATCTAAACATCCTTCATAAAAAATCTGAAGCAAATCTCCCCCATCCTTTGCTAAATCCGGACCCTTACAGATGAGAAAATTAGTACCCCAGTCTCATGATGGCCACATGACATCGTCTTCCCCATCCACTTCATCTCCTGTAGCTAAAAATATGTTTTCCAACATGAAACATCATGGTAATGGCTTAGGTATCCACGAACAAGGCATCCACAAACCCATCTCCCTTCCTCAAACTTTGGGTTATTCAGGCTTAAGGTATAAACCTAACAAAACCAATGTCCCTCCTACTACTTCACAACCTATTTCTACCACCCCTCTTGTTAATCCTACAATCCCAACTAATCAACCCACTCACAAAACCTCTAATTCCCCTACACATCCCACACACCTAAAAACAAATTGAGATTTTAGATAGTCCTTTGCAGAAACAGATGTTCTTTCCTCATCCCTCCATCCTCATTCCAATCCATCTTCACAAATACTTCATTAAATTAATCACACATATTATAAGTCATTAGTACCTATTACACTTGTGTGACTTTGGTTTATCCTTAATATCAACATCCAAAACGATCGTATCTTAAGATCCAATCACTTAACCACACATCTTAATTAACTTGTGGTGAAGACCCTTTGGTTCATCTTTTGACACTCTAGCCAATTTTGTCACCATATTCATTTCCATTCCCCATCTGGCCATTGGTGATTCTTAACCCCTTGAGAGTTTTCAAGAGAGTGGAAGCTCTTAATGCCAAAAAATCTAAATATAAAAGCAAAAATCATATCAAAAATAAAAATATCAAATAAAATCCACCTCCAGACTCTCTCTAGGGGTGTTTCCAACAACACTACTAGGGCTATGGATGCTTGGCTCGTAGTAGAGCAATGTTGTGACAAGAATCAGATGTATCTCCATCGGGGCTATGGACGCCTGGCTAGAAGTGGAGCAATGCATGGCTTAACCTTCCATTCACCTTCCATTAGCCTACTTGATTTAATCACCCCTAGCCATTAGCTAGTTTTTTTACATCCTACACATTGAGTCTTCACTTCAAGTGGTAATTAACTATCACTTTTGCACACACTTTAATCTCAAAGAGACATCGCGCTTGTATGTTGCCAAGTATTTCTTAGACCTTGGTCACACTTTTTGTTCTAGGCTTACTTTTATTTTACAACATGTGCTTTTAAGCTCATCTTTTTTTCATCATCCATTCCAAAACATCCATCCTTTGCATCCATCATCCATGGGAAATCGATGATCCTATTGTTTTATCCTATCCACCCTTCTGCTTCCCCCATTTTTTTGCTTCCTTTAACCCGTCATCATTATGACTAGGGGCAACTTTATAATCCACCAGGGCACCATCCCTTACTTTTCCTTACATCAATCATCCCATCCTTTACTTGGGGGCTTACATTATCTGTTGGGAATACGGGACTGCAGAATAGTGCTATGATTTAATAACAAACAAAATCATGCACACATGATCTAAACAATTCCCCACAAAATCTACAACAGTGGAAGTATAAACTAGAATAATCCAAATCACACAAAAGTACACACACATAACAAGCATGTACCGTGGTTCACCCAATGTGGGATACATCCACCAATGATAGAGATCTCATATATAACATAACAAGAGATTACAAACCAACAGTTCTGCACAAGAGTACATGTATCTCTACAAGAGTATCTCCTCCTCCCAAATTTCAAACTGGATCTACCTGAGTACACTAAACCGTGCCTCCATACCACCACTTGTGTCTCCTCCAGATCTCTAACCTGGATCTACCCGAGTGCACTACAACCATGCCTCTCAAACATAACCAGATCTCACATACCCAAGCTACCCTACATCTCGCCACTATGCGCCCAGCTCTCACTTTGTATTGTGAATCTGCAAACAAGACCTCTCACATGGGTCTACCAGATGTGCAACTAAGACTGTGCACCAAGAAGTAAGTCTGTCTCTCCATCACTGCATAACCTTTGCAAACATGAAGATGACCTCCTCTACATGATATATAGATCATTCGAGATGTACCTACTATTTCCTTTTTTCCATCTCCTCTCCATGGAGACTTTGTCTTCATGTTACCTATTCTTTCTTCTTCTTCGTCTTCATTCTCTCAATCTCAGAGAATCAAGGATCTAATCCAATCCTTCTCTTTATTCATCCCACTTCTAAACCCTAGCTTTCATGCTTATATAGGCATATATAAACTTAGGGCACCTTAGCCATGTAATTACATCCAATAGATTTGCTTTAAAACAAAATCTATATTAAAACCTGTGACTTAAAAATAAAGTGATTTGTACAGGTAACCGGCGCCGGTTAGACCTAACCATGGCCGGTTCCCCTTTTTCCTGACCGACATTAGTCCTACCTGACCGATGTCAGTTCCACTTTAACCGATGTCGGTTACTGTGTTACCAGTCACTTTCCATTGCATGCTAACTGTGAAGCAATCTAGCTCCACAACCTAACAATCTCCCACTTGGAGATAAGTTGATGAACCTTTGTACTTGTACCTGTACATCACCATCCTCTACACACCGTGAAGACCATCTATTCTTTCCTTCAACAATTCTCTCAAAAAATAAAACTAGGAAGATCAAACCATCTTCTCAAACCAAGAAGATAAAACCATGACTTACCAAACCTACACGAAGCTACAATTGATCCGTGATAAGCGAGCTATCTATACATCAAGCTCCCATTGAATCATAACACTAAGCCTCTCATGCAGCCAAGCCATCATGACTAACACACCTGTAAGATCTCCCCCTCAGGTTGAAGTATTGAGCTTCAATTGCAACCATAGCCATACCTGTAAAACAAACCATGTTCTCCATCCATCTATCCATGTCTCCATGCAACCACCAAGACAAGTCAAACTAGAATATGTGAAATCAAAACAAGATCCTGGGTAAAGACAACCCAAATGAGTTCTACTTGCAATAGTGGGTGATCAATCCACAAACCTACATAACTCAAAGAATCCAAACACTGCAATCTACAAATCCAACCCTGCATAAACAACTAGCATGTCCAAGACAATCATCTATAGATAACATCTCTCAAGGAGTAACATAGTAATCAAGAGGAAATACAAACATCCCCTACTCATGCTCAAAGCATCCATGTGCAAATCAAACATCTGCATCATCATAGACTCACAAAACTAAATCTATCCAACATGTACAAACTCACCATGTACATCCATCCATATCACCAACTCTCCAGAAGCTCCAAGTCTGCCACCGACTAACTCCAAAGTCGAATATGAATCCTGTGCTCATCAATGTCAATAAAAACATCCATGTTAAACCATGCCACTAATACCAAGTGCAAATACTAGCAAACATGTCATCAACATACTCTGCACAAACCAACCAAGATGAAAGCAAAAACAAGGGCACCATCTAAAAATGGTAAATAAACACTCATCAGCCAAACCGTGACTAAGCCAACCATGGTCAACTCCCGACCGACCACGGTTACTTAGATGACCAACCACGGTTAATCCTAGCGACACCGATCTTTGTAACTAGCAGATTTTCTCTTTTAACCCTTAAAACTCGAAAAAATTACACTATCATCTTCACCGAGTTGAATCTAACTATCAATTATAATCCCATAGGGATATCTAGGCACCAAAAAATAAACCAGAAGTGACATCACAAAGCAATAAACTCAATATACCTGCAAATCCATGACTGTCCTCCAAAACCAACTAGTGCCTTTGCCACTCCGGTCAGAGCAATCTCCTCTCTCACACCGCATGTGCATCATGTATCCAATCCTGTAATGCCAACAACCATGGCTTGCTCCCATTGAACATGAAATCCCCTGCACTACCTCTAACACCAAGCTCAAAAGCTAATATGTCAGTGAGAAATAAAACTAGATGAAAGAAAATATAAAATTATTCCCTTCTTATCAAAGAATACTTTCTACATCATAGAAGTTTGGACTTTTCGAAGTAGGTGAATCAACTTATTTTCATCTCGTGTACTCAACATCTTCCATTACCCGCAATTGTGTCTAACCATGACTTTTCATTGAGGATCTCATCCTTAGACTAGATATCCTTGTCCTCAAGATTTCACATAATCAGAAATAAAATCAAACAACACCAAGAAACCATGGTGTAAATTTGTGCACATAATCCAAACATAATATCAGTTGCTCCAAACAAAAGAAATAAAACATGAACCATATAGAGATACCTGACTCAAAGTCTCAATGGACTAACCAAGCCAAATTCATCCCCTTTCTGATCCAAACATTGAAGTGATCAACACTATTTCTACAAGTACACACTACGCTAGAAACCAGATCCTCCAAAATAGGACACTGAACCATCCATGCCCACTTCTACTGTAAGAAACCATGTGCAAACTTGTTGTCACAGAGACCGACTATGGTTTGTTGACAAGATCGGGTTACTCTCTGTGACAAATGTCGGTTCGACCGACAAAAGCACGGTGCTTCTTTGGAACTAACACAATGCCACAAATTGGCATAGGTCACCAAACCAGGTGCCTACTCTGACCAAAGCCAAAAGTTGTGTTGAGCCAGTCATTTCAAGAAGCACCCAAATCTTGCACAAAAAAACTTAACAACAAATCCATGTAATAAATTACATCAAGATGAAATGCATCACCTTACCTAAGCACAAGATACTCAACTACATATTCAATTGAAGTACATGCTTCTCACGATGGAAACCTCGTCTTCATTATGTGCTACTATATTCAGCTTCTCTAATGAAGCCCATGCATCTAACTGCACCAAAGGATGCATAACTACTCCTCTATTTCATTCTCAGATCTAGATCTGCAGTCCCAAACATGCATGTGCAACCAAAATAATATAAGCATTGCAATACCAAGGTAAAACCATACCTCAATAACCGGATCTGTAATTTGACCAACATGTTTGTGCCTCCAAGAACTAGGGACACCTCAGCAAACAAGATACATTCTATGCATCTTTCCATTTCTTCATATCTATGATTTTCTATTTAAAACCAGGCTGCTCAGTAACCGACCATGGTCACCTCAGAATCGACGGTTACCATTCTCAGTAATCGACCACGGTCACCCTGCCAACGTCGGTTGCCACTTAACCGACGCCGGTCACTGTAATTTCCAACAACCTTACTCTTCCAGCTCCCACTTGAGATTAAATCTCTTCATGTGATCTTCTCATCAGGTAAAACAAACGCGTTGCTCTGATACCAGTTGTTGGGAATACAGATCTTGCGGAATAGTGCTATGATTTAATAACAAACAAAATCATGCACACAGGATCTAAACAATTCCCCACAAAATCTACAGTAGTGGAAGTATAAACTAGAATAATCCAAATCACACAAAAGTACACACACATAACAAGCATGTACCATGGTTCACCCAATGTGGGCTACGTCCACCAAAGATAGAGATCTCATATATATAATATAACAAGAGATTACAAACCAACTCTTCTGCACAAGAGTACATGTATCTCTACAAGAGTATCTCCTCCTCCCAGATCTCCAACTGGATCTACCTGAGTACACTAAATCGTGCCTCCATACCACCACTTGTGTCTCCTCCAGATCTCTAACCAGATCTACCTGAGTGCACTACAACCGTGCCTCTCAAACATAACTAGATCTCACATACCTGAAGCTACCATGATCTACCCCATCGTGCAGCCAAGCTCTCACTGTATTGTGCATCTGCAAACAAGACCTCTCACATGGGTCTACTAGATGTGTAACTAAGACTATGCACCAATAAGTAAGTCTATCTCTCCATCACTGCATAACCTGTGCAAACATGAAGACGACCTCCTCTACAATATCTAGATCATTCGGATGTACTGTTATTTCCTTTTGTCCATCTCCTCTCCATGGAGACTTTGTCTTCATGTAACATGTTCTTTCTTTTTCTTCTTCTTCATCTTCATCCTCTCAATCTTAGAGAATCAAGGATCTAATCCAATCCTTCTCTTTATTCATCCCACTTCTAAACCCTAGCTTTCATGCTTATATAGGTGTATATAAACTTAGGGCACCTTAGACATGTAATTACATCTAATAGATTTGCTTTAAAACAACATCTATATTAAAACCCGTGACTTAAAAATAAAGTGCTTCGCATAGGTAACCGACGCCGGTTAGACCTAACCGCGGCCGGTTCCCTCTTTTTTTCCGACCAACGTCGGTCTACACCGACCGATGTCGATTCCACTTTAACCGATGTCAACTATTGTGTTACCAGTCACTTTCAATTGCATGTTAATTGTGAAGTAATCTAGCTCCATAGCCTAACATTATCCCATCATCTCGCATCCTACCTTATCCTATCCCAAATCATGTACCCTACCCTATCACATCCCTCATCCTATCAAACCTTTTTTATCTTACCCAACTAATCCATTTTATCCTACATCCTTTATCCTATCCAAAATCATCCCTTTATCCCACATCCCTTATCCTATCCAAAATCATCCCTTTATCCCTAATCCTTATTCACATCTACCTTGGGACTTATAGGAGAAAGTAACTCCCTTTCAAACCTACCCATCCCTATCACATCTTCATCCCACCACATCTAAACTATCTTAAAAATCCAAAAAAAAAAAAAAAAAAAACAATCTTAAAAATCCAAAAAAATATAATAATAATAAAATCCATAAAAATCAACAATGCACATAACATCGAAAACAATTTTCCATCCATTTGTGTGTGTTTGATTCACTTGTTTATTATTATTTGGCATTTTATCTTGGCCAATGATATGAGGCCTCTTTTTCTTTTCTTTTAGCACTTGGCTAATGATATGAGGCCACCTTTTATTTTATCTTTCTAGAGGTCCAATGATATGAGGACCCCCTTTTTAATATTACTTTGTCCAATGATATGAGGACAAGGGCATTTAGCAATTAAATCATCATGGTCTTTATACCTTGGTGCATCTTGCTTTATGCCACATCTTAATAAACTTGCTAATGATGATAATTGTGGGCACTTTACAATAGCACCACCCCTTTCAATCATCACTTAGCTTAATCATCATCACCTTATCCAACCAACCCTTCATCAATCATCTAACATCCAATCATCAAATATTATTCATCCAATCAATCTATCCAATATTTTCAATCAATCCTATCAAGTCCTATCATCCAAACATCTTCACATCCAACATCCAACATCCAAAATCAAAATCCTTACCCCTTGACTGGGGCATCCCAAATCCAAATTATCAAAATCCAACATCCAACATCAACAACATCATCAATCCAAAATCTTGTGATCCAACAACATCCAATATCCAAACATCCAAAACATCAACCCCTTTACTGGGGCATCCAAAATCAAAACATCTTGCACCCTTGTCATATATCGATGACTGGGGCCTCCTATAGTTAACATCTTCTCATCCTCTCATCTTCTCATCTTCTCATTGGGGCATCTCCTCTCTTTTCAAGTGGCTACCTACATTGCTCCTCCCGCCTACCCACTCGAGGGGGCATCATATTACCAAGTATCATATTACCATCCTATTGTCTTCTACTTCTTCTTTGAATGATCATTGCTACACAATAATCCTTAAAAGAGGGGGAAAATGTAGACATCTAAAATTTCAACATGATTAATGATGATTATTTTGTCCTTCAACGTCATCTAAATCCATATAATAATTAATCGTAAGATTAAGTATTATTAATTTCATCATTAATCCCTTTATTCTAATATTTGATCATTTATCTAATAATCCATTTTATCATTTTTCCCCTTTTAATCATTTATCAAATATCCCAACATTTCATTATTAATCCTTTTAATTCATCCAATATCTCATTTTCATCATTAATCTTCTCAATCCATTGTTATATCATATTATCTTATTTTAATCTCCATTAAAATTTTATAGGAATTTAATATTCCTACATCTCACCTACCACCTACTCTACACATCCCTACACCTAGCCTTTCCATCAAATCACATCCCTAATCATCATTAATCAACCTAATCTAATACTAATTTAATCACATCCTCACACCTCTAAATCTAGTGGCTTCTAAATCTAGAAGCCTCTCTAACCTTCTCCTTCCATTGAATTTTTAATTCAATGGAAGCTTCTTCCTCCATGAATTTTGAATTCAAAATCTAGAATTCTATAATTCTAGAGAATTCTCCATCCTCATGCACTCTCCACCATTGATTCAAATCCAACATGGCTTCATTTTAGCCATTCAATCCTCCACTCCTCGGCTATAAATTTAGCTCTCCTCTTCCATGAGAACCAAGTTAGCAAGATCATAAAAACCTCTACAATTTTATTTACTCAATTAATCCATCATTCATCCTCAATCCAATCCAATCATCCACTCTCTCATCATATCGATCAAGCAAATCATCATTCATCAAGGGGAGCTTTTGTCCAAGTTCATCTACAACAAAAATATGAAGCAACAATCAAGCATCTAACATCAAGAGCACATCTAACTAATCAAAGAAGGAGAATTTCACCTATAGGTAAGTACAAGTATATTATATTCTCCTCTCTTTCCATCCCACTCTATATGAGGTAGTGTATTAGATTTGTTAGTTAGGAATCAACTCGCTTTGGTTTTTTGTTTGTATTTGCACTAGCACATCTTTTTACATCTACACTTGTAAAAGCTATTATGTATGGGGTTTGTAGACTAGTCTAAACCCTCTTACTGAATATAACTGAATCGAAATGGTGTAGAATCTCTGTGTTAGTATGTAGAAACCCCCAAATGATTCCCCCTCTTTGGGGGCACATGTGACATCACTGATAGGAGACATGCGGCCCCAAAAGAGGGCCAACCACATATACACTGAAAAGTGCTTAGTAGAAACCAAGGCACGCACGAACAAGAAGGGTAGCCAAATATAAGTGAAAACATGCACGCATGAAGAAAATAGTGTAGAAGCTACGTAAACAAAGTGTAAAAGCTACCAAGTAATGTATTATAAACACGCAAGAGGACAAGTAAGCCACACAAAGCAAAGCCGCAAACATGGGACATCACTCACAATGTCGCAAGACACACAAGGCCATAATGGCCATAAATAACATAAAAGTGTGCCCGTGAAACATAGGGCAAGGCCCGAAAACAACAACAAATAATAGTAGATAATGACATACAATGTAACAAACAAGTATGGAAACCAATATTCCTGCATAAAAAATGTTACAAATGAAACACCTGTTAGCGTGCTTAGAAAGATAGCTAGTATGTCAAAAGCATGTATAAGTGCGTAATGTAAAGTACTAAGTATAAAATAAAACAATAGCACCTAGAAAAGATGAATGTGTGGATGCCCCCAACGACCAGTGTAGGAAGGGTAGAAGGCGAGCATCCATGCTACATGTAAGAAATCAGATCTCGCAATCACAACTAGGAAAAGGCGTGAATGCACATGTGTGGATGGTATAGATAAATGAAATACAAATAATCAAGTTAGCATGTGTAATAAAGTGATCATAAACAACAAAAGTAAGCAAGAGTATAAACAACCATAAAATGCAACATGTTGTGGATGGATGGAATGGAATTCAAGATGGAATGATAGGAGCCATGTGCCCCTCGAGTGAATGGAAATGTATGTAGTAAGGTTCAATTTTCCCCTCAATACCAAGAATGAACCGTAAACAAGAGTGCGTCATCGAGAAATGGTCGAGTAGTGTGTATCGTGTCTAGAATGTTATGAGAAAATGTGTATATGCGTAGTAGTGATGATGTGAAACGTGTAGAATAGATGTGTGTAGACCTTATAGCCTAAGTGTATACCATAAGGAGATGAAATGTGGAGTGATGATTTATCCCTAAGCGTATATCACTATAAGATGAATGGATGAGTGATGATTTAGCACTAAGCATATATCACTATAAAATGTAAGGAGGGTGTGGTGATGTAAGGTGTAGACCACTAGAAAATGATAGAATAGGTGACGATTTAGCCTAAAGTGTATGTCACTAAGAGATGAATAGTAGGGAGTGGTGATGTAACCTAAGGTGTATACCACTACAAAAGGATAGAATAGGTGACGATTTAGCCTAAAGTGTATGTCACTAAACTAGTAATGTCGCATGATGAAAGGTGGAATAGTAAATGTGTGATGAGTGTAGGGTCCATTTGATTTGTAAACCCTCGATAATCAAGTATGGACCGAGGAACTAAAGTGCATCATCGGGTAGTGAGTGCAACGCGTAGAAGACAATGTAGTATATGTAATGATAAAATCCGACCATATGATGAGTGGTATATGTAAGGATGCAATGTGTAGAATGTGTAAATATGTTATGTGTAAAAGGAAAATGCAATATGTGTGTAAATATATGAATGTTGTAATGTAATGTAAGGTGAATGACGCTTAATGTGTGATGAACTACAACATGTAAAGCCTATGGTGCAATGTGTGGGGTTTAGTGTAGTAGTAATCCCTCAACAGTCAAGTTTGAATCGAAGCAAAAGAGTGTGTCATTGGGTAATGACACTAGAGTGTGAATGTATAAAGATGTAAAAGATGATAATTGTGACTATGCTAAGACTAAGTAGGGGAAGGTGGAGGGTCATGCCCCTTAAGTACGTGTGATAGAAAAGATGACTATGAATCGCTATCAAATAGATCATCATTATCATGAGCAAAACCTACCTGGGAAGCATTGGAAACCTGATAAGCTATAGAATGGGGAGGGTCATAGAGGGACCCATTCCAGTGGAGTGTGTAGACATTCATTGCATATTCTTCACCCGGTAAAGGCAAGGTGGGTAGCCATGAGCATTCCAATGAGAGATATTTGGAATGTAAGCAGGTGAAGAATCACTAAGGATGGAGATATTGTTGGAAGGCATGGGAAATGTGAGCAAGGAACAATGAACGTTTATTGTACTACCAATATAATCAAGCCAAGACTGTCCAAGTGTGAGGGGAGAGTCATGAGGGGAGCATGTAACAAAAATATCAAATGAAAAACATGTAATCCATAAGATGTCGTAGTGTGAAAATAGCCATGATAGAGATGTGGTGAATGAAGAGGTGGTAAAATTTCATTGAGTGTTATGTCGAACCTAGCCAAACTGTTGTGTGTACAAATAGTTTCTAAACATGTAGAGTCAACGGGGATATGTTGCCAAAAGGTCCTATTGATGAACAATGTGCATGTAAAAGGAGGCAGTGGAGCAATAATTCGTGGAGGAGAAGAGGAGATAGCGTCGACACTATGAACAAATCCCTTATACAATACCATAGCATTAGTAGATGGAGGGTCTTAAACCTATATTCACCTAGGCCATTGGCCAAAGGTTTCTTTGAAATAAGAATCGTCTACACCTAGAGGGGTAAATTCAAGTTGTCTCAATGCTTCATCGGTAAGTTCAATAACGTCAACTTCCTCATCAGAATCCTCAGAGTTGTCAGTGTGAACATCATCATTTGGCATGCCATCATCAAGGATTTTGGTAGGGGCACCATAGGTGGAGTAGTAATAGGGGGTGTTGCACAGAACCTAGTATAGGAGGGACACTAGAAGGAACTCGAAACTATAGGTGGGACAATAGAAGTTATCGTGATAGGTGAAAAAGGGATAAAAATAGGATCCGATATTGTAGTTGAAATAATATTTGTTATGTGAGTTGAAATAGTTGGGGTACTAAGAGCGGGATAGAAGATGATGAAGAGCAAGATTTACCAATGTCATATGTATTAAGGCTACTTTATCAGACGAATACGTTGTGAAGTGGTATGGGCATAGAGGTATTAGGTCTACATGCGACAATATTTGAAAGGTTTTGGGTCAACAATAATAGTTTTTTCATAGCCATCATGCAAAAATTTGACACATTGGTGTATAATAGATGGTACTGCATGCATTGCGTGAATCCAAGGTCTACCTAATAAGAGATTAAACTGGAAGGAGCCTTCGATAACATAGAACTCGGTGAAGAACAATTTTAGGTCCAACCCAGATATGTAAAGAGATAGTTCCTAAGCAGGTACGAGTGGTAGAGTCATAACCACGAATGAGGGTAGAATTTTTAGAAATGAAATTGTCATTAATGCCTAATTGCTTTAAAAGGGAATGTGCACATAAATTAACAACGAGATCTATTATGAATGAGGACTCACTCAATACAAGTTGTGCTAATAACGATAGTAATGAGCAAAGGAGCACATGGGTTATTTTTGGAAAAATGTGATATATCCTCATTGGTCAAAGATATGGCACGTGGTAGATTACGGAGGGATTGTATGAGATGTGTAAAAGCTTATGCAGAAATATCAGTTTCAATATGGATGACACGAAGGGCAACTTTTAGTGTGTTGCACAAACTGGGTGCATTACGCAATAGGTCATAAAGAGAGATCTTAATGGGCATATTCTTAAGTTATTCAATGATATTATAGCCCTTAGAAGTAGTAGAAGGATGTACTGAAGTAATGGGTGGGGAATAGATGTGGGTGGAGCCATAGGCAGATTAAGACAAGTATGATGAGTAGTAACGACATTAATGGATGGGTCAACCCTAGGTGTGACAAAGCGAGGAGGATGTTGAGTATGCACCCGCATGAAATTAGTAGTAGTAGTAACTATGCCCATGACTTTAGTTGGTGCAAAGGTGGGATAAGAGGATTGAGCCATAACGTGAGAGGGAGATGACATTATCAAAAGGTAGTGTTGAAATGGCTGAGGTTCACAAAAATGATTAACTAAAATTGACTAAACTAATGTAGTAAAGGATAGTTAATCTAATCTAGGAAGACATATAACGCGGTAAGTAAATGTGCTAAATAGTATGTAAATGTACCAAATAATAAAACTAGGAAAAGTAGAAACCCTAATGTGCAAGAAGGGAAAGGAAAGAACTTAGCTGAATAATGGATGCTTGTCAGATCGTGTCACAATAATGTACAGAAATTCAAAAGCGGGATCAACTATGTTGAGGTTTTGCAGAGGACATATTTAGAAGATGCGGCTAGACCGGAGCACCTAGAGGAGGACTAGGGCGCCCTGTGGGTGCTCTAGTTTGCATTCAGGTGCTCTAGTCATGTCATGCAAAATCTTTATAATGGTATTTACTGAGTGGTCGAAAGGTGATTTAAAACCTTGGCCTCTGTTGTATCTCTGTATTTGTCTATGCTAAATGTCGCGATATGAAAGAAAGACCTGTAAAAAAGACCAAGAAGTATCAAACCCTAAAAAAGATTCAAATGAATGGGCCGAATGACCTTAGCCGCACAACAAAGTGGGCTTACTAAATGAGCGTTGCACACATTTCGCACTGGATGTAGTTTTGGTGTGTGTGCACATGTCGTGCCCTGTGTCTTCTCGCAGTCACACTTTGTGAAGTAGCGAGCAATAACTAAATGTAGAAAATGTAATAGAATGTGTACATGGAATAGAATAGAATCCCTCCCCCTATGAAGTGTGATGTAGATATCCTAGCTTATGCCTTAATGATGGAGCTATGTGGATGCCAATGTAATATATGGATGCAACTCTAGATGGAGTGATAGTAGTGTATGATGTTAGGTCCCTCATTATGGTCTCATAATTTTATATTTATAGGGTTCTCTTGCTATAATTTCATAATTAACCCGAAAAGGCCAACCATAAGAAAGATAAAGATGAAAAATGGCTAAAAGAGGCACAAAAAGTGGTGGGAAAGTGTAAAAAGGACTGCGGTGCCCTTAGGTGGGACTAGGGCTCTCATGGGCACCATAGTACTAAATCTAGGCGCCCAACCGAGGCTAATAGAACATGGGATTTTACGGAAATGGTGGGCATATGAGTGTGATAGGTCAAAAATTACGAAATAAAATAAACAAGATGACCAAAATATGGGGTTAATTAGTAATTTCTTTACTCAATAACCTTCTAAATAGTAATACGAGACTAGGATAAATAAATGTCTAAAGTGCATGATTTTGTGACTACAAGATGCAAAGTATGTGTGGATGGATGGAATGGAATGCAAGATGGTATGATAGTAGCGCATGCCCCTCAAGTGAATGGAAATGTATGTAGTGAGGTTCATTTGGTTTTCCCCTCAAGTGATCAAGAATGAACCATAAATGAGAGTGATTCATAGGAAATGGTCTAGGTGTATATAGTGTCTAACGCTATTTGTGATGAGTATGTATATATGTTGATGATATGCGTCCTAGAGATGATATGTGTGTGACACTTAAATCTAAAGCGTATATCACGATAAGATGAATAATGGGAGTGGTGATGTAGCCTAAAGCATATACCATTACAAGATAATACAATAGGTGATCATTTAGCCTATAACATATGCCACTAACCTAATAATGTCACATGAGCGAAAATCGAATGATGAATGTGTAAGTATGATAAGGTCCATTTGATTTGTAAACCCTCGGCAGTCAAGTATGGATCGAGGAACTAAAGTGTGTCATAGGGTGGTGAGTGCAGGGTGTAGAAGATGATGTAGGATATGCCACGATGAAAGACGACCATGTGATGAGTAGAGTGTGTAATGTACGATGTATATGATGTAGACTAACAAGTGTAAGATGGACGCGATGTAGTATGGAAAATGCTAGACTCATAGACCATGAGGGATTAAATAAATAGTATCATGCATGGGTATTTTAGACAATGATCAAAAAGGAAAAATCAATTAAAAAGTAAAATGTATGGTTAAATAATTAAATGATGGGCATGGATGTTAAGTTATTATAGAAATGAATTTAAACCAACTTAGAAATGATTCTTGATAAACTTAAGAGGATTTTTAAATAGGTAAAATAACAAGATTAAATTATTAATGAAGACCTTAGAAGATGATTAAGTTCAGAAATGATTTTTGAAATTAATTAATAATATTTAATTATTAATTTGGTTCCGATTAATCTATGGCCGTGTAGAAACTTTTAGATGTGAATTAATCAAACATAGATAAATGTTATCACCTTACTGCAACCTTTTAAACAAAAAAATATTTTCGAATTTTCCTAAGTAATTAATGAGGTTTGGCTTGGTTTTCGTGTGCTAAATTTGTGGGCGTTACATCATTGTTATCGTGGTCGAAACCTACCGGAGCAACGTCGGAGAATTGATAAGCTATAAAGTGAGGAGGGTGTATAAGGATCCATTGCGAGTGTAGTGTGTACACATTCAAAGTGCATATTCCTCATTAGTAAAGGTTATGGTGGACAACCACGAGCATGCTAACGAGAGATATTCATAGCGTAGGCGGGAGACTAGTCATTAGGAATAGAGATATTGCCAAAAGGCATAGGGAAGGTAAGTAAAGAATGGTTAGCGTGGCCCATCGCACCGTCAATATTTTCAAGTCAATATTGTCTACGTGTGAGTGGAGAGTCATGAGGAGTGTGTGCAACATGTTGAGTTATGGAGCTCAATTACTTTGAATTAGCATGTAATATGAAACTTGTTGGAAAACACAGTAACCGACATCAGTTATGGAGGGACCGGCATCGGTCACCTATGACCAACATCGGCAAGGAGGAATGACATCGGTTAGGGATAATCAAGGCGTCGATTATTTATGCATGAGTGCTTTATTTAACTCTCGGGAATTAGATCTATTTTTAGTATTAAAGCAAATCTATTGATTGTAATTACATGACTAAGTGCCCTAAGTTTGTATATGCCTATATAAGCATGAAAGCTAGGGTTTAGAAGTAAGAATTAAGAAGAACTTGCAAAAGTTGATGATTATTGTGAGAATAATTATGAGATAGAGAATTCTCGAAGAACAAGCAAAAGCTTGAGAGAAAGAAAGTATTGTACATCTGAGAGGTGTGGAAGATTGTAAATATTCAATTATATATCTTGTCAAAGCTTTGGATAATAGATTGGTTTGTTTCTTGGTGGGACGTAGCCACACTTTGGGTGAACCACGTTAAATCGGTGTTGATTTATATCTCTTGTTTTGTATATTTCTTCCGGTCGAATATCCGCTTTTATTTGCAATATGCTTAGATCGACATATTATCTGCATACAATTAGTATGCTAACCCCAACACAACAAAGATCACAAATGAAAGACACACATGCCATAAATAACTGTAATGTGAAAATAACCATGATAAAAATGTGGAGAATGAAGACGTGGTAAGATGTCATTAAGTGTCCCATCTAACCGTCACGTGTACAAATGATATCTAAACAAGTGGAGTTAATTGGGACGTGTTGCCAAAACGACCCGTTGATAAATAATGTGCATGTAAAAGGAGGTGGCGACAATTCCAATTATGTTGTAGGTGATGAAATATCGTCTAAAGTGTTAACATATCCTTGATAGAGTACCATAACATTGGTATAAGGAGGGGTATTAAACCTATATTCACCTGGGCCATCGGCCACAAATGTGTCTTCGAAGTAAGAATCATCTACGTCAAGAGGTGTAAAATTTAGTTGTCCTAATGCTTTATTAGTGAGTTCGATAACGACAACTTCATCATAATCCTCAAAACCATTGGTGTTATCATCATCACGTTGTATAACATTCTCAAGTATGTTGGTGGGTGACGATAGGTAGAGAAATAGAAGGTGTCTCGATAGTTGGAGAAGGAACACTGATAGGAGCTGATATTGTAGGTGAAATAATAGTCGTAGTGTGAGTAGAAATAGTTGGAGTATTTATAGCGGTAGAAGAAGGTTATGATGTGCTAGATTGACCAATGTCATATGTGTCAAGGCTACTATATGGAATACGTTGTAAAGGTGGAATGGGCATAATAGTAATAAGGTCTATGCAACAATATTTGAATGGCTTTGGATTTACGGTGATAGTATGTTCATAGCCATCATGCAAAAATTTGACACATTAGTGAATAGTAGATGGAATTGCTTAGCATTGCGTGAATCCAAGGTCTACCTAACAAGAGATTGCAATGAAATGGGGCATTGAATCAATGAGAATGACCTTAAGCCCAACCCGAATGTGTAATGAGATAGTCCTTAGACATGTGTGAGTGGTAGAATCATAACCTCGAATGAGAGTAGAATTCTTAGAAATTAAATTATCATTAATACCCAATTGTTTTAAAAGAGAATGAGCACATAGATTGATGGTTGATCCATTATCAATGAGGACTCATTTGATGCAAGTAGTGCTAACGCATTGACAATAATGAGCAAGGGCACACATGGATTGTTTTTAGCAAAAGGTGACAGATCTTCATCAGTGAAAGATATAACATGTGGCAAATTATGAAGAGACTGTATGAGATGTGTAAAGGCCATTGTAGAGTTATCACTTTCAATATGAATAACACGAAGGGAAGCTTCTAATGTGTTACGATAGGTGCATTACACACTAATTCGTAAAGAGAAATCTAGGTGGGCCTATTTTTAAGTTGCTCAATGATGTCATAGCCCTTAGAAGTAGTAGGAGGGGCTGTCGATGTAACGGGTGGACGAATAGAAGTAGGTCGTAAGACGAGTACGACAAGTAGTAACCACATTAATAGATAGATCAACTCTAGGCATAACAAAATGAGGAGGATGTTGTGTACGCACATGCATAAAATCAACAATAGTAGTAATTATACCGAAACCTTAGTAGGCACAAAAGTAAGATAAGACGATTGAGTCATTACTTGATAAAGTGAAGACATGATCAAAAGAAAGGGTTGGATACGTCAAGTTCACCAAAACAATTAACTAAAATGTGGATTTTATTAAGTTAATCTAACTAGGAATGATAATAAATAACAAGTAGATAAATGCAAGTAAATATACATAAAAAGTGACCCAAACAAATAAGGAAGTAAAAATGTAAACCCTAATATGCTAAAAAGAGTTAGAAAGAGCTTAGCTAATTTGGAGGCTGATCTGAACTATGTCATAAAGTTAACTGAATATTCTAGAAGCAGGAACGAACATGTAGAAATCTCGAAAAGGATAGATCTGAGCAATCTTAGTGGACTGGGGCATCTGGGAGAGGATCAGGGTGCATGTGGGTGCCCTAGTATGAGATATGGGTGCCTTGGTCTATGAAAATCTTTGTAAACCTCCTTTAAGGTGTCACTAAGTGATCACATGTGTTTGCTTTCTATCACACTAGCTTCACCTGGATGCGTGGTATGTCATCTGGAAATCAGAAATGAAGATGAGACCTACAAAACCTCGAAACAAGCATCAAACCCTAAAAAATAAAAATGCAAATGAAGGGGTCGGATTGTCCTCGATGGCCACAATGATGGACTTACTAAGCGAGGGTTGCACTACATCTCAAACTCGATGTAGTTCTTGTGTGTGTGTGTGTGTGTGTGATCATGCCCTAGGTTGCTCTTGTGCCACTCGTACTTTGTGAAAGTAGCGAGCAATAACTATGTATAGAATGGTGGATGGAATAAAATAAACTTCCCTCCTATGCTTGTGTGATGTAGATGAACCAACCTTGTCCCTTGCGATGGAGCTAGATGGATGCAAATGAGCTCTAAATAGATACAACCTTAGATGATGATAGTAGTGATTAGTGTTTGGTCCCTCATTATGGTCTCATAAATTTATATTTATATGGTTCTCTTGTTCTAATTTCGTAATTAACCTTGAAAGGCCGACCAGTAAAAATATGGAAAGCCCAAACGGCTAGAAAGTTCCCAAAAGATGGAGGTAAAGCAAGAAAAGGCTCAAGGTGCCTTGAATGGGACCAGGGCGCCTGGGGTGCCCAAGTACGAGGTTGGGTGCCCTAGTTAGAGGTAGAATGACGAAAAATGCCAAAAAAAGATTGGGCATGTATGTGCTAAAGGTCGGTAGTGACGACAAAAAAAAGTAAAATGGTCAAAAGACGGGGATTAATTAGTACTTTCTTCACTCAAAAACCATATGAATAGTAGTATGAGATCGGGACTAAATGATACCCAAAGTGCATGATTTTGAGTCTACACTTTGCATGTAATCACGGTAATTTGTCTCATTCACTTAAGTGACTTTCTAAAGTTGAATTATAATAGTCCCTTTGATTTATAAAAAGGGAACTTATTTGTCTCATTCACTTAAGTGACTTTCTAAAGTTGAATTATTATAGTCCCTTTGATTTATAAAAAGAAAACTTATTTCTCATTTCCTAGGAAGATGTAAAGTCACAAGTTGAATAATATCACGAAGAGTCATGTTGGGGGTAGATGAAGAGGCAATCTATAATGCTATAAATTGAAATGACTTCTCCATTCCAAGGGATAACCGGATTTTGAAAGTTACTCTTTTTTGTACAAGAATTGTAGATTGTGGTTTGGATGATGAATTTTGTATCACCAACACAAGAAATAAAACCTACGTTTCTTCCATTTCCCTTTTTCGTGTTTTCCCCTTTCTCTCTCTATTATGCACTTTGCAAGCATAGTGATCAAAAAGGAATTTTACATCATGGTAGATGAATATAGGGAACAATGTGTCTTTAGTTCGTTAGTCTCACTAATGGCTTACATTGTTGCTTTCCTCTAATTAAATGTTGAACTACTCCGGTTATTGTGTGTGAACTATGATATTGCCTACTCACAACAATAACCTTCATTTTCCTAATTTCTCTCATTTATCCCTCATCGCTGCAATTTCATCCTTTGTACCTCGTACAAGCACTTTACTACGTGTTTAGTGAAGTATTCCTATGTTATCCCCAAATTATCTAGCCACCCCACAATAGTAGATAGAATTAGGATTGTTTACATTCAATAATGAGAGCCTCCCCATACACAAGAAGGAGGGGCATAACCCCGTGAGTGTTGGTGGAAACCCATAATTTGCAAGACGACAAATTACTTCACCAAGTATGTTGCCTTTATAAATTACACACCACAACCCCTTTCTCTTTCATACAATTGACAAACATGACACATGGTTCATATGTGCTTGTCCATAAGAAAGAATGATTTCGCATTGGCTCCCCAAGTATTCTCCTCATCCCTTTACTTTTTCTCCCTCAAACCCCTTCTTCATCTCTCCTCTTCCTCCTCCGATGTTACACTCCCTCAAGTTTAACTTGTTTGTTGCAAATGCCTTCAACATTTCCATCACACATTTCACGTGTCGTCGGTGACCTACAATCGATGAGACAAGTTAATAGTGTTGATCGAGTGACCCCTCCATATGGCTAAAAATGAAGTCCAATGTCAATCTTAAGCTCCACTATTATATAAGTCCAAACATCATCTCTCATCCCTAAAATATTGCAATGAATGGACCCACTATAGTCTATTATTGTTGCTGACGACTACACAAAGAAAATCCTTGTTTTGAGTATTCTTTTTCAATTAAGAAAATGATGGTTTACATATGATGTCCTAAGGTTAATAAAGGATTTCATGGCAAACAAACATGTTCCGCTCCATAGGATAACATCCCGTGGATCTATTTGAGGTCCCCTAACTACCTTGTGAGATAGTATCTCTGCTTCGTGTTGTTTTGTGACATGATTCTATCTGATGCTTTTCAAACCCGTGTGACCATCCTCCCAGCTGGGCCAGAATGGGAGTTTAGAGCAAAGCATAAGTAACCATTGAAGTTTAATGGAAGGTGGATTATTATCGATGTAGTTATTATCGTGGAAGCCTTGAAATTTCTGTGAAATGCTCCGATGTCGGGGTTACTGTGAAACTCCAGAAGTAAAAAAGTAGAACACATCGTTTTTGAGGGCCGGTCGACAAATGTGTTGATGGACGCAGTGGCAATGGCAGCTGTTGCTAACACCATATTGTGCAAGGTTTGTTGTTTCACTGCTGTTGTTTTCATAGAACTAGGGTTTTAAACTCATTTGTCACTTTTTTACTGTTTGTGTTGGCCTTTATTCTACTAGTTATCGTGTGTTACTGCCCATATGCTGAATAGATATATTATAAGTATTTCCACTGCTTTCTGGTACGGGTTCATCTTAGTCTCTTAAAAATAATCACTCTCTGCCGCCTCCTGCTCCAGCCTTTGGAACAGGCCACGATATATAAACAAAAATAACATTACTTTATCTGCAATTAACTTATCTTGTCTCCCATATTTCTTTTTGGTTTTGTTCAAGGCACTCTCGACTGTATCCCTGACCCTCAATGTTTAGTCTCTCTGTTCTTTCTGTACAATGCATATTTACTCTTTAATTAGAGTGCTTCCTTGTTCTTTATGTATGAAGTCCAATTTGCTTCAAGCACAATATGGCAATGGTGCTTGTTTTCTAATTCTCAGCCAAGCCAAATTGGCTTCCTTTGTGCTTCACTTCTTCTCTCTGGCTTATTACAGTTGACCATACCAGCTGCATTGGCTTTGATTAGACCGGAGTTAAAGCATCTTGCTGCTGCAAATTGACAACTATTAAATACTGCTTTAGCCCTCTTTCTCTGAACAAGCAGCTGCCTGTAATACGCTCCATATTTGCATTTCCTCTTTCTTGCATCAATGTCATCTGAAGGCAACTTAAAGGCAAGCTGTGGCATGTCCAGTGCCTCGTCAAGAGACACTTGGGGCTGCATTGCCGGAGACATAAAAATGGGTGGAAAAGAACAGGTAAGGAAGAGCCACAACAGGAAAGAAAATGAAACTTCCTTTGTGAGGTCAATGGCCCCTTCTGTATCTAGCTGTGCTTAAATTAGATTATACCAGAAGTACACTACTTAGCAAGTTATTTCCACAAGACAAAAAACAAACCGACAGATTTTTCAAAATTTAAATGAGCAAAAAAATAATGACAAACCCTTATAATGCAGGATACAATATATTCAGTACATATATAACTTGCAACAACAACTTAAGTCCCTTAAAAGCAAAATACACCACTATACACTGAAAGATCCCTAGATAGATCTTCCTTACACTATACTGATTTTAATCAATCAAAAACAGCAAATACAGTTTTCTGTGTATTTTATGTCAAGTTCCTAGTGCAGATCTGGAAAATGCGACTAGGGTTGAAGAGAGAAAACGGTATAAATCATGCCAAATAAAATTACTTCTGATATCTAATGACTGTTCAGATATTAGGGGACAGATTTATATAAAAACTGAACTTAATACAGTCCCAAAATAGCCCAGAAAATCAGTTCTGAAGCCTGTTATTATTCAGCTTGAAAATCTTCAAAATACACTTCAGAAATGATAAAAAAGTACAGCGATCAGATTACAGAATGATGGCAATTATTTGACAAATATTTTCAGATGAAAATACCTCTGAATTCGCTGCCAGACTGTTTACAAGGGACTGATCCAACTGCTGGTTGCAAAATCACTGGAAAATACCTTCAAATCCCTTTCCACACATGGCTGAACTGAACCTGGAAGTCTGATGAAGAACACTAGGAATTTCTGAGTGAAATCCCCTCTCAATCTCCTGGGGTTTTCGTCCGCAAGAGATAAATTCACAAGGGTTTTCGTCCTTGGAATTTCTGGTAAAAGCTCAGAGCTCTTAGCAATGCAATAGATGATAATAAAAATCTGGATGTCCTCTCTACAAGTCGACTTGTTTATTTAAAGGGAGATCAGCCAACCACCACCCCCAAATCAGCCAATAAAAATTGTTTCATTCTCCTATGCTGGGCGCATTTTCCTTTTGGGGCTGATTGGCACATTTTCCAAAAATTGACTCCCTAAGGTAAGTCGCACTTTCTCTTTTCTAATACAATTATTTTTAATTGTATTTTTGACATTTTAATTCATCATTATACTTTATTATTTATTATATGTGCTTTTTCATGATATTATTATTTTTTTGAAACAATAGCACAATATAATAAAATAATAAAGATAAGTCACCCTAAAACTTCCCTTTGGCCGTCGGGTAGACATAAAGGGCCAAAGGTCTTCGCCCAAGCTCACGCAGGTAGAGGGGACATTACATACACTGATGTTATAACATCATTTTGGGGTTGATTTACTTGTTCGAGGAGAATGTTTCACAATAAAAATGAGAAAAGATAAAAGAGTGCAGTCAAATGCCTTCCAACTCCAGAAACTTATGTAACGTAAATAATACAGTTCTTATTCATATTAATATCATGCATAGTAAATTCATTTCTATGGAGTTTAAAATATATTCATATAAATGTCTATGGAACATGAAAATGAAACAATTGAGAATTATTATAACATAGCATTAGCGGACCCAATTTTAACTCTCTTTTGAGTGCAATCATTTAAATGCATTATTTCTCTACCCCACTCGAAACAAAGTTTTGATTTGTTTGTGTGGGTGTGCTGTTACAATAAATAAACATACATCAATGAGAAACAAATTAATCTTTCTTAGATCAAAATTTGATATCGCAAAGTCAGTCATACAAAAACTCTACAGATAAATTAAAATACATGATCAAGATTTTGACACATCAGGTGTAATTTACTTGCTCATACAGAAATTAAAATTCATACAGACACCATCTAAATTTTGATCACTTTTTCTGCAGAACCTGTTTCCATGAGAGCACCTGATCTAAAAATAGCAGACACTCCAGAAAATAACTATGTCACGACAAATTGGGCACACCTTATGCAATACAATTAATGAAAACTATGTTTGACTTTAAATGATAGAGCCCATAATCAATCCCAACCAACCAACAATACAATCTATTCCTATTATGTTGCCCTGCAAGGTAGTTTATCAATGAAAAAATAAATTGCTAGCTAATTGTGAATTTCAGGAATACAGATCTGTCACTCATCATAACTTGCTGATCTGAACTTTAGTTCTTGCAATTGCTCGACTTTAATTTTATATGCATTTTCAAGATAAATCCTATGTATGTTCTATTACAGATGCTCTCTAGCCTTATGAAAACTGAAGTTTCAAGCTGTATCTGCCTATACATACTTCTGTTGTGGTCCTAATATTTTGTAAATTGCAAGTAACTGTATTTGATATTGAATTCTTTGTGCATTTCATAGTTGTGTTTTTTTATGACACTAAATTTTATGTTTGTGTGCTGCAGACCATAAAAAGGAAAAGCAAAAGGAACATTGAAACAATCAAATACATACAAGGTAAGAAATATTTCATCTAACCAATTTAGACTCTGTATTTGTTCAATTGTCATTGGATTTTACAGCTTTTAATAGGCACACAAAGCAGAAGTAAGATATATTATCTTGCATTTCCTATTATACATAGATGTCCATGTATTTCAACAACAATGATATATCAACAAACAAAGAACACTATAGAAAAATATCGGAACAAGCAAGAGACACAAAGTAATTCAAAACTACAAAAGAATCATACTTTAAAGTTTAGTGACATTGACCGAGCTCTGTAACATGAAAACCTCTATAGACTTCCATCATTCTTTTAAAATGTCAGAGACTGTTTATTTGAATCTTTCAAGTCTTGCTCCGCTTTCACTATACATCGCTAGAATTGTGGAATGGCATCATAGACTATTTCTTAATGTATCGAGCACAAGCTGACATAGATGCACTCCGATCATACCACTACGAATTAAATCCTGAAACATTATACACTTTGCACAAAGTGAATGAAAAGGAAACATATTTACACAGGATGAGGATTTCTGCAATAGCTTACCCATACGCAGAAAAATGGACTTTGGGGAGATTCTTTTTGCATTTATTGGTTGGCAAAATGGTTAAATATCCAAATGTGTCTGATCATTCTCAAGGAAAAAGTATTTGCATGACAACACTAATTCACCTTGCCCTCCATATTCCATCTTGTTTCATGATATAGATTCTATCCATTGCCATTTTGAACAATTGCTATCCAAGAAAATCCCCATGGGCATCACTCAACTTCCTCAAAGCCAAATTTCAGACGCTTGCAAAGACCATCAACACTGTTCGCAGAACATTAGACCTGGTTCATGAATTATTGGCTTGCACAGAGCAACTACTTTCACATCTTCTTGTGGTGAGAGTCTATTCAATGCTATTTCTTACCTAGAAATCAATGAATATGATTTCCAGTCCGACAGACGTTGCCTTGCTCAAACCTTTACTAATGAAATACTTTGTGGAGACAAAAATTCATACACTTGCTTTGAAACTTACTTTAAACACGAAGGACAAATCAAGCAAAACAACCTAGATTGGTGATCATACATAGCCAATATTGGAAGCATTGAATTTTGAAGGAACTGAGGAGAATATCCCGTAGTGCAGTTAGTAAAGCAATTTATGTTATGACTCTTTCCACTGTGGGTGAGTATATGCATTATTTTATTACTGGTTATTTCTGTCTGTTGTTAGGGTCTGTGGTTCCATGAATTCTTGTGCCGAGTTTTATTTTTAGGCATTTAGGGCTAATGGGATATTGGGTCTTGTGTATGTGTGATGAACATTCCAAAGTAGAAGCTTCCTATGCAAAGAAGAGCTAGTCATTTGGGAGAAGCCTCTCCTCCTTCGACGACTCTTTTGGGTACCGCTCTCTCCACATGGTGCCCATTCCAATATCAATATTTCTGTCTCTAATGACCAGTCTCAATCTCTGCAACATTTTCATTGTAAATTGGGAATGAAAAATTGATTGGATTTGTCATTCCACTCCCTAATTGAATTCGAGATGTTGAGGTGCACTTTCAGGCCCGCCATGCGAATGGCCTAGGTTTTTGTGGCTTTCACCAACTTTGGGTGAAGTGGCTCAGAGTTCGGGAAATTCAGGAGTTTGCCACGGAGTTTGTTTAAGATTTCCTAGGCTTTCGGGCTTGTATTTGATGGTATATGCCGAGTTCTAGAAAGAAATACAGTTTACTTGTTTTTCCTTGTAAACAATTGGTTGCATTTGACGAAGCATATTTTACTCAATGCAAACTTGCTCTTATGGATTTACTTTTGCCAAGTTTAGTTTCCATATACTTGTAAAATTCAAGGTATTATTTTTCATCTTCTTTTTGTTTTTTCTAAAGAAATCTAACTCAGGTTTTGCTTCATTATATGCAGATTTTGTGTTTTCTTGATCTTACTAGAATTATATCTGAAATAGAATCTCTAAACCTGATTTGTGTGTTTGTAAATTGTTTTGAATGAAGAGTTATTAGAATTTGTAGATTGATTTGAGATTTTAAAAGCAAAGATGGAAACGGAAAAATTTGTTGAACTCTTTTTGATAGTAAATTAAAAAATAAAATGCTTGATGGTTCAATGCCTATGGTTGGGACTTGTGATTTTTTAAAGAAATATTTAAAAAGGGCAAAAATTGGGGTTATTGGTGTTTTTAATTTTAATTTTGTTTTTGCTTTAAGAGATTTCTAAATTAAAAAAATAAAATGCGTGATGGTTCAATGCCTCTCGGTTCAGACTTGAATTTTTAAAGGAATATTTAAAAAGGGCAAAAAATTGGGGTTTTTGGTGTTTTATTTTTAGTTTTGTTTTTGCTTTAAGTGATTTCTTAGTTTTTGTGTGGCTCAAGCAGGTGGTTTCAATGGCTTGTTTAATGTAAAAAAATAGAAGGTAGCACTCTTAAGTGGAAAGCCAAGTTTCATTGTGCTCTTATTCTTGAATTATTTTCGTGGCTAACGAAGCTTTTGCTTGCTTTATTTTTACGAAATGTGAAAATCTAGGCATTTATGCTCTTTGGGTGGATTCTTAGTGTTTTTTAACAAATTTTTAGAGTTTTCGTTGGTTTTGCTTGTTATTTTTTTAATCGTTAAACGCTTTTGACCGGAGCTATGAATCGAGGGTTGGTGGGGCCCCACCCTACAACAATGTCCTCAGACAAGATATTACAATTAAGACCAACACAAACCACCGCGGCCATTGAGCCCGCATCGACGATGCAATTTTCCACCACCGCCGTTTTAGAGCCACCAACCGCCGCCAACGCCAATGCCAATGCCAATGATGCAACGCCACCGTCGAGAACCACCAGCCGAAGCCACAAGCCGCAACCATTGGTGATGCAACACCCGCCACCATCGGTAAACCACCCCGAAGGGATCGCGTTCAGCCGGGATTTGAACCTGGGTGGATCCAGACACAACCGTCCATCTTAACCGATCCACCCAAATCCCATGGCGGTTTTGTTTGTTAATTGATTTTTGAACAAACTAGACATAGATCGTTTTCAATGTTCTAATGTTATAAACTATGTTCTTCATATTTTGAATTTTATATTTATTTAAAAAAACTTTTAAATTACATTTATCTAGATTTCCATTTGACTTAATGTGGTGATGTAATCATTTTGCCTCTTATTCCACGGAGGATTTTAAAAAAATTTAAAAAGATAAAAACAGAATGGACATGTGTAAAGTTGAACATTTCTAATAATTTTTGAAATGCAAACAAGGGGAAAGGTAGGTAGTATCAAACTTATGAGATGACTAATCTTATCATACAACCCAAGTGTTAAATTTATTATAAATACCACAATACATTTCTTACTTTTCGCTAAAGAATGTCCCCAAATGGACATATTTGACCCAAGTTGGATTTTGGGCAAATCCAAACCCCGAGAAGAATTATGAAACTTGGGTATTTTCATTCGCAGAAATTATGAGATATTAAACAATGATTTGCAGATCTAAATACCTCAATAATAATGCCCAAACAGCCCAAAGTGAGTCGATCCAATAGAGAAAACACTCGCTGCAATTTTATTCACTAAAAACTTCGGAAAGTCTTCAATAACACTGCTGGAAAAAGCCTGAAATAGACTGAAAATCTGATTACAATCAATGGGAATTTCTCGAGTGAAAAACCTTTTCAAAATCTTGGGGTTTTCGTCCACAAGAGGTAGAATTCACAAGGGGTTTCGTCCTTAGAATATTTTTATACAAAAGCACCAGCTTAAGATCAAATTCAGAAGTGATAAAATGATTATATGATCCCCCTCTTCAAGTCGACCTCTCCCTTATAAAGGGAAAAATGCCCCAAAAGGACCTCCAACTCAACCAATCACAAAAGGTGATTTCTTCTAGACATGTGCCCCAAATTCTCCCTAGACTAGGTCGCATTTTTCTTGGGAAGAGTAATAATTTTTATCCTTTCTAAACTCCACTCTCCCTCCTTTGTCCAAGTCGCATTTTTGCCTAGGGATGACACAAAAATAGCATGGGTCTCTTTTCTACTCTCCCTAGAAAGGATACAACATAATATTAGACCCAATGCACCTATCTAGAGATTACAAATTTATTATTAAGTCAAATAAATTAATACAAGTGTTTTATTAATTTTATAAATATTTTTAGCACTTTGTAATAACTTATTGTGACTTAAGTCACCCTTATATTTTTCCTTTGGCCGTCGGGTTGACAAAATGGGCCAAAGGTCTTCGATTGGGAAAAGGGGACATTACAGTCCTCCCTTCCCAAAATTGCTTGCCCTCAAGCAATTCTGATCTTGTTTTGTCCAAGTGTCATGCACAAGAGACAAAACATGCTGAAATGTTCTACCAACCTGGCCCCTGTACCTGTCAAGTGAGCTATAACTTGCCACCATATTCCATCAACAAGTTGCTCATATATTTGGAGCAATGGTTCAACAAACTCCAAAATGAAGACTTCATCTTCTACCATATCATGCATCTCATGATGAAAATAGATTGGACTAGGCAACAATAAATAAGATGTATTATTATGTTCATCATACCTTGGAGTATCGCCAACATCCACTATACACTAAGAAATGCCATTATCCTTTCTAGGAGGAATAAAATATAATAAATTTATGTATTCCCCCTAGAGAAATGCGACTTGCACTAGGAGGGAAATGTTGTTGGGAAAAACATTTAATATGGGAAAATATTAAATGTTTGCATAGGGAAAATCATGTGAGCTCATTGGCTGGTTTGGAGGTTGGTTGTTGGCCCTTTTCCTTTAAAAGGGAAGTTGACTTGCCTCTTCCATAATCCAGATTTTTATATGATATTTCTCTTGCATTTGAGCTCTAAGCTTTTGCATAAAAAATTCCAAGGACGAAACCCCTTGTGAATTCTACCTCTTGTGGACGAAAACCCCAAGAGTTTGAGAGGGTTTTTCACTCAAACCAAATCATAATTTTTAGAGCCCAATTATATTTGTAGTTAAAATATTTATTCTCTCTCCTGCAATTTGTGTTGAAGAGGTCAAATAGATCTAAAATTCCATTGGAGTCAAAATATCCATTTGGGGATATTTCAGCTACCATAAACAAGTCGTAAAACTTAAAATTTAATTTTGTTTTATATTTTATTTATATGTAATAGATGTTTATCTATATTCAATTTGTAAATACATTACATCAAGTCTATAACTATACCAACAACAAATTTCTAAATATACAGTACCAAAATATATAAACAACACTAACGTTTTTATCATAAAAATTATATACAAGACTTTAATATTTACATTTAATTCCATAGTAACTTAAAATCGCTTTTTTATAGTATAATTTTAAAAATTTATATTAAATGTATAAATATACACTCTATAAATAATTAGTTCAATAGGGAAATATTGAACTAATTTAAAACATTTTTTTAATGTTTGGGTAGACTTTAATATTTACATTTACATTTCATTGTAACTTTAAATTGTTTTTTATAGTATAATTTTAAAAATTTATATTAAATGTATAAATATACACTCTATAAATAATTAATTCAATAGGGAAATATTGAACTAATTTAAAACATTTTTTTAATGTTTGGGTAGAAGTTTTTCATAAAAATTCAAAAGCATTTGCTGCGTTAAACTTATATGTTTTTCTTATAAAGACCACTTTTGCAGTAAGTATACTCTTACTTTTCCCAATTCCAACTAGAATTTGATTTCCATAAAATTAAATAAAAGCCATATTTCTGTTGCAGTCATTATAATCTACTTTTATAAAACCAAATGTATGTCTAATCAATGCGTCTCATAAGCAATGCATGTTATAAGCAATGTATGTCATAAGCGATTTACATCTAGACGAAGTAGCTCAAGCAAGATGTGTTTTAAGCAACATGTCATAGGATAGGTGTTCAAATCTAAAGATGTAACAAGTAATGTGTCCAGGAAATGACATGGGTGACAAACACAAAGTGTATAATTGAGCATAAATCATACAGCAATGAGTAATCAACTTATAGATCAGACAATAACATGTGAGAAAATGTATTATAGAGCATACAAGTGCATATAACAAATAGATCATAGGGTGTACAAGTCCCTAGAGAAAACAGATCATAGATCATACAAGTGCATGGACTAAACAATGTAGAGTAGAGAAGTGCCTAGAGCAAACAAAGCATAGAGCATACAAGTGCATATAACAAATAGAGCATACAACATAGAGCAAACAAACCACACAACATACAAGATCGCAAAGTAGACAAATCATACACCATACAAGATCGTAGAGCAAGCAAATCATACAACATACAAGATTGCAGAGCAAACAAATCATACATCATTCAATATACAAGATTGCATATCAGTCGAGCATGGAGCATGTAGGTGCATAAAGAAGTGAATACAAATCAAATGTATCTAAGAAATGAGCGGTGTAGGAAGCAATGTTGAATAGTAAATGTTAGTGCAAAATCACAACACCCTCAAATGAGTTATAAGGTTTGCTTTTCTAAGGCGGTGGTCATTTGGTGTGATTTGCATAACATTGGATCATTCCCCACGCTGTGGGAATTGCAAATGGGAATGATCCTCCGAGAGAGGGCTGGTTCCTCTTTCTAATCTACCTGCCACAAGCTATTCCAGTGCATGCAAGCTAATTTAATCCTAATCTAACTTTCAAGGAGACAAGGAGAGAAAGAAAACAAGAAAAACAGAGCCTACACTAAAACAATGATACACCAGAGAAGGAAAGTGTTGATCATCTACCAAAACTGCCATGGAACAAGGAGAGGTGAGCAATGGAAAGGATGGACAAGTGCATCATAGACCAGAGATGGATTTCACATAGAAAATGTTCCAAACTCCATGAACACAGCTCCCAGATCTGCAAATAAACATTCAAAACATACACAGATACCCTGCAAATGAAGAGAGGCAAGAAGATGCAATAAAAACGAGCAAAGGATGGACAAATGCATCACAAAAACACGTTTTATTGCTTCATACGTTTGCACAGAACATCATTCACGAGCAAGAGGCAAAAACACCATTTACAGAGCGTGGGAAGAGGTTCGAACTCCATTTCGACCCTGGGGAAGAAAAGAAGGGAGAGGCAGAGAAGAAAAATGAACAACCTCTTGAAAAGTGATGCCTCTGTTACATTATATAGCAAAATGCGAGAAGGAAAGGGAAAAACATGGAATTTTCTCCAACCACTTTTCAAAATGCGTTTTAATTCTTCATCTGTTGATGGGCTCGATGCAAAAGCTCATATTTCCATGTATCTACTTCGCAGACCAAAGAAAATGACCCATACTTCATTAAATTTGGTGGTTGAAACTGGTTTTTTGTCTTTTCCACGCCAAAACGCGTTTTGCAAATTTCTCCCCCAAATCTTCACCAAAATCCAAAATTGAAGACTCCATGATGAAGAGAATCTTCAGATCTTTCCATTAGTACCAAGAATGTCAAAATGGAGCTCTGGATCAAAAGATATGGCCTTCTGAGTTTTTCCTTAATGTTTTCGGCAAAAAACAGCTTGGGCAAATTTTGAACTTTTCTCCCGCAAATCCGCTGATGATGTGGCATCCATTGGGGTCGGTGGAGGCAGGGGCTCCTTTTTTTCCATTTTACACTTTTTGACAAAAAGTCAAAAAATCTCATTTGCCTCCGAAGGTCCGCCGACCTGCATTAACTTTTTGATGTGTCAACTCAGCACTTAATTTTCGCCTTTTTGACAAAAGTGAAAATTTTCACTTTTTCCTCCGATTCCCGCCGGTCCGAGATTCCTTGGCAAAAATCTCTCCCAAGCCCCGCAGGTCCGCCTTGGGCAAAGTTTCCCTTCTAACTCTGTGAGCCATAACTCAAAAAATACAAGGAGTTAGAAAGAGCTCTTTACCTTTTTGGAAAGGGGAAGAAATTCTCTATTTGATGGAGTATTTTCCAGAAATCCTTGAGTGCTTGAACTTTGTGAAATTTGGACTGAGGCACAAAAAGGGAGTAAGTTAATCCAAAATAAGAGGGAGCTTATTTTGGTTAATAAAAAAACATAAGCCTAGGGCCTATAGTAGTCAACGAGTATAGTAGTGTGCAAAAAGCAAATCTTAACGTCAAATGATCAATATGAGTAATCATGGAGCATGGTCAAGTCAACATCTAGAGATAAGAAGTGTGATTATCGAATAAAGCATGATATAACATGTATTATAAGAAATAAAGCGAAGACAAGATAGTCAAGAGTAGCTCAGTGACAACAATGGGCTTGTGTATATTATCGATATAAGCTTAGTCAAGCAAGATGCCCCGATATAGGTATGCCCCAATGTGGCTTTGTTACCCCAAGGTGTTAGGTTGTAAGAAGCCATAGGGTGTATTGTCCATGGATTAAGGTACTCGCGATGTTGCCTAATCAGACTATAAAGATCAAGTGCAAAATGATAGGATAGATGTAGAGTGCTAAAAATGAGTGATCATAATGCTTTACGTTTATGCTATTATTTGGATAAGGCACATGCAACTCCGGATTTTTTTTTCACATAATAGATTGTTTATGTATTTCCGTCATAGGAGACGACAAAGAAGAAGACTACCAACTAGAATCGATACTAGTGGCCTTGGGGCATAGTTTGAAAATGGTGGAAGATATGGAGCAAGGTCTTAGGTAGTAGTCCCCCTCAACAATCACACTGCGCTTGTGAAATGTGTTGCATCGTCGGGTAATTTTCGAGTCATAGGCTATGGGAGAAGATATCAAGTGATCAATAATTGTGCTAAGAGCATAGGGCAATGGTGGACAAATAAGACAAGGATATGTGCGTGCAAGAAGCTATATACAAGTGAGTGCACTAAAAATGTAAGGAAGAAAACAATAGGAGGCTATCATATGATCTTGTCAAGGGGATGATCATATAGATGTCCCGTGTCAAGTCACATGGTATGTGGAGAATGAAAAGTCATCATTCTCGCCAAAACATAATGACTTCGTGAGTATGAGATATAATCATGTTCCATATGATACTTTGTAATATCCTTGATAAATAATTTCTAACAAATTTGGATAGTTTATCAAACCCTAGGACAACATTATAAAATTTTACTATTGGAACTGCCCTTTATATTAAATTAAAATAAAGAGAGTTACATTAGCAGGGCTGACGGAAGACTCACAGTCCCACAAAATGCCACAAGGGCAACAACAAAACAGAAAATGCCACGTGGGCTACATCAAAACGCCCAGAGGGCCAAAGAAAAAGCACATGAAACAAATCACACTAGCAAAATCAAGCACATCTGTGCAAAGCACCAAGAGGAGGAGGGTCATCTTGAGGAGGGATAAACACTCCACTATTGGGCTCGGCCGAAGGAGGATCCACCTGCCAGCCATCATGGTCCGGCATTTGCATTTGTAAAGGAACCATAATTCCCCATCCAGGGGAGGCGAAACAACAATAGTCTGCAAGCCCGACAACAGAGAGGCCCACCGCGGAGAATTAACAATGCCCTTCCCCCTGGAGGCGGGCTCCAGATTACGTTTGGACGAGGATGGAGTGAAGGGTGGCCCCGAGGAGAGGCAGAACGGTGGCTGCATGAGTGGCTTCTACGATGCGATCCCGCAAGTGGTGGTCGTCGTGGAGGTGAAGGCCGAGGTGGCGGTGACAGAGGATCTGGCGGGACCGACTCATAGTGCAAGGCGCACTCCCCTAGTGATTCGAAGCTCCTGTAAATGAGCGAACTCCAAGGCAACCTTCGTTGCTTGAGCTTGAATCTGTATGCGAACAAATTAGACAATATCACCACTTTGTCATTAGTGGAAAACAAAGCAACAAATTGATCATGCGTTGGAATATTAAAGCATTGTGAGCTTTCCAAATATGAAACAAAATACAGGCACGAAACAATTGCCAAAGAGTATCAATATAATGAGGCCAAGGACTAAAATCTCCAAATAAAGCAAGATGCCAATGAAAGAATTCAGGATGGTAAGGTTGGAATAAGGAGTGGATCCAAGTCCATATGGCCTGAGCACGAGAACATGACCAAAATATGTGTTTAAATGACTTAGGGCGGGAACAAAAGGGGCATTTAGGATTAGGGATGCCGATATGACTGAGACGTTCGCCCACAAGCAGACCTTGATAGACAAGACACCAAAGGAATTGATTAACTTTGGGCTCAAGAAGAGGATTCCAAGTATGGGAAAGCCTACGAAGCCAAGTGGAATGCGCAGATTGTAAACCCCATCGGGCATTGAGCTTGTCAATGGTGGGCGAGAGCGGGCTCAACAGATGGTAGGTTGTTCTAGCATTATAGCAAAGGAAAGCAATTTCTTGGTTCCACGCCAATCATGCCACCAAGCCTCCGGAGGTTTAAGCCCCAATTTGTGGAGCATAACATCAGGCAGAAGTTCCTGAATTTTATAGATCGAGGGGAGGTCCGAATTGGCAAGATTGAATTTCAATTTAAGCTCAGGCCAAGGCACCCAATCTCTGCATGTAACCAAATCTTGAATGGTATGAATGCCCTTGTGAGAAAGCCGGAGAGCTTTGATGCCCGGAGTTTCGCAAGCGGAAGAGTACCATCGGTGATGACGGAGACCACCAAAGATTCTGAGAATTAAAAGAAAGCCCTATGCAAAACCATCGCCAATCCATCGCATCCACGACTTGACCATCTCAAAGGCTTTCCAAATACTTTTGGCAACAAAAGTGTCGGTGATTTTGATAGGAACCTTAGTGATAATAAGGGTATGCAACCCGATATTATTCCAACATTTCTTTCCATACGAAGCTCCGGATGTAATGTAGTGTCGCAACAAGAGTTTCCAGGCCTGATTACCCGTCAAGCATCGAACCACCCATTTAAAAAAGAGAGCCACACTTTGTCGATAGACATCAATGATCCCCATGCTGCCTTGCTCACAAGGGAGACAACATACCTCCCAGGCCACTCTGTGAAAGCCAGCTAAACCAAAACTTTTACACCATAAAAAGTCTTGCAACAGCTTGGCAAGTTTGGTGAATGAAGAGCGAGAAGGGTACCAACAAGCAAAGTAATACACATGGGTGGCGGCAAGAATCTTAGTACAAACTTGGAATTTACCAACAAGGAATAGATGGAAGACCACCGAGCCACCTTAAGCTCCACTCTGTTAATAACATGTCTGCCATAAGGTGGTGGAGTCACTGTCAAAGGCAAAAGGAATGCCCAAAAATTTAAATTGCTTGCCATGACCGATCCATCTCTAGGGGTAAGCTTTCAACTAGTCTGGGATAGGTAAGCAACTTTGACGGTAGCCCAAAGTCTTTGCCATTTGAATGCTAGATCCAGAGGCAAGACAAAACGTATCGAGGCAGTCAAAAACCTTGGCAACATTCGTTCAGACTCAACAATGGTAAGGAAAGAATCATCAACAAAGTGACCATTGATGAGTTGCGTTGCATGATCAAGAAGAAAAATCCCTCGAATGTGACCTTGAGCAACATGATGCACAATGAGATACCCTAAGGCGTCACAACAAGAACAAACAAGGCTAGCGCAAGAGGGCACCCCTGTTTGATAGAACGGAAGAGGCCGAAAGCAGTGGACTGATGACCATTGATGGTAAGGCGAGTCGAGGCATTAGAAAATAGAGTGTTGACAACCGATTTGAAGAAGTCGCCAAAGCCAAGGGCTTTGAGCATGGCCATTCAATACGATCATACGCCTTCTCGAAATCAATTTTGAGAAATAAAGGCTACTGCAGAGACACCCGGGCCCATTCCATGCCTTCCCACACAGCTATAAGATTATCAAGAATGTATTGACCTTTAACAAAGCCAGTTTGTTCGGGACGAACAATTTTGGGCAACAGATCAGCTATGCGAAGAGCCAAGGCCTTGGCAAGAATTTTATAAGAGACATTTAACAAGGTGATGGGACGCCAATTATTCATTTGCTTTGGGTCGCCACCTTTAGGGATGAACTTGATGTTGCCTTGATTGATGAAACTCCCAAGAGAATTGCATTGAAGAGCTTCATTATAGACATGAAGTAGATCAGGTCCCACAAAAGACCAAGTGGCTTTGTAAAATTCGCATGGAACCCATCCAGACCGGGTGACTTGTCATCAGCTAAGTAGAGCAAGGCTACATGGAGCTCCTCCAAAGTGAGTGGAGCGGGCCCGCTCTTTGGGCAAAAGCTTAGTAGGCACCACATCAACACATTTCTACAAGGCAGCAACTCGTTCCATCGAAACCTCTTGAACTTGAAAAACCAGACGATAGTGCTCGACAAAAGCATTAGTGATTTCTGGAAGCTCCGTGAGCCACCGATGCAAATTGTAAATAGCTTTGATCTATTGATGAGCATGCTCAAAGTGCGGAGGGATTTGAAAAAGCTTTTAGAGGCTTTGTCTCCCACCTTAAGCCAATGCAGCCTCGACCGGATCCGATCACCACCTTGGTTGAATGCGCCTTGATGAGCTTGAGCTTGTCGGGTTTCACTGCTTGAATCGGAGAGGAATATTAGAAGGATTGGCCTCAATAACAACGAGATTGTTCCACCTTAAGCCAATGCGGCCTCGATCGGATCTCGATCACCACGGGCCGAATGAGTCTCGATGAGCTTGAGCTTGTGTTGGGTTTCATTGCTTGAATTTGGAGAGGAATATCAAAAGGATTGGCCTCCAATAACAACAAGATCTATCCAAAATCTTTGAGCAGAGAGTGAATCGGCTCGCTTACGGACTCGGGCACACTGCTTGCCGAATCGGCGGAGAAACCGGGTGGTGCATCAATCGCGCTTCCCACCATGAGATCTAGTTGGTAGCAAAAGGTGGATGTGGCACCATGTTCCAAACCTTAGCAATGAGTGGGACCACCTTAGGGTGACTCAACAAAGTGACATTAAGATAGAATTGATTAGAGGGAACTTTGAGAGGGACTCCTTGCCAAACAACCTTAAATTTAATTGGGTGGTGATTTGACAAAAGCATGTCAAACCATACCTTGATATCGGAGGAGCCTTGCATGTCAAAATCAAAAAGGTTCTTTGTGAAAGAAGAGCACAAATCGAAACATTTTAAAACCTGATCATATCCTTCTCGAAGATTGGTCCAAGTATACCAAGCTTGGGCTTTAAACTCCTGCCGTTGTCTGAGCAACGGATCGGAAAGCCGCAACAACTTTTAAATAAATACCAAGCCGCACGCTCGCCAACACACCAACGCATAGGAGGGCGCCACATTTATCATCTAGATGCTCTATCATATTAAAGTCGCCACACCAACCAATAAGCAAGAGGTAAGTTATCACCTAACCATTTCCATAAAGTTGTTCTTTCGGAGCCGTCATTAGGGGCATAAACATTGAGAATACCAAAAGTAATATCATTAATAACCATAATCACCCACACAACCCGATTAGTAGGATCCTAACCCGAGGTGGTGATTAAGGCCGAAAATTTCAGCGCAATGGAAATGCTAGCACCACCTTTACCATCAATGTGTTGCGTGTGAAAATGCGTGAAATCTGGGGCAATGCAAGTTAGAGTATTCTGAAGCAAAAAACCAGAAATTTTAATTTCCTGTAAACAAATAATATCTAATGACAATACGTGGCGGCAAGCTAAATAGACAAAGAATTTTCGAGAGGGCTCTGTCAAACCCCAAACATTCCATGAGATGAAATTCATGAAAAATTAGACATATCAAACTCCCTCTTCCCGTCCTCAAAACCATCCTCCGAGCCGAGAATGGCAAAATTATTGGCAAGTGGAATTTGGTCTGAATCAGGAAGCTTGACTTGAATGGAGTGGTGTTTGGCCCCATTATCCCCTCACACGTTGTGGGACACCTCCGTGGTGGACTGCGAGAGCATCGCAGAGGAAGAGAGGTTGAAGCAAGATTCCCAGAATTCTGATGCTAGGGTTATACTTGAACCTTAACTAGAACTATATCCTTTCTCAATTGAAGGCTTACCATTCACAATGTTTGTTTTAAATTCTCAAGAGCTCAAACTTGCTCAGACTAATTCACACCTCCCTTGCCGAGGATCATCTTCATGAGGTTCAATAACACCTTTACCTATGCTCCAAACAACTTGAAGTGCATTGCTTCCTTATACGTACTCATAGTAGTACTCCTAGCTATATGGAAGACAACCAATGAGATAACTACTATACCTTGGTCTTTGGTTACACCTCTACTATTTGGAAGCCTCCATCATCCTTTCAATACTCTCCTCAAGTCCTTTAGACCACTCCACACATTTGGTTCTTCCTGCAATAATTATGCATGCCACTTCTATATACCCACAAGGTTGGACCTAGATAGGCCTCTTGGGTCTAGGTACTCAAGGAGTTATGTAGGGTTATTTCCTAACATCTTAGAACACATTCCCTTTGCTAACACAAGATGATTTGACCCTTCATTTAGCTGTACCTCGCATCTTATGCTAGTTTCCTCTATTAGACCTTATTGGCTACTAGCCCTTTCGCATGCAAATGCTCTCATATCTCAATTTCCCTTGAAGCAGCTATACATACAGATTAATGACCCAAATACCCTTTACAGGGTACTTAAAGATCACTAAATTTCATACCATGTTTCTTTGTTAGAAAATACACCTCCTTTATGGCTGTAGCATACAAAATTAGGCCTATTTTGACCCTAGCTATGACAGTAGGCACTTAGGACTTTGATCTCACCTGGAGCTTGATGGATCCACTTCAGAAATGTCATCAAGATGATTGCTACAAAATTTGGTGGCTTGATTCCACGTTATGACCATTCATGCACTTCAATTCCTCTCTCCACTGTACACTGTGTTTGCTTCATTAGAACTCGAAATGACTGTTATCGATAACTCTTACTGTACTTGCTCAATCACCCTGAAACTTTGGGCATATCTAATTCAAGTTAAGACAGATATTTTGAGCATTTTGGCTCATTTCATCCCTACAGTCAAAAGATATAGGAGGCCCTAGTTCGAGCCCGAGAGCCTACAATTTTCCTTAAAAGCCAAATTACACATTTTCAAAACTTACAAAAATCATAATGGCATTCCTCATCACCTGTAAAACCTTTCCATGTTAACAGTCAAGAGAAATTATGCATATAAATAGGACTGAGGGTTTGTAGCATACTGTCCTGGCACATCCTCCATGCACAGTCCACTGAAAATATGCAAAAATCATTGAAACCACCTTCATTCATCATTTTTCAACCTCAAGAACTACTGTACTATTTTCATTACATTCGAATCGCCTATGAATAGGTGGATATTTGCTAAGTATAGACTCCTAGCTAACTCCTAAACTAACTCAACAACTCCCTAAGAAGACTCAACAACCTCTTATCATAGAAATCAGGTAAATATCATCCTAATATACTCATCTAGTTCGTACATGACAACTATTACATGATGACATGGCTTTATTTTGCTGATATTATTCTTGTACTAAGTCAAATTCACTCCTACAACTCTCTTATAAGCACTCATTCACCTTTTACAACATATTCAACTTTAACATTCATTCACTCACACCTAGACTAACATGTTTTAATGGTCTCATATGACCTTATTACACTTTAGCTCTTGATGCTCCTGCATCAGAGTGCCCTTGTGAAAAAAATTTGAGCTCCTGCTCAAATAGCTCTTCTTCTTTCTTGACTTCCAGTTCATTCTCATTGCTTTTGCTTGTATATTTTGTCTTCTGCAGCTACTCTTGCATTGTCTCTTCTTAATTTTGGTCTTCTTGCTTGCTTCTTGCTCTATCTTCCTCTTCATGGTTTTTTCCTTCAAGTTTGTCTCTTGTAGGTCTTTTATCTCCTTCACTATGAATGTCAACTCTGCCTTGTGTTCATAATTGCATGTAGTCACAACTTCTTGAACATTGCTAAAGATGAATTCATAAGACTTGATGGTCCTCTCCAGTTGCTTTATCACCCATTCTTTCTCATTTTCATACTTGGCCTCTTGATAGGCTTGTTTCACCTTATAAATGAAGTGAAGGTCTTCAATATTGAAATCTACTTCCTCAGCATGCTTTGAGAGTTCACATGCCTCCTCAATTGAAATCTGACTCTTCTGTAGCTGATTATCTTCTTCACCAAGAGAGGCTAAGAATGCCCCTATCACTTTTCCTTTATCCTGAGATTCCATATTCCATTTGTCTTCATGTATTTGGTCTTCAAATATTGCACTTTCCAAGGCTTGTATTTCCTCTTGCAGCTGCTCCAAGCTCATGTACACAAACTGACAATTTAGTGCTTCTTCATCTTAAAGTCTAAGTGCCTCAACTTGACATTCTTCCTTTATGACCTTTGTACCTGCAAACACCCACTCAGAGAAACAGTTAGAAAGAATTACTTGAGACTCCTTGGTCTCTATGGATGCCTCCTTTGGCATCTCTTCTCTTGTTGCATTTGTTGCAACTCTCTCTAGTTGCTCTCCTGTTGGCAACATTTCTTCTTTCTCATCCTTCAAAACTGTTCTCTTTCTCCTTTTCTTGGCAATTTCTTGCACTGGCCACTTGACAACCTTCTTAAGGTGAAGGTTCCATCCCTGTAACTTGAGGATTACACTCTCTTGCATCTGTTGTAGCACCTTTTCCAAGTCTGCTCTAATAGACCCAACCTCTTGCTGGAGCTTAGATTGCCTCTGCTTCTCCATTTCACTTTTCTTTTGCCTCTTTGGAGTCATCTCTGCAAAATTGACTTTCAAGACTTTCCAATATCTCCGTTAACTAAAACAAATGTGAAATATTCACAAAATCATCAATCTATAATATGTTTTGATCAGAGTCCTACTCTGATACCGTTTGATGCATGGGTTATACTTGAACTTGAACTTGAACTTGAACTAAATCTTTTCTCAATTGAAGGCTTACCATTCACAATGTCTGTTTTAAATTCTCAAGAGCTCAAACTTGCTCAGACTGATTCACACCCTCCCCTGCTTGAGGATCATCTTCATGAGGCTCAATAGCACAATAGCACCTTTACCTATGCTCCTAACAACTTGAAGTGCATTGCTCCCTTATACCTACTCATATTAGTACTCCTAGCTATATGGAAGACAACCAATGAGATGGCTACTATACCTTGGTCTTTGGTTACACCTCTACTATTTAGAAGCCTCCATCATCCTTTCAATACTCTCCTCAAGTCCTTAAGACCACTCCACACATTTGGTTCTCCTTGCAATAATTATGCATTCAACTTCTGTATACCCACAAGGTTGGACCTAGATAGGTCACTTGGGTCTAGGTACTCAAGGAGTTATGTAGGGTTATTAATCATTCCCTAACATCTTAGAACACTTTCCCTTTGCTAACACAAGATGACATGACCCTTCATTTAGCTGTACCTTGCATCTTACGCTAGTTTCCTCTATTAGACCTTATTGGCTACTAGCCCCTTAAGCATGCAAACGCTCTCATAGCTCAATTTCCCTGAAGCAACTATACATACAGATTAATGACCCAAATACCCTTTACAGGATTCTCAACTATCACTAAATTTCATACCATGTTTCTTTGTTAGAAAATACACCCCTTTATAGCCGTGGCATACAAAATTAGGCCTATTCTGACCCTAGCTATGACAGTAGGCACTTGGGACTTGATGGATCCACTTCAGAAATGTCACCAAGATGATGGCTACAAAATTTGGTGGCTTGACTCCAAGTTATGACCACTCATGCAACTCAATTCCTCTCTCCACTGTACAATGTGTTTGCTTCATTAGAACTCGAAATGACTGTTATCGATAACTCTTGCTGTACTTGCTCAATCACTCTGAAACTTTGGGGATATCTAATTCAGGTTAAGACAGATATTTTGAGAATTTTGGCTCATTTTATCTGTGCAGTCAAAAGATGTAGGCGGCCTACAATTTGCCTTAAAAGCCAAATTACACATTTTCAAAGCCTACAAAAATCATAATGGCATTCCTCATCACCTGTAGAACCTTTCCATGTTAACAGTCGATAAATTATGCATATAAATAGCACTGAGGGTTTGTACCTTACTGTCCTGACACATCCTCTATGCATAGTCCACTGAAAATATGCAAAAATCACTGAAACAACAACAAATTCTTTATTCTAATCATCATACCACCTTCATTCATCAATTTTAAACCTCAAGAATTACTGTACTGTCTTCATTACATTCGAATCACCTATGAATAGGTGGATATTTGCTAAGTATAGACTCCTAGCTAACTCCTAAACTAACTCAACAACTCCTAAGAAGACTCAACAACCTTCTTATCATAGAAATCAGATAGATATCATCCTAATACACTCATCTAGTTCGTACATGACAACTATTACATGATGACATGGATTTATTTTGCCTATATTACTCTTTTACTAAGTCAAATTCACTCCTACAACTCTCTTACAAGCACTCATTCACCTTTTACAACATATTCAACTTTAACATTCATTCACTCACACCTAGACTAACATGTTTTAATGGTCTCATATGACCTTATTACACTTTAGCTCTTGATGCTCTTGCATCAAATTCTCAAAGCTTGAAAGAAAACCTAGCTCTGCGATGGTTTGGAAGGAATTGAAACGACGGGTGAGGCGGCATTGAGCCCGACTCAGCCTTGGACGGAGGAGGGGAAGGATAGTGGGTAGACGAAACCTCGTGAGAACTTTTCCCACCAGAGCCCTTTTTATTCCCTATCATAGTCCAACCATCAGCTGGAGGGGCAGAGCCTTAGGCTTGGAAACTTTGGGTTGCGGCACTGCGGGCTTGGAATGAGCAAGTGGCTGACAATCATGAATACGGTGGTCCGGGGCCTGACAGCGGAAACTCATGTTGGGGAGGTTAAAATAAATCACCTTTTGAGAGATACGCAAGGACCCAACTTGAATATCCAGGTGGTCCCGTAGATCTTTCACAAGGTCAACTTCGACACACACATGCTTGTTAGGACGAGCGAAGAAAAAACGCTCTTGTTCATGGCAAATCACCTTGCCAATGGGTTTCACAATCTCTGTCAAAAAGACTAGAGATGAATAGGAAGACCTGAGAGTTCAATCCAAATGAGAACTTTTAACGAAACTTGGCTGGTGGGGCTAAAATCTGGAGTCCACTAAGAAAGCACTAACAGGGTATTCCCCAAATACCAACAAGCCGCCTTAAGGATGGCTTTAAGCTGGGAAGGCTCGCAAAAGAAGAACAGATAAAACCCTTGGTGAGGCTACGAGATACCTAAAACTAAGATACCGTTGGACTCCCAATGGTTTTTTATCCAGTTCTGAAGGTAGGCTTCTGAGGGAATGCGACCATAGAAATACACAATAAGGCAATTGTTTTGATTCCATTTGACCACGGGGTCTAAACTTTCAGCAGAAATAATAACATCGGGGAGGATTCAAAGTCCATACCTCGTTGTAAACTTTCGGAACAAACTTCCGCATGTGCTTGGGAGCCATTTCCACCTTCAGTTGCAACAGTCGTTGCAATGGAAGGAGAGCTGCCATTTAAAGGCAACTTTCTGCCTTATCGGCGGGAAAATAGCCGGTTGTCACTATGATAGGATTGTCGGGATAATCGTAAGAAGGCTAAGGAGGCACAGATCACACAGTAGTGCATGAGAGCATTATAAAATTTTGAACTTTTATGACAGCAGCAATAAACTGATATTTTATAAAAACAGCAAACCCCAATATGTAGAAAAACAGATTTTTATTTATTTATTTCAAATCAGCTTTAATGAAAATACCAAAATGTCTAAATACAATTATTTTTTTACAACTGTTGAACCAAATGGAAAGATGAACATAAGATAAAAGCATGCAAACTGGTTTCACCGAAATCTTTCCCAGACGTGGCGCCAACACTGTATTTTGTTCCCAAAGGGGGATGTCCTAGCTGTACTTGCTGTTTTGGATGTTAAAGCAACCATGAATATGATAGCTGAATTGGATAAATATTTGTGCTTTGAATGATCACTGCAAACCCTAGATGGAATTGCCAAGCTTAGATATGAGAGTTTCCATCCTCAGATATGTGCAAATGAGGGTTTTCGTCCTCTATTACTGATGCAAAAGCAGAAGCTACTTGCAGACAATGAAGTAGTTGATAAATTTCAAGATGAGATAATAATAATCCCGAAAATCAGCTTTTATAACTTTTAAGGCCTTCTCCCAAAGTTGGTGCCACCTTTTGGAGTTACATGCATGCTTTAAAATAATTAAAAATCATTTAATTGGCATATCAAAAAAATATAAGCTTGATGCCCATGCAAACACTTCTTTGGTGCCCCATGTTGGAAATTCATTATTTAATTCCTCATGCATTCTTTCATTATTTTATTATTATTTCACTCTTCATGCACTCACTTCTCCTTTGGCGCTCCATATTGGAAAAATATGCTTTCGGATCTTCCTCATAACTAGATTAGGAGAGGCTTTATGAATAATAGTGAAAGAGCTAGGGGGCTTAAAAACGATAAATGGTTAAGCATGCCAAAGGTTTTGCAAATGGTGTAGTAAATTATGTTTGAGTTAGATTATTACTTGGAAGGGTGACCTCCTGGGAAATCCAGGGTACCAGTTTCAAGACTTCGTGGTGATTTTAGATGCCATCCAATGCTTGTTGGTATTTGGGGAATACCATGTTAGTGCTTTCTCATGTTAGTGCTTTTGTCGATAATTGAGATGGAGTTGATTCCCCAAAAATGGTATTTAATAATGTCAGAGCTATGCTAATATACAATCTAAATCTGGCATAATGAACTTCTTTATCATTCTTTTGCTATTGTTATTCTATTGATGTATGGCATGGATGTTTGTTTTACAAGCCTTTCTTTGCTTTGCATGTTATCTAGCAGTTTGAGGTGTATCTCGTTGTTCACATTATTATTATGCCTTTTGTTTGGATGCAGAAAAGGAAGAAGTTTGATTCTTTGTTTCTAGAAATATGAGTTATTTACTGCAGATTCTCACAACGAAACAGGAAGTTGACAAGCTCATCAGGGACACATTGGACAAAGTTTTGGTTCTGCGATTTGGAAGGGCCACAGATATTGTCTGCATGCAGCTTGATGAAATTGTACCCTTTCTTCTCTACTTCCTGCTATAGTTTCGTAGATTATAGGGAATGGTTGATATATTTGTCGTGTTGGTGTTTGTTATAATTATTTATTATTTATTTATTCAAATTCTGTGGCCACAGCTTGCAAAATCTGCACATGAAGTGTCAAAGTTTGCTTCAATAGCTCTAGTAGATGTGGATGCCGAGGAAATCCAAGTCTATATCAAGTATTTTGACATTACTTTGATACCTGCTACAATCTTCTTCTTTAATGCACACCACATGAAGATGGATTCAGGGTATTGTATACTTCCTCCATGAAGTTAATTTTGCAGGACATACACGCATGTGTGCATGCGTACATGCACACATACATATTCAGATAACAAAAATTATGATAAAATGTTGTAAATTATGTCAATGGGAATCAATATAATAGTTTGGTTTGGAAAAGATATATATCATCAGTAAGTGCATCACAAAAATAATCACTTCAAAACTCAGGTATGTATAAAATAAAATGTTGTAAATTATGTCAATGGGAATAAATATAATAGTTTGGTTTGAAAAAGATATATATCATCAGTAAGTGCATCACAAAAATAATCACTTCAAAATTCAGGTATGCGTAAATTTCATCATAATATGCAGTTGGGTCTTGTTTACTGCATGTTTAGTTTGTTTTCTGTAAAATTTGACATCCTGCCTTCAAACAGGACTCCAGACCATACTAAATGGATTGGCGCATTCCATCAAAAACAAGATTTTGTTGATGTCATAGAGGTATGAAAAAAAAGTGACTATTTCAATGATGTTCGACAGGATTATTGTTTACAAACATTGTGCCTCCTTAATCATGACAATCCTGTGTTACTGTATGTCACTATGTTGGCAACTAACTTGGATAAAATTTTCTGTGACAATATTTTTCGGATTGTGTTTTAGTTTCTTGTGGCTCTCCAACAGTTTAGCAGGCTGTGTCCGATTTATTCGTAATGGTTCTTAAATGTCACGTTAGAAGCTTGACTTCACGTCATCAATCTCACAGCTTGGGATAGTTTTTGTTTTCCAATTTCTCATGGTCCAACTTGTTCTGGAGAATATATGTTTTACAATTTGTTTAATTAGAGCTATGCTGACTAGTTTATATTTACTATGGTTATGCATTTGAAACGTTTTCTTTTTTCTTTATGCAGGCCATTTTCAGAGGAGCTATGAAAGGCAAAGTGATTGTTATGTGTCCTTTGCCCCCAGAGAGAATTCCAAAGTTTCAGTTGCTTTTTAAGGATATTTAGCGTACTAGTGTTGCATGATTTTGGGGTAAAGGGAGCCCGAGTTTCATTCTAGTTTTGTCACTGTAAATATTTGTCATCGTTATTAGTTATGTTGATGTACAACATATAAAAATGACATTTTTTCTTTAACTTACATTGCTATAGAGTCATCCAGCAGTAATACAATAGTAGAAATTCGTGCCATTAATGCTACTAATTTTGGATGTTAACACATGGTCAATATGTCAATTTTCAGATGATATTAGAAAATGAGATCCTAATCTCGAGTAGCTACTTTTCTAAGTTTCTTCTAACTAGGGAAAATATGAAACCTTGTGAATGTTTCGAAAGTTTGCATATTGGATTGCATAATACCTAGAGAACTCTAATATATAGCTGATGATAGGCTTTATCTAGGAAATATGATCCTCAGCTGTCATGCTCGATTGGTATGGGTAGGAGTAATTTTTTTTTTTCGCATTACAGTTTGGTAATCACTTGATTGAAACGGTTGGGGGTAATTTTTTTGGCTTGGTAAATTGGTAAAAACTCAAGTGCTCATTTATGGGGATTTTCTCGAACTTATGAAATATCTCTGATAAATAATTTCTAACAATTTTGGATATTTTATTAAACCCTAGGGCATCAATATAAAAATTTGAACTTCTATGATAGTAACAATAAACCTTAATATGTTTAAAAATAGACTTTTATTTATTTATTTCAAATCAGCTTTAATGAAAATATCAAAAATTTGAATACAATTATTTTGTACAATTGTTGAACCACATGGACACCTTACTTGTACATCTGTTCATCTTTCCATTTGGTTCAACAATTGAACCTATTTAGATCACTTTAGCAATCAAAATGGAGTGGTTTCCTAAAGATTGAAGATGAGATCTCACCAAGAACATTTTTGGATCTTCTTATGCTCTTCAATTTAAGAGAATGAATGCAAGATGGAGAAGCTACTTTCTTCAATGGAGAATGACTCAAGATCAAAATGCCTATAGTTTACTCGGCAAATAAGGTGTAAGAGGAGGGTTCTTTATATAACCCTCGGTTTGAGAGAGTTTACCATCTCGGAACATGTGGGATAAGGGTAAAATAAAATTAGGAATGGATAAGTTGCTTGAGAAAAGTAACTTTGATATAGAAGAGTTTAATTTATCATTAGTGACTCATGGGGGTTGAGGGGTGTTTTAATTAATCAACTGTGATTAATTAATATGTAGATGTAAGCTTATAGAAGCCTTTTAGAGAATAATTAACGGGTTTTTAGAGACATAAGAGAAGAATTTGATTCAATAAATGGTGATTTAGTGATTTAGAGTAGCGAGCATAATTAATTAACCCAAGTAGAAGCAAACATTAATTAATGAAAGGTTGTTAATTGACATCTTGAGTGATAGGAAGGCTAATTAATTAGCGAAATGTAATTAATTAATGGGAATAGAGGGAAAATAGTGGTTTATTGACGAAGTGTTGTCAATTGACCAAAAGAGAGTGAAGATCGTGGTTAATTAGCGAGAAATCATTAATTGCGATGAGAATGATAGAAGAGGATAATTAGTGCAATTTTTAATAATAAAGCTGCGTATGCAGATTTTAGGTGTCTATAATGATAATGTTGCTAAACCTTGTTACATCATTTATCTTCAAACCTCTCCTATTCACCAATCCATCTAAGAACTTGTGGGTTGCCCCACTATTAATCAACATTATAATGATTTGCCCAAGGACTTCACTAACAAAGTCGTCGATACAATAATATACTCGTAAGTGTGGTAAGAGTGCTTCTTACAACCTCTCGGTTCTTTTGAATCTTCGTTCGATATCACTTCTATGTAATGCACTTATCTCTTTAGAAGACACCTATAATCTAGTCCCTATGGATCCGTGCAAGTGAAGCGCGATTTCTTTCTCCTAAGTTTATTTTGGGTTGCATACCGCTTTGCCCTTAGGTGCTCAATTGGTGTTGCTTCGGTTGCCCCACAAAAGATGTTTTTGGCTGCTCGGAAGGTATTGTCCCTAGCTGCCCCAAAGTTGCTATTTTTGGTTGCTCAAAAAGTGTAGTTCTATTGTCATGCTAAATGTCTAGCATGCAAAATTAAAATTTTTGGTCATGACAACCTACCCCAACTTGAAACCTCGTTTTTCAGACACTGTGAACCCTTCTTCCAACCAACCTATCAATTGTATCATCCTCATTCTAGCTGAGAGGAACGTGCTAACATAGGTTTCAAGTGTGTTTCATGTGCAAGGAAGTATATCTAAATGGATTCATGAAGCCATTCATCTCTAAGGTGAAATAGTTATTATCGAAGACATAGAAAGGGCTATTTTTAGCCATTTTGCAACAAAGGAATACCCTTCAAAGGATAATGGAGAAAGCTCAACCCATCCGGCGGTTTTGTAGATGAGTATTGAAGATATCTAAGGCAGTTTCAAAGAATTATGTGAAGGCATGTGGTGTTGGGAATTGTCCAAACAAAATCGGGTCATTGCGGATGCGGGGAATGCGAGCCTCAATGGAGAAAGTGAACTTATTATGGAGATTTTGGGAGTTTCGGGAGATTGGAAGCTAAACAAATAATCAATGGAAAGCTCTTAGAGTCTACTACATGGTGGATATATCAATTTTGATCCTTGGCTCCAAACTTCCCGTGATATTTTGGGTCACTATCATTGCTCCTTTGGGCTAAAAGGGTGCAGACATGGAAATCAAATTTCAAGCATAATCATTTCTTGAAACTAGTTGGAATGAACTCAACATATGGTTTGGAGTCAAAATCATATAAGGTTTTGCCTATGAAGTTCAAGATTTGCTCATGGAGCGGGAAAAACAATTTCCATGTTCTATTCTCACGTTGGCAAGATGACATCAACATCCTTCATAAGCTTGAGCGCATTTTTCACCTCAACTATCAATTTTCCTTTGTCCTATGATGCAAGTGGACATTGCAGACACAAAAGTATGCCCTCTTTGTTGGTTGAATTTGCGTCACTAAAAACATCAAAACTTGTCTCCTAGGCTCATTTTACAACTTCAAATCATGACCCCTTCACCCATGGCGCAAATTTTCATGCATGTCGTCCCTTGTCATCTGTCCTTTGGTGCAAGGGGAAAACAGGGACACAAAAGTGCGCTCCATTCTTGGAAATATGTTTTCGTCACTTAAAATGACAACTTAGGTTGCTAGGAAGGTTGTAACTTGTGTTTTCAACTCACTTGACCCCCTCCTCATGAGAAACTCCACCCATGGTGCATTTTTTGATGCTTGATGTCCCTTGTCCCTTGTCCCAATAGCCAAGGGGACAAAGGGGACACAAAAGTGTGCCCAAGCTCATGGAGTTAGCCTTTGGTCACGTGCAAAACCGCATCTTAACTCTGGAAGCTCATTTCGGTCCCTCCATCTTCCTCACATGTTTCCACATGGTGACACTTGTCACAATTTGGTGCAAAGTGAAAATTAGTGTCCCCATTGTCCCCTCACCTCAATTTTCCCCTATTTTCATGGGTGTAACTCACCCTCTAACCCCCAACTAACCCTGGTTAAGCATGTATGGTTAAACGTGAGTTAAAATGCTAAAAGGGTGAAATGGTTAAAACACTCAAGCACTAAGTCATTTTTGAAAACTAGTTTCCCCCAAAAAGCACCTCAACATGAAAATAGATGAAGTGTAACATGAAACTCTATTGAAACTCCATATTTTTCCTCCATGGAAGCCATTAAAACCAACTCCATGCTCTAGTTCCTGAAAATGGTCTTTTGCTCATTACCGGTGATTCCACGGTCGAAAAACCTTGAAACTTTGTCAAAGTGTTCCATTTGAAAATGCCTTTCACATGATCTATCACTTGGGGGTTGTCATGGTATGATTTATTTTCTATTTGAGAAATAATTTTCCAGCCATGAACTCCATTTTTGCCCAAACAGTTGAAAATATATTTGCATTTTCCTGGTGACTCGGTGAGCCAAATTGCCTAAAAATTGGAGCAGATGATCCTTATAAAATCAAATTTCATTTAAGCCATTTCTTGCATGATGAAGTGGGGTATTTATGGAGATATGAAGGACCAAATTTTCTCTTAGTATTATGCCTTATTCGACGAAATTTGCATTTTCTCGGTGATCCAACTAGCCAAATTGCTTAAAATTTGGAGCAAATGTTCTTCATAAAATCAGCTTCCATTTGAGTTATTTCTTGCATGATGAGGTGGATTATTTTTGGAGATATGGAGGATTAATTTTCTCTTAGTATTATGTCTTCTTTAATGAAGTTTTCACTTTCCCACTAATCCGAATGAGAGAATCATCTAAAATTTGGAGTAGAGCATCTTGGAATGAAAATGAAACTTTTGAGACTACTCTCATCTCATTCCGACATCCAGAAGACCACTTTCTAAAAATAGACATCCGAGGTAGGACTTACTAAAATAGTAAGTGTTGGGATTTTGGTCAAATTGTTCACATCCATCCATTTCACTAGCTTCTATCATTATGAAGTTCAAATACTTGGGTTTTGAGCCAATTTTCGCATTAAACACCGAGTATCCCAATGTGGGTAACAATGATGTGACAAGCATGAATTTGGAGGACCTAAAAACAAGGATGTTGAGAGCACCCCGATGAGCTATAAAGGAAAAGACATTCTCAAGTGATCAAGAGAGCCCGTTGGGGTAGTGTTTCCCCATTGATATTTGAGATGATTTGTCTTGATTCTCACTCCTTGGTGAGCAAGAGTATCCTGCAGGAAAAGAAGGTTACACTCGTAGTGGCTCAATTCAACAAAGAGGTCAAGGGAAATTATTTCATCCCTAGATCATTTTCACAAAGTCCATCAAGAGTTATCTCTTCATCATCAGAAGCTTCCTTATCCTTGAATTGATCACTCTCTTCTTCTGTCTCTTTTCCCTCTCTCTATGTTTTAATTCTTCGTTGGGAATGTACTTTTGAATATTTCATCTTATTCACTTAAGTGACCTTTTAATTTTACATTGTAAAATTTCTTTTCACTAATAAGAAAAAAACTCATATTTATTCCTATAGGAATATGAAAGGTCACAAGTGGTAGGAAAGTGGAAAATCACGTGAGGGGGAGATGAAGATACACATTGTAAAGCTATATATTGGGATGACTTCTTCATTCCAAAGGGGTTGATAGCTTTTGTTCTTGTACTACAAACAAGAAGCTATTTCTTTTGTTTTATTGTCTATGTTCTTCTACTTCCTACTTTCAGCTTTACAAACATTGTAATCTTGAACAACCAAGAAGGAACTTTATATCTTTGCGAAATAAATCAATATAACTTTGTTGATTTAATTTAAATTGAATTAAATCTAATTCTATAGTAACTACTGTAACAAATTATTTTAAGGTAATAAACTACCGTAATGTACAAGGAATAAGCATTCAACAATGTATAACCCTAAGAAAATAAGATAGGGATGATGACTTAGTTTGATTCAAAGTGTAACACGGGAGTGATCTAAGCTGCGTATCTACTCGAACAAGTGGGAACAATGTTGCAAAGACTCGATGAGGGTTTAGAACCCTAGAAATGTATGGACACAAATGCCCATGGAAGGACAGTGGCGCCCCAAGCACTAGTGATTGATATGGGTGCCAATGTTTACTCGGATGCTTGGAGCGAGGTCTTTTCGAAAGTGGAGGATCTTCACTTCTACTCGCTCTTTGTCGCTCTGGTTTTGTTGTTAGATCACCAATCGCTTTGTAACCTGCAAAACAAATGTTTATCTCCACATGTCCAAAACCACATCAAATATAATAAAAAAAAATGTAAAATGCGGATTGACCGACCCTGACTGTCACCCAAAGAGTGAACTTACAACCACGTCCTGCACTACATTGCGGGCTCTATGTAGTTACGTGTGTGTGTGTGTGTTCCGTGCCCTAGGTTTCCCTTGTGTAAGTTACAAAATGATAGTGGGATAGATGTATATTATACCAAGTATGCAAAATGTGTGTGATGGAATAAAATGAACTCCCCTCCTATGTTGTGTATGTAGACCAATGCAACCCTTGTCCCTTGTATGGATGTGTTAGATGTATGCTTTGTAGTGCTCTTGTGCCTTTGTGCAAGCTTAGGTGGTGATAGATAATGCTTATGATGCTTGACCCCTGATTTAGAAGAAGTAACTAAGTATATATATGATTCCCTTGTTTGAATTTCATAATTGACAATTTGAAAGATTAACCCAAAGTTTTAAAAGGTGACGACCAAAAGGTGAAAAATACCCAAAAAGAGTAAGAAGAAGATAAATAAGGGCATGAGCACCCAGGAGGGACATGGGTTCCTGGACATACTTCGTCTAGCTAGGAGCCAATGTCCAAGGTCATCAAAAGATAAATCAGTCAAGTGCCGACAGATTTGTAAGATGTGTAAAACCAATAAAGTGCAATAGATAAAGCAATCAAAATGCCAAAAGGAGTTGTCAACCACTAGTTTTCTTTCTTAGGAATCATGTATACATTAGTATGCTTTAGGACCTAGAAATGTACCCAAGTGCATATATTTTGGGTCTACATTTGCGTCCACTTTATGTTTTTGAGTGCATACTCGATAACATAAAGTAGATAGAAGATGCGTACCTTATAAACTAAAGAGAAGTGTAGTCGATAGTGTGTCGAGTGGACAAGTAGCATATGAAGCGTGAAGTGATCGTAATGTGAAGTGTGGTAACTAGGAAAGGGAGGTAGACCCTAGGGGTGAAGTGTATGCGTAGTAGCATGCTGCTGGAGCTTGTGCTTGTAGATGTGAGCTGCTTCTTGTTGCTTGTAAGGACGGACCTGCAAAATAAGAGCAAGAGAGTATTCAAAGTCTTATATGTGAAAAATCAAAGTAATGTATGTATAAGTATGTAAAAGTAATGTGTAAAAGTAGTAGTTAAGGAAAGAGTGCACTTGATGTATGAGAGAGTAAAGGATAGAAAGTTGTCATGTTTGTCTTAGAGATGTTGTTGGATGGGGTTGGGAGTGATCAATTCCCAACCAAGAAAGTGTCGAGCCACGAATTTGAGCGTCTTACCGCAAGGATGAGGTTTTTGGGCGATCTCATACCAAGAGCGAGGTTTTTGGGTGATCTCACGTCAAAGACAAGTTTTTTGGGTGTTTTCATGCCAAGAGAAGAGTGTTGAGGAGAGAGCTATGTTTTTCTTTCCTTCCATGACGCTTCTCAATTGATAAGTGCCACTGTAGATTAGCATGTCCCGATTTATAACCAAATTGTAACCAATTGAATGAATTATGTAATTGAAGGTAAGTTCCTGATACTATGGATCCATATTGTAAACTACCGGAAACTATGTTAAACCGAGAAACTGCTATTTTTTTTGTCCCCGAGGATATAAGCGCTCGGGTGGGACACAAGTGACCACCATTCCTGCCTTATTACTAGGTGCTAGTGTTTGGCTCTTGTTTGTGATCGAAGTTCGATTCTAGACCACTCGGTGATTGTGTGCCTTTTTCAAATTTTATCTTGTGTTGTTTGTTATGGAATTTTATGTTCTGGAAAGGTGATTTTTTGACCCAAAAGTTGCACCCTCATTTGGGGTGCATGCAATGGATGTAGGAGGATGTGGCCCAAATGAGAGGACATGAAACTGATATGCATACCATGGATTGGATATTTGCAGGAGGGTAGGGGGTGTGCATGGTAGAAACTAAGGCACATGCAAACAAGATGGACTAACAATCAAGTGTTAATGGAAAATAAATAGGATGCAATATAATACAAAGTGTAGTAAGCAACTATGAAGGCAAGAGGGACCGCGAAAAGCGGGTTGTATACATGGAACATTACTCATAATGTCACAAGACAATCGGGTCTAAAGTGGCCATAAACAAACGGTGAGGAAGCATGACATATGGCATAGCCCAAAAACAATAACAAGCAATAGTAAACAATAAGTGAGATAATTGTGGTTGTGTAGTATCCTTCAGGAAAATTCTACACATGAAGCACCCGTTAGCATGTTATAAAGATAAATAATATGTCAAAGCATGTATAGAGTAAAGTGAAAAGTAAGTGACAATAAGTAGTAAATATTGTAACAATAGGACCTGTGAGTGTGGAGTATGAGAATAGAAAAGGTAGATGCCCCCATGAGCCTCAACGGGGACTGGTAAAGAGAAGTGTTGAGCATCATGCATTGTGTAAGAATCTGTAAAGGTCATGCATTCACCTCAAGATACCAAGTGAACACGCATGTGTGTAGAAAAATATAGTGACATACTAAGTATCCAACTAGCATAGGAAACAAAGTGTAACATGTAAATAGTATAAGCTAACAAGAGTAAATACAACCAAGATATGCAAATGTTGAGAAACTCGATGGTGCGCTTACTATGATACGTTAGATGTGCATATGAGGGGAGTGTGTTTCCCCCACCATATGTTCGTGATGTGAGGTTCATTAGGTATTGCACCCTCAACAATCAAGTATGAACCATAGAACAAGAGTGCGTCATTGGGTAACAAAGGTATTGTATGTGATTGAGATTAGATGTTAGGAAAGATTTACCATGAAGCATGAGCCGTAGTCTATGAGTAGATGATAAAGAAAACCAATAGTGATGGAGGGGGAGGAAGTGCAACCCCCCAAAGTGTACGAGTGAGGTTCATTTAATGCCCTCAATAATTATGTATGAACTTGGAGAACATGAGTGTGTCATCAGTAACAAAGGTATTGTATGTGATTGAGATTAGATGCTAGGAAAGATTTATTGTGAAGCACAGAGTGTGAAATATAACAAATAAGCTGATAGTAAATGATAGAGACAACCAATAGTGATGGAGGGGGAAAAAGTACGATGCCCCCAAGTATGCGAGTGATGGAGAGTTATTTGATGATGCGAGAGAGACCATGCCATGGTGACAGATGTTGAAATGTGTCCCAGTCAGGAGCATAGTCATTATCTGGATTAAAAGGAGGAAGTGTAAATAGAATATTAGGAAGTTGGTACGGGATCTCAGCTTGTGGTGAGGGAATTGGTTATTCTTCCTTTGATGGTTTGGCCTTAGGTGGGGCTTGTGGTAACTCTTGCATTATTGGAGAAGGAACAAGAGTGAATATTGTGTGATGCTCGCTAGACATAAAGGGTCAAATTTGGGATCCCATTGGGGTTTGGTAATTGGACATGAGCATGTGACAAAATATTGTGTAGTAAATGAAATGAGGCCTTGATGCTCAAGTTGCCCGATTATTCGTTCTAAAGCATAGCAATCATTATCACGATGTCCATTAATTCGATGATAATTAAAAAATGGGTGACCTTTGTATTTTGTAATCCGTAAGGAGGGTAGTAATGAGTAGGTGGCAAGGTGATCAACTGGTGATTGAGGAGCTCAGAAAGAATATCATGTTGTCTAGCATTTCAATCAAACTTGAGAGGTGCTTGTTGTGGTAAGACCTTGACCATGCTTGTATGAGCACATGTAGTGGACATGGGATCATGATGAGGTGTAGAAGAAGAACTAACATGGGCATGAGAAGCATCCTTGAGATGTTGGATTTCAGCTATGAGGGATGTAATTGTAGTTTCCATAGCTTGAAATTTATTTTGAAAAAGAAGGTGTAAAGCTTGAATTGACTCAAAGATGGATTGATTAGTTGTGTTATCAAGACTAATAGGAGGGTTAGAGAGACGATTGAAAATTACACTTACTTGTGAAGGTGGCATATCGTGAGGGAGGTACATTGTATGTATGGTGTTTGTGAGAGCATCTTTGTAAATTGGGTGCTTTTAAAGTAATTGATACAAGGAGACTTGAGGAACTTTAGAGGCCATGATATGAAAGAAAAGGTAATTTGTAAAATAAGAGCCCTAAGAAGTGACCCAGAGGATAGGACCAATGATGAAACCCTATGAAGAACTATGCAAGTCATATGTATGCTAGACAAAATATGGAAGTATGGACATTGATGCAACTAGGTTTTGGGATAAGGGAAAGACAAGTCTGATAGAATAGGAAAAATAAGGATCCGAGTGGTCGATCACGAGTTGGGGTTCACCAAATGATTTAATTTAAATTGAATTAAATCTAATTCTAGAGTAAATATGTAATAAATGATATTTAGGTAATAAACTATCGTAATATACATGCAATAAGCATTCAAAAAAGTATAACCCTAAACAAATGAGAGGGATGATGACTTAGCCGATTGGTGCAACACGGGAGTGATCTCGAACTATGTATTTGCTGGAACAGGCTAAGAACAAAGTGTCACAAAGGCTTGATGAGGGTTTGGAACCCTACAAATGTATAGGATGAAAGTGCCCATGGGAGGACAGGAGCGCACTAGGCACTAGTGATTGATTTGGGTTCCTATGTCTTCTCGAGATGCTTGAAGTCTAGTCTTTTCGAGTTAGAGGATCTTCGCTCGCTCAATCCTTGTTACTTTGGTTTTTATTTTAGATCACCGATTACACATGTAACCTGCAAAACAAATGTCTACATACACATGTCTACAAATCACATCAAATCTAATAAAAAATATGCATAATGTGGAGTCGACTGACCGACGGCCACCCGAAGAGTGAATTTACAACTAAGTTCGCACTACATCCCCTACTCCATGTCGTTCTGTGTGTGTGTGTGTGTGTGTGTGTTTCATGCCCTAGGTTTCCCTTGTGCAAGTTGCACAATAATAGTGGGATAGATGTAGATTCAGACCGAGTATGCAGGATGTGTGTGATGGAATAGAATGAACTCCCCTCATATGTTGTGTATGAAGATCAATGCAACCCTTGTCCCTTGTATAGATGTGCTTGATGTATGATTTTACGGTGCTCTTATGCATTTGTGCAAGCTTAGGTGGTGATAGATAATGCTTATGATGTTTGGCCCTTGATTGATTCATTTTTTCACTAGTAAAAAAATCCATAGCGAATGTAATGAAATATTAATTAACATGATATGCGAAAACTCCAAAATAAGGGTTTTAACATTGACATATCTTGGCATTTTTAGGAAAATATATTTAAGATATCTATACTAGTTATGATATATATAGGGTGGCCAAATCATTGGACACATAACATATGTTTATAAAAAATGGATCCAATGTATAACACGTAGAGTATAATAACTTATGTCTAGATTTGCACAAATTAAACACATGTTAGAACTTCATAATACACTAATTCTAAGCTTCAATATTAATTCTTCGAGAATATTTTTACTCATTATACAAGATTACAATATATATGAGTGGTCTCTTTATATAGGGAGTCAAAAATTGATCCACATCCCTCATATCTCTCAACCCCTCCCTAAAATCTCTCTAACTTCTCCTTAAGACTCTCTCACAAGAGAGATCTTAACAGAATTTTATTTATAACTCACACATATGATACTATAATTCACCCACTAACACAAGGTATATACTAATTTTCATAACACAAGAGGTTTTAATTGGTAATTAGCCGCCCTTTTGTGTATTGGGTGGAATGAGGGTTTACTTTAAGCAAAAGGTTAGTGATGAAAGGTTACATATAATCCAAATTTATTATTGTAACCTATTGAGTTGGTAAAGGTGGGCTATAATATATCAAGTTGGAGTCTTGTAACGTTAGATATCTTGAAATGGTTCCTTCCTTGAGAAATATTGTACTATACAAGCCTATATTAAAGGTGATTCTATTCGTGACTATATTATTAGTACGCGCCATATATATTGTATTATACAATAGAATCCCGATCCACAATTAATATTATAGGGAATATTGAGGAGTGGTGACCTTATAATTTATAGTTCCAAAAAACTCCATTTTTTCTTTTTGCAATCTTGTTTAAGGAGTTAGATTCCAAGAGAAATAAGTTGAATTGAAAATATTCATCTCTCTTTGTTTTCGCTACTCGCGATTTGACAATGGTTCAATTCCGCTTTAGCCTTCTTTTTTGAACAAGTAGCTACTCCGTAATACCCTCCACAAGTGGGGGTTAAGCTCTAAGCAAACTACGCAATTGTTTAGGCCGCTAATAACTAGGAGGCGTCTAAATCTAAAAGTTTTAAATTATTTTTGCTATTAGTAAAACTCAACATTATTATTTTTATCCGAAGTGAATATTAATTGACCTATTTATTGAAATATTATAAAGTAACATAAATTTTACACATACACATAAAAAGGTACTATAATATTTTTACAAGTAAAAATAAATATGCATATTTTTAAGCTCATACGATTTTGTTGGTATTTTTTTAATTATTGGTAAATTAGTTTTTTGAAAGGGACTATACCCTTGTACAAAAAAGCTCAACAGCCAGAAAGGGCAAGAGAAGAACAGAGAAAGGATCAAAATCCGGATACAGAGAGGAGATCAAATGGAGCCAAACTCCAAAACGCAAAAACGAAACAGAGCAGAAAGCAGCCAAGCTGCAGCGACAAAACAACAACTAAACAGAAAAAAAACAACAAACTAACAGCAACAGTCGCTTAACAACAGCGATCAAACTGCAAACTAACATCTCTGGACCAGGCTTATTAAAGACCCAGAAAGCATGTGAAGGGTAGTTGTTCCTTTGATTTCGCATAGGGCGAAGTGACTGGTTTGCAGCGGTGTACCTGTTTGCTAGCACATAATGCATGCAATAAATCCAACTAACCAGTACGGCTAGGATTTCTATCATGCTCCAAGATCTTTCCAAGCTTATCTGAGATGGCGTCATGATAATTCCAAATGGTGAGATTTGTAAGGGTGTTTCGTGAACTCCCTCGTTCGCCAATACATCGGCGGTTCTATTACCTTCTCTATAAGTATGCATGAAGTTGCATATGTTGAAGGTGCCACAGATACTTATGGATTCATGAATGAAATTTTGATGGTCCAACTAGGGGGTGTTTATTATTGAGATTGTTAATAATATTAAGAGAGTTCCTTCAATCAAAATTTTTCAATATACAAATTCTTAGCAATCCTAATACCCCCAGAGCTGAGAGAGCTTCAGCATAGTGATTAGTTTGGTAACCCATTTGCCCAGCATAAGCCACCACCATGTTACCATTGTGATCTCTGATAATGCCGCCTCCACCTGCAGCCTCAGTGGTTACTCAAGCTCCATCAAAGTTAAGTTTGTACCACCCAGTGGGGGTGGGATCCACTTAATTAAAGATCTGTCAATTTTGGTTCCTCTCTTCAAGAGGTTTTCAGGAATAATCTTCCATTTCTCCAAAATGGAAATTTCTTCTTTATTGAAGGAAATGCTCTTAGCAGGTTTGATGGTGACAGCATTATCTTTAACATCTTTGATGAAACCTTTGAAAAGAATATATGTAGAAGTTTTCTTATCTCTGAAAATAACCCCGTTTCTAGCTTTCCAGATGTTCCAAATCCCATGAGCGAAAATCAAGAGCCAAAATCTGCTAATTAAATTATTCTTGAAGGGGGAGTTCCATTGGGTCCAGGCCTCCAAAATATCATCAGGAAAAACCCAGTTAAGATTTAAATGTTCCGTGATCCGGCTCCAGAAATTTCTTGCAAAATCACAATGAAGCAAGAGGTGATTGATATTTTCAGCATCCTGTTGACAGAGGTAGCAACCATTAGGCATAATGAATCCTCGTTTGATAAGGTTATCCTTGGTGAGGATTTTACCTTTTATAACTAACCACAGAAAATGATTGACTCTAGGAGTGAGTTCTTTCATCCAAATTCTGGTCCAGTTAATATTGCTAGAAAGAGAGGTGAAGAAGGAAGTGTAACCAGTTTTGACAGTGTAATCTCCATCAAAAGAATCTTTCCAAACTATCTCATCGGTAGTGCCATTTTGATCAATAGGAATCAGATCCAGCTTATCTTGGAGAGAAGACAAAATATCCAGCATACTAGAGTCAGGTAAATGCAGGATCTTCCATTTTTTAACTCCATTACTTTCTTCCATATAATTGTTAACAGTAGTGCCATAAAAATTAATGAGGGGTTCCTTAATTTGTCTGAAGTCCCTTTCCAGATCATGATTGCTCCAAGAATCTTTCCAAAAGTTTATTCGGTCTCCAGTGCCAAGATTCCAAAAAATACCTTTATTGAGAACGTATCTTGTATTAACAAGATTATTCCAGAAGGTGGAACCTACAGAAGGGCGTGATTTTTTTGGTATTATTACCCATTCTCTAATGTAATTCTAGATAATTCAAGGGTGTAATGTTTTCTCATAAAATGTTAATGTCTTTTTTATAATGTCACAAGTGTAGTTAGAAGAAGTATTTAATTATCTATTCCTAATTTTGGGGGAAGTGTCTCTTTTTATGGAGTAATCAATAGGCTTGTCAGAGACACCACTCTTCACAAAATCGGGGAGTTATCTTAGAATTTTATTGCTTTTCAAGCTTTGCAAAAAAATGGTACTTTGTTCGATTCCGAGTGTTATCACCTACTTGATATTGGTAAATAAGATAAGTAACCGATGTTGTATAAAAATTGTATTTGTTGTATTCTGAGCACCTCCTCTTATTAATTCTCTCCATCCATGGATTATTACATGTCCCTATTTGATAATTTTATAGGATATATTTATTCCTTTTGTATACCAATTTCTCTAAATTAGTGATTTATTATGATCCTTATGCAAATTTTAAAATATGATAATGTATGTAGATTTTATTTATTTATTCGATTGGAAAAAATAATAATTAGAATTATAAGAAGGGCGTCCACTTCAATTATTGCTTAGGGTGCTTATAACCTTTAATTCGGTTCGACCCTCCATATTTGCACTTCCTCTTTCTTACAACAATGTCCACTTGTTTGAGGAGGATATTTTGCAAAAAAAAATGAGAAAACATAAAAGAGTGCGGTTAAATGCCTTACGATGCCTTAAAACTCATGTAATGTAAATAATATAGTTCTTATTCATTTTAATATTATGCGTGGTAAATTCATTTATGTGGAGATACATTCATATAAATGTGTATGGAACGTGAAATGAAACTAGTGAAAATTATTATAACATGGCATTACATGACCCAAAATTAACTCAATCATTTAAATGCATTATTTCTCTATCATACTTGAAACAAAGTTACAATTTGTTTGTGTAGGTATGTTATTATTGTACAATAAATAAACATACATCAATGAGAAAAAAAATCTTTTTTAGATAAAAATGTTGATATCATACAGGTAGTCATATAAAAAAATCTATAGATAAATTAATATACATGATCGAGATTTTGACACACTAGGTATAATTTTCTTGCTCATATAGATAAATTCAAATTAAAACATACACCATAAAAATTTTGATTAATATTTTTGTGGAACCCATTTACTTGAGACCACTTGTGTAGACACAAAATCACACACTTGGACACATTTCTAGGTCCTAAAAGCATACTTGCATTCATATGATTCCTAAGCAAGAAAACTAGTAATTGACATCTATCTTTGGCCTCTTTGCTTTGTTTCTTATCTTATTTATGGTCTTTTACACCCTATAGCCCAATCGGTACTTTATTTTCTTATCTTTTATGACCTCGACACCAACGCCCATCCACGATGCGGTGCCTGAGGTTCCCACGTCCCCTTTGGGCACCCTTGACCTCTTTCCATCTTACTCGCTTCTTTTTGGGCCTCTTTTATCTTTTGGACATCTTATTTTCTTATGGATCGGCCTTCCAGTTGTCAATTACAAAATTCAACCAAGGGAATCATATAAATACAAGCTATGTGACCAAAATAAAGGACCAAGCTCTAAGCATCTATTATCATCACCTAAGCTTGCATCAAAGGCATCTAAGAACACTAAAGACATCCATCTAGCATCCATACAAGGGAAAAGGGACTGCGTTTTCAACATACACTACATAAGAAGGGGAAGTTCATTTTTCCATCCACACATCTATCTACATTACTACATCTAGCTACTGGTTTGCTATCAAGTGTTCTTGCACAAGGTGTAGTCATTTTTATGCCCTTCAAAGAACAAGGAAATACCATGCGTGTCGGCCTATCACCCAACGGGTGCTGGGCGCTCACCCGAGGCACGTGCAAACGTCGAGCCCCTCCTTTATGTGAGTTGTGTGAGAATGCATTATTTACGACAGAAACTTAAGTGAAGAGAATGAAAATGAACCATACATTCATCTTAGAGCTCAGAACGGGCTTCTAGACCAATGTATTTATTCAGATAAGAAAAGCATTACAAAATATAGATCTGAATCATAACAGAAGGGAAATACACAGGGGTTTACACCCACTCATATGAAATATATATATAATCGATTCATACAGATATAAGTAAAACTGGAACCACATATATTCATATTAACTGTGTTTGATAACCAGATTGCATTTACTGAGTGTAGTCATTTTTAAGCCCTTCCCAAAGAACAAGGAAATCCCATGCACGTCATCCTATCACCTAGCGGGAGCTGGACACTTACCTGAGGCATGCACGGGTGCCAAGTCCCTCCTTTATGTGAGTTGTGTGAGAATGCATTACTTGCGACAGAAACTTAAGGGAACAGATTGGAAAGGAACCGTACATTCATCTTAGAGCTCAGAATGACTTCTAGACCAATGTATTCATTTATATAAGGAAAGCATTATAGAATATAGATTTGAATTATAACAGAAAATAAATGCACATGGGTTTACACCCACTCATATGAAATAAACCTATAACCATGTAGTAGAACTAGAACCACACATATATTCATATTAAGCATGTTGATAACCATATTACAATAACTCAGGCAATCACATATTCATCTGATAATGCAGATCAATATCATGCATCAGAGCTGGATTTAGGCCCTTCATAGTACAAAGAAAAATGTTCAAAACCCATCCCCTTAGTACAACGTAGTCCTACAGATCCTCTAAACCCAACCTTTGGAGTTCTCACAATATTCCTGCATGGCTTCGCCTCTTCCTCTTTCTATCTCTTTTCTTCTGTCGGGTGCTTGTATTTATAGCCTTTCTTAACATCTTCAATCCTTCGTGGGAGTTGTAGATCCATTGCAAGTGTCAAAGGTGTTCCTCCATGGGAGCATGCTTCTTCAGGATCGAGCTCTCCACTCTTTACAATGATGGTGTTCTAGAATATTCCATCGCAAGGTATATTCCTTTTGTGGGCAACATGTTGTAGGTGGCACCTTATCCATTCCATGTGTTCATTTGGGTCACACTTTTCTCATGTTATGCCCGATACACCAAATATGGTTGAGTCCCAAAACCTTTTTTTTTCCTTGCACGCTTTTCTCCTCATGCGTCCGTCTTTAAATCGTCCTTGCGCACCCATGCACCTTCTTGTACTTGGTCAATATTTATGGGCCCAACATTGAGGTAATCACATATCCATATAATAGTGTAGACCAATGTCATGCATCAAAACTAGACTTAAGCCCTTCATAGTATAAAGAAAAATATTCAGACCCATCCCCTTGATACATCATACTCCTACGGATTCTCTAAACAAAACCCATAGAACTCTATAGTATTTCCACACAGCTTCGCCTCTCTTCAACTCTCGGTATCTCCTTCTCAGCGGGTGCTTGTATTTATAGCCTCAGCAAGCACCGCCATGCCTTTCTGAAGTTGTAGATCGGTTGCCAAGTGTCCAAGTGGTCCTCCATGGGAGCATGCTCCTTTAGACTCGAGCTCTCCATTCTTCGCCATGATGACCTTCTGGAATCTTCTATCACAAGGTATATTCCTTTTGTGGGCACCAAGTTGTCAGGTTGACACCTTATCCACTCCGCATGCGTAGTCGGGTCATGCTTTCCTCGTGTTCTGTCCAATATGCCAAATATGGCTAAGTCCCAAAACCTTTGCTCTACCTTGCGCGCGTGCCACTGGTTCTACTAAACCCTCCTAAAACCCCGTCCAACGGGCTTTCTCCTTGCGCGCCCTCATTCAAATAGGCCTGCACGCCCACACGCCTTCTTATACTTAGCCCATATTTTAGGGCTTAACACAAGGGCATCCTAGGGCACAATTATTTCACACACTCATAATAACTACATGGATTCTCGAGATGTAGTGCAATGCTTAGTTATAAGTTCACTTAGTCGAGTGACTCAGTATGCGCGGAAAAGCGACAAAGTAGCGTGAGAATCTACAAGTGACTCTTCCGCGTACCCGACCTCTCGAGGTCATGCCGAGACAGCCGGTGGGGGTAGAATATGCGTTGGATTCAGACAAACTAGTTAGGCAGTCTAATGTCTTCGACACGCACTAATGGAATTTGCGAATCTAAGGCAAAGAAGGCCCTTCTAACTTGGACTGGTGTGATAGATCGATCAGCAAGGATGACTGCTCGAAGGCTCCAATCAATATCGAGCTCTGGCGTGATTCGATCTATGGGTTGCGGAATACGTGGAAAATGACCTGGGATAGTTTCGTGTATGTCTCCTGATAAGGTCATATAGTGGATGGTGAATATAATTGACTTTTATGGACGATTTTCTGGCCTAGTCCAGAATTCTCTAGCTTCGTTAGCCGCTATATTCAGTAAGGACAATTGTTCGATGATGATGGGTGGAAGTGGAGTGGACTAAAATACTAGTGTGCGTAGGCCAGTGTCTATATCTAATTCTCTTATGGATTCGTTGGGCTGTGGGATCTGTGGGTCACAACCATAGACTCTTAGTTGTTGTGGTCCTGTTATGGTCATACGTGAGATCAAGTTCTAATCCCTAGTATCCAGTAATCATACGCTTTCTCAGCTTCTATGTTTAGAACCAACAGTTGTGCAATCTTCTCAGAATACCTCGCAGGCGTTCTCGCAACCTGGATTATTAAGCTGGTATCTATATCTACGAGGGTGTCTCCAGCGTCTGGCTGTGGAACTAAAGGATCGTACCCAAAATTTTGTTCTCTTTCAAACCCTTCTACAGTCATGTGGATGATTTTCTAGGGTAATCTGTAGTTTGGCTGACTTGACCAAAATGCATGTGCCTGGTCGTCTTCTATGTTTAATCCTCTTAACTGAGAACTGATCAGTTGTAAATCTGTGGTTGTTCGGAATACTTGTATTCTGAGATTTTGGTCTATGTCAACTATTGCTGTGACGAGGTTTGGTTGAGGCACGATTGGCTCGAATATATATTCCCTGGGCTCCTGAGGTCCCGTGATTGTCATACGAAACAAAATGCAAATCTAACTGCATGAAATAAATCTAACATATATAACTTTTTATTCTTCTAAGAAATATTTTGACAATTTTAAGGAAAGCAAACTATTTTAAGCGTATCTAGAAATAATAATTAAATAACAATTTAAAACAGACAAGATAACCGAGTGTAGTTATTTGCCTGTGTGATTTGTAGAATTATTCTAAATAAATAAAATAGCTCGTCTAATCTATCTGCAAGATTCTCGATCCTACCTCAGAAGTGAGGAGTGAATCATAGTTTCTCAGAAACTATCAATCCTCACAGCTTCCCTGGCAATATCGAGAATAGAATTTACTGAAATGAAGCAATTTATCTACTCTATTTGATATGATTCTGACTAGAACTTTGAAATTTAAAACCTGGATTCCGCAGAACAGTGGTGAATCCGATGGTGTGTGTGATCTCGTCCCCTCAGTATGATCTCCTCGTTCTTTCGTGTTCACGTGGATCCAGAAAAGCGTGTAATGCTAGCACCGATAGGAGTAGATTTTGGGACAAGGACAGCTCAGAATGCAGACCGGAAATGCGAGTAGGAGAGGGATAGCGCAAGAGTACAGAGCTTGGCTTATGCGATTCCTAGCGGGATTTTACTGCGAGTCATGCAACATGAAGCGACCAGAACCTGTAACTATCCTATACGAAGAGCAAAACCTGCAACTTTAATGGCTTCCTAAGCTACTCTGTTCCAATGGATTGGATAAAATAAAGACACTGCTTGCACAAGCTGGATATGTGGCTTACCAACAGCTGAATAAAGCTAACCAGGCATATAATGAACTGAACTAAGAACTCTAAGCAACAATGAAAATTAAATCTACAGCAAAGAGGAATTCAGAGGCAAGCTTTAGACTGGATTTGGATGAAATAACAGCACTGCCTGCACAAGATGGGTATGTGGCTTACCAACAGCTGAGCAATTTAACAAAAGATGCAAGTGAATTCAAGCTATGGCTTCTAAACAAGCTAACTAGCTAAAACACTAAAATGAGGAAATGAAAGCAAAGCTCAAACTCCAAAATCCAGCCAAAATTCAGACCCATTTGCATGTGCACAAACCATGCATTTATAGGAATTCAATCACCCAAAAACCAAAACCAAATTGAACTCCTAAACAATAAACAAAGGAAAAACACTATTCCAGGGGACCAAAAACATAAATGCATGCTCAAGTCGGCAAGGAAAAGCTGGTGAATCGTGATATTTCACGCGAGTCGCGTCAAAGAACGTTCTGGAAAACGCGCACAGGACCGCCGCTCTGAGCAGGGCGGCGGTTTCAGGACCGCCGCCTTTGATCGTGGCGGCGGTTTGGCACATGAAGATCAAAAGGGGCAAGGAAAGAAGAAAAAGGGGGAAAACAAAGGGCATGGGGGCTAAGCGGGGCATGTGGGATGTTAACGCATACTCCGAGGGCTTTTCCGGATCCCGAACACCTTGCGAGGAGACCTGTATCATCATTGGGGTACTTATTACGCTGTTCCGTAGTACAGTACCTTACAATTTTGGGTACGTACATATTGCCCCCTCGGAGAAGCGTTTTAGCCATGAAGAGGCATAAAACGGTGGGTCCGAGTATGGCAGTCCCGAAATGGGGAGTTAGAAGCTATACCTTACTCGTCCGTGTGTTGAAACGACGCCATCCGAAATTCCCGCTATCTGCAAAATGAAAAGAGAACTCAAGTGCAGATAGATACAAAACTTGGAAAATAAACGCTAAATTAATAGGGAATGAGAACGTACCATTCGTGCGGGGATAGGAACTTACCTCCATCAGCGCTCCAAACCTGCGAAAAAGTCTTTTTAAAACGAAATAGGGTGCTATATATATGAAAGTGGGCCCATTTTCCTATTCATTTGCGCGCATTTGATTTGATTGATTTTGAGCTCTGGGACCCACGGTGACGGTTTCATGCGTGAGTAGAGTCAAAACGTCCGCAGCAAGATCGTGATCATGCCTCCACGTGCGGAACACCGCCCTGCTAGATCACAGGTTGGTTTTCTTCAATTTTGTTTTTCCCCCTTTAAATTTGAAATGTTAAATTTGTCATAATGGGGGGGTTATTTTTGAAAATGTTAGGTTCAAAAGGTCCACCTAGGGGGGGCGCCTACTGGGTAGGCTCCATTTTTAGTTTAAATGGTCTTTTTTTTCTCTCATTTTGGGCTTTTTGGGGTTAAGAACCCGCGCGGTTTTGGATCGGACCGCGCGCCTAGCCTGGGCAGCGGTTACATGACCGCCGCCCCTGTTTAGGCGGTGGTTACACGACCGCCACCCTTAAGGCGGCGGTTACAAAACCGCCTCCCTGCTCAGGGCGGCGGTTCTGACCAGAATGCAAAAGAACTTGATTTTTGAGATTGCACTTGTATTTTCCTGCATTTCTATACGTTTTTATGACCTTCTTGGTATTGCTCAGATACTAACTTGCTCTGTTTTGTGTGTTTTTAGGTGTATGCAGGCGAGGGAGGAATACATCAGATGGAGCCGAGAGAGAGAGTGTGACTCGCTGTCAGGTGTATTGGATGCCCTCTCACCAGACGAGGAGGACACACTACAGAGAGCCAGTATACTGCGCATATCACGCATCCGACATGTCACACCATCTAGTCACATCCTTTGTGACTTATTTTCATATTGGGACGCAGATCGGAACACCTTCCGATCGCCTGGGGTACGCAGCGGTGAGTGGACTATCACGCTGGAGGATGTCTACCGTATTTTGGGGGTCCCGATTATCGGGAGGAGACTCACATTAGAGACGGCCGGCTCATGAGCACAGATTGCACAGTGGGCAGGTTACATGGGAGATGCAGCTATTTCCACGGGGTCGAAGAAGGGAGTGAGAGTTCGATCCATCCCTTCTTTGCCTATCTCCATATTTTGACAGGCCATCATGGGGATCCTTGCCTCGAGATTGATTGGGGACAAGGGAGGGGACACTTTGTTATCTTTCTTTGGGCCGGGCCCCCATCATTGCACAGATAGAGGGGCATGGTGGATATACGCCGGGGTGCAGAGACATTCGGGGACCACCTACCACGATGGTTTATACAGGGGTGGTCCGTTTGGATGGGGCCATCATTGAGCCACCCGACTCTAGTCATGAGTTGGGTGTATGAGCATTTTATTCCTTATGGCAGAGGCGTAGAGGTGGCAGATCCAGGGGCTGTGAGGGCAGCCAGATGGTCAGATATGTCGGTGCTTAGAGCACCTCACCAGCCAGTTGCCTCCCTTACCACAAAGCAGATATGGAGGCGACACCGTACCGGCTTATGGCCGGCATATGGGGCGAGGAGACCCTTACATTGATCTCCTGCTCCACCACAGGGCAGCTCATCGACCGCGTGGGATGGGTGGAGGTACATCCTTTTGGGAGAGTTCCTCAGCAGTTCGGCCTTCCATATGCGGGCATGCTTCCCCCAGTGGCACCAGCTTACAGATCAGTTCGCGAGGCCAGAGGGGGGCCTAGAGGCCGAGGTTGGACAGTGGTCACTCCTGGCACTCCCATTGCAGCTAGGAGGATAGTTCGGGCCAGAGGGAGAGCCGGTGCGCCTCGGGCACCTTTGCTTCAGATTGCTGCGGGTCCTGCTCACAGCAGCGATGACCCTATAGACATTGACTCGATTCTGAGGAGCTTACAGAGGGAGGGTCGGAGGAGCAGACTGATGATAGCGATCCCGAGTGGCATGACACTCAGGATATTATGCAGGCGGAGAGGGCCGAGGAGAGCGCAGAGAGGGACACTCTAGTCTCAGAGGAGCCACTCTCTCAGGGCCATGGTGGAGAGGATGAGTCAGTTGTGGGGCGACATGTTGCCCCTGCTACAGGAGCAGCCCCTCAGTCGGCAGCGGCATCCGCGGCGGGTGCTGGCCCCAGCGATCCATCTTGGAGGCCCGGTGATCCGAGTAAGTTATCCTTTCTTCCTTTCAATGTTTGTTTAATTTAGGATTTGTTATCTCTCCTTGTGTTTGTATCTTGTATATTTCATCCTCTTGCTTGGTTTCTAATTCGTTTTTCTCCTTTGTTTGCAGAGACTGTCGACGAGTGGCAGTGGCGGGATCTGATCCGCAGGGTATGCACTGATTCCCTGATGATCCCCATGGATAGGACCCGTGCGGAGCTATCTGTAGATGTCGGGGAGCCCTCAGCAGCAGGCAGCAGCATACCGACATCTTCGCTCCCGTTTGGCACGTGGCCAGGATGGTGTCGACTCTTCGTACGAGTTGGCGAGCTATAGGGACAGGATCTACCGAGCGTCTTATGAGGAGCCATTCTCGTGGTGAGACCGCGGCTGCTCCTGGGACCCGAGCCCTCCGTTCATTCGTGAGCGCCAGCGTGCAGAGCCACAGGCGATGGGGACGCACCTTCGGAGGGGTCGCGTAGGGGTTGAGAGACCACTTGGCTCCTATGTATTTTGTATTATAGATTTTTTTGTATATCACGGGCTCTTTGAGCGTTTTGACCATGCCTAGTGCATGATGGCATTGTATATAAACATTGATTATTTATATATATGCATTCATTTTTGGATCAAAAGCTTGTCACTCATGCTTTCCCTTTCTGTTTCTAGTTTCCTCATGTATACTACGATGTATGTTTTATATGCTTTCTAGAATGTATGCAATGGAAAACAGATGATGCAAATGTTTGCTTTCTTTTTGTGTTTCATGATGCTGATACATGATATTGTAGATATATTGTGATCTTGAATCTTAGCTTCTGTGAGAAATTTGGATACCTCATGTTTGTTTTGGCAAAGTGATGAAAATAACCAGTATGATGAACAGATTAACTTGCCCCACTCCTAACTCCACGCAACTAGTAAGATGCGAGGGCTTATCACCAAGAGCCAAGAAGGGCGCAAGTTATGAAATATGGTGAAATGATAGTGATGAAAGACAGACAAAGCTTTGGCGGAACCAAATTGGAAGCTACAAGCCTACCCTACCTGAATGACTTCATAGTTTTGGATGCAACTTGCTTTGCGGTTTATCTAGACTTAGACCCGTAGATGGCCACATAGTAGACAAAATCTGGATTTTTAGGATTTTTAACTCTTTTGGAATTTTGAACATCTGATTCATTCGTTTTTGACTCAAAGTTTGAATAGTTTGTTTATGACCTTTTAACGTTTGCTTTGTCAAGAGGACCCCCTACACTTTGCCCCATGCTACCAGTAAGAAGCGTGGGTTTATCACCATGGGCAAGGCATAGGCGAGTAAGGGCATTTCCATCCTTTCCCAACCCTACGTCACTAGTAAGAGACGCAAGCTCATCACCGAAGGTTGGTGGGGCAAGGAAATGTGTAAAAATAAAATTTTCTGTTTAATCACCTTTTTTGACTTGCTTATTTGAGTAAAATGTCAGTATATGCTTATTTCCAAAGAGATGTATATATGGGATAGATGTGACACCATGAAGCTTCTAGAACAGACCTTAGGCAAGACACCTATCCTAAGAAGAAATCAAAGCGAGAACAAACTTGCAGATCTTGGTATGGTTACCGTTAGGGCTTTGTCATATTTGATTTATTTGATAAAAGATTCCAAGATGATTTGATGATACATGAAGATGGAGAGGTATGATTAAAGAACATTATGCCAGAAACATCACGAGTTTGTAATGAATTGCTTTGAGAATAGATTTCTTGATCACAACTTACGTAAGAACAAGTGGACAAAATGATCTAGATCTATATGAAGATGCAATGTAGATAGTTATATAGGTAGCGTTAGCTGCCTATGCGTAGAAACGTTTGAGGTGCAGGGAATTGACTGTTTCGCCAAACTCCTCACCTTCTAACGTACATAAGAGGTATGCACCATTTCCGTAGTCCTTCATGACTCGGTATGGGCCCAACCATTTGGGCCGGAATTTCCTTCCTTCGCCGGTCTTCTTGTCGATCCGGCTGTCTAGTCTTAGAACTAGATCACCTTCGTATATATCGCGTTCATAGACCTTCTTGTTGTACTGCCGGCACATTCGGTCAGCATAAGCTCTATGCCGCTACTCAGCATCTAACCTAGTTTCATCTAGGCTTTCTAGTTGGGAAAGACGTGCTTCTCTGTAAGCGTCTTCATCTAGAATCCCTTGTAGTGAAATGCGGAGACTGGGTATTTCGACCTCAAGTGGGAGAACTACTTCTGCCCCAAATACTAGCGAGAAAGGAGTTGCTCCCGTTGGTGTTCTTATTGAGGTTCGGTGGGCCCACAAGGCCGGATATAACTTCAAATGCCAATCTCGTTTGTTTTCTTTCACCGTTTTAAGGAGAATGGCTTTCAGTGTCTTGTTTGTTGCTTCAGCCTGTCTGTTGGCTTGGGGATAATACAAGGAAGCCGTATGATGGCTTATCTTAAATCTACTGCATAGTTCGCGAACTTCTTCATTTTTAAAAGAAGTTCCATTATCGAGAGATAATGATTTGCGGGATACCGTACCTGCAAATGATTTGGTTCAAAATGAACTTGGCGATCACGGAGAACCAGTGCATGTAGTAAGAGGCATGGCCTCTACCCATTTAGTAAAATATTCAGAGGCCGTGATTATAAAATTATGGCCATCTGTGGATGAGGGAGAGAATTTCCCTATTAAGTCTAGACCCCATGTAGAAAAGGGCCATGGAGTAGCGATTGGTTGCAGAGCTTGTGCTGGCATGTGGATCTCGTGGGAGAATTCTTGGCACTTATGACACCTGCGTGCAAACTCTATCGCATCATGTTCTAGAGTGGGCCAGAAATAGCCCATTCGATGTATTTTTCGAGCGGTGGCATGGCCACCGAAGTGGCCTCCACATATACCGTTGTGGGATTCATGGAGAATCCTCTTGGACTCTTCTGTGTCAACACACCTTAAGAGCATTCCATCGAATGCTTTTCGATAGAGCACCTGCTCTATAATGACATATTTGGCTACGATTATGCGTGAATCGCCTTCTTTGTTGTTGGTGTAATCGCCTCCGGCACGTATGGTCCATGATATAATTAACGATGTCAGTGTACCAAGGACACTCAGAGATAGCGGGTCGTGTTTCGATGTAGTATACGCATTCATCTGGAAAGTCTAAATCTACTAGATCGCCTCCATCTAATGGGTTGTCAGCTAACCAATCCGCGATGATTTGTCCTTTAACCGACTTCTGATTTACAAATGTTAATTCGAACTCTCCCATTAAGGTTATAAAACGTCCAGCCTTTTTAGATAAGGACCCTTGTGTGAGAAAAGTTCGTAAATGGTCCGTTTTTACCATGACCTTCGTTTCTTGATTCAGCATATAATGTCTTAGGCGTTTAGTAGCAAAGACTATGGCAAGGCATTCTCATTCTGCCTATGTATAGTGTGTTTCATAGTCGAGCAACGTTTGGCTAATGAAATAAATCGCATGTTCTCTCTTGTTATCGTCTTCTTGGGCCAACATACAGGCCAACGAGACATTGGTAGCTCGCGAATATAGGATTAACGGGTGATCTAGCTTAGGTGGCATTAGCGTAGGTGGTGATAACAGAAAACGCTTAACTGCATCAAAAGCTTCATTGCAATCTTCAGTCCAATCAATGCTATAATCCTTCTTGAGTAAATTGTTGATTGGATGAACGGCGAAGCTTAGGTCCAGGATGAATCTCCGGATTGCACCTAGCTTTCCGAGAAATGATCTGATTCCAGATTCACTCGAAGGTGGGACCATTTCGAGGACAACCCAAATTTTGGTTGGATCAACATCAATCCCTCGTGACGATATGATGTAACCTAGGAGCTTTCCTCCTGTTACACCAAATACGCATTTCTCTGGATTTAGCGTGACTCCGTATTCTATTAGACGTGAAAGAATGACGCGGAGTACTTCGGGATGGTCACACGCTTCTTGGCTTTAGCCAATAAGTCATCTACGTAAGATTCCACGATTTTATGAATTAGATCATGAAATATGTATGTCATGGCCCGCTGGTACGTAGCACCGGCGTTCTTGAGACCGAATGGCATAACAACGTAGCAATAGGTTCCCCAAGGAGTTATAAACGTGGTTTTAGCTTGATCTTGCTCGGATATTCTGATTTGATTGTATCCCGAGAATCCATCCATGAGAGACAAAAGTTCAAAACCAGCCGTTGCATCAACGATAACGTCTATGGATGGTAATGGGAAATCGTCCTTAGGACACGCTTTGTTGATATCTCGAAAATCTATGCAGATGCGTATCTTTCCATTCTTCTTGAGAACGGGAACGATGTTAGATACCCATTGGGAGTAGTCAACTGGCTTGATGAATCCTACCTGAAGGAGTTTTATTACCTCCTCTTTTACCATGAGAGCTACTTTGGGCTTCATGGGTCTTGATTTTTGTTTAATTGGCTTTGCATCTGATCTAGTGACGAGGTTGTGCACCGCAATGTGGGGTGCGACTCCCGTCATCTCCTTGTAATTAAATGCAAACGCCTTTTGATGTTCTTTGAGAATCTGAGTATGTATTTCCACCTCTTCTGGGGTTAACGAAGAGCCTAGTTTCAATATTCTTGGTTCATCTTTTGTCCCGATGTTGACATCGATTGTTTCTTCGATCAAAGAGGCGTTACCCTCTTCGAACTCAGGTGGTGCTAGAGGTAAATCTAAATCATCCCCATTTTCTACTGCGTATATGCTAGGTTCCATTTGTAAGGGAAGATCCGTTACGGGATTTCCGAAGTAGGAAGACGAATGTGGAATCAAGGATAAATCTAGCATGTGATAGGAGAGATGTAGTGCCGCATAGGCATTTAAGTAATCCAAAGTAGCAGCATCATTATCAACATGGTCTAGGACGGTAGATTCACTTTCGCTTGAAAGAGGATTTGTCATTGTTTTTATCAATGGTTCATCACGAATGGATACCGTGAACTGGGTATCTTCTAACTCATTGCTCGGAGTAAAACGTGATGCTGAAGTTGCTATTGAATCGGTGAGAAGATTTTTCTCTCGCGGGATTGCTTCAATGGATATGAAGTTGAACGCCTTGCTTAAATCTAACACAGCATTTTTGTAGAGTTGTAAATGTTCGGCTTTAGTTTCATATACTTCAGAAACTTGGTTTGTCACTAATTGTGAGTCTCCCAGGACTCTGATGTTATCAATACCAATTCTTTTGGCTAAGGTAAGGCCAAGGAGGAGGGCTTCGTACTCAGCGCCATTGTTTGTGCATTCAAAGTTTAATTTAAAAGTGAATGGGAGGACTTTCTCCTCGGGCGAAGTAAGAATTATACCTCCCCCGCTCCATAACGACATTTAGCTCCATCGAAATGGAGAGTCCAATACTTAGGCGGGAGTACGAGATGTTGGGGCATCTCATTGCATTTGTGCATTCTACTTCTACCATATAGAGATCCTCTCACTGGGCAAGGAACCAACACCTAGGAAAATCCTATGCCTCTCGAATCGAATGGTAAGAACATTGGTGAATCTTGTTCTATCAACTCAACATTTTCGCATTAGTCCCTAATGATATTGTTTCTTTAGTTTTATCTTTAGGGGTTGGAATTGTTTTGGCTATCTTTGGTAGTTTCAAGATCCGTCGTAGGTACCAAATTTTCCTCTGGTTTTGGGTCAAATAGAGGTTTATTAAGTTGGTTTGTTGGAGTTCCATTCGAGTGCACCTTGGTATTTTCTTTAAATCAGCTAGGTGCAAATCGAAAGGTTTTGGATCACCTTTGGCTACAAATACCTTTCCTAGATGCAGGAATCTTACTTCTTGAAATAGCGTGGAAGGGATTGCCTTCATGCGGTGTATCCATGGTCGGCCGAGGATCATATTATAGTTAGTTTCCCGATCTATAATATAAAACTCAGTCAAAATGGTTTTGGGCCCTAAGGTGACCGGCAGTATAATAGTTCCTATCGAAGTGGCTTTAAGGCTATCATAGCCTCTCAATGTATTTCGAGTAGTGGAACAGTTTGTTTCCCCATATCCAAGTTTTTGGAGGAAAGAGAAAGGGACTATGTTAACTGCGGCCCCATCGACAACCATTGCCGTTTTACATAGTTATTATAAACCCATACTTGCGTAAGTGTAAGGTTGGATCACCTCGGCGTGTGATCTCGGCAAAGATTCTGTGGGCATTTTACTTATTTCAAATATGAATTGAAATCCTTGTCCGGCTGCCCCCAGGAGGGTGGATATCAAAATCTACGTGATTTACTTGTGTTTCAGGAGGTGGAGTGATGTTAATTAGATGGCCTAGACCTAGTGCTTCTAAAAGAGCAGCTCTGTGAGGGGGAGAGTTCTTTAGTAAGTCCAAAAATGAAATGTGTGAGAAGGTCTTTGTTAGGTCACTAATTAAATCATAGGCACCGATGGGTTTTTCAACTATTTCTCGACTCTTGACTCTGCCTCTCTGCAGATGACTTGGGCTCGGTTGAGAGAAATACTCTCGTGTTCTTGTTATAGCTTCGATAGGTAGTTCAGCGTCTAATTCTACCAAACTGACTATCTTGGGTCTCGGTTGAGCTCCTAACTGTGGCGCAACTGATGGATTTAATGAAGTCGAGGCTTCATGATCATTGTTTCCCGTCATTGCACTTTTGTTTGCTCTGGTTGGATTCAGCCTATTGCCATCATGATTTGGGAGCGGATCGTTAAAGATCTTGAGGGGAGCATTCTGAGGAGAAACTGCCCCTGCGAGCGTATTTGGTGATGATGAGACGGGATCTGCCAAAAACAAGTCTGTGAAGAACTATCTTTGTTCTTCTGGCAAGCGTTGCATAAATTTATTGTAGTCACGGCACGTTCTAGTATCGTGACCCCGAATTTTATGGAAACCACAATAAGAATTGGGGTTGTAATTCCCATTTTGTTGGTTTGGTGTGTATTGTGGCCTAAAATTTCGATCAAACTGTTGCCTATTAGGATTAAAGTTTTGGAATTGTTGTTTCTGGTTTTGACTTTGGTTTTGGTTACCAAATGAGTTTTGGCTTGGCCCTTGTATGGGATTTCACCGTTGTTGTTGTTGTTGTTGTTGTTGTGGATGGTTAAAATCCACTGTATTGATCGTTGGAGTAAAGTTGTTGTTTCGTTGGTTGTTTGTTTGTGGACGGAGCATTAACAATATTCACCCTCTTAGGTGGTCGGTTACCCCATCTGTTGTTACCCCACGATTTTTGTTAAGGATTTTGGGTCCTTGATTGACATTTGTGATAGTTGTAGTGTTTTGAGTGGAGGTGATTAACCTCCGTTTGTTCCATATGTCTTACGACCACTATCTATCGCTACTTGGTCTATTCGAAAAGCGCTCTCAAGTACTTCATCGTAAGTTCTTAGTGGGAACTTACGGACTTCTTCCTTCACCTCCTCACTTTGAGAGAATGAAGGAATAAATCGCATAGTTCCATCGATCCATGTTTGGAGCACTTCTTTGAAGAATAAAGAACCGTACGCCACCTCTGGATGAAATGGGCGACAGATTCGTTGTGTTCTTGTTTGATGTGCAAGAATTCCCTGATTCCTGTTCTCAACAGTTTGTTCATGTCGAAGGCCTTGATGAACTCTGACACGAGTTGTTTAAATGAATGGATGGAGGCTTCAGGTATCCTGTAATACCAGTCGAGAGCAATACCTTCCAAGGTTTTAGGGAATATTTTAGCAACAACCCCATCCCAAGGGAGTAATTCTCGTATGGCTGTAGCGTAAGCTTTGATATGTGCATTCGGATCTCCCTCACCCTTGAACTTGGGTAAATCAGGAAGAGGTCTTGGAAGCATGACACTTCGTATGGTGAAATCTAAGGGTTCCTTTAGATATTCTGAATAAGTCCCTATCGCATAGCTTTCGACCATTGATGGTGGTTGCTGAGGGAGTAACGGTGGGATAGGTTGTTGATATGGTGCAGAGTATGTGTTAGCAGGGGCATAAGGAAGTCCCTGCATTTGAGCAAACATGCCGGGAGAGGAGAACATATCTCCTTGTGGTGATTTAGAGTACATGTTTAAGTACGACATGGGGTATTGTCAAGGAATGGATTGTTTGACACTAGACCGAGAGGAATAGTGTTAGAGATGGTGGGCCTTGTTGGCGTTTGTTGTGGATAGTGAGGAGGCATGCCTAACGTGCCTACTCCTGTGAGGAGATCTACTTGGCCAGAGTGGTATGGAGGATTGGAACTTCCTGTTTGCATGAACGGAGAATTTTGACTTGCTTGAGAAAGTTCTAACCCTCTCACTCTTTCTACTAACGTTGAAATGACTTCATTTGGTGAAGTCATGGTGCTTTTCCCGAGCAAAGCGTTTGTTGTATACCCTGGTGTTGTATAGGCATGTGATAGCCTGTCATGAACTGATTGCTATCTTGCCAAGTTTCTCCGAGAGTATTTCCTATATGCAGTGGCATAGAGGTATTTTCTTGAAAAGAGATCTCGGGTTGTATTTGTAAACCTCCTATAGGTGGGTACATACCCCGAGAATGTTGTTCACTCTAGGATAACATATTGATTTGTCCATCATCTAAGACTAGGTATGGGTCCACTGCTCATCGATTTGTGATCTAAGTAGCATTCGAGGAGACGAACCAGATTCTCCGGTAAACGTCATATTGTTTGAACCTGAAGGCTCTGTTTGTTGCGTTCGAGGGGGTTGATCTAACTCCTCAGTTTGAAAAGATGAATTATATCTGATTCTTGGGGTTTGTGTTGACAATTGATTAGTTGAATAGTTATTGCCCCATACCGAGAGCGAGGTGATGATTTCCTATTCATCGTTGGGCGTAGTATGCCTCAAGACCCAAGAGGGGTGCCATATGCATCGAATCCCAACATATTCGGGGGTATATGAATACATGAGAATAATGGGAAGGAGCGAAGGTGATTTGTGAAAGGAAACGTGATATTATGACTCTGAAAGAGAAAGTAGGAAGTTTACGTCAGCTTCACCAATTTTGTTTGTTTCACGTCGGGTTCACCAATTTTGTATGCCGGAAAAGTGACAGGCGAGCGTGAGAATCTACAAGTGACTCTTCCGCGTACCCGACCTCTCGAGGTCATGCCGAGACAGCCGGTGGGGGTAGAATATGCGTTGGATTCAGACAAACTAGTTAGGCGAGTCTAATGTCTTCGACACACACTAATGGAATTTGCGAATCTAAGGCAAAGAAGGCCCTTCTAACTTGAACTGGTGTGATAGATCGATCAGCAAGGATGACTGCTCGAAGGCTCCAATCAATATCGAGCTCTGGCATGATTCGATCTATGGGTTGGAATACGTGGAAAATGACCCGGGATAGTTTCGTGTATGTCTCCTGATAAGGTCATATGGTGGATGGTGAATATAATTGACTTTTATGGACGATTTTCTGGCCTAGTCCAGAATTCTCTAGCTTCGTTAGCCACTATATTCAGTAAGGACAATTGTTCGATGATGATGGGTGGAAGTGGAGTGGACTGAAATACTAGTGTGCGTAGGCCAGTGTCTATATCTAATTCTCTTATGGATTCGTTGGGCTGTGGGATCTGTGGGTCACAACCATAGACTCTTAGTTGTTGCGGTCCTGTTATGGTCATACGCGAGATCAAGTTCTAATCCCTAGTATCCAGTAATCGTACGCTTTCTCAGCTTCTATGTTTAGAACCAACAGTTGTGCAATCTTCTCAGAATACCTCACAGGCATTCTCGCAACCTGGATTCTTAAGCTGGTATCTATATCTACGAGGGTGTCTCCAGCGTCTGGCTGTGGAACTAAAGGATCACACCTGAATGTTTGTTCTCTTTCAAACCCTTCTACAGTCATGTGGATGATTTTCTAGGGTAATCTGTAGTTTGGCTGACTTGACCAAAATGCATGTGCCTGGTCGTCTTCTATGTTTAATCCTCTTAACTGAGAACTGATCAGTTGTAAATCTGTGGTTGTTCGGAATACTTGTATTCTGAGATTTTGGTCTATGTCAACTATTGCTGTGACGAGGTTTGGTTGAGGCACGATTGGCTCGAATATATATTCCCTGGGCTCTCGAGTGTTAGGATAAATTTTATTATCCTAAATATTAATTATGCGATAGTTAGATTATTTAATTAATTTTATTAATTAAATAATGAATGGTTATATTGTTATATGGTTATTCAACCATATCATGTATGCGTATGCACATCTTGTTATATTGTTTTCAACAATATATTTGTTTTTATGTAATTGTTGCTTCCTGGGTGATTTGGAAGCTTGTTTATTCAGTTTTGGTCGCACTGCAACTCATTTCCCGGATGTATTTGGGTCATGTGCAATATATTTAAATATTGCAGCCCATCCTATGTACTTTTTTACTTGATTGAGATTAATAAAATCTACACACAGGCTTCCGTCCCTGTTTCTCAATCTACATTTGGTACCAGAGTGAAATTCTGGCCCTGTGAAGGTGTGGAAGAGAGAGCAGCAGAGAGAGAGAGGAGATTGGAGACGTGTTTGCAGCATTTGAGAGCCTGTGCAGCCTCGTGCAAACTCCCAGCCCCATCCCTGCCTCCCCCACATCCTCTGTTCCTTCCAAGTACTTGGAAGGCAAATTTTTTTTACACTGGTGCACTCAGCACCAGGCAAAAATTGCTCCAGGTATTGAAAATAAAATAAAAATTTCCCAATAAGGGTTTTGTTTCTTGTATTTGGAATTTGCTCGGCTTGTTTTGGAGGTGCAGACATGTATCTACGTAGTGATCAAGAATCAAACAGAGCAAAGAGTAATAAAAAAAAGAGAAGGAGGCGCCCACGCTGAAAATATACTGATGGAAGAAGAGTAGGCAGTGGTAAAAAAACATCTTCCACGCATTTTTCTTGATCCAAAGAACTGTCAATGGAGAAAAAAGCGTTTTCTTGAGCATACGCGCCTTTCTTTGTCCCCGCGGCTGTGCTGCGCAAGCAAACAAACACAAAAAATGCGGCCTGCATTAAAAACACGGCAGGCAATAAAAACGCAGCCAAAGCTAAAAACGCGCCATTTTTTGTCTCCCACGGCTGTATAAAGGCAAACAACAAAAAACACGCGCCCAGGCATTAAAATATGCGGCCAAGCAAGTAAAAAAAAGTGCCCAATCTCGAGATCTAGACTCGTAAAGTGTGTGCAAAGAAAAAACGCGCCCCACGGACAAAAAACGCGCCCAAACACAAAAAAACGCGGCCTGCACTTGCATATCAGTGCGTGGGAAGCTGAAAAACGCGGCCAAAGGAGAATACAAAGGTGTGGAGGTGAAAAGAAAAGCCTCGAGATTTGTTTTTGGGCAAATACAACCCTAAAACGCCCCTTCACCAAAGATGCGCCATGTGGCATCCATTTTCCAAGAGGTAAGTCAATTTATTTGTCAATAAATACAAATTGCTTCCTTTCATAGTCCAAGCACCCCAAGTGGGCAAGTTGGTTAGTGCATGTGCCTTGGGAGTGAGAGGTTTGAGGATCAAATCCACCAAAACACTCAAAACTCTCCTTTTGCATCGCGGAAATTAAGGCGGAACTACTAAACTTAGCGAGCTTTTTTGAATTTAGTTACAATTAACTAAATTTAAGGAGAAATCCCTAACTTAGGGTAAAAAAAAATTCTCCTATCTTGTCTGTTTTCTCATTCCGGACATTTTTGCAAAAGGAGACCCACCTAAAAATTGCTTTTCAGCTACTTTTTGCAATTTTTAGCATTTTGGGCTGGAGGCCACCGGGACCCAAACCGAAATTTTTTTGCTGTTATTCAAATTGTATCGTATATTGTACTAATTTATAGGTTGCCATAGTCAAGCTCGCAAAACTTTTCAGAATCGCTCGTAAACCGCGTAATTGTAATAAAAAAGTAAAATTGGTTCTGTAACACTCACGAGATCCTAGATCTCATTCGCAGCGTTCGGTATATACAGTGCCTCTGGGAAGCACTTACGGGTAAAGCCGTCGTGACTACTACTGCACTTAACGCCTAATATAGCTGCAACAACGTCGTCTGGGCATCGTCCCTATAAATCGACGGGGAGTAATAAGGTCACAATGCACACACTATGAACCATCCCATCCGTGCGTGAACGATTGCAAGACATAAATCCGGACCGAGAAATTATCTCGAGTATATAAATGAGTTACGTGCGCGTATGAGGATATTTCTTTGAGTCGGTGTCAATAATCGCACAGACCCCCCATCAATCTATGTCTTTGTACCACATATCGAATTCTTTCACGTACGTTAACGCCTCTTTCACGTCGCCGAGTATATAGAAAGGGCGAGCTTCTTCCACGTACCGCCGGGTGTATCGGAAGGGCGCGTATATAGAAAGGTTCGGTAGATATCAGATGACGGTATATAGATTGGGAGACCTAATACCCAGAGTGATAAGAGCCAAACCCTGTCGGTGATCTCGCAAAATGGGCACCAATGCCCCCAAATTTTTTTCTTAGGATTCACAATTGCTCGGAGGAAGCAACTATGCTTGCTTGGAAGACAAAAATCAAGACACGACTTGAGTTTGAAGAAATCGGCTGTTGTGGATCGGTACTCTAACTAGATCACCAATCGATGCAACACAACAACGACAATTTGATAGAGTAGATCGAAAGCAAAACTCATCATCTTGTTTGGAGTATCGACGATGTGCAAGCCCACATTCAAGATGCCACATCGAAAAGAAGCTTGGGATGAGTGAGCACAATATATGAGGCCAAGAACAAGAATGTCATACTCAATTTGCGAGTCGAGTTACATACATTGAAATTCAAATAGAATGAGAAAATTGAAGCCTTCTAAGAAGAGTTGTAGAGTTAAGGGCTTCACTTAGCCCACAGGAGAAGAGGTCAAAGATGAATCTCTCGTTCCCATTGTTCGAGAGCTCTCCTTCTTCTTCCCGCATTTTTGCCACAACTCTAAACTTGTCGATACGACAATTAGTTTTGACAAGCTAGTAAACCTCTACCTGCAACAAGAGGAAGCAATGCACAACAAGGATGATGAAGAGGAGCAGGCCTTTCTTCACATCAAAATGGAAAGGAAAAGGTAAAGGAAAACCTAAATCCTTTGAGAAGTCCCCACATCGAATTAGTATCATGGGGACAATCAATGAAGAAGCAATGTCTAATTTGCAAAAGAGGACATGACTTACAAGATTGTTGGTATAACACATATAAGAAAGGTTCATCAAGCAATTCGGACCACAACAACAACAAACTTACAGGGACGTCAAACAACTATCACGGGCGAAAAAGGGCGGAAAAGAAGACCCCACCAGCAAGGTAATATTGCTGAGCAACAAGAACAGTCAGACAATGAAGACTTCTTGTTCACTGCTCGATCAAGTGAACCATCCACGTCATCTAGTGACGTCTGGTATGTTGATTCGGGAGCCACTCGACACATGACCAGCCACAGAGACTGGTTTATTTCAATGAGGGACACGCCATCGAAAAATCATGTTTCGTTGGGAGATGATTCTTCATATACAGTTCAGGGGATTGGAAACATTTCTCTACCCCTTGGTTCACGCAAATGCAGACTATCAGATGTTCTATATGTCCCTGGGTTGACAAAGAACCTTCTTTCGGTCAGTCAACTCCTAGATCACAACCTGAAAATTGACTTTGATAGTCAATCCGGCAAGAAAATGTGTTTGATTCGAGATAAATCCAGAGGCTCGAAAATAATTGCAAAAGCCTCAAATGTGGGACGAATGTTTCAACTTGATTTCATTCACAAAAATGATCAAGCACTTGTGGCTAAAAACTCCACCTCAGCTCAGTTGTGGCATCGGAGATTTGGTCATGTAAGTTTCAAATATCTCGAAACACTTCACCGGTGTAATATGGTACATGGGCTACCATCTCTTGAAGGATAAGGATATGACAAGTGTCCTCACCGCTAAGAGGAAAACAACATGAGTTTCATTCCAAAAGAGTACTTTTCGAGCTCATGGTAAACTTGACCGGTTCATACCGATGCATGCGGTCCGACGCAGGCCAAGTCATTCAGGGTTCCAGTACTTCATGCTCTGTGTTGACGACTATTCACGGAAAATGTGGATTTTTTGTCTTCGCAAGAAAAGTGAAGCCTTTGAAACATTCAAAAAGTTCAAAGTGGCAGTTGAGAAAGAAACTGGTCGTCACATCAGAACTCTCCGCTCAGATCGAGGGGGGGAATTCACTAGTGATGAGTTCAGAGACTATCTACAAACTCACGGGATTCGTCGACAAATGCCTCCTCCACACACACCGCAGAAAAATGGTGTTGTTGAGAGAAGAAATCATACTATCATGGAAATGGTGCGATGCATGATCGATGATTCCGGACTTGCAAAGACATTTTGGGCGTATAAAGAAAAACAGCAAAGTGTATTTGTTAAACAAAGTGCCCCACAATCGCTCTTGATGGAATTACACCACAAGAAGCATGGTCAAAAAGGAAACCATCCATTGCACACCTCGGAGTATTGGTTCAGCAAAGCCACATGCACATACCCAAATAGACGAAAGAAATTGGACATGAAGTCACAAAATCTCATCTTCATTGGATACAGTGAAGAGACTCTTGGGTATAGATTGATGGATCCTAAGACCAGAAAAGTCTACACAAGCAGAGATGTTGAGTTTTTTGAGAAGAAGGAAGCAGAGACTCCTCCTCCGGACTCGCAAGATGTAGATTTTTCACCCATTGTAAAATTGAAGCTAATGTTCCCTCAGAATATGAAAGTGATGATGGGGATGATGGTGTTGATCAGATAGAACCACAACCCATGGGAACAGTTCAACGTATGCCTAAATGGTGTACAAGTACATTACGAGATGCAAGATTGGATGCTCCACCTGGATACATCCACCCCTGGACCACGGACTCATAGTAAAGCAAGAGAAGAAGTTAACTTTGCTTTGATGAGTAGAGTTATTGAATCAGACGAGCCCTCTACAGTCTAGGAATCCCTATAGTCAAAAGCTTGGAAAGATGCCATGGATTCGAATATCAATCAGTGATGAAGAATAACACTTGGCAGCTTGTTGATCTTCCACCAGGGAAGAAACCCATTGGATGCAGATGGATATTCAAAACGAAGTACAAAGCAGATGGGACAGTGGACAAGCACAAAGCAAGACTTGTAGCAAAGGGGTACGCACAAAAAGAAGGCATTGACTATGAGGAGACATTTTCTCCCACAGCTAAGATCAAAATGATCAGGATGATCTTTGCTCTAGCTGCACAGTTTGGATGGAAAGTTCACCAAATGGATGTAAAAAGTGCCTTCTTGAATGGAGATTTACAAGAAGAAGTCTACATGACTCAACCTGAGGGATATGTAGTACCTGGTCAAGAAGAAAAGGTATGCAGACTCAGGAAATCTCTGTATGGCCTAAAACAGGCACCCCGGGCATGGTACATCAAGATTGATGAGCATCTCGTACAACATGGATTCGTCAGAAATCCATACGATCCCAATCTCTACCTCAAAAAGCAAGGGGGGGAGATGGTGATTGTTGTAGTTTATGTCGATGATCTAGTCATCACTGGTAGTTCAGTGAAGATGATTGATGAAATGAAGAAAGATCTTAAGCGATCATTCGACATGACAGATCTCGGGCTTATGCACTACTGTCTTGGACTAGAAGTATGGCAGAAAGAGAATCACATCTTTGTTTCTCAGATGAAATATACCAAGACAACGCTCGAGAAGTTTAGGATGATGGATTACACACCAATTGCTACACCTATGGAGAACAGATTACAGTTATCTCGTTCAGATCCATCTCCTGAGGTAAGTGCTACTCTCTATCGGCAGCTGATTGGGAGTCTCATTTACCTGACCTACACTAGACCAGATATCAGCTTTGCAGTGAGCTATCTATCCAGGTTCATGCAGGAACCCAAAATTTGTCATTGGAAAGCAGCAAAACGCATTTTGAGATATCTCAAAGGATCAGTGGATCTTGGTCTAGAATACAAGAAGAATGAAAACTTCTTCTTGACTGGATATTCGGATTCGAGATCATCGCATGTAACATTGATGATAGAAAATCCACTTACGGATTTGTATTCTTTATGGGATCGGACCAATATCATGGGGAAGTAAGAAACAACACTTTGTTTCTCACTCTTCCTGAAGCGAGTATCGTTCTGCAGGAGAAGGCATCATGAAGCAATTTGGCTACGTCGCATCTTTGGAAGGACTTGGAATACCACAGACAAACCGACCACCATGAATGTTGACAATGAAGGTGTTCTCAAACTTGTTCGCAATCCAGATTTTTCACGAGAGAACAAAACACATTGAAGTTCGAGTTCATTTCATACGTGAACATGTGTTGAAGCACAACATCCTTCGATTTTGTCCAACGGTGAACAACGAGCATATATTTTCACAAAGTCACTTGCACGTGACAAGTTCGAGTTGTTGAGCATTTCTCTCCTCATCTCTTGAAAATGCACAATTAAGGGGGAATGTTAGGATAAATTTTATTATCCTAAATATTAATTATGCATAGTTAGATTATTTAATTAATTTTATTAATTAAATAATGAATGGTTATATTGTTATATGGTTATTCAACCATATCATCAATATGCACCTTTGTTATATTGTTTTCAACAATATATTTGTTTTTATGTAATTGTTGCTTCCCGGGTGATTTGGAAGCTTGTTTATTCTGGTTTTTGGTTGCACCTGTGCAACTCATTTTCCCGGATGTATTTGGCTGTGCAATATCTATAAATATTGCAGCCCATCCTCTGTACTTTTTTACTTGATTGAGATTAATAAAATCTACACAAGCTTCCGTCCCTGTTTCTCAATCTACATTGAGGTCCCTATGATTGTCATACGAAACAAAATGCAAATCTAACTGCATGAAATAAATCTAACATATATAAATTTTTATTCTTCTAAGAAATCTTTTGACAATTTTAAGGAAAGCAAACTATTTTAAGTGTATCTAGAAATAATAATTAAATAACAATTTAAAACAGACAAGATAACCGAGTGTAGTTATTTGCCTATGCGATTTGTAGAATTATTCTAAATAAATAAAATAGCTCGTCTAATATATCTACAAGATTCTCGATCCTACCTCAGAAGTGAGGAGTGAATCATAGTTTCTCGAAACTATGATTCCTCACATGACTTCCCCAGCAACATCGAGAATAGAATTTACTGAAATGAAGCAATTTATCTACTCTATTTGATATGATTCTGACTAGAACTTTGAAATTTAAAACCTGGATTCCAGAACAGTGGCGAATCCGATGGTGTGTGTGATCTCGTCCCCTCAGTATGATCTCCTCGTTCTTTCGTGTTCACGTGGATCCAGAAAAGCGTGTAATGCTAGCACCGATAGGAGTAGATTTTGGGACAAGGACAGCTCAGAATGCGCAGACCGGGAAATGCGAGTAGAGAGGGATAGCGCAAGAGTCTGAGCTTGGCTTATGCGATTCCTAGCGGGATTTTCTTTGCGAGTCATGCAACATGAAGCGGCCGGAACACCTGAATTATCCTATACGAAGAGCAAAACCTGCAACTTTAATGGCTTCCTAAGCTACTGCATTCCAATGGATTGGATAAAATAAAGACTTTGCTACATAAGTGGATATATGGCTTACCAACAATTTGAATAAAGCTAACTTAGGGCATATAATGAATCAACTAAGAACTCTAAGCAACAATGAAAATTAAATCTACAGAAAGAGGAATTCAGAGGCAAGCTTTAGACTGGATTTGGATGAAATAACAACACTGCCTGCACAAGATGGGTATGTGGCTTACCAACAGCTGAGCAATTTAACAAAAGATGCAAGTGAATTCAAGCTATGGCTTCTAAACAAGCTAACTAGCTAAAACACTAAAATGAGGAAATGAAAGCAAAGCTCAAACTCCAAAATCAACAAAATTTAGACTAAAAACTCGGACCATTTGCTTGTGCACAAACCATGCATTTATAGGAATTCAATCACCCAAAAACCAAAACCAAATTGAACTCCTAAACAATAAACAAAGGAAAAACACTATTCCAAGGGACCAAAAACATAAATGCATGCTCAAGTCGGCAAGGAAAAGTGGTGAATAGTGATATTTCACATTGAGTCGCGTCAAAGAACGTTCTGGAAAACACGTACGGGACCGCCGCTGAAGAAAGGCGGCGGATTACTGAGACCGCCGCCTGACGATCAGGCGGTCACGAGACCGTCGCCCTGTAGGGCGGCGGTTTCGCCATCAAGATCAAAAAGGCAAGGAAAGAAGAAAAAGGGGAAACAAAGGGCGCGGGGGGCTAAGCGGGGCATGTGGGATGTTAATGCATACTCGAGGGATTTTTGGATCCCGAACACCTCATGCGAGGAGACTGTATCATCATTTGGGTACTTATTACGTCATTCCATGAAGACGGAACCTTACAATTTTGGGTACGCATACGGATGACCGCGGGTGAGTCTAACTCCCATATTGCATCTTTCTTTTTCGTATTTGATGTGGTGTTTTGGGTTTTGCGGGTGAAACTTTGTCTTACAAGTTTCAAGTACTTTGGTGATCAAGGTGCGCATATATGCAACCTACAATGACTATCAACTCTTGTAAATATCCATGATTTAATCAAATAAAAAACAAAATATTACACAATAAAATAATAAAACCAGAGATATTGTAATTCATTCGGGACAAATTCCCAATGGAGAGATTACATATAAATAGCTCAATGAACTCCTATAAGTAAGGAGTCAAGGCTAATCTCTAAGTCCTCTCAATATCCCAAATATCTCTCAACTATGAGTTGTGCATTACAACCAATTTTGCACACTCATATATTATTTTATAAATATTAAAAACTATTACTACCAAATAACCCAAACCACTCCTAAGTGTTCACACTATGAACAATATTTCTGTAACAGTCACCCCCTTAGTGTGAACATGGGGAAAGCTATCTCTGTACCTGCTCATGATCTACAAAGAAATGAAGGTTTTCAATGAGTACCAACAACTCAAACAATATGAGGTTTTCAAAGAGAACCTCCAACTCAGAAAATGGTTTTCTAGTGGAACCAACCACTACATAACAACATACATTATTTTGCTCACATCATTGTTTCTAACTTAGAGGGATTACAAAATAGAAATTATGCTCATGCAGGAGCTTTAAACAGGAATGTTACTTCTATTCATTATTACAACATAAAGTAAACACACCACACAACAAAAATAAAAGGTCACCAATACCATGAAGCAATCTCTTTGTTGGTGACTAACAAGAGATGCCAATTTGCCTCCATCCTCTTATGCCTCCATCCATCAGGCACTACTTAGTATAGGTAGTCATCTTCATCCTCCTTCTATTCAAGTTCATATTCTTCTTCATTCTCTGACTCTTCTTTAACAATTGCATTAGCTTCATCCATTTTCAGCTTTCCTTTTATGATGTCCTTGGCATGAGTAATACAAAAAGAAGATTTATGTCCTTTTTCTTACAATAAAAGCATTCTAATTCCTCTTTGTTTTTGAAAAAAATTAGTATGCTTCCTTTTAATATAAAGAGTCGTTTCTTCCTCAATATCTTCTTTTGTTCTTTTTCTTTAGCTAGTAATGCAAAAATCATACCTTCAAGTGAATGAGAAGGCATTTGACCAAGAGTAAAAACTACATTATTGTATTTTGGAGGTAAACTATTTAATAAAATAGCTTTTACATCTTCATCATCTACCTGAGCACTTACTTCCATCAGTTGTCTTAGAAGAGATCTAAGATCGTTAATATGACTTGACATAGTTGCACCCTCATTCATTTTCAACTTGAATAACTGTAACTTAAGTGAGAATTTAGCATTCACCTTTGCACCAAATGTCTTACTTAGCAAATCCCATATATCTTTAGACTTTTTTTCTAAGTCTATATAATGCAACTCAGTATCTGATAAAGCAAGCCCAATAATGGATTTTGCTTTGTCATCCCTGGTTTTCCATTCAAGCAATTTTGCAACATTTGTTGGTTATGGTTCTTTTCCACTCACAATTCCCCAAAGGTTCTTGTTCATTAATTGCATTTGTATTTTCACCTTCCATGTGTGAAAATTTAATCCATTGAATTTATCTAATGTAATTTCCATAATAGGTGTCAAACTCAGTTGAAAATGCACCCTTACAATAAACTTTAAACATTGAAAGTAAATTTTTTTGACATATTTGCCAAAAATGGAAAAAAAAAAAAATTGTCCAACAATGAAAACACATGATCAATGTGTAGAGATCGAAAAAATACACATTTTAAAAAAAATGGCACATTAATCTAAGTTACCAGTTGAAAGTTATGGTAATTTAAAGTTATAACTCCAACATTTTCCTGGACCCTTTCCAAATTTGGCAAAAAATTTTCTATGCTTCTATTTTTTCATCTACATCCAAAAAAGGACAGAAACACAATACCTATGTCACTACAGATCCGAATATTGCAAGAAGTCACATCGCAGCCAAGTATGGATTCACCTGAGTGAAGCGTCACCGTTGTTGGTAGATAAACACACAGGTCACAAATTTGATTCCAATGAAACATAAGGTCACATATTTGATTCCAATGAAACAAATTCATTCTAGATCTAAACACCTCACAAACTCCTATAGGTTATCATTGTGGTCTAACCCGCTCTGATACCAAATCTTGTAAATATCCATGATTTAATCAAATAAAAAACAAAACATTGCACGATAAAATAATAAAACCAGAGATATTGTAATTCATTCGGGACAAATTCCCAATGGAGAGATTACATATAAATAGCTCAATGAATTCCTATAAGTAAGGAGTCGAGGCTAATCTCTAAGTCCTCTCAATATCTCAAATATCTCTCTACTATGATTTGTGCATTACAATGTGTTTGCACACTCATATATTATTCTATAAATATTAAAAACTATTACTACCAAATAACCCAAGCCACTCCTAAGTGTTCACACTATGAACAATATTTCGTAACATCAAGCGACACTTGTGTGACACGAGAAAAGTTAGATTATGACCACCTACTGGGTCATGGGTGCCCAGGTTGCATACTATAGTGCCCTAGTCCGAGCCTTATCCGACTATTACAAATTTTACAATGCATAGTGAAGATGATCTGCCCTTCGTGCTCATTATTTTCTTGGTCCATATTAGTTCCAAAAAAGCGTAAATCAGATAAGTCCTTTCCTTTCTATCTTGCACTTAGGGTTTCATGTTTGTTTTCTTATTGTTTGTGTCATATTGCATCATAAAAACAATATATTATAAGCGTACATTTAGTTACTCTACAATTAGGGTTTAGCATTGATTCCATTTTTGATAAATCAACTTGATATAAATATATTAAACTAAAAAATAACTATGCAAGGCAACGAATTTGGCACACCTCACGCAATGGAATCTATGAAAACCATATCTAAATTCAAATTACTGAGCCGTGATCAATCATAACCAACCAATAATACTAATCTATTCATATTTTGTTGCTCTATAAGGTAATTTATCTATATATGACTTCAAGTTATAGAGCCTGTAATCAATCCCAACAAACCAAAAATACAATCTATTCTTATTTTGTTGATCTATAAGGTAATTTATCAACAACAAAAAAATTGTTAGTTAATTGTGAGTTTCATGAATACAAATATGTTACTTATCATAATTTAATGATTTGACTTAAGTTCTTTAATTGCTATATTTTATTTTAATTTGTGTTTTTAAGATAAATTATATGTTTTTTATTACGGATGGTCTCAAGCCTCACAAAATTTCAAGTTTTATGTTGGATATGTCTATGCATACTTTTGTTTTGATCTAATATTTGTAGACACCTAAAATTGGTAATTAATTAATTGATAATGTCGTATTGTCTTAATCTCTAAATCATGACTTGTATGCACATTTAGAGCTCAATAGCTTATTCATCATCCCTATTACATCACTTGCTCTCCTCATTACATTATTCATTCATTCAAAGAATTGTTTGCATCGGTCCATAATAGTTTATCATTTCTAAGTGTTGCGCGTAGAAATTTTCAGCACCTCACTTTCGGTCATTTGAGACTACCAAATATGTATCAAACAACAATACGAGTTTGGTAAAAATTGGTGATTTCATCCCAAGCTACCCATTAGTCATTTTCTCGGTTTGATATCTTTATGGGTTATTACTTTTCCTATATGTCAACCTTAATACAAAATTAAACCTACGAAAACCTATATAAACAAGTCAAATGTACTCATTTACTCACCTAATAATTACCTAGCACTTTTAAGAGCACCACTTGTAAATATTATTCCAAAAACACTCAAAATTCTCCTAAATTTCCCTAAAGCACCAACACACATTATTGACATCCCTACATAGGTCTAAAGCACTCACAACTATGTTCAAGAGTTTATCTTCCCAAGTTAAAAGCCTCTAAATCCATGTCAAACACTAGCACACTAAGTCACTACAAAGATTTATTGAGTGAACACATTTCCAAAGCTAATTCGCACCCATATAGTTATTACATCTCTAGGTGGAAAACTATGTGTGGTTTGAGGCCTCTTCGGAGTAGTGTCAATGTAAGTGGTGTATGGATTGTACTTTAGATCAACCACTAATCTCTTTGTAGGTGTTTCTACCCATGGTTAGAGTTTGAGGGTATTTCAGGTCATACAAATGGTTTCACACATTTACAAGACCTAGGGTTTCATAAGGAAGAACATTTAGTTGATCACATATGCATAGAAAGTTACAAAATTCTAGCATAACACTGTCTGGAAGCGCCAAACACATATGAAATCACCAAACAATTTCATACATAGGTAATGATTTTTTTCCAACTCGGTGTCCATCTTTAGAACTAAAGATGAAGCATTTCTGAAATCACTTTCAATATTTTCATTCTTTTGACACATCTATATCAACTTCCGAGAAAGCAACATAATATCTAAATACATCTCTCCTCTCGTGATGTTAAATCAATTAATCTAAATATATCTCATGTTTTTAATACTAATTCAAAGTATAATAATTAAATAGAAACTTATTCATTTTTTGGTGTAATCATTTGGTGGATCTACTTATTGATTGAATCCATCTTCTTTCACCCTAGGGTTCCAAATTCTCGTCTTTCGGGTTTGTATTTAAATTTAAATATAATTTCTATTTCACGACTTAAATTATGTTTTCGACTTTTCTCGGGGCTTCATGTTTTGGTCCTCCTATTTAGGCCTCTTTACATGGATTTGCTTGGGGTAAAGTACCTTTGAGGCATGCCTAAAAATAACAAATCTATTTTAAAACTCGGATGTTTTTCTTAATTTTTACAAGTTAAACAAAAACCACTTATTGTTTTTCATAATTTTTAGAAATCATAAATCTTTATTTTCTTTCATAAGGCATTAATAGTCAAAACATACAATTATTTGAAAATCCCTTGGAGTTTTTCTTCCATCACGTTGAGGTACTAAAAAACCTCTTTTGGTTTTGAAAAATTCAATCTCTATTTTTAGAAATAGTAGTTTTATTGATGTGACATATATAACTTTTTTCTAAACAACACTTTTGGGCCTGCTCATCGCATTTGAGCTTTTATGGATTACTCTACCTATGAATTGCTTGGCCAATTTTAAAACACTAATACAAAATGTTCCCTACTTGAGTTATTTCAAAACAACCTTACATGTAAAAATAGTCTTTATGGAGTATTACAATGCACATTAGTCCCTACCAACACAAACCCTCAATATGCGGCATCTCTTCTCCTAGCTTAAACCTAATCATTTATTTTCTATTAGAGGGAAGTAACTCTTTTCTCTTACTTATGACTAAGAAATTGTACCTAATATTGAGAATATAAATAATGCACATACCGAGGATAGTCATAGTGATTATGATGATGATTCTATTGAAAATTCTAATGTTAATGAATGTGATGTTCAATTAAATAATTGAAAGAGGGCTCAAAGATCTCAGAAAATTACATGCACATCTAAGGAGTTGCACTTGAATGATATTGTGAATTTCCTCTAAGTAATCAACAAACAAAACATAAACTCGAGGAAAAGTGAACACATAAATAAAAATGGTCTACTCATACTCATAGATAAAAAAGGAGAGTGCATATGATTAGTGATGTGTAACTCCCATGCCTAGATATGTCATACTCTCAGGATGGAGTGAGGAGTTACAATGCTAGAATAACATGTAACTCCCATATGACAACTATGACAGAATTTTCATATATCGTATAACTCCCTAATAGAACTATAACTCACATAAGAGAGATGAATAACCATGTGTGAGGTGGAAAATTCCCAACAAATAAATAAAAGGAAAGGAATATACCTCACACCAACGATCTCCCTTCATCAAATCTTAGGTAGAGACATGACAAGACAAAAGAGAACTCCCCACTAACTAAGAAAGATCTCGCCATATGGGTCTCGAAAAGTAAAATCCTAATGAGGTAGCCATGTATAAACTACAATATTTCTAAAAGAAGAAGAAGAGTAGAAGAGGACTAGAAATACTAAAGAAGATGATCGGTTACAGTAGACCTCACCCCAAGAAGAGAGCGTAAGTGAAGAAACTTGGCTTCAGTGAAGGGTTTGGTAAACATGTCTCCAACGGGATCTGAAATCTGAAAATATTGTAAATCAATGATATATCCATAGATCGTATCCCAAATTAAGTGCACGTGTATCTCAATTTGCTTCATCCGTGATGCTAAATTAGATTTCAGAAAATTGAGATAGTGCTCAAGTTTCCACAATAGATGATGGTAGGCTACCGTAAGTGAATGTGAAACTCTATCAAAATTCCTTGTAACCAATTAGCTTCCGTGGTGACGTTTACTACTCTCCCGTATTCTCGTCTCTATAGAAGATATAGAAATCACATTCTACTTCTTTTTTGATCAACCTGATAGGACCCAATCTAAGAAAAAGTTATATTTGGAGGTAGAATTTTTATGATCGAGATCACTAGCCCGAGTTAGAATCTATGAACCCAAATAAATCAATCTTTGTCCCTCCTTAGTAATGAATTTTGTTGATGTGAGTGCCACAAACATAGTGAAGGATTTTCTTAGCTTCTTTCCAATGCAACTCATGAGTGTAGACACAAAATCATGCACTTTAGGCATTATTTAGCTCGGTCTTATACTATTATTTAGAGGGTTCTCAAGTGAAGAAAGTACTAATTAATCCCACCTTTTGGAAATCTTATTTTTATATTTTATTTCATCATTCCCACATATTTTCCTATACATATCCACTTATTTTGTAATTATCCCATCATTTTAGCCTAAACCGAGGCACCTAGGCCTATCTTGGGCGCCTCGGGTGCCTTGGTCCCACCTGGGGCACCCCGATCCATGTTCCACTTTCCTGCTTCTTTTTGGGGTCTTTCTAGCCATTTTCATCCTTATCTTTTTCCTAGTCAGCCATGTTGGGGTTAATTATGAAATTAGAGAAAGAGAACCCTATAAATACAAAGTTATAAGACCATAATGAGGGTCCTAGCATCACATACTACTATCACTCCATATAGAGTTGCATCCATTGCATCACTTGCATCCACATAGTGCCATGCATCAAGGCTAAGAGATCTGCATCAACACACACATCATAGGGGGAGGGATTCTATTATATTCCATGCACACATACTATTACATTTTTCTATAGTTATTATTGCTCATTACTTCACAAAGTGTGACTGGAACAAGAGCACCTAGGGCACAACATGCACACACACACACCAAAACTACATTTGGGTCTGAAATTTAGTGTAGCACTCAATTTAGTAAGCCCACTATTGTGGTAGCTGAGGTCATTCCAACCCATTCATTTTACATCTTTATTTTTAGGGTTTTGATACTTCCTTCTTTCTTGCAGGTCATCACTTCATTATTCAACACATTCATTGTAACTCTTGACAGATCTAATGTGATAGACAAAGAAAACTTCAAAATATCTTGTGACCCTGTAAAAATCAGATTCAAAGCTTTTCTGAAATCGGGGCACCTAATCGTAGATCAAGGCACCTAATCGTAGATCGGGGCACCTAATCTATAGATCGGGGCACCTAATCACAGGGTGCCCTGGACCTTCCGAGATGCCTCGTCTACTCAGATCCTCTAGATGTGGCCTTTTCGGGACTTCTGAGTGATTGGTCCTACACCTAGAATTTATAGTCAGATCTGCGACAACCTACGATAGTACTCTTTAATCAACTAAGCTATTTTTCCTTACTTCCTTACATATTTAGGGTTTTATTTCACTTAGTATAATTATTCCATAATTTTTTAGTGCATTCATACAACGTTTTAGTCCTCATATATTAGATTAACTATTGTTATACTTTCTTATAGTTTAGTTTAATTTTAGTTAATCAACGAGGCTCCTGCATAAATTTGGACATGATGCCAACAACAAATAAAATATCTAGCTTGATATGCATTAGGTAGATCAATCTCCCCACCAATGGCGATAAAGGTTACATTCGATCGTGTGGAGTGGAGCAATCAACTACCAACTTGACTCTAGAAAGGAAGTGAATGGGAGATGGCTTACAATCATGCATGTTAAAACGGATAATAAATCAAGGGGATACTTAAGTTGAGCAAACATGATTCCCAAGTCATATTGGTTAATTTGTATCCTAAGAAAGTAGTGAAGCTAAACCAATTCGGTCATGGAAAATTTTTTTGGCTAGGGGAAGTCTTTAAAAATCAATGATCGAGGTTGTAATCAAGTCATCAACATACAAAACAAGGATAAGCATGGACTCATCTTGTCATAAAATGTAAACATTTGGGTTAGAGTGACACCTAGTGAACCTTGATGCAAGAATAAAGGAGTCCATCTTGGCATACCAAGCCCGAGGGCTTATTTAAGGCCGTAGAGAGACTTCTTAAGTCTACAAATGAGGGAGAAATCTTAGACATAACCCATAGGTTTTTCTATATAGATTTCTTCCTTTAGGTCCCCATGAAGGAAGGAACTCTTAACATCCATTTGATGGACTTCCCATCTATTAAAGGTGGAAATGGTGAGGGTTAGTCAAATGGAAGTCATCTTCGCAATGGGAGCAAAGGTATGTGAATAGTTAACCCCAACAACCGGGGGAAACCCTTAGCTATGAGTCACACTTTATACGTTTTGACATTCCCATCGACATCATATTTTTTTCAATATACCCACTTACATCAAACCGTTTTTCTTCCATTAGAAAGAGGGTGTAATGGTGTAATGCCAACCGTATCATTCTTCATGAAGGAGGAATACTCCTCCATGGAAGAATCCCACTCGAGAATCCCGGTAGCCTCCCAAAACGACCGAGGGTTGGAAGTAGAGATGAAAAAGGAATGGGATCTAGTAAACACTAAATTAATTCATATCTCATCTAAAGGATCTCCTATCCAAATTCCATCACTCTACAAGGTCTACCTAGCCTAGCAAGGACCAAGAGGAGAGTCAGGTTCAAAATATGTCAAATCTTCATTCGAGTGAGATGGAACATAATCCTCATCATCACTACTCTTTGTTATAATTGGTAGATTCGAAAGTGGGAGGAGTGGGAGGAGGAGGATCAAGAGTGGGGGGCTCAACAAGATCATCATTAGAAGAGTCTAAATCGAGAGTCGAGAGGGGAGAAGGACCTTAGTGGGTGGAGAAGTGGAAGTAGAAGATGACTCGTAAAACTTCACACTTATCTCAATATAAAGATGATGAGTGGTGGGGTTCAATAATCTATAGCCCTTCACATCTTCGAGATACCCAAAAAAGGTAAAAGGTTTATATTTTGGTTCCAAGGCTTTGCATTTCTTTTTGGGAATCCATGCCATATCGTTAATATGAAGACGTGAAAGTTATCAACATCTATTTTGTGTCCATACCAAGTTTCAAAGGGTGTAATACCTTTTACTTCTTTGTGTGGAATGTGTTTTTGAATGTAACAATCACATTTCATGGCTTCAAACCAATACCGTGGAGGAAAGGATTTGGAATGAACCATGTAAATGGCCATCTCCTTAATTGTTATGTTCTTTCTTTCCACAACTCCATTTTATGAATCTTTGTAAACAATTGTACAATGCGAATCAATTCCTTTGGAGGTGCAAAAATCATCAAACCTATTGCTCACATATCACCTCCATTGTCAGTTATAAGAACCTTGAGATACCTTTCATCTTGTTTCTCAGTGAGATCCTTGAAGTCTTGAAAGTGATAAAAAACTTTAGATTTATGTTTGAGAAATTAAACCCACGTATAACATGAAAATTCATCAATGAAGGTAAGTATATAAAGATCCTAGTGAATGAAGGAGACAGAAAGGGGCCATAAATGTCACCATGAACAAGATCCAAAGGATGATAATTTCTTTAAGCTTTTCCATTTCCAAAAATTTCTTTGGGATGCTTCCCAAGGGCATAACCCTCACAAAGACCCTTTGAAAATTTGACTCGAGGTAACCCATTAACCATCTCATGTTGGCTCAATTGTTCAAGGTAATGATAGTTTAAATGGCCATCAAACTCATGCCATAACTTTATAACCTCACCTATGTGAGTAAACAAGGTAGTGGGCGAAGAGTCAAAAGTAAAGTGGGAAAAGGTGTACAACCGGTTCTGGTCATCTACCTTTCCCTCATCCACTGTAGTATCACTGTGAAACTCTCTAATGATCATGGAGTTAGGATTAAATTGCACTCACATTCCTTCACCAATATGAGTGATTTAGTAAACTAATAGGATATTTGTAAAGAGATCGAGAACACTTAGAATATTGTTAAATATTCCACTATCCACTTCTATCGATCCATTACAAGCAATATAAATGGTTTTGTCATCACCTAAAGTGATTTGGGACATACCACATGGTTTAATGTTAGAAAAATCAACATGTGAAGAACCCATGTGGTGTGAGGCACCAGAATCTATGACCTATTTTGATGACATGAGTAACTCTTGCTTAGATGGATTTTCCTTTCTTCTTCTCATTTTTGTTTCCTTTGCCTTAGAAGACTCATGTTTCAGAGCATTTTGCTTGATAGACTTAGGAACACCTATATTATTTTTCTCAAGTAAATGAGTTAGGTGGTCAATTTTTTTTCTCATGCATTGATGCTCTTCATGTCTTGACTTCTTGCAATATGAACACTTACACTTTTCCTTCTTCGGTTTGGCATTAGAAGTCAAAGTATTCATGTCGGGTTTGGTTTGGCTGGTCTTAGCTTCTTTCTTAGGTTCGTCCTTTTCTCTATTTTCTTCTCCTTTCCTTTACTGATACTTACTACTATGACACATGATTTAGACTTGATTTCTCCCATTTGAACCAACTTGTCTTGGTATTGAATGGGTTGGATGAAAAATGTCAAATGAGGGCATCTTCCAAGCAGCTCCTAAATCTTATTTCATGGCGTGAAAGGTAGAAATGAAGACAATACTTGGGGAAAAGCTTAGAGAGAATGTATAATATTAGTTGGGCATGCTTCTTTTCAACTTCACATTCTTTCAACATTCTAGTGTGAACAAATTTGGATAAGAAGGCCTATAAGTTATTGAAGTTACTAGGATTTAATCATAGCATTTCGTTATTTACCTCACGAGATCACATATCATCTTGTTTTCCAAACATGTCATCAATATTTTTCTAAGCTCCATATGGTGTTGTGGAAGACTCAATGTGAAAGAGAAGGCCTAGAGAAACATACATACAAAGAATACCTAAGGATTTATTACATCAGTTGAACCACTTAGGTTTCTTAGGTTTGGTCGTTGGTTCTTTCTCCACTCCCATGGTGATACAATACAACTCTTTACCCGAGTAGTGTTATTATCATCTTGGATTTCCATTCAAAGAAGTTAGACAACATGAGAAAAGGAACATGCAAGCATCCATCGTGAGGAGAGAGAAAATAAGAATGCAAAAGGAAAGGAAATGCACACCCACCCCAAAACAATATTGTAACCCTCTTGTTTGTGGTACTTTATAATTTAGTGCATTGATTACAATCATGTGTTTGTGTGATGTGAAACAATTCACCACTCACCTTGAAATAAGAGTCAAAATGAGCAAGTGTGGAGACTACAATATGTTTCAAGTGTTTGTGATGAAATTTCACTGTAACAAGTACAAAATAAAGGATGAAAACAAACAAGGGAGAAAAAAAAATCATGTTTGAGAAAACGTGTCTCACATCACAAAAAAGGGATCCCTTGCCACAAGTTTGTGGTGGAAACACTCACTAACTTATAAGTAAAAGGAGTTAATTATAATGAGCTTAAAAAAACTAGCTCTAGAACCAAACACAAGTACCTACGAACCGAATACAACTAGCTCTAGAAAAATATATGGATAGCTCTGGACCAAATATATAGTGAGCTTTAGACCAGAGACAAAGAGCTCCAAACAAAATCCACTAAATGTAGACCAAAAAAAGGAGATTTGGACTAAAGATATGCATCTCCGACGAGAAAGAGGCTGGTAGGTGAGTTGGATCCAGATGAGGAGTGTTGTAGGCTAATCTCTAGATAAGGAACACTACAGGCTAATCTTTAGATGATGAACACTATGGGCCAAGCTCCAAATGAAAAGAACTGCAGGCCAAGCTTTAGATGAGGAGCACCTGAAATGAAGCTGAGATGACGAGTGAATTGATGCTAAGTTGGATGAATGGTGAACAAGATATGAGTTGGGTGAAGACTCCACATGGCGAGGTCAAGAAGTTAAACCTAGGCTAGTCGGTGTGAAAATGGCTAGAGCGAGTTGATTAAAAATGTACACAAAAACAAGATCAATGGGAATTGTGAAAGGGCAAAGTTAATGGTCGGGATGATTGAGAACAGTGTAGGAGTTTCGACAATGGATGCAAGAACCAATGAGTAATGAAGAGTCACATGATTTTATGCAATGGGTGAGTTTGTAAGGTTGAGGGTCGAGCTAGGAGCAAGGTAATGAGCGTGTTAGGTGTAACCCATAACAAGGAATAAGGAACTCTCCAAGGTGAGTGCTAAGCTCGAAGCACTCTAACCAAAGCATAGAGATTGAGCCTAAAACGAGTCAGGAAGGTAGATATCCTAGTAGATAATGTAGTTCGAGGAGAATACAATGAGAATAGTAGTGAGCTTGAGGAACATAAGACAAGGTGACAAGTGAGATACAAGAAAACTTGAGCTTGATGGGATCAAAGAAGGGTTGGTAAGGGTGAGTGGGTCATCTCAAGATTTAAAATTATTGAGTGTGAAGCTTAATTTCTTCACAGAAAGCTTGTTTTTACATGTTGGCTTTGGATTTGATGGATGGTATCGGTCAGAAGTGAGTAGCATCGGTGTGAAGTGACCGACATCGGTTAGTTATCAACCAACATGGGTCAGGAAGTGACCAACATCGGTCGGTAGTGACAAACACCGGTCGAAAATAACCAACATCGGTCAACCTATGCGATAGTGCTTTGTTTTTTGGCCGAGAATTAGAATAAATATTTTACTTTAAAGATGATTTCTTGATTTTAAAAGCATAGTTAGTTGCTTTAGAATATATATATATATATATATATATATATATATATATATATATATATATATATATATATATGTATGTATCATTGTATGAGGGTATGAGAGAAGAAAATAACAATTGTTTGCATGTTAGTTTTCTTGGTGAGTAAAAAGAGTAGCTGAATGAGGGAAAATTTTGAACATCCTTGAGGTGTTGGAAGACAACAAATCTTCATTATATTTCCTTTGTAAAGCACTGAATAATAATTTTGGTTGTTTCTTGGTGGATGTAGCCCACACTAGGTGAACCATGTTAAATATGGTGTTATCTTTCTCTTATTTATTTTATCTTCTGGTTTATTTCCGCATTCATTGCTTGTATGCTTTATTTGATTTTAGATTTGTGCAACATTGTTATATGGTTAAACCCCAACAACTGGTATCAGAGCTTTATTTGGAGGTTTTGTGTGTTGATAGGATTTACTCGTAGAGGGTTTTTCTAATTGAGTGGGAGCATAACAATGGCAGAAGATAGTAAATACCAAGTAGAGAAATTTGATGGTCGTAATTATCAACTATGGAAGATGCAGGTGGAGGATTATTTGTATCAAAAGTATCTATACGTGTCATGTGTTCTTGAAGTGCCCTACATTCTTGATGTGCCTTGCATTCTAGATTGAACTCTACCTCCTGTGTGCATTGTTTGGATACCTTCTTTGCTTGTGATCTCTACGTCGACTCATGCCCTGGTGTACTCACCCTGCATCGGCCATCTGGTCCTTTTCTCGGCCCTTGATCTCCTTGAACTTGCCTACTCTAGTCAACCTGACCCAAACTAGTTGTGTTCCTGTATGCATTTTGATCTTGTTGCATATGAATTGTTCCCCAATCTACATGAATCATTTCTCTACCTTTCCCCCTGCAAGCATGACACCAACTCGGTTGACCCACTCATGAGATTATCCACTCTTGTCTCCCGCCTCCCACCTTGGGTTCCCCTCCGGTGACTTGCTTAGCTAAGTCACTTGCCTAGATCCCCTCAATAAATCACCCAACTCACTCCACATGGAGATGTCCACTCCACCCACCACTCTGTGCCAAAATCTTGACCAACTCGTGCCTTCCGGCTCACACCGCACGAGCTAGCCACCTTCCAACCACCCCCTCTTCCCACTTAAATCCTTTTTAAAAAACCTAAGTTTTAAACCTAGTTTAATTTAAATTTAAAGGGTGTTTTTTTAAAAAGGGGGTACGTGCTAGAAATTTAGTTGATTAGGGGTTTAGTTAATATAATTAAAAGGTGGTCTTTTTAATTAGGTGGTTAATTTAATTAAAAGGAGATAATTGTTGGGTTAGAATCTAATGTTTAATTAGATAGGTGGTCATATAATTAAATAAGGGGTTTAATTTAACTTAGGAGCTTTAATTATTAATTAGTAGTTAATTAATGTTCAATTAATGTTGTTTTGTTTTTGCTTTTAATTCCTTTTAATTTCTAAAATTAAATTAATCAAGAAAACTAAAAGTGCATAAACTAGTGTTATTAGACATTTTTTTGTTCTAATTGTTTTGTGGAGTGTGTATCACTTTTCAGAGCCCTTTTCCGCCTTCCAAGAGCTTTTCCTACATCACGGAGGTCGTTTTGGCTCATTTTGAGCCCTTTTTTGCATGTATCGCCCTTGTTATTACATGATCGGTGGAGCGTGTCCGCAAAAGTCTTGAGGAAGGAGGCTCCCGCCGTGATGTGGGACACTATTTTTCACACATGACCATGTTTTTCTCCCTTCTTATGTTCTAGCCTCATTTTGTGTTTGCTTATGGTTCCAAACTATCATGATCATCGAAACTTGATTGTGGTATCCACATTGGTGCGTTATTACATTGATTTCAAGGTGAGTGACCAACTATTTTACGACACACATTCACACATGATTATAATCAATGCACTAAACTATAAAGTTCCAAAAAGAGGGGGTGATAATATTGTTCTGGGGTGGTTGTGTTTCTTTTTTCTTTCGCATTCGTTCTTTCTCTCTCTTCATGATGGATGTTCTTTCAATACCTTTGCTCACACCATTCAACTTTTTCGAATGGAGATAAAAATGGTAATGAAACTAAGGGGTAAAGGGTTATTTCACATCACCATGGGAGTTGAGACTAAACCTGATGATGAGCCCAAAAAATCTAAGTGGATGAATCGATGTGATAAAGCCTTATGTCTTCTCTACATGTCCATTTCTCCATACTTGCTTGTCCACATTGAGTTGTCTAAAGCACTTAATGAAGCATGGAAAACATTAAAAAATATGTTTAGACAACAAGATGACATGAGAGCACATGAGTTGGAAAATAAACTACTAGGATTAAATCCTAGTGACTTTGAAAACCTACAAGCATTCTTCTCAAATTTCATCCACACTAGATTGATTTTAAAGGAATGTAAAGTGAAGAAGAAAGATTCCTAGTTGGTCTTTTCAATTCTTTTAAAGTTAGGTCTTGAATAATCTGTCTTCATTTTGAATGTCCATGCCATGAAAGCCACTTTGGGAAGTACTTGGAAAATGCCCTCATTTGATAGTTTTCGTCCCAAATCATTCGAGAATAGGACAAACTCATTCAAATGGGGACTCTCAAATCTAAGTCACATGCCCTTGTAGAAATTACTGGTAAGGGAAATAAAATTGAAAAGAAGAAAGAGAAAAAGGACTAACCAAAGAAGGAAACCAAGACCAACCAAACCTAAACCAAACCTAACACAAACACTTCTACTTTTGAGCCTAAAGCGAAGAAGGAAAAGTGTAAGTGTTCTATTGGAAGAAGATTGGCCATAAAGATGATCAATGAATGAGAAAAAAATTGATCACCTTACTCATTTACTTGAGAAGAATAACATAGGTGTTCCTGATTATATCAAGCAAAATGCTCTAAAAGATGAGTCTTCCAAAGCAATGGAATCTAAATTTGAGAAGAAGAAAGGAAAGGCCCTTATAGCTAGAGTTGTTCCTTCATCAACACCGATTATTAATTCCATTTCCTCACACCACATGGTTTCTTCACATGTTGAGTTCTCCAACATCGAGCCATGTGGCATGTCCTAAATCACATTGGGTGATGATACTACGGTGTCGGTTTTCGATAGTGGATTGGTAGAGATGGATAATGGATCATTTAACCAAGTGTTGAGTGTTCTCAATATCTCTACCAATCTCCTATTGGTTTAGTAAATAATGCACCTTGGCAAAGGAATACGAGTGGAATTTGGTCCTAACTTGGTGATTATTCATGAGCTTCACTCAAGAACTATTGTGGTTGAGCGAAAGGCAGATCAATTTTTATGGTTATATACCTTCTCCCACTTTACTTCTGATTTGACGCCCACTTCCTTGCTCACTCATGTAGATGAGGTTAGTAAGATATGGCATGAGCATTTTGGCCATCTTAACTATCGTTACCTTGAACAATTGAGCCAAAATAAAATGGTCAATAGGTTACCCCACGTCAAATTTTCTAAGGGTATTTGTGAGGGTGTGCCCTCGGGAAGCACCCTAAAGAAATTTTTATCAAAGGAAAATCTTGGAGAGCTACTCATCTTTTAGATCTTGTTCATAGTGAAATTTTTGGCCCATTCCCATATCCTTTGTTTACTAGAGCTCTTTATATACTTACCTTCATTGATGAATTTTTACACTACACTTGGGTGTATTTTCGTAAGATTTTTTTTGAAGTTTTTGATCACTTTCTAGACTTTGAGGATCTTGTTGAGAAACAAGTTGAAAGGTCTATCAAGGTTCTTTGAATTAGAAATGGAGGTGAGTATGTGAGCAATAGGTTTTCATATTTGTGTACCTCGAAGGGATTGATTTGCGGCGTACAATTGCTTACAACCCTTCACAAAATGGAGTTTCAGAAAGAAAGAACCAAACGCTTACAAATATGGCCACTTTTATGGTTCACTTAAAATCCCTTCCTCAACAAAGATTTGGTCGTGTGAATAAGGAAAAGCTAGAAAAGATATGGAATGAGGAAAGAACACTTAAGAAGCCCTAAAGCTTAATTAACAAGACAATGGACCATCAATATAAGAGATAATCAAGAACTATTTCTTTGTATGCATACATAACTTGAAATAAACAATCAAACCTAACATATCTAAACAATTCTCTACTCTTTAAAAGCTATGAAAACATGAACCTATTGAATATCCTATCAATCAGCTTATAATCATTTGATTCTCACCAGTATTTTGAGAGTGAGAGCTCATCATTAATGGATACAAGACCATATGGTTCCTCTCATTTACCCAAAGCTCGAGTGAAAGGTACAATAACAAAGTAAAATAGCTCAATAACAATGAAGAAATATCTTAATCCGAAACAAAATACTATAGTTTATGCTAGAAAGGGAGAAGTGTTCCTAAAAAATGACTTGGGGTAGGGGCCTATTTATAATTTTCCAATTCCAAGAATGGAATGATTTGGGTGCATGTGGGACAAAAGGTAAGTCCAAAAAGAACTTTATGATTTAGAAGAGGTTAAACATGCCTTAGGCTAGTTAATCTTGGTTTAGGCTAATTAATCATATTTAGCAAGGGATTAGTAACTTGAGAGAGTTGTGAGGGGTCCACTTAATCCAATGTGATGGATTGATAGCCTAGGAAGCTTGTAAAAGTGGTTTAGAAGGAGATAGGAAGGAGGTTTAGCTAATAAGAGGGTATATTAGCTCGATTAGTTGTTTATAAGAGGAATATGACCAAAATAATGTCGTAAAAGGAGAGTTAGATAGGCCTAATTGACGAGGTATCGTCAATTTGCGGGGAGTAGAATAGTTAGTGTAATATTAGGAATAAGATTGCTTGATGAACTATAAGTGTCTACAGTGAAGCATTGAAATTTGCTTGCTACATATAGAACCGTGTTCCACATAAGGCAATAAGAGGGATGGCACCATTTGAATCCTGGTTTGGATGCAAATCGATGTCTCGCATCTTTGGATCCAATGATATGGACCTGATTCCCAAAATGAAATGCAAGGCTTTGAAACTATAGTCTAGACCTTGTATTTTTGTAGGGTATCCTGATGGCATGAAAGGGTATAAATTTTTAATCCTATTGTTCATCAAATTTATATCAAGAGAAGTGTGAAATTTGATGAGTCATCTTCGAATTCTACTTCTCCACCCTCTGGGGTCCTTATACTCTCTAATTCTGATTATGAATTTTTAGATGATGTTGTTGTTGAGCATCCTCGACCTCCACTTGATCTTCCTTCTCTTCTTGGCCCTCATGATTTGGAGCCTTCCAATTCTAACAGTAGTGATGATGAGGAATTTTTCCCTTCTCACTCGAGTGAAGAATCTATAGATTATGAGCCTGACTTACCTCTTAGTCCTCATTGGGCAAGACAAACTTTGCAGAGAGTTGGAGAATGGATGGGAGATCCTTAAGACAAGAGACAGACTCACTCGGAGTTCACTAGACCTCACTCCTTCTTCTAACCCTCATGAGTTCAAGCATGAGGATAGTGTTATGGCATGGTAGAAAGTATGTGAAAGGTACTACATGTCAATATTCAACCGATAGAGGCATGGTTAAAGTCATTTGTATGCATATTCTTGAGAACAAGATAGATAAACATGCAAAAATTGTGGTGGTCAAGAAGGTACATACCTATTTAAGATCAAGTGAGCATTTGGGAAGGTATTAGAGGTTGTTCTAGTGTTGTAGAACAAATTTCATGCAAAAATGAAGAATATTTTTCAAGTTATGTGATTTTGGCTCTATCGAGTTTGTAAAATGGCCATTTCCAGCTCGTGGGCCAATTTTGAAGTGCTCATTGGAATGTGAAACTTGTGCATGGTGAATTAAGATTTTCAAAAATTTTAATTCATGGAGTCTAGAGAATTTTACAAGTGGAATGAGGAAGAATAGAGGTCTGTGCTTTTGAATGAAGCTTAAGAAGTAAAATTTCTCCAAACTCTCCCAACACCCTACCTCTAGAGCGATGGAGAATAAATCATGTTTTTGGTCATGAAATGGATTATTAAATTTGAGTTAGTGATTTTGGAATGTAGAGGACTCATAATACTTCATTTTTGTGGTGGTTTCACTCTTCAAGTCAGCTGGTAAGGTGCTCAAACAAATCTGTTTTGAAGAAAAATACATGTACAATTAGGTATAAAAGGTTTCATGATGAAGAGTTTCATGTGGGAGAAAGCTTGGGCTGTCTCGCAAATCTTATAAAAATATACATACATGTGTGAATTTTTTTGATGAATAAGATCAAACAAGTTGCCCTTTCATTGCTAAAGGAGTAGAGAAGTAAAAACTAGTCATGATGTTTGAGAGAGACCTAATGTGGAGGCCCATTATTAACATGGAAGGTTGTTAGAGGTTTAATGTGAATTTTTGAATCACATATTTTACTATTATGAAGTGTTTTAAGGTCCTAGTTCAAGTAATGTAAAAATGCCTAAAAATGCCTCATTAGGACAGTTAAGTAACTCCAAGAAATGAGCATGCAAACATGCTTATCCTCATACAAATCATGCATGTGAGTGTTTTTATATGGATTTTAGGTCCCATATGAAGTGTTCAAGGTTTTTTTCATCATGAAAATGATTTTTTTGGTGTTGGAAGCCTTTAATGCAAAACTAGTTTTTAGTGCTCGAAACTCGGTCGATCTGTCTCGAGAAAAGCAAGGTTATTCAAGTTAAAATATTTTAAATGATGAAATATTTTGATGTGATGAGTTGAGTAAGGATCTTATATTTCCATAAATGTGACTTTGGATCCATGAACATGTGTTTAGTGCATGTACCAACTCACTTTTTCAAGACTGGTTTTCGAGTGTGCAAACCTGAGAGACCTTGATCTAATCTACATGGCATGCATATCTTGAAGATGTTAGTGTTTCTCAATGTACATGATTTTTTTGTAAACATATTTATGATTCTTCCACTTTATTTTCATTACATGACATGAGTTTTTGATGCTCCTTATACATCCAAGTTGATGATTGTATTCTAAAGTTCATACTCATAGGTGTGCATGCAAGATCTAATGGAGTCCTAAGGATAAATGACAAGTTACAAGACACTTCAATGTGATAAAAGAAAAGAAGAGATAATTTTTAACTTACATGAACATTCATAACACTTGGCATGAGTCATAATAAGCTAGAAGACAAAGAAAGCTATGTTGAAAGGAAGAAGACAAAAAGTATGAAAGTTCAAAAGAGCATGTCAATTTTAAAATTGTAAGAAGAATATTTTTAGTTGGGTCGGGTACTGAACGAGTTGAGGAATTTATTATAGTCCCTTGTAGGTGTTAGGAGCATTTTTACAACTGAAATAAGATCTGTAGTTGTAATTGATACCATTCGAGATGTAATTATTGCATAAAGACAATTTTGTTGATGTCATCATCCTCCTTGTATGAGTTGAAGGGAAAAGGAAATGAAAACAGTTGGAATGTGAAGTGAAAGTATTGAAAGAGAAGTTAATTCCCAAGTATTTGACTTCCTTAGAGTGGATGTAAATAAGGATGTCCATGACTATGTTTTTGAAGTGAATCAAGACATGAAAAACAAGGTAGATCTAGGAGAGTATGACATGCCTTCATGATTGCAATTTTTGTAGTCGAATGTATGCTTGGAAGAGGATGTATTTGAATGTTTCATCCAAGAAGATAAGCCTCATAAGAATATGTGTGTGAAATAATCCTTTAATGATGGTGATTTACAATTGATTAAGAGGATGGAAAAAGAGATGATTCTAGATGAGAAGGAGGGTGAAATGAGAAGATACGAGGAGCTGGATAGGAGATCACAACTTGTTCCGTGAGACATCCAGAGGAAGATGATCAAAACATCTTCTAAAAGTATAAGTTATTGCTTAGAAAATAGGGAGTTGAAGATTCCTTGTAAGTTATAGCTTGCAGAAGGTCAAGTGGGAGCTTGACTAAAGTTTTGGGAGTTGGAGCTTCCATGCAAGTAGGAGCTTGCTAAAGATCAAGTGGGTGCTTGGTTAAATTTTGGAGTGGGTGCTTCAAGTTGAGTGGATGCTCAAAAATTTAAATCCTTTTAATCTTTATAGGACAATTTTTCCAAGTTAGTGCATTGATTTCAGTGGGTTTTTCTCCCTTTAAGGGTTTCCCACATTAAACCTTATGTTCATGTGTACTTGCTTCTCATTTGGATGTGTGTGAGTGTCATTGTCTTAACATGGTAAATATGGATTAAGATTGATTGTTTTTCCAACTCTTTCCTTATTTATTAAAATTGATTGTCATTGCCTAATTTATTTAAAAATACATACAAATGGGTTAGGTCATGTGCCCTTGCCAAATGTTTGCTGGTCATGAACGCTTACCAGCCATGCCATTGAATCTTGTCATTCCAGAAAAACCTTTTTCTAAGTGGGGAATTGACTTTATTTCTGATATTCATCCACCTTCCTTAGCTGGCCATAGATACATCTTAATAGCTATAGATTATTTTACTAAATGGGTGAAGCAGTTGCTTTAAAGAGTTATGTTGCTAACGAAGTTGTTAATTTTTTTAAAATCAATTTTTCTCATGGTTAGGAGTACCTAGGGAAATCATATTAGATAATGGTCCACAATTTATTTATGAGGAATACTTAGATTTTCTTAGCAAATATTCCATAATTTTGAGTCATTCATCTAAATATTACCCATGGTGATGAGCAAGTTGAGTCTACAAATAAGAATTTGATTAACATCATTAAAAATTTGGTTAATGACAACAAAAGAAATTGACATCTCAAATTTTTTCAAAGCATTATGGGCTGATAGGAATACTATCAAGTCAGGTACCGGTTTTTCACCTTTCATGCTTGCTTATGGTTTTGAATCCACTATGCTCATTGAGTTGCAAATTTATTCTTCTCGTACTGCCTTAAATTATGGTTTGGATGAATTGAATGACTTGTAATTACTATTAAATGATTTTTTTTTTCTAGATCAAATGAGAGTCACTGCTTTGCAAAAACTTGAAAAGGTAAGGAAAAGTTGAAAAGGCTATTTGACAAAAAGGTCATCATGAAGAATTTTCAAGTTGGAGATTTGGTTTTATGTTGGGATAAAGCTAGGGAGAACCTTGAAAACATCACAAATTTGATTCCCTTTGGTTAGGTCCTTACCAAATTGCTTCAATTTTGGGAAATAATGCTTTTCATTTAAGGGAAATTGATGGTGATTGGTTATGCTTTATAGTTAATGGTCAACATCTGAAACATTACTACAATTGAAGTATTTATTTTGTATATTATGTATATTGCTTGGTTTTCCTTGTTTTGGTTTGTTCTTTTTATTTTTGGTTTTTGGTTTTATTGGTTCGTGTCTCTCGTTCTAATATTTTTCAAGATCATTGAAATGTTGATGTGCTTCATCATTGTAAATATCTTGGATTAGATGTAGATGCATACTAGACTATTTGGATAGTAAGATTTCTTTAAAGCTTTCAATCGGGGATGATTTATGGAATAATTTTATCGATTTCATAAATGAATATCATCTTGATCTATTTGATGTGAATAATTCATACTTGGTTGTCAAAGCAGTGAAGGTTGACTCTGTATTTAATCTTATCCAACCCTCACTTCCCAATATCCTTGCACCCCTTCTTCATTCACAATTAGCTTGAATAGTCATCTCATTTTTAAAAATCAATATTGGGGTCCCCATGGATTGACTCAAGAAACAACGAACCTGTGTTGCACTATTGAGCCACAAAATTTATCATTTTTGATGTAACCTAACTTATTGTCACAAGATATTAGTCAACATGGTTGTCAATGTTATTGATAAAATTTTAACACACCCCTTTTTTGAAATTATTTAGAGACTTCCCTATTTCCATTACCTCATACCGCATTGCATTTATGATGAGTCGTGTGGGGCCACTTGATATTTATGCATTATTTATCTTATTTAACACTAAGTGGTTTCATGTCATTCTTTACTATGTCACTTGCCTTTTGTGGAATTGATATATACGTCATTTTGTTTATCGAACTCGATAGTGTGATTTCAGTAATGGAAATTAAGTTTCATTTTGTGATATCATTTTTTGGTTTCCAAGCTCGCATTGTGATATATTTATTCTTTCCATTCTGGAAATGATTTGTTAAAGGAGACATAAGGGAGATGTGTTGGTTTTGAAAGGATCATTATTTATGTATGTTTGTTGGTGATTTGCCGCTTCACATATCTTATCAAATCTCATGACTGGATTTCTATCATGTTGATAAAGATCATTAAAGGTGACATAATTGTGATCATGTGGTCGATATTCTACCTTTCTTGAAGTTTTTATATTGTTCTAATATGGGCTCACATATTTGATAAGTTGATATTATCTTGTATGGATGTTAAGCATTGTTTGAATGACATTAGTTGGTTAATGGGTGATAGATTGAAGCATTCACCATATTATCTGACCCTTGCTCGAACCATAGTGTATGTTTGATTTCCAAGGCATCAGTATTCGTAGAGTGAGGTGGAAGTTGGGTAATGGTAAGCTCATAGTGGTGAATTAAATGAGGTACGTGTGCATTGAATTTCTGCATTAGTGGCATTGAACTATGGAGATTTTGGAATTTTGGGTCATTTTTGTTTTATTATTTGTGCCTTGTGGAATAAGTTTGGTCTTGGTGCTCATCTAGTTTTTGTGCTTCGTGGCGTTGTTGGATACATTGGTTTTTTGTTTGAGCTCCTCCATTACGAGAAAACACGTGTTGGAAGTTTACATGTATGGAGATCTTGCTTCAAGCAATAATTATTCCATTTGGGTTGGTATTATTTACCTTGTATGCATGAGAATATGAAGTTTGTGAGTTTGTATCACTGTTAAAGTTTTACAGTGAATTATGTGGAAGTTTAATCACATTTGGTTCTTTATTCTCGTCACCCACATGTCAAAATTTCTATTTTTAATAGATAGTGAAGTGGGTGAAGTTTTTGTGGAATAAAGAAGCATTTTTCTGGGCCATTGTTTGATTTTGAGCACATGCAATCGGTTTCACACCCAGTTTGAGCTTTAGTTGTTAAAAATATAATGGAAAGATCATGCAAATATTAGTTAATTTGTTCATTTGTCTTTGGTGGGCCTGATATGATTTTGTGTTATCCTTTATTTCGAAGTTATGTTGGAAGGTAGTGTCATATTTGCATCATTATGCATTTATTATTTGGGTCAAAATGTAAGCTCCCAATCTTGGAAGGAATAATATGGTTTATCAGTTCATATTCGAGTCATCTCAGTCTCTTGCAACATAGTTTTGAGTTTGTGGTATAAAAACCAACAAGTGGTATAATCAGAATGGTAATGATAAAGACAACTAAGGCAGTGATGATTGGTTTTCTATGAAATGTTTCTTTGTACATGGACATTTAACATACACTATGTTTGATTATTTGCCACCCATAAGTGAAAATCAAGTCTAACCTTTGTTGAAAATTGTGTTGGGTGTATGTGAATGTCATTATGATTGAAAGTGCTTCCATTTGTGGACTGTATGGGATAAAAGGACTTGCCCAGTTCATATTTCATTTGAAATATAACATGCAGAGTATATGGGAATGTTTTGAAGCACCATAGTTTGTTTCTCAATTGAGATGATATTCATTTATGCAACATGAGTTTTATTTGAAGAAGATGAAACAAGGAATGAATAAATTGAAATAATGCAGAATCAAAGTAGAGTTGTTGATTTTATAAGGAAATGTATTTTTGTGCATGATTTTTGAAATGCACTTTGTTTTGAACATGTTAATATGAATAGTGCTCAAAGCCAAAAGATAGTTTTATTTCGTATAAGTACAATGATATTATAAAATAACCATTTCCTTTTGAGCATTTGATTGACAAGATATGAGTTTCAAAGAATAAAATGTGGTGATTGAAAGGTAAATTATCTTAAGAAATGAATACAAATGTTTTTAAAGTAATTAATTTAAATGTTAATGAGATTCTGCATTTATTTGGAGTAGTTATGATTTAATTTGATAAGGTTTAGTGTTGTTAGATAAAAATGATTGCCATCAGTCACATTTTAATTGGGGCATTAAGTTCACTTTGTTTTATAGAAAATTTGTGAATTGAGCTTGTTAGTAAGTTATCATTTTTCTTAGTCTCTCAACATGTCCTGGATGGGATGGATGGGGAGTTCTAGAGATCAAGTTTCCATCATTCATAAGGTCATTGATTTTCATGGTCAACCACAATGGTAGAGAGGTTCACCTAGGGGTGGCCGAAGGGGAACTAGTACGCTTCGGGGTAGGAGGCCCTTTGCAAGAACTAGTCCTACTTGTGTCTCCGTGCATTTTGACGCAAATGAGCCATGCTTACATGAAGTGCTACAAGTTATTGAGTCTTACCCCCATGCTCAACCTTCCCGTAGTGTCCATAATACTCCCATGCATTAGAACATCGATTGCACCTGGTAGATCATAATCCATCTTCTTCTAACCGCCCTGCGTAATCTGCTCCATCTCACTTACCTTCACATAATGTCTTACCTTTTGTCAATTCACCGTTATTCATTGGAAAAACCTAGCCTTTGCATTCACATGATTCACCTCTACTTTATAAGTGTATTAGGTCCTCATCTATGGTACCTAAGGTTATTGGAGCTTTGAAGAGGGTAAATTTGGAAGTAGAGGAGGAGACAGAGTCATCACTCGTTTTTACCCTACTTTAATAAATATGATATGATACTAACAACCTTAGATTTATGGTGTTTGATGATTATTCTCTTATTATGATGGTGGATTTATTTAAATGATTATAATGTTTTATGGATGTGTTTGTATTTTATTTAGTGCATTTATATTAAAGTGGGCCCCTGTCCTATGTCTCATACCTCATACTTTTAATGTCATGTTTATTAAAATTTGGTTACCCAAGTCCTTTCACTTACATTCAAATAAAATATTATAAAGTTTCATTTAAAAACATAAAGTAATATTTTATTATTTAAATTCATTATTTGGAGCCCAACCGGTTATAAGCTGATTTGGCACAAGGGAAGATTATAAAAGGACTTGGAGGATATATTTTTGATGATGAGAAATCAAGTATTGTAGCAATTTGTGAAGCTATTTTCATAAGGAATATTTTTGTGCAAATGGTTTTTCTGAGATAAGTGATCTTACATGTGTTATGATGACATTGTTTTGAGGTTTGAGTATGAATTTTAATATCCTTTTAATATTATTTTACTGATTATTTGATTTATTATTTTGTATCTCATCTAAGCTGATTGCAGATTTTTATCTGTCATATCCAGAGCAGGACCTTGAATGATATCTTCATTTCGATCTCAAGATAAATGCAAATTTACAACCATGTTGGCTTTTATTTGAATCATGACTCTTGTTAGATGTTATTTTGGCAATCATTGTACATTTCATAAATACAAATTTGTTTCTCTTCAACATGTCTATCTTCATTTTTGTCTTACAAATTGTGTAAATATGTTATATATGTGAATAATGTGTTTATGTTTGTTTCTTTTGTTTGTTGTTTTGTTTTGTCTTCAAGATCATTACATTATTGGGGCAAATAATTATGAATAATGAGATCATAAAATCATCACTTATATTTTCACCTTTTCAAGAGGTTGTCTAATCAATAGGATTCACTCTATCGGATAAAGGTTGATAATAATTTCTTATCAAAGGAATCAATTTCGTTAATAAGTGATCAATCATTTTATATGAAGTATAATGGAAAGTTCTCAAGATATTTGAATGATCTCATTATCATATCTGAATTAATAATTTGTGGTCTTGTCATGTCTTCTCTTGCATGTTCTTTTGTTTCTTTATTGTTTTCTTGTATATCCCCTTTTTTATTAAGAGATAAACAGTTTCCCATAATCTTAGGTTATATCATGATTAACCTAATCTTAAACTACCCACTCTTAAGCCATTCTTAAGTATTATCATGATTAAACTGGTCTGATTCCATATTGATATTTTGTGTTAGGCGAAAGGGTTGATTAGTTTTCGGTTTACTTTTTATCGAAAACATAGGTAAATTTAGTTGTTCAATAAAGTGTCATAAGATCAAGCTATCCATGGGAGATTACCTACTAGAGGGCCCCATGTATGTCATTTCAATGGGAGAGAAAATATTGTGTTAGGGGTCCAATGGCTCACTACCTTGGGAATTGTTGAGATGAACTTATAGGATTTGTTCATGAGGTTCCATTCTAAAGGGAGGAATTTTGAGTTATGTGGGATGAAGGAAAAATCTCCATAATTGGTAAGTTCTCATCAAATGCAGAAAATGCTTAAGAAGGGTGTAAATGGGTTTGTGGCACAATTATTTTCACTAGAATCTCAACCATCAAAAGGTCCTATACCATCATATCTACAAGAAATTGTTAATAAGCACTCAATCATTTTTGGGGATATGCCAAAAGGGTTACCTCCCAAAAGAGATCATGATCATGCTATTCAGCTAGTACAAGAAGCCAACCACCCAACATTTGACCTTATAGGTACCCTTATCTATAGAAGAGTGAGATTGAAAAGATGGTATAGGAGATGTTAGAAGCAGGTATTATTTGCCATAGTCAAAGTGCTTACTCTTCTCTAATGGTGATGGTAAGAAATAAGGATGAAGGTTGGTGCATGTGTCCAGACTACATGGAGCTCAACAAATACATAGTGAAAGATAAGTATCATTTTCTGTCATTGAAGATTTGTTAGATGAATTACATGGTGTTGTTTATTTTACAAAATTAGATCTTCGATTGGGATACCATCAAATCCAAATTCATGATGAAGATATTCATAAAACAACATTTAGGACACATGAAGCCATTATGAATTTCTAGTAATGCCTTTTGGCCTTACAAATGCTCCATCTACTTTATAGAGTTTGATGAATTCAATATTTTGACCATTTTTGGAAATTTATCCTGGTATTCTTTGATGATATATTAATCTACAACAAGACTTGGGAGGAACATTTACATCATGTCAATAAGGTACTAGACACTCTTGAACAACAACACCTTTATATCAAACCCTCCAAGTGTGTTTTTGGGGTAAGGGAGGTATAATACTTGGGTCATATAGTGTCTCATGAAGGGGTAAAAGTGGATCCTCATAAGATCTAAGCCATGGTGGATTGGAAGATTCCTAAAACCCTCAAAAACCTTAGGGAATTTTAGGGCTTACATGTTATTATCGTAGATTTGTGAAGAATTATGGTAGAATTACCACACCACTCACAATGTTATTGAAGAAAGACTCTTTTCATTGGAATAAGGAAACAACACGGGCATTTTAATCACTGAAGAAGGCCATGTGAACCACTCTAATTTTGGTTTCACCATATTTCTCAAAAAAAATATTGTTGAATGTGATGCTTCAAGGTGTGGCATAAGTATGGTACTTATGCAAGAGGGTCATCCCATTGCAGTTGAAAGTCGTCAAATCAAAGGTAAGAACCTAAAAAAACCAACTTATGAGAAGGAAATGATGGATATTATTTATGTAGGCAAACAATGGAAACCATATCTCATGACTCATCACTTCAAAGTAAAGATAGATCATGATAGCTTGAAATACTTCTTAGAGAAAATACTATCCTCTGAAAAATAACAAAAATGGGTCACTAAGATGTTGGGCTATGAATTTGAGATCATTTACAAAAAAGGAAAATAAAATGTGGTATTTGATGCACTATCTAAGAGAGATGAGTCCATAAAGGCATTGATATATGTCATGTCTATATTACGAGAAAAATTGGGTATATTAGGAAAGATCATAATGGAACAATGACACGAGATACCCACACTCGATTCAGAATATCCAACATGATCCAATCATTTTAGAAAATAATGTATGGAAGGGGGATGCATTTTTGTACAAAAATCGATTATAATTATGTAAAAACTCTACCCTTAAAAGCCAAGCTCTCTTAGATCTTCATGTTTCTCCAATGGGTGGTCATTCAGGATTCTAAAACTTATCATAGAATCAAGCAAAATTTATTCTGGGAAGGGTTGAAAGGAGATGTCCAGAAATTTGTGGTAGAATTCTTAGTGTGTCAGTGTAACAAGGGTGAAACTATTAAGTCTCCAAGAATTTTATAGCCTCTATCTATTCCTAGTGAGTGGTGGGTAGAGGTTTCCATGGATTTCATCACATGATTACCGAAATCGAAGGGAAAAGTGTAATTATGGTGGTTGTAGATAGACTCGCCAAGTATGCTCATTTTTGTGCCTTGTCACATCCATTTACAACAATTATAATTGTCATATATTTTATGGATACAATTTAGAATCTACATGGAACACCCAAGATTATAGTCAATGATCGTGATCCTATCTTTACTAGCAATTTTTAGATTGATTTATTCTCATGTTTAGGTACTCAATTGTCTCATAGTTCATCATATCAGCCCATAGACATATGAAGGTAGTAAACAAACACTTGGAGGGGTATCTATGATGTTTTGCTTTAGATAAGCAAGAGAGATGGGTTAAGTGGTTACCACTTACAAAATGGTGGTATAACACTTCATTTCATACTTCATCAAAAATTTCCCCATTCTTGGCATTATATAGTTACCATCCACCACCCCTCACTTACGACATAAGGTCTAACCTAAAGTAAGAGTAGTTGAAGAACACATTCTATTAGGAATTATATGGTTTAGTGCTTATATGGGTAAGTGCACTAATTTGGTGGGCCAAAAAATGAGAAAAAAAACCGAAAATGAATGAAACGCGATCACATTTTACAATAACATGATCGCATTATGTTTTCCTAGGCTCGGGAATTCATGAACCTAAAATGCGCATGTGTTATAGTCCTATAAAACGCGTACTCATGTTGAGCTATATGAAGCTTACGAGGGCCTAAAGGAGACATATTTAAGAAAATAAATGTTAGTAAATATATTTTAAATTTATTTTAGTAAATATAAGAAGTTAGGGTCACTCTGCACTTGATGGAAGTGGTCCGTAGCTCTGATAGTTATAATCTAGAAGATAGTTTTTCAAAATTTAATATGGTTAGTACTTACTCTTTTTTAGAATTTCAGAATGACCTAAAACTTTTAGGCCATATATATTGTAGTTGGTCTTTGTTTTGTGAAAACATATAGTCATTTTGTAGGTTTTTACCTTCTGGATTGGATTTTGGCCCTACCATTACTTGAATTGGTACTAATTTTGAAATTTGGTCCATAATTCACTTTAGTGACCACGAATCAGCTCTATGATGTTTGTCTTCTTCTTACTAAAATGATATCCTCACTTTGTAGATAGAGGATTGCTCCCTGAATGGGATTCTGTCCTATGGCAAAAATGAGGTGATTGTAATGTGCCTCCTCCTTAAGGTTTGATCACACTACTAGGTGTTGAATGAGTTTTTACAAATAATACCAAGTGAATTGCATTAAGTGAACTTAGATGATTGCTCATTCTTAGAAACATGGTGCTCCATATAAAGATCATCCCTTCACCTTTCCTTCTAAAATCATCCTTTCATGGAATCAAATTCAAGATTCTCATATGTGTCTTTTCTCATATGTATCTCATGGAGATAAATTATTCCTTAATACTTCACACATGATGGTCATGGATACCTCGGTGGCATGACTAGCTCATTTTAGCTTGTTCTTTGGAGAGATTTGGGTACAATGACAGAGTCAAGATATGATTATCATCAAGGGTTAGGGTTTAGAGTTTAGGGTTAAGGGTTTATGGTTTAGGGTTTAGGGTTTAGGGTGTATAGTTTAGGGTTGAGGGTTTAGGGTTTACGGTTTAGGGCTTAGGGTTTAGGGTTTAGGGCTCGGGGTTTATGGTTTAGGTTTTAAGGTTTATGGTTTAGGATTTAGGGTTTAGGGTTTAGGATTTAGGGCTAAGAGTTTAGGGTTTAGGGCTCAATGTTTAAAGTTTAGGGTTGAGGGTTGAGGGTTTAGGGTTTAATGTTTAAAGTTTAAGGGTCAAGGTTTAAGATTTAGGGTGCGAGGTTTAGGGTTTATGGTTTTGGGCTTGGTGTTTAGGGTTTAATGTTTAGGGCTCATGGTTTAGGCTCACCTCTTCACTCTCTGTAATGTTCTATGCCTTACCCATTCTTATTAATATTGGTGAGAGTATTCAACTAAAAGGGTTCATCTGCTTTGTAGGCAGAACATTCAAAGGGAGTCATCACAATTTGATGCCTTTCATCTGTTGATATTTTGAAGGAGGGAAATTATAGATATCCAAGAACAAATCGGTATAAAGAAATGTTACCCAATACATCTATCTTCTTTTTCCCATCACATGGGAACTATTTCGCTCACTGTAATGTTTTATCTTACCCATTCTTTGAGTATTGACAAAGAGTATTCAACTAAAAAGGGTTCATCTTCTTCGTAGGCGAACATTCAAAGAGAGTCATCATAATTTGATATCCTTCATTTTTGATATTTTGAAGGAGGGAAATGCTAGATATCCAAGAACAATTTGGTATAAAGAATTTTTTTATGCTCTTTTGAATAATTCTTTCAGTTGCAAGTTGTCGGGAATGAAGGTTTCATTTGAAGAACAAAGCTTGATATGTCCAGTGCTTATGTAAGCTAGTAATTTGAGAGGATTTACAAGGTTCAAGTTTATTTTCCAAGATGCATTACTCCAATGTTTGAAAATATTTCTCCATATGTAACAACATTCTGATTTAGACACTCAGTGATTCCTGGATGTCAAATCCTACCACAAACCCTAGTAGTCCCGATCTTTTGATATAGGAGACACCGTTACTTGGATTCCATTTATAGAGATAAAGATATTTGTAAATTCGTGTTATGACCTCTAAATCTGTATGAAGTTCAAATTATTTAGAAATCACATCACACCCTTCACTAGGCTTGATGACTACCCCTATCTTCTTGAAGGCGCTTTCGAAAACGTCCATGGGTTTATCAAAGAAGGAATTATCAATGAATGGAAGGTCACTAAGTCATAGGCCAATTGACTCGGAGGCTCGAATAAGAAAAATTTACTAGGCGATTGATAACCCCTTTGTGTTCTGTCAATTTTTTTATCCATTCCGAGTGTGAAAAGAGCTTTCACTTTCTTAAAAGGAGAGGATACTACAGAGGCAATTTTCTTATGATCCTACACCTCCGCATTGGTATATTCTCTATGTTTCTTCCATTTCCTTTCAAATTAATTTTTGTGTTGTGATGGTTATTTTTTCTAGCTTCCAATGGGTCATCCTGGCTTTCATAATACCATACATGGAAATATGAGAAATGTGATGTAGTCATTTTTACTCCTATCACAAAAGAAAGGAACCCCATGCGCGTCGACCTATCACCCAGTGAAAGTTGAGCGCTCACCCGAGGCACGTGTGGGTACCGAGTCTCTCTTTTATGTGAGTTTAGTGGGATACATCATCTATGATTAGTGTAAGAGATTTTAGAAGGGAAGTTAAGACATGCAAGAACCATAGGGCTTAGAACGGCCTCTAGATCCTTGCAGTCATTTCAGATCGAGTGCTTAACAGAATCCACAACATGTATTGTGACAGAAAGAAACATACAAGCATTCATACTTAGCATGACAGGAAAGAGAACTCATAAGAGAGAAATATGCATCATAACCATTGATATTCATGTATATATTATAACAGGTAACCTTATTACATCCATGGAACCATTACAAAGGGTCGAGAGAAGCAAACCGTAGTCATGCATTGCACTGGACTTAATGTAACTAAGCTACCCAAAAGAAAATTTACAACCCCTAGGCCTAGTGCATTCTCTCCGAATATAACTATTCACTAAGAGTCCTCGCAACATTTCTGCAGAGCTCCGCTCACTCTCTAGGTGTCTATATGGATATATGTATGTATATCTCCATGTGTCTCTCTATCTATCTCTGCAGGTGCTTGTATTTATAGCTTTCCTGGACTGCCAACTCACCCTCCAACGCCCTCAAATCGGTGCCAAGTGTCCGAATGTGGTCCTCCATGCGAGCATGCTTCTCCAGGCTTGAGCTCTCCACTTTATTCCATGATGTTCTTTTAGAATATTCCATCGCAAGCATGCTCCTTCTGGGCCATCATGTCGCCATTAGGTGGCATCTTATCCATCTCGTTGGGTCATGCTTTTCATGTGTTATGCTCTGGATGTCCAAAATGACTAAGTCCCGATCCTTTCACGCGTCGTCGTGCGTGCTACGTGTTTCCTTAATTCCTTCTCTTGTGCACTTTTGCCTTGCACGCCATTCCATAATTGGGACCTTGCGCCTACATGCCTTCATACTTGGTCAATATTCCAGGGGTCCAACATCACCCCACACTACGCCTATTCTCCGTTTCATGGAAACACTCTACTTAACCAAGATGTAGGCTACCTCAAGGTGTAATCTTACATTTTGTAAAATAATAAAGGAATGAAAGAATAGGGGAAGAATGAAGAATGGGGGGGCATCAACTTAGCAAGCTGGGAAAATCCTTTCGTAAGTCTGCCTCCATCTTGTTCCAAATGTCGACCTCGCTCTGTGCCTTCTGACAGAGGTCGCCGATCAAGATGCTCACCTCGTCAAAACTCAGGCCAATTCCCTGGGTGCCCAAGGTGTCAACGATCTTCTCCATCTCCTTGCCCAGGTCTTCGAGCATGTCCATCCTCCTGGTAATCTGAGGATATAGTTCTTTCAGTTGGGCCTTGATTGAACTCCTTAATGCTTCAATCACCTCAGATTTGCTTTCCACTTCAGTAAGAACCTTGTCCCTCTCTGCCCTATTTCCTTTGTTCTTCTCCTGGAACTCCTTTAGCTCTGCTTTGAGTGTGGTGACCAAGGAGCTTTCTACCTTATCCCTATCTGCGCAAGTATCATATGCGAGCCTCAGCAGATTGGGTAATGAATTTAACTTCTCTGCGAGCACCTGGTTGTACTCTGCAACGAGCGCTACCACCTTCAACCTATCCTCCTCCTTTAAGTGCACGGCCACTTCTTTTCAGAGACTCTAGGGCCAAAGGTCATCTCTCCATAGTGAGGATGCGCATTAGATCTTCTAAACATTCTAGAAGGGATGAATACTTTTGTGCGGGCGGCGCTAAGTCTGGGTGCTTTAAAAGGATGGCACTCTTGATAGATTCCATCTTCTTGTACACTTCCTGCACCTTTGTCTTTTCTTCCTTTAACTCGCGCCTTAGTTGTGTGCGTTGATCAATTCTTCTTGCTTCAAACTCTTGGCCTTCTCCACTAGCTCCTCTTCTTTCTTCCCTAGTTTCTCCTCCAATACTCTTATTCTATCATTGCGCGTGAAGAGCCTAGCCTCTATCTCGACCAGTGACCTTGTTGAGCACGTTACAGACTTGCTCATCTGAGAGTTCTGGGCATTTACCAAGGGATTGGCTCCCTTAGACTCTGGTACTATGATGATCGCTCCTTGGTAGACTTCAAAGTCTGGCTCGTCAATGTGGGACTCAAACGCCCAAGAGAGCATCTTCTTCATTCTGGGGTACGTGCCCTCCTTCTCAAATGACCCCATGGCTAAAAGCCTTTCTATGGGTACCATGCTCTGGAACCGCATGCATAGTACCTTTCTCGAGTCATTAATGTATCCCATCACTTGTATTTGTTTTGTATCGAGGGCCCTCCTTCCCAAACGTGCACCTTTGGGAAAACTCACTATTAGAGCGGGACCTCCTCCCATGCTGCCATGCTCCTTATCAATGTTTTCTTCTCCTTCCTCCAGCACTATGTCAGTGTTGCTCCAACTCTTGGTCTACTAGGGCCTCGAGCATTCTCTTTGCTTCTCTCTCTGCCACCTCAGTGATCTGCTCCTTTGTGAAGCTTATAGCTTCCTGCTTTTCCATGCCAACCTCTTCATTCCTTTCCATGTCCTCGGGTGCATTCTTCATCTGGGTGCCCTTGCGCCACGCGAATATGAACTCCTACTTCTCATCTTCGCTCCCTTCTTCTGAGTCATACACGCTGAACACATGTGGCTCCTAGTCCTTCTCAGGCTCATCTTCCTTGCTATCATCTTCTTCACTCTCACCTTCTCTTTTACCCATATACTTCTCCAAGCTATCGGTCTCCTCCGAGTCAGCTTCCTCTTCCACCCTCTTTTTCTGAGAGGTGGCTCCTTGATGGGGATTTGGCCTCTTCCTCTTCCTCAGGTGACTTTTCCTTGGTGAGTGGTTGCTAGGTGCCTCCACTTCTGGTGTCTTCTCCTTCACTGGGGACTTCTTTCTCCATGTGTAAGTATTGGGCTTGGCACTTGTTGTTGGCATGCTCATTGTGAGTAGTCTACACACTTGGTGCTTCTTCATCTTCTCTTCCCCTCTTCTTGGGCATGGGCTTCTTCCTACCCATGGGATCCTCAGGTATGGAGACTTCATTCTCTCAGGTATGCACCCTTTTCAAACTTTGGCCTTATACGGAGATACATGCGCTGCGTGGATCCTCTCTGCAATGGGTAGTGTTATCGGCCTTGTCATCTAGACCTCGTGCGACACATACCTTTCCACGTACGCATGCTTGTCACCGGGTAGTTCAATCTTTTCCGCATCTCTCTATGCTCTCGGTCCAGACTACCTAGTTCTAGTTTTAACTTCTTTGATTCCTTAAATCTATTTACTCCCGCTTGGAAGTATTGAGTAGTGAACGTGAAGGGAAGTTTGCACCAAGGGCTCCATGATTCATCTATCAGCCTAAACTACCTAGGCAGAAATGTTGATATACAGTGAATTTGGTTTCCCCTTCAATGGTCATGTTGGGAGTTGTTTAGGATTCTCCACTTGCCCCGAATGTGTTCCTTAGGCACGTATACCATTTCTCTAGTCACACCTTATGGGGTGTTGTCATTGTGTCACATGCATACTTCTCAAATCTCTTTATGGGTGAAGGATCCTCGGTGGGGTACTCCCATACAAACTTTTTTTGGTGTGTCAGGCACTCCAATCTCGAAAATATGATGGTCAGGAGGATGTTGCCGAAGAGGATTCTATCCCCCTCCTTTGCACAACTAACAATCTCCTCCGCAATGTAAGCAGACAAGTTGTATATGGTGCCTTCTGTAATTTTTTTGCAAACATGTAACCAAGGCTTATTGACCTAGGTCCATCTCTCCTAGCCATTCAGCTTCATTACCAGATGCGCGACCATTTTCATCACGGGGTCCTTGATGTCTAAAATGTCATAGTACCTCGACCCCTTTTTGTAGGCATATTCATTTATGGTCTCCTGAATTGCCTCCTTGTCGCTCAGGTCATCCTCCAAGTTATTTCCTTCACATATAAGGCTGTGAACTAAGAGATAAGCTGGGGAGTAATGCACATCTTGTGCCCTGTAAAGTGGAAGTAATCTTTGTGTACCCGTGACATTAGCCATTGATACAGTGCTCTGGTTTCCCAAAATAGGGCAACTCATAGAGTTGCAATAACCCTGCCTTCTCCATTTTGACCTTTACGTCATCATTGTAGATTGGCAAGCCCTCTGGTGTTCATTTACTCATGGGGTGCACTAACTCCAGTGCCATTTCCTTCTCTATCATGTTTGTTTGGTGGTTATAATCACTTACAGGCACATTTCTCAGGTGGGATTCCCACTCCTTACCCATCATCACCCCATCTGGGTATTGCATCTCCACATACCATTCTTCATTTGTGTTCACATCGGGTTCTTGTTGTTTGGCCTTGGCCTTGCCCTTTCCTTTCTTGGGTGCCATTTTCGAGGTCCTCTTATCACTCCACTCCCTCCTTGTTACTCTGTCCTACTTCTTCCAACCTCGATCTCAAATCGTGATATAAATCTCTTGAACTCGTGCCCTAGTTTGTCGAACCTTAACTGGGATAAAGTTTCCACAAGACAATGCCTCACAACTTTTTTCACACCCGTGTAACCCCTTCCTTCTAGTTTGCAAACTCAAACTGGCTGCTCATGCTTCAATCTCACAGATCTTTCTTCACTCGATCGAATCTAGAAACCCTAATTTATAAAACTCACTTCTTTCTCTATTTTGCAAAGTGAAAATGAAAGTGCCTCGACCCTTTACTTATAGTTTTTCTCTTTTTGAACATTAAATGCTACTTCACCTACCACCGTACTTTTTTCATTTAATGTGGCTTGTTCAAACAAAGCCCATCTTTAGTGCTTTCACTCACGCGCCCAACCTGCGTGAAAACTCCTCAACCTTCTGGCGTGCAACCAATCCAACATGACAAGAGACTCTTGCGCGCGCGTAACCCGTCTTTGAAGCACTTCTTCTATCCTGATTCTTTCTCTCACCTACCTCGTGTTGCTTAAATGTGCTTTTTCCTCCTTAGTACGTGGGATCTACAAGTAGCTTTATCCTGGCACCAACCATTCTTCTTCCATATTTTCTCTTCATATACCTCTTTCAATCAGGCCATTCAACATGGCTTTTCAACACAACTTCCTTGGCACTCTAATCATGTGCTCCTTCACATTTCTCCACCCCACACTTAAAAATGTGTGAGTCCTCTGTGCACTCACAAATTCTCCAAAATAGCAATAAGGTTACTAACGCCCAAGGTGCAAAACAAAACAACAACGCGAAAGGGAAACACAAGAAAGGGAAATGCATAAAGGAAACTTCTAAACTAATTGGAAAAACTACCTTATTTACAAACACCAAGAAGACTTATTTATAGTAGGGCTTTAGCCTACTCCCATTGAAGTGTCCAAGAAACTTCGTCCCATCAGGCTTGCCACGGCATGCATGTGCCCAAATCAAGGATGTACAAGATTGTGTAAGGACCCAACCAATGGACTTTCAATTTCCCAAGATGGTGTAGAAACTTAGAATCATATAGTAACACCAACTACCCAACCTCAAACTTCTTATTTCTAATGTGGCGATCATGCCAAGCCTTCTGCTTTGATTTTTCTGTTGTTTGGCTCCACCTGGTGAGTGATCGTCTTTCATCCAGCTTCATTAACTCATCAATTATTTCTTCTAGCGCTTGTTCATCGGCTAACCCTCCTGCGCGCATTATTCACAGAGAAGGAAACATAAATTCAACTGGTAAAACAACTTCCGCGCCAAACACCAACTGAAAAGGTGTGGCTTTGTTTAGCCTTTTATACGTTGTCTTGTAAGCCCACAATACTATCGATAGTTTGTCATCCAAATCTTGTCTTCCGACATCACAGATTTTGGTCAGGGTATGACTCGGTATTTTGTTGAATGCTTCCGCAGATTCCATTTGCTTGTGGGTGATATGGCGTAGTCTTGTGATGAGCTACCATGAACTCTGATAACATGATCCTCACGGTCTCATTTAAGAAATGCGTACCCCTATCGTTGGTCAAACTCAATGGGCATCCATACCTCGTGATAATGTTCTCCCACAAGAACCTTGCCATTGTTGTTGCTGTGTAATCTTTAGTTGGAGATGCCTTTACCCACCTTGTTAGGTAATCCATGCAAGTGATGACATAACGTGACCCAATCCTACAAAGTCTACATTGGTGTAATAGGTCCTATAAAGTCTATTGCCCACTTTTCAAAAGGCTCTGCGTTAGGGATAGGGCGCAAAGACATTTCATCTCTTCTTTGGTTTGCAAGGCTTGCGACAATGGTCACACGCTTTACAATAGTCTCTACAATCCTTGTATAGGGTTTCCCACCACAAACTTGCCATTAATATCTTACGTGTGGTGGCATCACCTACATAATGCCCACCCGCACTTCCTCCATGTGCCTCCTCCATGATGGCCAGGTGCTCATGCTCTAATACACACCTGTGCAAAACTTCATCATGTCCCAACTTGTATAAGTCTCCATTGATTAACATGTAGGGGCGTAGCGCGTATGGCCAATTACTTTTTCTCTAAAGTCTTCATTCCTTTCGGTGCACCACACCTTCCTTTAAAAATATTGCAATCTCTTCCAAATCTGAGGGTGCACGCCGTAATCTAAACAGTTGTGCATTTGACATTGTTTCCTCAATACTTTGCACGTCCTCCCTTGAATCAATTCTTGATAGATGATCAAGCCCACAATTGCTTTTTCCAGGCTTCACTACAATGGTGAATTCAAATTCTTGAAACAACAACACCCACCGACATATGCGCCCTTGTAGGATGGGATTTTTCACCAAATATTTTAATGCCATGTGGTTGGTGTAAAACATAAAGGGTGTTGTCAGCGAATACTATCTAAACTTGAAAAGTGCGTAGATCATTGATAATGCCTCGCACTCAGTTGTGGTATAATTCTACTATGTTAGTGTCAGCTTCCTGCTTGCAAAACATAGAGGATGATCAACAATCCCCTCACTGTTTGTCTGACAAGCTTTGCTCCAATGGTGGCCCTAGAGGCATCTACATGGACATGAAAGGGCTTGTCCCAAGAGGGAAAACGTAATATAGGTGTGGTGATAAGCCTATCTTTTAATGTATCAAACACCCTCTATTGCGCCTCTCCCCAATGGAAGGAACTTTTATGTCTAAGCAACTCCTCTAAAGGCATGGCGATCTTGGCATATCCCTTAATAAATTTCCTGTAATAGCCCATATGCCCAAGGAATCCACGCACTGCACTCTAGCTAGTAGGCTCCCATAACCCCACAATAAGCTCTGCAACCTTAGCGGGATCTACGGTGAAAGCCCTCCTTACATATGATATGCCCCAATAAAGTCCCAAAGGGTGTAGCAAACACACATTTCTTGATGTTGAGGGATATCCTCAATTGCCTACACCTCTCAAACATTAACCTTAAATTGTCACAATGGTCTTTAACCAAGACCATACACTTTGTCCAATCATCCAAATAGACTGAAGAAACTTATGGATGAAGTCACGGAATGCTTGCACCACTATGTGCGTGAAAAGACAACAGGAGCGCATTCTTGACCCAAAGGGCATGACCATATATGTGAAACTTCTCCACTCGGTGGCGAAAGTTGTCTTCTCTTGGTCCTCCTTTGCAATCCGGACTTGGTGGTACCCTGAAAATCCATTCGTAAAGGAATAGATTTCGTGCCCAGTGACTCCTTCCAAAATTTCTTCAGTGAAGGGGGTCGGAAAGGGATCAATGACACAAACTACATTTAATTTCCTATAATCCATATAGATCCTAATCCACCCATCCTTCTTGATGTTGATTACCATCAGACTTATCCACTCTGATTCTTCCACTGCCTCAATGATCCCAAAAGCTATCATTTTGTCTATCTCCTCCTTAACCTTCACGCGCAAATTGGGATTCATCTGGTAGGGTCTTTTCCTACCGAGCGCGCACCATCCTTTAATTTTATCTTCATCTCCCCCAAGGAATGGTGAACGCCTTTAAGCTCATGGTACCCGCGTGGGAATAAATCCTCAAATTCACGCAACAGATCAATGATCTTAGATACTTCCTTCTCTAACCAGTAATCTCCTATAATAGCTTCCTTAGGTTCTTCTCCTGAACCGATGTTAACTTTCTTCATTTTTAAGGGCTCATGGTAGGCGCGCGCGTGAGTATCTGCACTGTCTACTACCTCGCACGTCCCTACAGAATGGCTAACATCTAAGTTTTTGATTCCTCTCCATCAATCACATATACCAACTTTCCTTTTTCTTTTTCCAAACACGCGTGCTCAAGTTGTAGCTCTTTTGTTTCCTCTACTTCTTCTTCAAAGCGTGCCCCCAACCTTAGTTCACCTAGTAATTCCAATAGCCTATCTTCCGTCCTGGCATTGTCCCCCATGGTAAGGCACTTGATACCCTACAAGGCCTTATCAACCGATGGTTTGGTACTCCGATACTCAAAGGTTTGAATAAGGTCAGCCATGAGCTCTTGCAAATTCCTTGTCTGGCGGCGTGTCTCCGAATGAATGTACCATGTGCGTGTAACCCTGTAGTGTAGAATACAACTTGTGCACCCAGAGGGATGGTGGCAAAGCTTCCGCGCCTTCTCTCCAGACCCGTTCACACTCCTGGATATGGAAAGAGGTGGGCTCCTTCCCATGGTACTCCTTGATGATGGTGGGTACATTACTCTAGAAAATCTGACAGAGAGAGCAATTCTTACCTCGCGCCACTCTAAAAGGCTCTCCTGATGTGTAGCCCACCACCGCACTGTTGTGCCGAGCAAGACATAACTTAACATCCCCCTCCATTCCTTCTCATCCTTCCACTGAGCTTCCACCTCCTGCAGAAAGATCTCAAGGAAGGCTCCTCCTGAATACTTGGGCAGTTCTTTTCCTCCAAGGCACCAAACCGTGCGCGCCTTTGTTACCTTGGTCACTGACCCTCTCAACTGCCATCCCATCAATTCATAAGTCCCATGCACCCAATTGTCACATGTCAGGCTGGTGGTATCACTTACTGATTGAGCATCTTCAAATTGGATAACCCCGTTAGTAGGGTGTATCATCTCAGGGTCTCTGATTGAGCGCACATATATCCTGTCCAGAACTTCTTCCCCAAATGGTTTAATATATGGTGTCGACTTCCCATCAGCCAGGGGTATAATGACCCATTCCTCCTTGTTCTCAAAGCTGATGTACCCTTTGTTGAACCGAAGGTTCGCATTGTTCTTGTAACACCAAGGGCGCCCAAGTAGTGCTGGGAAATTGTATCCGCCTCGGTGAGTGCTAAGACTTCAAAGTCCCTAGTAAACTTGGCTCCCTAGATAGTAATAGTTGCATCCTTTAAGACACCGATGGGCATTGCCTTAGTCTTGTTTGCCATATACAACACATTCGAAGATGGTTGTAATGCAGGTCTTCCCATCTAATGTCAAGCATCCAAAGTTAGAACATTAACCTCCGTGCGTGTGTCGATGAGGATATTATTGAGGAGCCATCCATCTACAACTGCATTCAATGTAATCTCCTTGTCATAATCGAAATTTGTGAGGGGAAGGTTTCATGTAATACCTATCTCTCGCGCTCTCCTGCGGCGCGTGGTACCTTCTCTCTCAATCATGATCCGAGCAAGGGAATGATATTCTCCTACCTTAGCATTTTACACACCTCCTTGACCTCATCCAGGTCATCCTTTTACACCTCGACTCTCCTTTCTTGTTCCTCCCTCCTGGATTTCTCCTTTAGACACTAGATTTCCCCTTGTAAGCTCGAATGACATCCATGGTGTCTGATATATCTCATTTTGATGCGTGGGGTTTGGATATTTTCCATGAATGACCTCCTCCCTTGAAACTAGGTTCTTTTGTCTTGGTACCTCTCTTGCACGCGTGGCTTCTGCCCTTGTTGTTACCAAGACGGGATCCAAATCGCATCCGTATTACCAAGGCATCCATTATATATGCCTTCTTGATACGATCGACCATTGCGGTGCCCTTGTCCTTAGGTCTTTACTGATTCATATTCTCAAACAATTTTGGGCACTCCTCATATTTATGCTTCTTTTCGCACCACAAGCACTACAACAGGTCCAGGCATTCCCATTTGTAATGTTCTGTAGATCCATAGTTGAAACATGTTCCACATGGGAACTCACTCCTTCCTCCTCCGTGGTTACCATGACCATAGAATCCTCCTCAAAAACCTCTTCCACGTGCACCTCCATCTACGCGCTCCTCATAATGTGATCATCACCCTTGGAACTACTGGCAATGTTGGTTTGGCGCACCCCATGATCAATGGCCTCATGGATTTGATCAATGAGCCTACAATCCTTAGTATCATGGGTTGTAGAAGTGAAAATCTTGCAATAACAAGATACATTTTTCCTTGATTGCGCACGTTGCAGCAAGGGACATCTACTTACATCATGGTCCCCATGACAAATTTCACACTCTACCACCACAGCGCGTACTGTCCTCCAAGGGAAATTATCCTTAACATGCCCCTCTATTTCACAATCTATGCACCACAAACCACTGCGAGTTTTATGGGCTGAATTCGCGAGATAATTTTTCCATTGCTAGCCATAGTAGTAATGTCGAGCCTCAAGAAAGGGCTAACTCTAGTATCAACACTACCAACAACCTCGGTGCGTAGGGAAGCTTCCAATGCCTCGCGGGTCTATAAAATGAGATAAGGCCCTTCTAAAAGGGGTGATCAATCCTCCAACAAACCACTGAGCATGTTGTGAAGGGTGAATATCATATGATAATTTAGACAAGAGAGTTTTAAAGCGCGCATCATACTCCCGCACACTCTTTGCCATTCCTTGTTGAATCTCCTTCAAAGCGTTGATGCTCTTCTACTCAAACTCAGGAATGTGGAACTCTGCCAAGAATGCATTCTTTAAGGTAGTATAATCCACTATTGTCTGATGAGGGTCATACTTCCTATACTAGCTATGTGCGTGCCCTTGTAACGTGGTTGCAAAACTGACTAGCCTTCCGTTCTGGGGTTGTGACACCCTTCGCGCGCCATAGCAGTTCACACTTGTGAACATGTTCCGTAGCATCCTCAATACCTCTATAATTAGGCAAATGTAGAGACATTTCAAAGAAAACTTGTGGGGGTGGTTGGGGTCTAAATCCTCCTCCGCCAAATCCTTGGTTTCCGCCTGTGTTTCCTCCACCGCCTAATCCACTGAGTCCCGAACCATCAGATCCACCAGAGCCCACCAGGTCATGAACCACCAGATCCACTAGACCCACTAGCTCCTACTCCTCCTGAACCACTAGATCCACTAGGCCCACCAGGTCTTGAAGTGGTCATGCCAAGGGTTCCCATAGTTCCATTGAGCTGTGCGCCTACGATCTATGACAATGCCCCACTACCAATAGTATACCCCACACCACTTCCAGACGCGAGACCAAACACTTGTGTGCCTATACCTTGCCTGAAAAGTCCTAAACATTGGTAGTGGTGTTTCTGACCATAGAAGTACCAAACAAGAAATTATACCTCTTGGGTGTAGAATGATCACCTCAATGTAATCAATTGGATTAGCAATATTATCCCCCGATCTAGAAAACCAAGTGCGGGGTTTGGTCATTAGGTGGGCTCAGATGCGTGCCAATGGTTCTTCTTTCTCCGCGCGACGAACTCTCATCAGAAGCCGAAGGGGTTTCTCTCACGTGCTTGCCAAGATGGGGTCACACAGACTACTCAGGCTCCATGTCCTCAGCGTGAACCTCAAATCCTTCCCACAACATCTATCGTCATACATCCATCACACCTACAACCTCGCATCGTCTAACAATCTCCCTTTCACGTGCTTCACCATACTTGAGTCGTCTCTCCTCCCTTTCTTTCTCCACCGCAACATCTGCCATCTTCCTCCACCCTAGCTTCCTCACCCAACGCTCAGAATGGTTTAGCCGGCCATTGGGAAAGCCTCTAAACTCATGGTAATCATCAAGATCTTGAGCCGGAGGAAAACATGTAGAAACAATCCTCCTGGGATCCCTCGAAACTCAAACTCAGCCACCTCCACGGACAAGAATATGTGGAAATGGCGTACTCCAAAGTGTAGCTAGCCAATACTCCTTTCCACCAATGATCCACAACACGGGTCCACGTTAGATTTGCATCCTGTAGCCTTTGGTACTCTTCTTGGGTCCACAGATGCGATCTATAATGCCAACTTGATCTAGATGCGTAGGTTGAGAGCCATTCATACAGTTCCACAGGGAAACAACAAAAAAATTCATACAGATCGTGGTAGAGATTTTCTTCTACCCATCTACGTGCATTAAACTCAGGTCCAGTGTTGAATCTCTGAGAAAATTCATCCTCCGTGCTCTTGAACCATGATTCAACATTCTCCAACGTTAACCATTCTGTCATTACTCATTACACAGATCATGATGTATGCTAAAATCCCACTACAACTTGAAAAGAGGTCAGCAACGGAACCAAGATGTAGTCATTTTTACTCCTATCACAAAAGAAAGGAACCCCATGTGTGCCGGCCTATCACCCAACAAAGCTGAGCGCTCACCCGAGGCACGTGTGGGTACCGAGTCTCTCTTTTATGTGAGTTTAGTGGGATACATCATCTATGATTAGTGTAAGAGATTTCAGAAGGGAAGTTAAGACATGCAAGAACCATAGGGCTCAGAATGGCCTCTAGATCCTTACAGTCATTTCAGATCGAGTGCTTAACAGAATCCATAACATGTATTGTGACAAGAAAGAAACATACAAGCATTCATACTTAGCATGACAGAAAAGAGAGCTTATAAGAGAGAACTATGCATCAGAACCATTGATATTCATGTATATATTATAACAGGTAACCTTATTACATCCATGGAACCATTACAAAGGGTCGCAGAGAAGCAGACCATAGTCATGCATTACACTGGACTTAATGTAACTAAGCTACCCAAAAGAAAATTTACAACCCCTAGGCCTAGTGCATTCTCTCCGAATATAACTATTCACTGACAGAGTCCTCGCAGCATTTCTGCAGAGCTCCACTCACTCTCTAGGTGTTTATATGGATATATGTATGCATATCTCCATGTGTCTTTCTATCTATCTCTACAGGCGCTTGTATTTATAGCTTTCTGGGTCGCAACTCGCCCTCAACGCCCTCAAATCTAGTGCCAAGTGTTCGAATGTGGTCCTCCATGTGAGCATGCTTCTCCAGGCTTGAGCTCTCCACTTCATTCCATGATGTTCTTCTAGAAGATTCCATCGCAAGCATGCTCCTTCCTAGGCCAACCTGTCGCTAGGTGGCATCTTATCCATGCGCAACTGGGTCATGCTTTTCACGTGTTCTGCTCCGGACGTCCAAAATGACTAAGTCCCGATCCTTTCACACGTCGCGCGTGCTACGTGCTTCCTTAATTCCTTCTCTTGCGTGCTTTTTCCTTGCACGTCATTCCATAATTGGGACCTTGCGCGCCTACGTGCCTTCATACTTGGTCAATATTCTAGGGGTCCAACATGTGAAATTTGTTTGAGTGTGAAGAAATTGACATTCAAGAGCGTAAGTATATGTGGGAAGAAATAGGTTTGGCAGAGGTGTAATATGCATTGCGAAGCACAAGGTAGATGTCATATCCATTTAGTTTCTTGTCAGTTAGTTATATGAGCAAACTCAATGATGGTTTTAGGCACAAGACTAGAAAATATGGTCCTAATATTGATATTCAAAAAGATGAACTCACTCATGAGACATACCTTGCAATATATGAGGTTTAGGGTTTTAGAGCTTAGGGCTCTAGATTTAGTGTTCGGGGTTTAGGGCTCAAGGCTCACGGTTCAAGTTTAGGGTTTAGGGTTTATGGTTGAGATTTAGTGTTCGGGGTGTAAGGTTTATTATTGTGGTTTTAGGGTTTATAGTTTAGGGTTTAGGTCTCAGGGTTAAAGGTTTAGGTCGCAGAGTTCGGGGTTTAGGGTTTAGTGTTTAGCCCTAAAGGTTTAGGGATTAGGGTTTAGGATTCAATGTTTAGGGTTTACGGTTTATGGTTTATGGTTTAGCATTTAGGGCTCATTTTTTAGGGTTTAGGGTTTAGGGCTTAAGGTTTAGGGTGTATGATTTAGGGTTTAGGGTGCATGATTCGGGGTTTATGGCTTAGGGTTCGGGGTTTGAGGTTTCTGAGGCTTAAGGTTTAGGGGTTAGAGCTCAGGGCTCTAGATTTAGGGTTTAGGGTTTAGGGCTTAGGGAAAAGGGTTTAAGGTTCGGGGTTTAGGGTTGAGGTTTAGGGTTTAGGAATTAGGGGTAAGGGTGTAGTGTTTAAGGATTAGGGTTTAGGGGTTAGGGTTCATGGTTCGGGGTTTATGGAGCAAGGTTTGGGGTTCGAGTTATGGGTTTAAAGTTTAGGGGTTAGAACTTAAAGCTTTGGATTTAGTGTTTAGGGTTTAGGGCTTAGGGTTTAGGGCTCAGGGTTTAAGGTTTAGGGTTTAGGGTTCATGATTTAGTGTTCAGGGTTGAGGGTTTATTATTTTGGTTTTAGGGTTTAGGGTTTAGGGTTTATAGTTTAGGGTTTAGGTCTTAGGGTTAAGGGTTGAGGGTTAAAGGTTGAGGTTAAGGGTTTAGGTCACATAGTTTAAGGTTTAGGGTTTAGTGTTTAGGATTTAAGGCTTATGGTTTAGGGTTTAGGGCTCATGCTTTAGGGTTTAGGGTTTAGGGTTTATGATTTAGTTTTTAGGGTTTAGCATTTAGGGCTCATGGTTCATGGCTTAGGGCTTAGGGCTTAGGGCTTAGGGTTTAGGGCTCACATGTAAGGGTTGAATGTTTAAGGTTTAGGGTTTAGGGCTTAGGGTTTAGGGTTTAGGGTTTAGGTTTTAGGGTTTAGGGATCATGGTTCAAGAGTTCGGGGTTTAGGGTCCAGGGTCCGGGGCCTCGAGTTTAGGGTTTAAGGTTTAGGGTTTAGGGTTTCGATTGTAGAATTTAAACGCTAAAAGCTTTAGGGTGAATCTTGAAATCACGAAAATTACCTATGTCTTGACAATATTATACTATAAAAACTATCTCTCAAAAACCGTGACTAATGGAGTTGTGAGACTAGTTCCATAAGGTGCAAAGTGACTCTAATTTCTTATATTTACTAAAATAAATTTAAAGTATAAGAAATAATAAAAATGAAAAACTTATACTTACATTTTTTTAATAAATGTGTGCCAAAAGCACATATATCTGTTCATATCATGAAGAACGCGTACACGTTATAACTTGTACATGTTTTACGTTTTTACTTTTTCCAAGCCATGCCTCAAGGCTTGGATCAGTTTGGATCCCCAAGCTTGAGGCATGGACCTGCACAAACACAACAAACATAGTGTTTTTACAGGAAAATGAAAAAACCACTTCGCCATGATAAATCAACATAAAATGATCGATTCGTTTAAAAAAATTATACCATGACGTAGAGCAGAGTTTCTTCTTTCTAAAAATATAATTTTTCAAATTTTCTGACAAATATAAGGTTTCCATATTATTTATTTTCTAACTATGCCTTTTTATAGCTATTTTTGAAGTTTAAACATGTCTATCTTTTGTCGTGTATCTTTTTTTGGCTCATTGAAATTGAAAAAAAAATACTAGCCCAAACTAGGTCTAATTTTATACATATTAAAAAAATCTATTTTTGATATTTTTTGAGGTAGTTAAGGCGAGGCATAGTTGAAGCCCCATTATGTTTTTAAATTTAAAATTCTTGTACTAGAAAAATCATAGGAAAAAATACTTGTTAAAAAATATAAAAAAATGGACCCTAAACTAGATGCTCCTAGCTAATTTTTTACCAAAAGGTTTTCAAAAATACTAAATGGTGCTAAAAAAATGATGGGGGCACGAAAGTCACTCTATTATGTTTTTAACAAAAATAGGAGCACTTGTTAGTATTTTAGTTATTTGAACCACTTAAACTTATTTGTTTTTAATAAAATTCAAGTAGCTTAGAAACAAGACTCAAAATGTTATGATTCATGTTTATACAACATTTTCCAATTTTGATTGTAACTATTTCAAAAAACTCGTACAAGTTGAAGTTTTTTTATTTTTCAAAAAAATGCGTCCACTTAAAACCCCTTTTGGCCCCCTAGATTGGTGTACTTACCCTTATCACATGGTTTAATATTTATGCATTGTAATATGTAAATGTTAATGGTGAAAGTAAATAGAGTGAAAAGTGGGTGAATAATAATTACGTGAAGTAATTATTATTAAGGTTATGTAAGTTAGTGAAATAGTAAATAATAATTACTAGGGTAATTATTATTTATATATATGTTAGTAGTTTGTTATAAGTTGTTTTATATAAAACAACTATAACAAATATGTTTGTTGAGTTAGGAGAAAAACGTGGAAGGAGCAGTTTGAACTACATCCTAAAATATAGGAATCATATTCCTATATATATGGCTTGTATTGTAAATATGTAATTAACAAGAATGAAAGAATACAAATTATTGTTGTCTATTAAATTATTCGTAAATTATTTCTCCTTCTTGTGATTCTTCTACAACCCCATTTAGATCCTCCTTTTCACATTCAACACCAACAATAGGTGCTCTCTAGCCTTAAAGAGAACTTGGTAATGACACAAAATTGCACGAAGCAATAAGTTGATCAACACCGTAGAGAACGATTTTGAAGTCATAGATTGTGTTTTTGTAAGATTGAAGCTATACAAGCACCTCTCTTTGAAATAATAGAAAAAGATAAAGAGCTTTCACCCAAACAATACAACCCTTATCAAGTGTTATAAAAAATGGTAGTGTAGCATATGAATTAGAGCTTCCTCAGTCAACTAAAACACATCTAGTTTTCCATGTTTTTGCTTGAAGAAGGCCATTGGGCGAAGGTGTCTTCTCAGTCAATATTACCATAACTTGATGAGGAGGGATGCATCATCTTGGAGCCTAAAGGAATCCTATAGACACACACTAAGAATTTGAGGACAAGGATCATCACCGAGTATTTGATCAAATGGAAGAATTTGGACATTGAAGATGCAACATGGGAAGATGAAGCATTTCGACAACAACATCCAAAGATTACCAACATTGGGGATAATGTTGCTTTGAAGGGGGGGGAATGCTACGCCCTTAACCCTAGGTCATACATCGGGATATGGATAGTCGACTTGTGGCTAATATAATCTCTTATTATATCATATCATATTTATTTTGCTTTCACATGTTTAGTGGGTCGACCTTAGGGATTTGCGTAGTATAGTAGGGTATATATAGGAGTTAGAGAGTAGGATATTATCATCATATTGAGCACTCGAGTCTTATTGTATGGTTTGGAGGTTTCTTGAAGTGGCTAAGTCATTATACTTGCACATTGTGATCATTTCTCTATATTTTGGTGTTCCTTGGTGTTATATTGTTGCTGATATTCATATCTATCTAAGTAATTTCATTATAGAGCACATGATTAGCCCAAACACTATAACCACATCATTGGTTGAACTTTATAATCATGTCATTGGGCCATGTATCCTCTCATACTCACGAAACTAGATCCATGTGCCCTCATATTTGAGCTCATAACTAGAGCCGATGTGATCATCTTTGCGTGTTTCATTGTTGTCAATCGTAAATCAATCATTCCCCTTATTAAGCCCAAGAACCCATGAAACCTAAACACCATGAATTATGCTAAGTGTTTGATCTTGTATAAACTAATATGTCAAGAAGCCAAAAGCTGTACAACATTAACTTGATAACTCTCGATCAAAACTATGTATATATGTGTGTAGGTGTACACACACAAAGAGTCTTATGACCATATCCCTTTCTCCACATTATGTAAACCACAACCCCAAACCACCACCCATCCCCCACACACAAAAAGCTTCTTTAAAACACTCATTCACATGAATGTGGGATTAAAGACCCGTGTACATTGTATGCTTAGCCACTTCCCGAGTCAATTTTTTTAGCTTTGCGATGTATAGATTCTAAATGTTTCTTGTTGCTAACCCATCTCAATAATGATTCAACATAGGCGTAGACTTTAGAAAATGTTACAATTGAAAACTTGTTCAATCTCTTGTTCTTCAATATTCTCTTTTGCTACAAAGCCTTTTAATTGAAATATGGATTTGTTGCTCAATCAAAGCCAACAAGCAACTTCAAGCTAAGAGCCGTACACATCTTTGGTTGATTGGTTTGCAATTTGCCATCTTTTAATTTGTAAATATTTGTTGATAAATATCATCTACACAATTGTAACTTTCTTACTCTCGTTGTAAACCTATATTATCTAGATTCTATAAAGTTTTTTGGAATTTTCGTGATGTATTTAGCCTATAGAATTAAACATAACATATGCACCAGTGGCTATCCAACATACATGATAACATGCCGGATGTACGGCATCACATGCATGCCATGTAATTTGTCGTGCATCTTGGTGGGCCCTACTCAAAATATCCAACACTCTCATATCTATAACACTTTAAAGCAAAAACATTTAAACATTTACTCTAGTGTAGTTGATAAGACACTACAATCACATGTAAGAGGTTGGAGGTACAAGTCTTAATCATTTTGATGCAGTGGACTAAACACACACATATTATATAGTACACAATACTACTTTGTTTCCACTACTTCCAAATTTCCTTCACAACCACAACTTCTTCCACTACTTCCAAATTTCCTTCACATCTCACACCTAAACTCCACATAATAAACCACCACAACAATTGTTGTTTTTGAAATTGAGAATTTTATATAGATATACATATATTTAGTTTAGAATTAGTACTAAGAGTCAAGATTTGCACTCTTAATCAATTTTAGAAAAACCACCCAATTTAATTAATATTATAATTTAAAAATTGCGATAATTATAGTCACATGTTCCATGTAAGATAAAAAAGTAGATCCACTTCCCCTCTCCTTATCTTTGTGGCGCCGACATAAGACTTATAGCTAAGGAGCATTTTCTAATGAGAAAAGGGGGCCAGGTCACTCCAGTCAAACTACCAAGCGCATGACGTGTCGCACGAAGCTTAAAGCCCTAATTCCAGAGATTTTCTTGTACAATATTTGAAAAGAAATTGCGCGAGGGCGTACACCGAAACCAATCATACAAGATACTTATCAAGAGTTAAAACACACAGTGGTAAGTATCTACCAGAGCCATTGCCACACCTGCTGCTGTGTGCTGCGTTCTGTGTTTTTGGGTGGCTCTGCGGAAGAATATGGACCCTGTGAGCAAGAAGCCCAAGATCCTTTCTAATGGAGGCGCCATCCCTAACACTCAGGGTAAGCTTTTCTGCTTCACCAGCTCTCTTTGCATGTTTTGGTTTCTCCTTAACAGCAGCTGGGAGCATCTTACCTTGCTAAATCCAAACTTTATCTACTTATGTTTTATACTGCACTGTTATGTCAAGCCGCATCGAATCCGTTCAAAGTTCTATTGGGTTCCCTAAATGAATGCTGTCTTCCATGGGCCAGCTAGGAATCGAACTCAGGATGTGCGCGTTCTTTTGTGGATTGGGTGTGGCATTTTTTTTTTTTTGCTTAAAACAGATAATACTACAGTTGATTGTGAATGGTTACCGAAGCTATGCATAGAACGCACTGCCGTTTATTATTATTGGTTTACTAATTTTTTGTTTAGTAGGTAAGTTTTATGCTTGGTTCCGGAAGGCTTTAAGACAGTAATAGACAAGTTTAGACCGCATGTTTAATATAAGATTACAGGTTGTGTTTTAATGTATTGCATGCTTTTACGCCGTATTGTGGTGGGGGATTTGAGTTTGGGTTACACGTTACAGTTTTGTATATATCATTGAACCTGGGATTTTTGTACATCTTTAGTTTAATTTGTTTGAAAAATCTTGAGCAACCCTTCGGAATGTTTGGCGATATGCATGGAAGACAATGCTGGAAGTTGGAAGGATTAGTTTAGTCTTTTTCTTTATTTTGATTCAATTTTGTTTGTTTGGTTAATCATAGGTTAGGTTTATGTGCCGCACGAAACACAGAGTGCTTTAAGCCTGCAGCACAGTCTTAGGACTTGTAAACATGGTTATAGTTACTATCCCTATTATGGTTAGACCATATTAGAGTTATGGTCTGACTTATTGTGGTGGGAAATGTACTGATAATAGTTAGACCCTGACCTTCTCATATATTAGAGTTATTGACTGCCTTTTTGTGGTGGGAAGATTTGAACCTGGTTCACACTCTTGGATACCATTACACCAAAACCCCTTGTGGTATGCTATCTATATCAATGTGCTTATTTACTTTTAACTTATTAAGCTCCAATGGTTATGATATGCATAGAAGGCTCTGTTGGGAAGATTCGTTTAGTGTCTTGGTTTCTTTTGTTTCCTTGGTTAGGTTATGTGCTGCTTTGACACATGCTTTTTATATTGGAATATAAGTTTACAAAGAATCTATTTTTTCCAAAGAATGGACAACCATAGTTCATACCAAGCTCACAATCCAAAATTCTAAGACAACACGTAGATAAGATAAGATAATTATATTAATGTCCAACGAATGACCACAAAAGTAGGTCAATGGGTCTGCATGCAGTACAATGCCAAAAGAACCTGGCGGGGAACTTGAAAGGGTCATCCGAACAACAAGAAAGGAGAGAAGAGAAAGGAAAGAAGGAGAAGCAAGGGCCACAATGGCTACAAGAGTGCAGATGGATGGAGCCGAAGAAGAGGGGGCGGAAAAACCCCATCTCGACACTGTCACCTAGCATCCGAGGCCAACTGGAAGTAGTTGGCGATATGCTGTGTCCTGTAGCTGAAACCGTGGAGAGTCATGGAATGTTGGTGTCTGGGAGAAGGACAAGCAAGACAAGCCCTCTGTATCGCTCTGGTTGACCGTGATCCATGGGGGGCTCTAACCGAGTGCGGCCATGGAAGCCTCTAGATTGGGAGGTGGCATCCTGGGTCTTGATAAATCTGGTTTGGGAATCCATATTGGTGTCAAGGTGCTGCTTGGTGCCCCTCTTCGGTGGGAGCCTTTGTAAAGAAGGATGTGATTTGTCAAGTAACAACCTATCTCGGGAGGAGGCCGAAGGGTCTCATTAGAAGCCCGAGAGCCTCTTGTAGAGAAGCGGGACATTGCTGATCGCAATACCTGAAGAAATCCGCAAATGATGGATGCTCCCTGAAATAGGCAATGGAATCTCTCTCTGATCTCATAGTAAATGGGGCACCTAAAAATGAAGTGTTCCTCCATTTCAACCTCTGGAGAGAACAAAGTTGGTAAATCCTCTCGAGCGGTCCAATTGGTGATCCTCCACACGAAGTCTATGAGAGCCCACTCTGAACTGGCCTAGGGATATGCAGAGTGCTTGCAACCAGTGTCGGGAGATATACGTAGGCCAGCTAATAAGCCCATCATTGACCTCAAGGAAATGTGCAACATAGAAAGCCATCTTAGGGCGTAATCCACCTAGAGGGCTGATCCAAGTGTGTTGGATGAACTGCTTGTAAATGTCATCTCTGATAATTTTGTGCAGATCCTACTTACTTGATAGGAGATGGGCAGGAGCATCCAGGGAGTATTTATATGGTGGGAGGCGGTCCATCTGAATCCCGAAAGAGCCAAGAAGACGTGAGACTTTGGCGTACTAGTAGTGGGAACGACCACTGTGGTCAGAAAGAGCAATAGCCTTGGAGGAACGGTAGGCGAGGTAGAGATACTTATCTCTGCTGCGAAAAGAATCGAAAGTTCGCGGATGCAATGCAAAAGCAAAACGAGGCCAAATATATTCTCCAGTCTAAAGGGGCGAGCCCCGAACTCAATCAAGAGGATATTGTGTGGAACTGTTTCCTTGCACTTGATGATGCGTCTGAGCACGAGGATCTGGACTCACTCAACAGTAGCCCAATTAGAATCAAGCAAGGATGGCCCCCAAACCTCGAGCCATAGAGAACTGTGGGCCTCACAAGAGAATCCAAGAGAGACATCTTCGATAAGATGTCTTGGAAGTGGTGGCGGAAGCACTGTCTCTCCAAAATTGCCAAAGATCCATACCCCTTGTTGACACGGGGTTGAAGAGCAAGCCGAAGACTGAAGCGGGGCCCGGTAAATAAAACTCCCAGGTAAGTGTAGGAGCTAGTGATCTCAATCTCTTCCCCTTTATAGAAGAAATGGAAGTTAGAAGTCTTCAACCCATTGAAGATCATGACCTTGGTTTTACCAAGGTTAACTGTCAGTTGTCTGTGGTCGCAAAAGAGGGCTAAGGCGTCCAAGCTGTCTCTGAAGTCCCTCCGCGGAAGAGGCAAGGAGTACTACATCATCCGTGAAATGGAGAATGTAGATCAATACTTGGTGAAGAAGGTAACCATCCCCCTCTGGATATGGTCCTTGAGAAATTCCTCCAATTCATCAATATAAATACCAAACAAGGTAGGCGAGAAGGGCAGCCTTGTTTAACCTCGATGGTGCTCCTGATGAAATCCGAAAAACTGACAGTAGTGTGAAGGCGGCCCAAAACCTCCTCGTATAGGCGCATAATGGCGGCAAGAAGAGTTTCAGAAATACCGATGTCTCTAAGTCTACGGAAAAGAGCTTCCCGTGGCACTGAGTCAAAGGCTTTCTGAAAATCCACGAAGCAGCAAAAAACCCTGGAGGAGTGGTGGCATGCCTCCTCAATAATGGCTCGAAGGGTGAGGATATGGTCGATGGTCTAGTAAGCAGGTCGGAACCCCGCCTGCCCCCTGGCTCTGCAATGGTACTGCTCCAGAAAGCACAAATATAAATTGGAAGGCCATTCTTCTGCCACCGAGAAAAGTTCAGCACTTTAAAGCACACTTAGATAGTTTGTTGAATTGTACTGATAAGTTTCAACTTAAGTAAGAAATTAATAAAAGGGCTTGGAACTGCCTTATCAGACTTGTCCCAAATCCATGATTAACCACATCAGCGTTGTCTCTAGCAACACCATCCCCATCTTCTACAATAACAGGTCCCTGTGCATTCCAATGCGGTTGCTGAACAACTACAGAGAGTTGACCATATCTTGTATCTTGCCTTCAACCAACCTTTCAATGAGCATAGTAAACTCTCTTTTATGACATGAGGCAGGTAGTGGGTAGTCAACTAATGAGGAGTTGGAAGAAAGTGTGCAAACTGAGGTGGATTTCGTTCCACTTGAATCTGAGAGTGGTTCATTATTCAACTACTTTTGCAGCCTGTGATGCCTATTCTTTCCCTTGCCACATCACCATTATTATTGCCAATGAACTTGTTGAACCTCAGGTCCATTTTGAGTCCGACCGAGGTCCTGCAATCTGACTGCGATGTGCACCTACCCCTGATGCTGCAAATTCCCATTAGAGCTCTGTTCATGATCCCCATTCTTTAAAACATCACACCCTTCTTCAAGAATCTCAATTTTTCTGACTGTGAGATACCATGTCCAATCAGGAACAGGATCATTCCTGGGAAGTTACTAGCACAGAGCTAACAACAAACTTTTGATGTAGAAGAAGTCATCTAAAACAAGACTTTTTGGGTTCAAGGCAGGTCCACAAAACAGAAAATCTATTGGCCCAATTTTCAGGGGAATCATTAAAAGACTCTTTCTTGTTGAGTGTAAGACACACTTAAGAAGAGTGCGCAAATTTCTCATATAGCTGTATGGTAGCAATTTTAAGTTAGGATGGCCCTTTTAACCTGACATAGACCATTCCATATTTTTGTGTCTTAAGTTCAACGAGGGGTCTGGAGCAGGACACCTTAAGGCCTTTATCAACAAAGAATAAGTAAGTTCTTCTCTGAGTTTCAGGTGTCTTGTACACTCTTCAACTCAGGCCATGCTATCCGTTTTACCATAGCAAAAAAATGTTAGCAAATGTTTAATTCTCTTGCCAAACCAATATACAGTAGCGCACCTTCTTTATGGGCAAGAGTTTTATTGTTTAATTACAAGTTCCACCATATGGATCTGAAACATAGACATTTAGTGTCAAATTAGGCAAACACAGGCTGGCTGACCACTAGGGGAACACAGATTCCTATGGACTCGAAAGAGAGCATAAGACACTTGAGCAAACAAGGTTTAACACTAAAGGAGCAAAACAACAATTCAAAAGGTCTAAGCCCTTTAAAGCTAGGCTTTCCCTTGGAACATCTGGTTACAGTCACAATATTATGTCTTGCAAGAAACTTTTGTAGGTTTGTTTCCATTAAAATCTCTAAAAATCCATTTCACAGCCATGGTAATCCCCGGACTTCAGTATTTTTCAAGTCCAATTCCCCAACTTTCTTTATGCTTTGATACACATCTCTCAACTGCATGTCTTCTCATGGTTCCTTTGCCATCAGACCATAAGAAATCCCTCACTATTTATGCAACTGATCAACATGAAAGTTACTTTTATGTTTTGAGTTAGGTTTTTCTGCAGTGCAATATTGGTTAGAAGCATAATGGATACTATAGGAAAAAAAGACCAAGAAGCCAAGCTGAGTCAACGAGAAGCATGATGGATACTATAGGAAGAAAAAACTTCTGTGGCATGCTTGTAACCTGCCAGCCATTGATAACAGTATTTTCACTTTTCCTTAATAGAGGGGTTAAGTGAAAAAGGAATAGCAGGGGTTGGCTTTATTTTAAGCAAGCCTAACCCAAACAGGGTTTCTCATCCCACCCAAGCATAGAACATTTGTGTATAGCAATTTTAGAGCATGAATTCTATTCATTTTGTCTATATTTTATTTCTATAAAGCTTGAAACAATGTTGTCACAGCAGCAAACTGGGCTTCAAGGAGATTATCATGGCTGGGCATCATAATGCTGTCCTAACAGGGAGGGCAAGAGAACCATGTCTTAAGAGAATGAATTGCTTCAGCAGCAATAACAAACAATGAAGGAGCCAACAGACAGCCTTGTCTATCAGATATTTGGAGAGGGAAGGGCTCTGTTAGATACCCATTTACTTCTGCTTGGGTAGAGGCCTTTTAAAAAATGATTGATAGCATTCTATAAAATTATCTACTATCCTGATTGCTCTAAGGGTTAACTTGATAAATTTCCACTTAATATGCTTTTTAAAATTCAATCAAAGCCATGTATACATCTTGTCCCATTTCTTGGCCTGATCTGTACTCTCCCAGCTAGTGATGAGGTTATCCAATATGTCTCCCCTGCACACCCAACTTGAGTTTCAGTCACAATTGTAGTGTCATAAGTTTTAACTGTACTTTTAAGATTTATAAATGTGGGTCACACATGATGTACCCCATAATAGCTACATCAGAACCTACTCATCTGTTTGTCTGAGTTATGGGCCAGGGAGATTTGAACTTTGGGCACACTCTTATATGCCATTACAACCTAACCTCTTGTACATTTTTATATTGTATATTTTTATATCAATGTGCTCTTTTACTTTTAAATTTTTATCTTTTAAGCTTTTCTTTACTTTGAGTTTGGGCATATTGGGATAAGCTCACTCTTGAAGTAGTTTAATCATTACTTCTTTGTCAAGCTAAAATATTTGTGTTTATTGGAAAACAAGACTGGGATAATATGGACATGGATGGCTATGGTTTTTATGAAGGGTAAGCGTGTTTATGTATATGAATTGCTGCATTTTCCATTCTGTCTTGTTATGAGGGTGCTGTGTGTGTGCTAATGTCCTTCATGGGTGCGAATAATCTTGCTCTTTACTTAGATGTGACTATTTTTTTGGGGTTGATGGTGTGATAAAAATGCTGGTTCTTCATTTTGATTTTCAGTAGTGTTATTATGTGTGTTATTATGTTTTGGGATTCATAGAAATAATATTGAAGGTGCTGTCATAGAGATTATGGTGCGCTGAACATTTACATAAAAGTCACTTTTGTTAATATTACTTCAGTATTTTCTTTGGATTTTGTAAAAGTTTACAAAAGATCCAAAGAAGCAACTTAATCAAGATTATTTCATGTACAAGTGAATTTATTTGGGTTTATTATAATGGCACAGTAAAAATGTGTGGCGAATGATGTGCGGGCTTATTGTTAGGAGGGTATTCATGTGTTTGCGTGTTGAGGATTTTTCTATGCTTTTGATTGGTTGCCTTAGTAGGGAGGCTCGTTATTAGGGATTTGTGATTGGGTCCTACATGGTTTTACAATGGCCTGCTATTTACCATGATATAAATATGCTTTAGGGCATTGAAAAATGCTGGTTCGTTGTTTTTTTAATTTTCAAGAATGTAATTATATTTTTGGATTTATCGAGGTAGTATTCAAGTCACCATGGGGGATGGCACATTGACATAAGTAATTTTTAAAATTCATGATTGATGGTGTGCCAAAATTATATTGGTTCTTTTGTGTTTTCTTTCTTCTAATGTTAAGTGTTCAATTATTTTTTTGGATTGTTTGAAGTATTATTCAAGTCACCAAGCGGGGAGGTTTTGTTGCAATATGACAGTTTATGTAATAATAAGTGAACTAAAACAAACAAATTAATTCTTTGTAACAGAAAAGGAGTCAATATCGATTGGTTTAGGAAGCAAATCAAAGCCTTGCAACAAGTTTTTCAGGTTCTCATCTTAACCCACAGTAAAAATAATATGGCGCAAGGTAATCATTGCTGGAGTTATGTTTTCTTAATTTTTTTGTGACAAAGAATTGAATACATGTAAACTTAGTTTTCTAATTAAAATTACAGTATTTATTATTTTAACAAACTTTTGGTTGAAAGTGGCGATACAGGTAACTTTTATTCATTTTATGATAATTTAAATTGCAGACAGAATGAACCTAGTGTGTTTATCTATTCTGTAAAGTTTGAATGCATAGTGCCAGTTCATAACTTTATAAGCAAGTGCCTTTTAATGCATAGTGCCTTGCAACAAGTATTTCAGGTTCTCATCTTAACCCACAATAAAAATAAAATGGTGTAAGGTAATCATTGCTGGAGTTGTATTTTCTTAATTTTTTTGGTGACAAATAATATAATTGTATACATGTAAAAGTACTAAGTTTTCTAATTAAAATTATAGTATTTATTATTTTAACTAACTTTTGGTTGAAAGTGGTGATACTGGTAACTTTTTTCATTTTATGATAATTTAAAGTGCAGACAGAATGAACATAGTGTGTTTATCTATTCTATAAAGTTTGAATGCATAGTGCCAGTTCATGGCTGTATAAGCACTTTATGATTTATGACTAATGCTGTTGATCCATCTGTTTTAATAGAAATCTTAATGGGTAGGGATGCACCACGACAATCACAGTTTGGTCCATGTTCACATCCTAAAAACACCAAAAATTAATGAACTCTGCCGGACTTGGTGAAGGTTTTGAAAAAAGGGCAGCTTGACAATGTGCATGTTCACTTTTACATTGGTTCCTATGGTTTTTGTGAATGTTAGATTCTTCTAGGTTTGGAAATTGTGGCATTTGTTGATAACTTGCCGACACCAGATGAATTTTGCTTTTTTCCCTTTGAACTTAGGCTTTTGCAGGATGACATTTAATTGAGTAATTTTTGGATTGACAGTGTAACTTGTTTTGTCCATGTTTTGATTATTTTACACCTAAAGATATAAAATAACTAAAATTATGACCACATTCAGATTATATGAATACAGACATTAAAATATACTAATTTGAACCTAAATTAGGAAAATGTGATTATTCTAGAGAGAGAGTAGAGTGATAAAGCTAGATAATGTACAATGGAAAGACTCAACTTGATTCTATTTGAAGGATGTTTGCACTGTGGACACGAGGACTCAGACCTGGCTCATCAAGCTCTCCGGTGAATGAGACAGTTTGGAACAGTGCCTGGGTTCAGCTGGCAGAAGCAGATTTTATTGTCGGATGGCAGTGACTAAGGCAGACGACACTATCTAGGAGTGTCTAACAGGTTTTCAATCTCCTGTAGATGTTTGCTGTATCTGCACTTTAGATTTAGGGTGCTTGAGCACTGTGATCCGATGCTGATTTTGGTCAATTGTGGTCATGGAAAACAATCCTACCAAAGAGGTCTCGTCAAGTCTTCACTTCACCTGTAGTAGGCAAGAAGTCCACACTGCTGAGTTGTCCTGTTAGGACTCAAAATGTCGGGATTAAGAATTATTTTTGCAGCCTTATCCAGAAATAATACACAAAGTTCACTCTCATTTGCAAAGTCTTTGGGTACCCAGATTATGCACCTGATAATTTGCTTGAGATTTGCATCCCACCCTAGGCATTGTAAAGGGCCAGCTACTTCTAAATAGAGTTTCCTAGTGTGGTGTATGGGAAGAGTTCAATTCGGATGGTTTTCATGATAGATTCTTTTCATAATGGAATCATCTTTAGCGGTGAGGAGGGAAAATTTTCTGTGTCTATGTTGCTTGCAAAACTCGGCAATAGTCTTATTGATGTGTTTGGTGTGTTGAGGTGTCTCATTCATGTGGATTCCCCTTTCATGTTTCTACTGTTTTAAGAGGGTATTTATTGAGTCGATTACTTAATATGGATTGTATCATTTAGGGCAATGGCTTGAATAATTCTTTCAATTGAGCATATCTTACACACTCCTCAAGTTTGATGGGATTGGCCTCGGGGGTTGTTTGAGCATCCTCCAAATTGAGGATTAAACAAATTTAGTGCTGGAAAGGTGCCGGGACATTTACTTATTAGGAAATCGTCCATCTATAGATGACATTTACTATTACTATCAGTTAAGGGTGAAGCTTGAACTTAAGAATCCTTATATGATTAGATATTGCAGTCTTCCTTGACTCAGCTATAACATTTAGTGATCGATACTAAATAGGGATTCCCATGGATTTCGACAAATTGCTTTATAGCATGCAAATTGAGAGATAACTGCAAGAATACAGTACTTTCTAAGTTGGACCACATTTTGTAAGCTAATTGATTTGAGATATTTGGGAAGATATGTCTTCCCTATTAGAGATTACAGGATGCCATAATGGATACATGAATTCCACTGGACGACATTCAAATAGTCTTTGGAGAACTGGTGGTTATTAATGAGGATGTGTCATAACATCATTGTTGACTGAAGTTTTCACTTGTAGGCAATTGCAGAATATGCTATTTTTCTCTCTTTCTGTATTTTGGATGTAGCTTGAGATGCCATATGCACAAATTTGGAATATTAATAGGAATATTACATCATGACATAATTTTCTCCCTTTGATGTACCAGCTTCTTTGTCAATATTTTTTTCTTATCAAGCATTTATTAATTTCCAGTATTTTTCTCATTGGTAATGTCTTATACTGTGACAACTTATGTTCTCAACTAAGAGTTGATCGTCTTATTATCAATTTGGTTTTCCAATTTGAGTGTCAGGGCATAAATGCTAGTTCATTGTAAATATTTTCACAAACCATCACCAATGTTGTCAAGCCGTTTCTTGGGTATACACTATACATACATGCTGCATTACTATCACTGAATTTGTAGGTTGTGGTGAAAACACGATGCACCAGATGCAACTTTAAAAATTCTCCTTTATTTCTTATGGCCACATTGGGACTTCTGCTGTTTTTGCTTTCATATTTTTGTCTGTATTGGTAGGTGATGTATGTGCTTTTTGTGGTCTTGAATACATCTGTGTGCGCGGAGCAGCATGTAATGCCTATTAGTGGCTGATCAAATTTTTCTCCAAAATTTTCTTTTAAATATAAAATTCTCTCATGTCTAATCAGATTACCAAAGCATATTTTGATTGCCTTTTAAACTAATCTTATGCAGGATACTTCATTTGCAATTGCAAAAGTGGTAGATTCAGCTGTTTAATCTTATTGCATTTCATATTCTTTATGGTAGTAGTTTTTAGTCTCATATTTGAATGTATGTTTATTATGATGCAGTACATCTGGATGCCCATATGGTGAGGATTGCCATTACCTTCATTATGTTCCTGGTGGAGTTATTCTGTATCTCAGATGCCAAAACTGGCAAATACTTTTGGAATAATTTCAAGAGAGGCATTGGGATTTGCTCCTAGTCTTCCACTGCCAGATAAGTCAGGTTCTGTGCCAGGCTACAAAACACGCCTTTGTAATCATTATGGTAGTGCTGAAGGATGCCCGTTTGCAGGAAAGTGCCATTTTGCCCACGGAGAAAAGGAGTTGAGAAAAGAAAATGCACTTCCAAATGAGGTACTGCCTCCCGGGATGGGTATTGCCACTACAACTTTTGGTGCCATGTCAAAAGCAAACCCAGGCTACAAGACGCGCCTTTGTACTCACTATAGCAGTGACGAAGGATGCAAGTATGCAGAAAAGTGCCATTTTGCCCATGGAGAAAAGGAGTTGAGAAAAGAATGTGTGCTTCCGAATGGAGATTCACGTCCTGGGATGGGTACTGCTGCAGCAACTTTTGGTGCTTCATCAAAAGCATACATTAGTATTATTGCTTCTCATGCTGGTGGCATAATTGGGAAAGATGGTGTAAACGCAAAGCAAATTTACCGCGCAACAGGAGTGAAGTTGACTATAAAAGACCACGAGTCTGATCCTAATTTGAAGAATATTGAGTTCGAAGGTTCATTTGACAAGATCAATCAAGCCACAGCCATGGTTCGTGAGTTGATTATGAAAATTGAATTGCTTTTGAGTAAACATTCTGGACAGGCTCTCCAGAATCTCAAAACTAGGCTCTGCGAACATTTTGCTAAGGGTACATGCACATTTGGGGATAAATGCCACTTTGCACATGGTGCCAGTGAGTTGCAGGATAATTCTGCTTCTGCTGCACCCTAGTTTATGTAGGACATTTCATTATGTAGAGTTGTTTTTGAATATTTCCTTGAAGTATTGTTCTGAGGTCCTGCCCAACCTGAAACGTTTTGGCGTTCAAAGATTTTTCACAAATATTTTGTTCAATGGATGCATAATAACATGTGCATAAGAATTATAGGTTTATATTTAGAAGGGTTCATGTGAACTTTGCCATGGCCAATGGAACTGTGAAGCATTTCTTCATCCTTTTATTGGTTAGCGAATGTTACCACTAATTGAGCTGCATATTATTGGTTAGCGAATGTTAGACCAAAATTTCAACAGATGTTTCTCCTTTAATTGCTAATTGAACTTTGCTTCTCTCTATATATAACTGTAACATGGACACCATGATGTGGGAGCTTTTGCAACTGATCTTATTGATGTTCTTTCTTTTGAAACAACGTTGTACTGGATGTTCTTTTATTTAGATTGTAAAAATCATCATGGAAGTATGTGGTATTTCATAATCTGTGGTCTTGACTCTTGATCTTAAGCCATTCCACCTTTAGAGAATCGATAGAATGTTATTATATCCACCTACAGAGAGTTTGTATCAACTTGAGGTATAGTATTTGGCATTTTGTGGACACATAATTAATATTATTATAAATTAACACGAAGAATATGTTGGTGTCTTGTCAGCATGTTTTTATGGCATAGGTCTACCCAACGTGGGAAATTTGTAGCAGAGATATTTTGAGAAAATGATAAAAACTGTTATAGCTGGCATTTGAAGATAGTGTGGATGTCGGTTTGTTTGATCTATGACTATGTCATTTGGTCTGGTAGAAAGCCTACACCCACAGTGGACCACTTTAATAACATCATATTTACTTCCTGGATTGAGGTTGGCATTTTTACAACAATGCATAACTTATAGATTCCCTAACAATAAACATTGGTCCAAAAATTTAGAAGGTAACTGCTCCTAAATTTCACTTTCAGTTATTTTGCAAGGGGCACGAAGCTTTGCTGGAAAACTTCTTAGTGAAAAAGGATGCAAACCTCATGAACCTGCATCTCAATTTTACTGCATTGATTGAACTGTGGAGATAGTGCCAGCAAAATATTTTTTTGGTGACACACCAGTAACCCATCCGCGGGGGGCTTTAACATGGTTAGGCCTCTTGAGATTTGAACTGGGGAGGGCTGGAAAGAGTGTGCTCCTTTTCCAATGAAAGAGATTTTAAGCTTCCACTGTTCATATTTTTATTTCTTTTTTGTTGGAAATTGAATGGTTACTGCCATCTCTTGGGTGTTAGATTTACTGGGGAACCAATTTTTTTGACTCGTGTGACCAAATTTAGTGAGCCATTTTACCTTCTGTGAACCACAACCCCGAAGCTCACAGTTCAACAAGAATTTATGACAAGAAAATAAATCATGAAAATAAGATAGCTATCAGAAAATAAGTTGAAGACAAGAATTTATTTTCTGATTGCTATCTTGCTTTCCAACAAGTCTTTGCTGGGGGAAATTGTTGTCCGAAAGATCATTCCCTGTTAAGTGATGCTGTATTAGAGATCTGTCAAATGGTCTTCAAGAAATTATTTAGAGCCCAAAGTTTTAGGTGTATTGATTTAAGCTGGGGTGCAAGTTTTGTAGTCGGAAGAGAAGATTAATATCTACACCTGGAAACACTGGCTGAGAACGTCTCAATAAAATTTTTATACCAATGTGTCACGAACGGAATTAGTTGGTCAAATAACATGCAAAATAAAATAATTGTCATATCTTTTCAAATCTGAGCATGTATTTGATATTGATTTGAGCATTTAAACCCTATGCCTGATAGATATTGTTAATTTCTTGTTAGTTATTTTTCATCTTTCATGTCGATTAATAATTCTGGTACCCTCTTTTACCAATTCTCTAATGATTGGCGATACATCAATTAGCTGCATCGTTTTTTTTTGGTGGAAAAATATCACCCTCCAAACTTTATAGGGAAAACAATTTCCTCCAAATTTCACCACATAACTGAGATATACTGATATTGACTTTTCCAAGCCAAAAGATTTTTTTTTTTTAAAAAAGTGAATTAAACTTAACCTTTAAAGAAATTTAAAGGTTTAAATTTCCTCCTGATGGTCAAATTAATGTCAGATTAAAGCTGTGCAAGAGAGTAGCTTTTGAGGAAAATGATGTAAATGAAAGTTGCTGGCATGTAGTCTCAAGGGAATATTCGAGATGGCAGGGACATATAATTTGTTATAAACTAGCAATTGCAGAGGAGTTGCAAACCATGTTGAAGGGATGTCAATATTGATGTGTTAATAATTTCTTTAGACATTGGGAAAAATTCTGAAATGATCCGTCTTTAAAAATAAGGGTTGTAAATAAGTGTCTATTAACTTTTAGGATTGTAGAAGTCTCTAATGAAAGATTCTTTTATAATTGTTTGAAGACAACAAATCCAATTTTTTTCATAATATTCAACCAAGTCCTATTATGTTTGTCTCAGGATAAAGCCCATGTAGTGTTGGATTTTGATGTTCAAGATTACATGTTGCAAAAAAACTAGGTAACTGTTTAAAAAATTATGTGAATGTCATTTGATGTTCAAAATTTAATATACATGTCAAAAAAATGTATATTAATTATTAACAAATACATAGATTAATTTAAATTATACATTTGGGAGATTGGAGATAAATACTTCATTTTATAAATCTTTGACTTCATAGAGAACAATCCTTTATGAACAACAATTACCCATTCTATTGTTAACCCAAAAAATGTTTATTTAATCATTTTAACCCTATTTTCCTTTGTAAAGAACACCATGGAGGACATAGAAAATAGGTAGCTAACGATAATAACAATTTAAAGTTGCAACCAATGTTGGTATTTATTAAAAAAACTTTCACATAAACTTTTATTGTGGGGTTTTCTTTTCTGCAGATTACATTTTCTATATTTTATAAATTACATTATAACTAGCAATCACATGTATACAATGCAATGTGAATGCTGAATGGTATATGTTATTTGATTTAGAGGGATAGTTATTACTTTTGTAGTTGATGTTGATAAGGGGTGTGATTGATATGTAAGTGTAGGAATATAGATGAAGCATTACATTTAAAGGTTTTATTTGTACATTTCAAATTTGTTACAAATTCGTACATATACATTTGCAAATCTTATATCATGAGTGGTAGCTTTTTGTGGACTATTTTATTTGAACTAAACATGAATACATGAAGACTTTTGTATATTTGCATATTTTATATCATAAGTGGTAGCCTTTTGTGGGCAATTTTATTTGCACTAAACATGAATACATTTGATACCACTTTGGATACAAGAAGTTTGAGTAAAGTAGTAGTGGAGGTGCTATCAAAGTAGAGGGTAGTATTTATGACATGTTTTTGTTGAGTGATAGTAGTCTTGACTCCTCATTTCTTCTTACTCCAAGTGTTGGTACGTGTGCCATTTTTGAGTACCTTTTGAATGAAAAAGGAGGGGAAATATGAAGATTGACAAGCGAGAGAACTCGGAGAAAACTATGAATGTCGAGCTTGCCTTTCGGTGGTTCCAATGTCAATAGTTGCTCTATACAAAGTAAGTCATTGAGACTCGTGGATAGTTAATCCCATGCCATTCTAATTGGCAATTGTCTTGAAATAGGGGTATTGGAATATGTAATGGGTTGGAGGGATCCCAACATGGGCCATTGTATCTATCAAATTTGTCAACAATAAATAAAGGTAATGCTGGTGGTGGCATTGATGTGTCATAGACAATGTCGGTGATTGTTCTTGTAGCACCATTTACGAGGCCTGTATCAACCCATAAATTAACAATAAACCTAATTTTTTGTTGTTTGCATAGTAGAGCTTTGTATTCCAACCGATCATCCTCAAGATTTCCATTTGCACTCACCTATTACTTTTAGCAATGAATTGGGCGATTGGAACGTTCAACGCTTTCAACATTTGAAGGTTGTGGGAGTTTATGAGTTGGTTTTTGCAAACAAATGTGGTGCGTCCTTAAAAATGTTGAGACTTGTTGAGTTAGGTTTGAGTCAGTGCGAGACATTATGAGTTCCCAGTCCTCAATAAGAGGAGTTGAATCTTGCATATGGAGCAGTAAATTCCAGATTGAAACTCGTGCATTGGATAAAAATGAGAGAGGATGATGGACGATGAAGAAAGGGTTTGATGGAGAATTGACAACTTGGTATGATGTGTTGTCCCACTCATTTTGAAATGTGTCGAACATGCCTCCCATGATTTGGTTGGAGGAGCTTATATCGGTGGCTGGGTCGATGCAATTGAGGTAGCCACCAGTGTTATTAAGTTGTTTTTCTAGTGTTGATGAATGCCTAACAATTCTGCAAGTGGTTGCTCATTTGCTTGTTGATGATTGCATAAATGGTTCGATGTAATCTCTGGAAGCTGTGAGTTGGACTCCTATGGAAGAATCTCAAATTCAAGGTGTGCTTTCCTCTATGCAGCTACAAACCTTGCCCGATTTAACCGCTCGTCTTGATAAGCTCGGTTGCAACAACTATTTAAAGATGTTAGCAGAGAGTACCAAAAAATAATCTCTTTTGTTTTTGAAAGAAGACAGGCTTGGAAGGTTGAACTCGAGTGAGAAACCATTTGTATTATTTTAAAATTTGAGTGTGATGGAAATAACAAATATGTGCAAGTGTGTTGTTAATGAAAGAGTATAATGCCAAGATTGAACCCATCTGGTCTTATATGGTAGTTGCTCGTTGGACTTCAAATTCAAGTTGTGTTATCTTCTCTGCAGTTACAAACTTTACCCGATTCAATAGAATTATAACTTATAGAAGACATGGGTGCCCTCATGAGGTTTTAAAAGAAAATCCAATTTGAAGCAAATTTTGATTAAAAAACGTGAAACAAAAAAGTGGGTGATCATATAATAGGTACTAAATACAATTTTTACTTATAGTAATGTTCATTGTAATCTGAAGCCATTTCCTTTGCCCAAAAAACAAACAAAAATCATGAATGTTTCACTAGAAATCGTTAAATAAAGCACATAAATTTCTCAATAAAATGCGCAAAAAATCTTCATAAATTTAAATATTACAATTGCTTCAATTTTTAAGACATTGTCATCACCTCTCGAGCTCGAGTGTAGTTCCTCGATGCTCATATTGTCACAAAATCAACACCAACCATAAATGAACGATGCTCAATTTCATCCAGAACATCGCGGATCGAATCCCTTACGATAAAATCAAAACAAAAAATCCCCTACTTTGATGGATGTAGGCAACACAAGCTTCCAACATATAGAATGAAATGGGTCATGGGAAAGATCCATAACGGAAAGGCTGCCATTAATGCAAATTCAGGTTGGGATATGTTCAAATACACGTAGAAGATTGATTTTATGTTGTTCGGAAAGATCCTCTTCATAATGAAAAAACAATGTGTAATACATAATTTTGGAAAAATTGCAGAGACATTTGATAAACTCAACAAGAAATTTGTATATCATCGTAATCAAGCGAAGGTAGATTTACCTATATAGAAAACCTTTTGGTGTTGTGCATTTATGATTGGAATTAATTACATGCATTGTTTTTCATAGCACAATTATAGACAAAAATACCACTGCTTTGGCATTGAAGAGTTGACAAAGGAGATTACTCAAGTAATATTGAAGAGCTTCGGGGTAAGCAAATACTATGAATGCAATATTGGGGCTCCTTTGCATGAACTATTGTGAAGTACCTCTGCGAAAAGAGGTGGCCTAAGACCTCACCCGATCACCTCTTTATTGTAATGTACCAAGATAACTCTAGTGGGCTTGACCTCAAGACCAAGCGGGTAGAAACTGGGTGGATCTCAAGCCCCTTCCCGATTCCTTTGTTGTTTTCACCGATGACTCTCTCAAAGCAATTTTAGAAAACCAAATCCATTTCTCCAATGCCATGATTACAATCTAATACTTACTAGAATATAGATACACAAAAGATTGCGCAAATGTCTCGAATATGTATCCACTGAATTTTGTTGCCCGATGCCCATTGCCATAGCCCTATAAATCCAAATGTCAATATGACAGGGTCTCAAAAACGTCTCTTTTAGCATATGGTGGACTCCGAAAGCCTTAGATCTCTAATCTAGCCAGAAACTGACTCCATAATGCAATATATTCAGAAGCAAAATAATACATGAATAGGCTTGATGGAACTTACAATATACTATTTTGGTATTTTGAATAGCAGAATACATGCATAGACTATGCATTCTATCATCTAATATTTTTCACCATATATACTTAGACACAATTTAATTTATTAGGAGACAGACATGATTTCTTACTCCATGCTTAAACACACATAATGGTCTAAAGCAATGACCTTACAATAGAGCATAGAAACCAAATGGGACTAATGCCAATTCATCGATTTCAAGCCGCACTAGGAAACACTATTTCTTCAACTCCACCAAAGCTTCATAGTCCCTGAAACGGTGACTAATGACCAAGTACAACAACCAACAACAAGACTTTGTGATCACTACTAGACCAGGACCTTGAACTCCTCTGCAATAAGGGATCTTCAATGGCCTTACAGGCTCTGACTCATGAGGTATGCTACACCAGTAATACATAATTCTTGTTGATGCCAAGCTCAAATTAGATAATCAACTACAACCAAGCGCTAGAAAATCGAATCCCTTGTCACCGAAAAAGAGACATGATCAAGATTCGGGTACTCAGAGCCTTGAAATTTGACAAAACCTTCATATCCCTGACAGAATCACATTTCACTAAGCTCGGATGACGGAGAAAAATTGCACTATTTGCTATGGCAACTAAGCTGACATCATTAATATTTGTGAAACTTATGTCCATATATTGCAAGTTTTTACAGGAAGCAATTGTAGAGAAGCCTCTAATTAATTTAAGTTTTGTAATGCTTTTTGCAGGAGCTTGGAGATTTGAAGAGTAGTCTTAACCTTGAAGTAGAAAAACTGAAATCTGTATGTTGTCTTGTCTTGTAGAGAATCTAGAGTTACACTGTGCAAGGTGCTTCTAGAATGACTCTAAGCTACAATGGACATATTGAAAATTTGTGGTTGTATGTGCTTCCATGTAAGTTTGTTGTGTTGGGTAAATTGGTATATTCAGGGTCAATGTAACCAATGGTACCCATAACATAGGTAGAGGTGTGGGTTTTGGCGAGGAAATGCACTTGGCAATGCCAAATTTTGACAAATGTGCTTCAAAATTATCATCCAAAAGAATGTTAGAAGTCTTCACATCCTTGTGAACAATGCGTGGGTTATAGTCATGATGAAGATATGGTAATCCTTCTACAACACCATGAGCAATCTTTAGCGAGTGTCCCAGTCTAGCTTAATCTTCTTTGATGATCCTATACAAAAATAAAAATTTAAAAAAACACTTGTTAGATTCTCCAACAATCCATTTTAATTAGAAGGTTAGAGATTGATTGGATTATTCTATTTCAAAATATGAATCTACAATGTACAAATCTATTTTTCTTCATAACATAATCATTTTACTCATCGTGTAGGATGTCCCACAGACTTTTGTTTACCATGTAATTATAAAACAACACATTTCCATGTGGAGAAAGCAAATATCCATGCTAGACTCACAAGATTCGATCTTGATGCTTCCAATTGTTTCTAGCTCAATTTCAAATTCATGCAAGCTTTGTGGGTAGTGATTGTATAGTCTCTTTATAGAAATTGGCTTACAATTCTTTAGAACACATTTATAAATAGTGCTTGTAGCACCATAGCCAATTATATATTTCTCGTTATATTTTCTGTGATTCTCATTATGTCATCGTACATGTGAAGAGCCATGTCCATGTGCAGTATGACCAACCTTGGAGAACCTAAATGTAACAAATAGATGTGTTAATAAAGAAATTATAATAAGATATTGCTTTTTTGCTTTGTTGTCCGATAATCTATACAATATGAAATCATGTATAGCCATGTTAGTTATATCACCTTGCTCCATTTTGTTTGCAGAGCCTTTTGTAAATGCCTTTGGATGATTTGAATGGTACATAACTATAATTATGCACAATAGTATTACTAAACCCAAACAGATGCAAACAATTTCCGGTTTTGAGATGGATGTTGTTCATTGCATTGGTCCACAATTTTGTTACACAACATCATACATATCCAAGTTAGCCAATATTTTGATAACAATAGAAGAAAGTCTCTGGAACCTGAGCTATTTAAAAGACAACTACTATTACTTGCATCAGTTAATTGCTTGATATCCAAAAACCATAAGAAACAAAACTAAATTGGTGCAGAGAAAAGTTTTGGTTATATCTACACCTGTCTAGAGGAAACCTTGAAAAGTTTTTTAATGACAGGAATGTCCCTAGACAAATTGTTGTAGGAGAGGTTTTTGTAAAAGAAATAGATCCATTTACAAGTATCACATGAGAATTAAACTTGAAAACCATATATTTCAAAACTTCACAAAGAAACAGGTGGAAAAAGCAATCCTCACAATGTAGCAAGGTTGAAATAGTTGGCTAATTGCAATGACACTTCCCTTGATAATTTGTTATTTTTCTAGTATCCTGCATATGATCCATTTCAATATTATTTGAACATCAACACAAGCTTGACAAAAATTACATTTAAGGTATAGTTGAAAGGAACATACAGTGAGAATAGTTCAGAATCCCAAGCTCTTGAGGAATATGACTGATTGCCACAAAGATCTCTACATTGAAAAAAAGCACACTAAGTTACAATTTCCCTTGAAATGAAAATACATAGCATATAGAACCAAAAAAATGACCTTGTGAGTTAAATAATCAGATTTTTAGTATAAAGAACATACATATCCAGAAACTTCAAGCCCTTCCTCTGAACAATCTCTTGAACTCGGGGACAAAAAAATAGGAGCTCCTACCTTCTATGGAAAAGCTGTTTTTATCAGAACCGACTTATTTTCAAGGGACCTTCTGCTGCAACAAAATAGCAGCGAAACCCCTCCATGGGACTGTGTCCAGGTGACAGAAATATGACTTAAATCCAAAACAGTGAAATCATTGTTATACATTGTTCTAACCTTGAGAAACTACATCTTATTACAGTTAAGCAATACAGCTGCAATCATAAGAAAAATGGTAAATTTTAGTGTCATTACAAGCTTTTATCGAGTTTCAATCAAACGATCTTCTTTTCTCATATTTGTTGTTGAAAAAGAAAATGTGAGATGTAAATATCATAAATCATGGCTTTATCCGCAATAAGTTTGATTTTCTTCAGTCTACTGCAAGCTCGTTAAATCTATTTGGTCGATTTCAGGTAAGGAACTCAAAGGTAGAGCCTCGATAATTAGAAATTGTTAGCTCTTGCATTCATACATCAACAAATCGATGAATCAAAAAATGTTATTAAACCTAAACCTTGGGGTAAGATACTGAGGGTTTTTATATGCCGTCCATATTTGCAAAATTGCTTGTTAAAAGTGAAAGAAGACAACATGAAAACACTGTAAAATTTACCCTAAAATGAAGGTTAGACATTAGAAGGAACATATGTGTCTATGTTTGTAGGCTTTTCACAAATTGGGAGTTTGTAGGATGTTCACCACATGTTTGACAAAATCACGGTAGGATATATGGTTGTAAGAATCTTTAGATTTATTAAGACAAATGTAAATTACAGGTAAGGCATAATGCCTAATTGGATAGTGCATCCCTCTTTCTAAGTGCGTTGAGGAGTTGCATCTCGGGTTTACTGATTCACTGGATAAGCTATAGGAAACCGAATGATAACTTAAAGTGCGAGTTCACCCAAATTCATAAACTCGCTTTGAAAAAGCAAAAACCAGATTATACTTGCTGTTGATTGGAAGCTCAAACCCTCCTCGTTAGAATTATTGCTACTCATAAAGAACCCATTTTCCTTGCCTACCTGCTGACCATTGAACATAAATTTAAACCCACAATAAATTTGCGGTATAGATGCGATAGAACGAATCTTACGTAACCCTTGCTTTCGAACCTAAAGAAAACCTAAAAATAAAACTTGTTAAGATTAACGACATGCAAAAACAACAAAAATGTTTTAACGACCGTCAATGACAGTCAAATTTAAGATCGTGTCGTGAACAACCACATGTCCTTTACCATAGGGGAAGGCCTTCGACATAATTACAAATCTATGTGCTTTGAATCGAATGATTTTAACAAAAATAATCTTTATAAATCTTTGGGCCTTTGTTGTACAATTATAAACCAACAAAAACTTATCATTTCCTCGATGAGTTTAGGCAATTATTTTCTCATGAGGGCTCTATTCTTGATTGGTGGCCTCTAATTTTTTCTGGTGGGTTTGATACTAGGATCAAGATCAATGGAGTGTTGAGAAATATTGGATCAAATCCTTTGAGGTATTCATACTTCCACGAGAATACATCAATGTATTTTTAACATAGAGAGATAAAGGCCTTCCTTTCAACATGCGTGAAAGCTTTGCAAAAAACAAATCCTTGCCACATGCAATAGTGACCGGGGAGTAGTCTTCTTGCATCACACACATATTCTTTTCTTCACACTTGAACTCATCATTAGGGCTGAATATTTACTCTAAGGTGACCAACCCTTTAGACAACTTGTTTTTCTTCAGTTGGATCACTTGGTCACCATAGCTGTCATGTAAGTCAACTTGCATACTTGAGGAGAACTCAACTTCATTTTGAATGGCTGGATGATTTACGCGTCACTTTATCAAACACTTGCCAAATTTGGCATTTTTTTCTCGGAATAGATGGTCTTTACCATCTTGACATGTCATGCGTTGCCCTTGACAAAATCCTCCGTAGGAGAGAATTACAAACCAATTGCAGCCATTGATTAACTTATTTGTTCATCTTCCTTGGCACCACCTGCAGATTTAGAGCATTAAAGCTCTCAAGGAGGTCCCAAACTCTATGTTTATAAGATTTTAGAAAATTATTCTTTGTCACACACTTGTTTGTCACTGGTGGATAACCAATTCTATGTCCCCAAAGATATTCAATGCCTTTCTTCTCAACATTAAGAAGACCATGCACCAATTCTTCATATTCTGCTACATTGTTGGAGCATGTGAATTTTGAACTTTGTGCACAAAGAAGAAATTATCATCCTTGGTAGAAATGAGAACAACATCTATGCCCGTGCCATTCCACGCTTCTAGATCCATTAAAGTATAACTTCCATAGACCAAAATTTTCTTTATTTTTCTTGAGCGTGCGCAACAACATAACTTCTTCTTCAAGGATGCAGTAAGTGCCAAGCCCAGTTTCAAAAGAATCTATATCTTCATCATATGGATAAAATTTATGGTGTCTTTCCACCCACTCATCTAGCACAAATTCAGGTAGAGGAGGAGGAATAGGCTGCTCTTCAGAAAATTATTCTTGGCCTTCTTGGATTAGGTAGTTGGCTTGGGGAGGAGATGGGACATATGACTCAATATGATAGCGAAATATCTTCTCATCTTGTATGGTAAACCAAGTACTATACCATGTTCTTAATAACATATAAGACCAATTAGAAGACAAGTAACCACCCACTATAGTAGTAAAATCCTTTGACAAACATAAAGCAAACAAAGGAGGAAGTTCAATGATCGAAACATCTTGAGTTATGGTGAGGCTTAGACAAGCACAAAGGGTTAGCTCGAGATCTTTGATGACTCCTAAAGTGGTAACAATTGAGACATCAAGCTGTAGGGCTCCTTTGGACAAAGGGCTTTACTTGAGACCAAGGATATCAACAATTTTCTTAGGCATAATAGAGGTACTATTGCCTAAGTTAATCATACAATTATGCACAAAGTGTTTACATATGATCAAGGACATATAGAAGGGTGGGGTTTTGACAACCTTACTTAATTTTTGTCCTCTGCTTGACAGATATTGACGACCACACATAGTTTTTGGACAGCTGGATCAATGCGTGGAGTTTGGCCAAAGCTTCATGCAATAGGTCGCATTGAGATTGAATAGTCGGGCGTCCCACATTGTGAAATTTACATTTTTCTTCTTCATCTGATCCACAATGTTGAATGGAAGGCATATCAACTTTTGCATTTGGGGCACAACAACATATTTTCTTGATTGTTCAAGCACAAAGGCAGGAGCCTTAGCTGATGTAGAGGATTGACTTACCAAAGGAGGGGCACGCATTGCCTCGGGAGGAACATTGCGTGGAACCTCACACGCGAGGAACGATATGCATTTCTTGTTGGATGTCTTAGATGCATCTTTTTACTTTTGAGGATTGGGTGGTGTGTCGGGAGCTGAAGCTTGCGTTCGACTCCAACATTCTCCTCTTGTACCTTGTGTTATTAGCAACCCGTGAACATGGTCTGTCAGAACTTTCCAAAGTTTGATTAATTACAGAAGTCCTCTGCGCCAAAGAACATCAAATTACCTTAGAAGGGACCTAAGGATTTTCTTGATTTTTTGCTTTAGCTGTGTTGGTGGAAAGTTCATAGTTAGAAGCATTTTGGATCATATAATCCTACGCACACATGAAATTGGTGCAATGATATTAACTATGAGGTATATTGCAAGGAAAACACCATTTACGGCTCTTTAGCCATATTATTCTCGAATTAGAACAAGTTCTTGACTTGTGTTGGGCATTGGAATAGGTTGTGTAGGAGGAAAATATTGCAAGGTAAAATGTGTTAGCATGCCATCTATCATTTTGTTGGTTCTACCCATATCTCTAGTTTACATATTGATTCCACAGGGCTGATTGTTTTAATTATGCGTATGATTAGAACTATTTTTGAAGGCTTGCGCCTACTGCTTCTCTAAAGATATGACCTTATTGGATAATTTTCTAATCAGGGCCTTTAATTCTTCATCTTCTTTCTTCTGCACGGAAGAGTAGGATGTGGATGCAATTGGTTGCACGTTTTCTCAAGGGGAGTGCAACAAAAGGTTGGGGGTCTAAGACATGTCTAGAAATAAGGGCATAGGCGGTTTAGGGGCTAACTTCCCCACCTAAATGAGACTTCTTTATGCCCTTATTGTAATATTATAAGTAGTAGGTAAGGTTCTACCTCCCATGGATTGAATCATGACTGAGATGTCACTATTCAAAGCCCTTAAATAGTACAAGAAAGCATGTTGGGATGTAGGCCTTACCAATTAAGGGATTCTATCCCAAGTTTTTGGAATATGAAATTGAATTCAATCATATGTTTGTTGGGCACCCTCTTTTATTGTGGTTATTCTGTTCCACTAGTGATATGTGATCTAACTTGTCTTCAAAATAATTACATAGAGCTTTACCAAGCTCATCCTAGGTGGTAATAGATGTAGGTATCAAAATTTTGTACAATTGGAGCGTTTTACCTTTGAATGAGGCTACAAGTAGCCTAACTGCTACATCATCATGCATGATCAAATAGACAAAGCACACATTTGTTACATCCTAGATGTGCTCAACAGGGGTGACTTGGTTTTCACCAGCAAAGTAGGGAATAATTTTGAGCGTGGTTGTGGGTATAGGATGGTGTGCATTGATATTGAGAGTGCTTCCACCAGTGAAGCTAGAAAATTTCCTTGGAGGAGGAGGAGGCAGGCTGGAGTGCCATTGTAACTTGCATAGGTTTGTTGAGAGGAGGATCTTAAAGTGTACAACATCTTTGGAGAGACGGGGATGCGTGCATGGTGGGTCTACTATGTTTTATTCTTAGAGAAAGGTGGAGGTACTCAAAATATTCTTTAGCTGCAACACTTTGTTTTATACACACTCTTCTCATAAGAGGCGCCATGGTTTCAAAAACAGTAGATCTCGAGTGTTGGGAGTTCTAGATGTGTTGAAATGAGCCTCTAAAGGCTGGAAATCACTAAGTCACACACCAAACTTAGCAATGATGAAATTTAAGGTTTAGTGGTTGTCCCATGAGGCATGCCAAAAATTGTTGGGGCTCAAACTTGCACCCATGTCTCAGATATGAAATAACTGAGTCGTTGAGTCAATAATGGGACCGTCTCCAAGTTGTGGGACCTTTCATGCTTGAGATGGACCTCGGAGAAGGCCGGTTCCTCTACCTATTTCTACTGCTACTGCTACTCCTAATGCTGAAAGGAAATCCTAAGTTAACACGCCAAGGACTAGGGATAGAAGGAGGACATGAAAATATAAAACTCAACTAAGGAGGCGATAACACCATAAAAGTGGGATGAACACTATTTGTTCTAAGTGAAAATGAAGGAAAAGGCATAAAGGGAGGCTAGGTATGCATAACACTAGACCAAAATGCATTCACATGATCAATTTCATGAGACACAACAAGAAAATGGAGCTGTAAAGGATTTAAAATGGCACAATAGGAACATAATACAAGAGAGAGGCAAGAAAGAAGAATACAAACATGTTAAGGCAGAAAATATCCACAAAACAATTCTTCTATTGCTTTTGAGTATGTACTGTCTGTTACAATGGTGTATAAGGATGATATCCACATGGATAAACTAGATCTAGAGGTCTGTGACTCAAAATGTAAAGATATAAAATCCTTAACAACCACTACAAAATCCAAAATATCAAACCCTTTACAATGAGCCATGCTCTTACATTTATAGATAGATCGATGAGAGAAGAGAGAGGAGGAGGAAAACTCGGATGTGAATTACAACCATCAACAATAAAAATTAAATGCCTAAAAATCCAAGTATAAATATGTCAAATGTTCTTCCCCATATCATGTTTGGCATGTAGGAGAAGGAAGGAGGTGAGATCCACATCAAATCAGGTGGTTGGAGCAATCAAATCTTGCATTAAGGATGAGGGATGTTTTCTAACTTATCACCTACTAAATCCCCATATATTTAAATCTCAATGATATGGATTGTATCCCATGTCAAAAACTATCAAATAAGACAAACCATGCCCTATTCTGAGATCTGTAACAAAAGTTATGATGATTTGAAGTCTTTAGGTTACTTATGGCACACAAAGACACATGTCGCTTTGAGAGTGGATAAAGAATTACCAATTATGCATCCGCTTTTTTTTTTATTTCTGCCATGTCAAACAATGATTCCTCTCTAGGATTTGGCATCAAATGGCTTTGATGTATCACACTCAAAGTATGACACATAACACATGGCATAGAAGGGTGTAAAAGAAAATGCAAAGACACGCACGAAAGAGGAAGGCAGGAAGGAAAAAGAGAAGGGTGCACAAAGGTGGTGCACGTGGGAGAAATGGGAGGAATACCCACTAGAGGAACATATGACAGAGGCGTAATTATTATAAATTAAATGTAATGTACAACAAGGAGGGGGCACACGAGGGTGCAAGGACTTAGCTAATTTTGGGAAGCAAGTCTAAGGCGCACGCGTAAGATGCACGAACTACGGGAAGAAGGATAGAATGTGTGAAAAAGTGCATGAGGAGAAATGAATTAGATAGAGGAAGGGAGAGGAAAATATAGAAGGTACAAATGAGAAGCAGAGCACACATGAGCACATGAGAAATTTCCACTAAGGAAATGTGCTAAGGATTTAAGCCGGAGTGAGTGCACACAACTTGCAATGTTGAATCTTAGAGCCATAATGGAAATATAAGTTATCCAAATAACTAGGGGAGTTATTTTGGATAACAGTTTGGTGAATTTTGAGGCCATTTGCCTACTAGATGAAGGAGATCTAGTAGCCTAGAGCATCCATTGGGCATGGAGTCGGTGTGTATATGAACCTTTGATCTGCAACCTTGAAGAATTACCCCTTGAAGTCACTTGATGAAACATTTTTGAACTCTGTTCGAATCCTAAAAACTTTCTTTGAAAGATGATTGACATCCTAGAAGCAACAAAAGAGTGCGCACAAGAAGCAAAGAAGAAGAAAGAACTATGTACAAATAAGACAATGTGCACGCAATGCACTTGGAGGAATTAAAACTACTCTAATATATACAAAATGATGCAACAAGCTTAATGGAAGGGTTTGAGATAGATCCCATTGATTGGGATTGATAGCGTACCTCCATCAAGATGAGATAACTCGAAAGAGTTAGCCTCCTTGCAAGAACTGATAACATATGGGCCACTCCAAAGTGCATCAAACTTTGAATGATGCCCTGGTTTGGCTCTGTCAGCATCCCATTTTAAGACCAAGTCCCCAAATTTGAAAGCTTGAGGCCTAGCCTTTTTGTCAAACCACCTCTTTTTTGATTGCTGATGTTTTCTAGCTTGATCATGGTAGAGTTCCTTGATTCTTCAAGTTCAACCAACTTTGTCATTCTAAATTCTCTCTGGTCCGCGCCTTTGAATTCCAGTTGTTGGGAAAGTGACAACAAATTTAACTTAAGTATCAAAGGAAGTGTAGCCTCCTTACCATAGAAAATATTGTAAGGTGAAGTTCCTATTTTCTTATTCATTATGATTCTATCTTCCTAGAGCACGCGCATGAGACCTTCATATCCCAATGTCTTTGGCTGATGTTCATTGTTCACTTCATGATTTTGATTAGGTTCTTATTTGTAGACTCTGCCAATCCATTTCCTCGAGGGTAATAATTGGAGGAAGTATTCAAGTATAAACAAATACTAAGATCCCAATTAGTAATTTTAGTACCAAGGAAGGCTTTTGCATTATCTGAAATGATTGTCGAGGAACACCAAACCTTGTTATAATACCTTCGAGAAATTCGAGGATGACTAACTCGGTTGATTCCTTGAGCATGATAACTTTTGTCCATCTAGTGAAGTAATACATAGTTTTCAGCACCCATTTGTGGCTAGTGCTTGAAGGAGGATTAATCATGCCTATGAAGTCAAGACCCCATTGCGTAAAATGTTGATCCGCTTGGATTGGTTGGAGGAAGCACTTCCAATTTATTCTTTCCTACAAAGAAAGTGCATTCTTTACATTTCATGACCCACTTGTGCACGTATGCGAACATGGTAGGCCAAAATATTCCTGCCATTATAATCTTCATTGCTATAGTCTTGGCAGAGAAGTGTCCACTAGAGAATCCATCATGAAATTCTGCTAACACTTTTTCAACTTATACGCCATCAACACATCGCAACAACACGCCATCAAGATTCTTTTTGAAGAGAAGGCCATCAACCAACACATATGGAATATATTTTAGTCTTAGATGTCTTCTCTTTGATTTATTCAAACCAGGAGGGTACGTGCCTATGGAAAGGAATTTGATCATGTCCTTTATCCAGTTACATGCACTAGAGGATTTATTATGTTCAGGATATGTACGTGGGAGATCTTCATCCAAAAATAATGAATTATTAAGTTCATCTTGTGCTCCTCAACGAAGCTATTTGGAGAGCTCTACCTCTAACTAACTTTTTGGCTTTGATAGTCACATCATATTCCATGATCTTGGTCACCCACCTTGTTCTATTCTCACTGATTTCTTCTCCCATGATGAAGTCTCTCACACCAGAGTGCGAGACTAACACCTTAACATGATTTGTGGTGAGCATGATATTGAATTTCTTGAGCGCGCACATGCCGACATAGAACTATTTCTCCATGTGATTGTATTTCAACTCATAATCCTTTAGTATATGACTAAATAAAGAAACCGGTTTATCTAGTCCTTGTTTATTTTCTTATGTCAGGACAACAACAACACTTGCATCAATGCATAAGCATGAATGATAAAATACTTTGAGTAATCCAGGTTGATGAGTGTTGGTGCTTAAGAAATTTCTTTCTTAATCTTGTTGAAGCTATCATTTCCTTCTTCTATCCACCTGAAGGTTGCATCCTTCTTGAGTACATGAGGGTAATGGGCCTTACCAGATCTCGTAAAATTAGGAATGAATCTTCTGACAAAGTTGATTTTTTCCTAGAAAGTACACGCAAAGCTTTCTTGTGCATCAAGGGAAAGATACAAGATGGATGAAACTCACTCAAGATCAATTGTGATGCCATCCTTTGAGACCACATGGCCTAAGTAGCTTGCCTTGCGCCACAAAAAAATTACACTTCTTAGGGTTAAGAGACACCCCAAACTTTCTACACCTCTTAAATAATTTCTCCAGATGCACCATATGATTCGTTCCCTGCTTTGAGAAGACAATTATATCATCCAGGTAAACCAGATGAACTCATTGATGTATCCTTTGAAGGTGATATCCATGGCACGCTGAAATGTTATGCCTGTATTTTATAGACCAAAGGGAATCTTCCGATATGCATACGTTCCCCATTTGGTTGTAAACGCCGTTTTGAATTGACCCTCTTCCTTGACCAGGATCGATTGAAGCAAGAATGCCCATCCAACATAGAAAATTTTACGCGCCAGCCATAGTCTATAAAATGTGCTCCATAAAAGGTTAAGGATAATGATATTTCAAAGATGCCTTATTCAGATCTCTAAAATCAACACAACTTGATTTCACCGTTCTTTTTGTGCACTAGAACAAGATTTGTGACCCAAGTAGAGTATTTGATTGGAAATATTATCATTTCTGGATGAGTTTAGACAATTATTTCCTCATGAGGGGATCTAATATTGGATTGACCGGCCTCTGCTTTTTTGTCCGGTGGGTTTGATACTAGGATCAATGTCAATGAAGTGTTGAGAAATACTTGGATCAAATCCTTTGAGGTATTTATACTCCCATGAGAATATATCATTGTATTTTTGACATAGAGAGATGAAGGTATTAATTTCAACATGTGTGTAAGTTTTCTTGAGTAGAAACTCTTTTCCACGTGCAATAGTGATTGGGAACATTCTTCTTGCGCCATGTGCATATTATTTTCTTCACCCTTGAACTCATCATCAGGGATGAATATTTTCTCTAAGGTGACCAGAACTTTAGGCAACTTATTTGTCTTCATTTGGATCACTTTGTCACAATAGTTATAATGCAAGTCAACTTGCATACTTGGGGAGAACTCAACTTCATTATGAATGAACTGAATGATTTACACGTCATCTTTATCAAACACTTGCCACCTAGAGTTGTTTTCCAAAATGGATGGTTTGATTACCATCTTGATGTGTTTGCTGTTGCCCTTCACAAAATCCTTCGTAGGAGAGAACCGTGAACAAATCCCAACCATTTGATCATATTATTTATTCATCTTCCTTGGCACCACCTGCAGATTTAGAGCATCAAAGCTCTCAAGGAGGTCCCAAACTCTATATTTATAAGCTTTTAAAAGCTTATTATTTATCGCACACTTGTTGGTGACCTGGTGGATAACCAATTTTGTGTCCGTAAAGATCTTCAATGCCTTAATCCTTTTCTTCTTAGTAATAAGAAGACCATGCACCAATGCCTAATATTATACTACATTATTAGAGTATGTAAATTGTAACCTGTGCATGAAGAGGAACTTATCATCATTGGGAGAAATGAGAACAACACCTATGCCCACGCCATTCTTGCTTCTAGATCCATCAAACTAAAAATTCCATAGACCATAATTTTATTTAATTTTCTTGAGAGCATGCGAAAGCACAAATTATTATTCAATGATGCAGTAAGTGCCAAGTCCAGTTTCAAAAGCTTCAAGATCTTCAACATATGGATCAAATTTATGGTGCTTTTCGGCCACTCATCTAGCACTAAGTTAGGTAGAGTAGGAAGAATATGCTGCTCTTTAGAAACTTGTTCTTGGCCTTTTTGAATTAGGTAGTTGGCTTGGGGAGGATGGGACAAATATGACTCAACATGATAGGAAAATATTGGCTCAACTTGTATGGTAAACCGGGTACCATACCTTATTCTTAATAACATATGAGACCAATCAAAAGACAAGTAACCACCCACTTTAGTAGTAAAGTCCCTTGACAAACATAAAGTAAAAAAAGGAGGAAGTTCAATGGTTGAAAAATATTGAGTTATGGCGAGGCTTAGAAAAGCATGGAGGGTTAACTCAAGATATTTGATGACTCACAAAGTGGTAACAGTTAAGACATCAAGTTGTAGGAATCCTTTGGACAAAGGGTTGTACTTGAGACCTAGGATATCAACAATTTTCTTAGGCATAATAGAAGTACTAGTGCCTGAGTCAATCATACAATTATGCATAAGGTGTTTACCTATGATCAATGACATATAGAAGGGTGGGGTTTTGACAACCTTACTTAATTTCTTCTCATATGCTTGATAGATATTGACATCCGCATGCATTTTTTGGAGAGCTAGATAAGCGCGTGGGAGTTGGCCCAAAGCTTCATACAACATGCCGTGTTGAGATTGAATGGCCAAGGTGTCCCATATTGTGACATTCACATTTGTTTTCTTCATTTAATCCACAATGTTGAATGGAAGGCCCATCAAATTGTGCATTTGGGGCACAACATCATATTTTCTTGATTGTTCAAGCATAAAGACTTAACCTACCAAAGGAGGGGTGCACTGCTTTGCCTCAAAAGGAGCATTGCGTGGAACCTCAAGCTCGGGAACCTACACGCCTTTTATGTTAGATGCTTTGGCTGCATCATTTTGATTTTGAGGATCGACCGTGTGACAGAGCTGAAGGTTGAGCACACGAGTCCTTAATTCTCCTCTTGTACCTTGTGTTATCGAAACATAGGTGTGCGGTCTGTAAGAACTTTTCACAGTTTGATTATTTACATAGAAGTACTCAAAACTAAAGAACATCAAATTATCCTCACGAGGGACCTCGGCTTCTCTTGATTTTCTTCTTCAACTGCGATGGTGGAAGGTTCACCGTTAGAAGAATTTTGGATCATACAAGCATGGCATTGACGTAGTGATATTGACTATAAGGCATGTTACAAGGAAAGAACCATTCTAACTCTTGAGCCATATTGTTCTAAACTGGAACAATTTCTTGAATTATACTGGGTGCTATAAGAGGTCGTGTAGGAGGAACAAATTGTAAGGGAAAATGCATGTTAGCATACCGTCTATCATTTTGTTGGTTCTACCCATATCTTTGGTTTGCATATTGATTCTATCAAGGTTGATTGTTTTGATTATGCACTTGATTAGAATTGTTTTTGAAGGCTTTCACTTGCTACTCCTCCAAAGATATGACCTTATTGGACAAGTTTCTAATCAGGGCCTTCAATTCTTCATCTTTTTTTTTTGCGTGGAAGAGTAGGATGTGGATGCAACTGGTTGCATGTTTTCTCAAGGGCATGTGCAACAAAAGGTTGATGGCTCGAGACATGTATGGGAATAAGGGCATAGGCGGTCTAGGGGCTAACTTTCCCACCGAATGAGACTATTTTCTTCCCTTATTGTAATATTATAAGTAATAGGTAAGGTTCTACCTCCCATGGATTGAATCATGACTGAAATGTCACTATTCAAGGCCCTTAGATAGTACAAGAAAACATGTTGGGTTGTAGGCCCTTGTCCCAAGTTTTTGTAATCGATATTGAAATCAATCATTTATTCGTTGGGAGCCCTCTTTTTGTGGTTAGCTATTCCACCAGTGATAGGTGATTTGACTTATCTTCAAAATAGTTACATAGATCTTGTACCAAGCTCATCCCAGGTGGTAATAGATGTAGGTCTCAAAACTCAGTACCATTAGAGTGATTTGCCTTTCAATGAGACTGTAAGTAGCCTGAATGCTACATCATCATGTGTGATCAAATAGACAAAGCACACATTTGCTACATCTTGGATGTTCTCAACAGGGGTGACTTGGTTTTCACCGATGAAGTAGGGAATAATTTTGAGCATGGTTGTGGGCATATCATGTTGTGCATTGAGATTGAGAGAGATTCTACTAGTGAAGATAGAAAAGTTCTTTAGAGGAGGAGGTGGCTAGAGTGCCATAACAACTTACACATTCCTACTAAGAGGAGGAGTAGAAAGTGCACGACGCACTGGATATGGGGATGCACATATGGTGGATCTGTTGCATGTTCTTCTTGGAGAAAGATGGAGGTACTCAAAATATTCTTCAGCTGCAACACTTTGTCTTGTATGCACTCTTCTCATAAGAGGCACTTTGGTTGCTAAAATAGTAGATCTGAGTGTTAGGAGTCACCAAATGTGTTGAAATGAGCCTCTAAAGGTTGGAAATCACTAAGTCACACACCAAACTTAACAATGATGAAATTTAAGATTTCAAAGGTGTTGGTCCCATAGCATGCCAAAAATTGTTGGGGCTTAAACTTACACCCTTGTCTTAGATCTGAAAGAACTTAGTCATTGAGTCAATAATGGGACCATCTCCAAGTTGTGGGACCTTACACACTTGAGATAGACCTCCAAAGAAGGCTAGTTCCTCTACCTATTTCTACTGCTACTTCTACTCCTAATGCTGAAATGAAATCCTAAGCTAACATGCCAAGGGACCATGGATAGGAGGAGAACGTGAAAATATAAAACTAATATAAGGAAGGTGATAACAACATAAAAGTGGGATGAACACTATCTTTTCGATAGAAAATGAAGGAAAATGCATAAATGGAGGCTAGGCATGTGCAACAAAGACCTGAATGCATTCACATGATCAATTTCATGAGATAATGAGAAAATGGAGAGCTGCAAAGGATTTAAAATAACACAACATGCACACAATACAAGAGAGGTAAGAAAGAAGAATACAAACACGTTAAGGCATGAAATATCCACAAAACAAATCTTCTATTGCTTTTGAGTTGGCTTAAGAATGACGAATTGTGCATCCGCTTTGTCGCTTTACGCCACGTGTCAAGCAATGATTTTTCTAGGGTTTGGTGCCCAGATGGTGTGCTTTTATTAGCTGTGTGTATCACACTCAAATTTTGACACATAACATGTGGTAAAGAAGGGCATAAAATAAAATGGGAAGGTGTGCACGAAAGAAGAAGATGCAGAAGAAAACAAAAGGGAACACAAAGGTGGCACGCGTGGAATAGATGGGAGAAATGCCTACTGGAGGAATGTATGGAAGAGGCGTAATCATTATAAAGTAATGTGTGGAAACAAGGGAGGGGGCGTGTGAGGGTGTTAGGGACTTAGCTAATTTTTTAGAAGTAAGTCTAAGGCACCCACACATGATGCATGAACTGCTGGGAAGAAGGCGAGTGTGCAGAAAGTGCACGTGAGGAGAAATGAATCGAGATAAAGGAAGGGAAAGGAAATGATAGAAGGCACAAAAGAGAAGCAGAGCACATATGAGTGCGTGAGGAATTTCCACCAAGGAAATGTTCCAAGGAGATGAATAAAGTGTGCACAACCTGCAATGTCAAATCTTAGAGCTAGAATGGAAATATAAGTTATCCAAATAACTAGGGGAGTTATTTCGAGATAACAAAACACTAGAAACCTTCTTGTCCCTACAAGTTTGGTGAATGATATATAATTATCGCAAAGTTCAATGAGGACAAATAGTCATTATAGTAAATTGGAAGCTTGTAGGGGATTCCTTCAAATCCAATTGTTATGATGTAAGTGAATCTCTAAAATTTTATGAATGTACTCCCATACACACGACAATAAATTTCTTGGCCTCTTGAGACATTCTATTAATAACACATACTTCAAGAATTATGACTATTAACATAGTGAAGGCATCATTTACCCTCATGAAATGTTTTTTATTGCTTTCAAAATTCAATTGGGTGTAAAATTCATACATTGGACTGCTTTTATCTATTACCCGACTTGACAACCCAATCCAAATTTGTATCCAACCGTAATATACATCAGATAGGAGGTCATGTAGAAGGACTTGGTTTGGTGAGCTTGAGTGAGCCATTGAGTCATATTCTCACAAATGATATCTCCCAGTTCAATGCGTGCTTTCCTTCACAAATAATATTAATAAAAATGCACATATGATCTTGAAATTCTCTAGTGAAGGAGAGACCCATAATTCTTTCCAAAAGGATGATAATGTCATGTAATTATTTTATGAAATCACTTATATACAAAGTATTTGATAGCTTTCAAGGTCCTTTATTTTTCATTTTAAGACAAGACTAAGAAACCATAGTTTGGTATTTGTTAGGAGTTAATTCAAATTATTTATATGCTTCATTAAGAGTCAAGAATTTAGCATTGTCAAAGGTGGGAATACCTAGAGCCAAGTTGATATGGTGTGCATCCAATTGGGTAATTAACTGGCCTTGGGGATCTCTCAAATTCTTAGTCTGAGGGTTAAAGCATGAGGCACAAGCCAAAATAGTGTTAGTGCATTATATAGATGTGGGAAACCTCAACATGGGCTAATCCACTATCTAGGATCTATTCTTTGACTGGAGTTGGATTTTTACTTTCCATTATATCCCTATTTTTTTCAAATCCATGTGCTTAACGTCACTTTCACGATTGTTTTTTTTGGCACATACGTTTTCAAGGAAGAAATGGGTTCATAGCCATAGTATTGGAACTTAAATTTTATAAAAATGGGAGAATTGGGATGGGTAAAACTATCCCATCAAGAGAATTTGGGAAAATATAGGGTAAAAGGGCACCACACTAGGAAAGAGAACAAAATAAGGGAAAAATAGGGTGAAAATTCTTACTTGTTGGATGAAAATGAAGGTGCCTTCTCTACAATCCAAATGCAATTGATTTTTTTGAAAATGATGGACAAATGGTGGAGTTATGACGGGGAAAACAATTATGGAAGGTGAGATAGAGATAGGTAAAAGATTCAAATATGAATTGAGAGAATATAAAATGAATTGGGAAAAGTTGCCTCAAACTATTTATATGTACATTTTAGAACTTTCCTCATATTACCATTAAATCAGCCATTCGAGGTTGGGAAGAATGAGGGAATGGTTCAAGGGTTCCATCAAAGACTGATTTACATGAACACAACAAGTTGTCATTAAATTTGGGGATCCGAAAAAAGTGGGTGAATAATGGAACTATTCCTCAATGCTTACAATTCTTGAAATGCCCGACTAACCCCTTAAATCAGCTAAGTTGGTGAATTAGTGAAGCTGGAGGAACAAAGGAATAGTTCCTCTAGTTCCCACAGGACCCAATTTACATGAATGCAAATGTATTATTCGAGATGAAATAACAAATCGGTGAACATGAGGAATAAAGGGACAATTCCTCCAGTTCCCACAAAACTTGATTTACCCAAAAAGGGACTTTTGGACCTCGAAAATGACTAAGTACCAAGGATAAATGACATTTCAAAGGGATAAAATCTTATTAAAACCATTATTTAACCCATAACGTAAAAAAACATTTTACTAATATGTGACAACATGTCAATTTTATTTTATGGGATATAGTGAGCTTGATCAAAATCATATATAATCTATAATTCAATTACCAATCAAGCAATCATAATAAAAATGTAGAATTTTGTGAAGAAGCGTGGATTGGTGACATTGATAACTTAGCGAAAATAACCATAGTGATACCTCAAATTGAATATGAGAAAAATGTAAATTATGTGTAATGCGGTCATTTAGTTCCACAAGTTCTATCTTTAATGACATTTCTCACAACAACCTCTCACACTCCTTCAAGGTCTTGTCCCATAAATCAATTGGATTTTCATCCCCTCTAAGAAATATTTATCAATGAGAAGCATCGAAAATTTTGGCAATTCTCAAATAAGGGAGTTCAAATCCCACTTTAGTAAAATTAAGATCTCAATATAAATATATCTCAAGAAAGATCAAAAGCCTCAAGGAGATGTATAGTCATTCTCAAGGTAAAGAAAATATAGATTTATACTATGATTTTGGATTATTTTCTCATGATCCAACATATTTTGAAGAGGAAGTGATAGATGGAAATTATATAAAGTCTATGGATGATGAAATTGATTCAATTGAAAGGGATAATACACGAGATCTAGTGATTGAACCAAAAGGAAAAGATGTCATCGGCATTAAATGAGTCTATAAGATTGAATTTAATTTAAAAGGAAATGTTGAACAATATAAGGTAAGATTGGTAGCCAATTGATTTACATAGATTATGGTGTTGATTATGATGAGAAATTTTCCCTAGTAGTAAGGCTTTGAAAACATAAGAATTTACGATATTTTTTTACGAGGATCAATTTAGAACCCGTGCACATCAAAGAGGCAACACTTTAGCAAAGTGACATGAATTCTCTAAGTAATCGGGAAAAATTCAGCAACAATGGAAAATCATGCATAAGGTAAACAAGTCTACTCATGTGCATAGATTGAAAAAAGGAGGGTACATATGGGAGTGCTGTGTAACTCCCGTGCATGGAAAATAATACCCTTCAAGAGGTAAAGAGGATTTACAAATACAAATAGGGAATGTAACTCCTATGATGCCACTGATGCATATGATAATGACATATTTTATGATAGAATCTACCAATTGTTATATAACTCCTAAGACCTATGATCTCACTAAGCAAGATGAATCACCATGTGATGTGAACAAGAACCCAAGTGATGATGAGAAAATTCACTCACATCAACACCCCCTTCATCGAAGTTGAGGTAGAGGTCATGGAAAGTCAAAATAGAAAGAGAACTCCCTAGAAAACTAAGAAATATGTGTCCTATGGGGCCTGAAAACTAAAGGCCTGATAAGGTACCCATGTACAAATAAAATCTCTCTGGAAAGAAGAAGAGGAGAAGAAGGACTAGAAATCCTAAAGAATATGGGTAGCTACAACATACCTCACCCCAAGAAGAGACCGCAAGTGAATAAAATTTTCCTCAGTGAAGGGCTTGGTGAATGTGTCGCAACGATCGGATGTCCGAAAATACTCCAAGTTAATGATTTCTTCATGTAGAAGATCCCAAATGAAGTGCATGTGGATATCAATGTGCTTCATCCATTTATGTTGAACCAGATTTCAGTAAATCGAGATGGTGCTCATGTTGTCACAATAGATAATGGTAGGTTGCGAAAGTGAATACCAAACTCTATCAAGATACCCCTGTAACCAAATAAATTCCATGGTAGCATTAAATGCTCCTTTGTACTCTTCTTTTGTAGATGATATGACAATCAAAATTTGATTCTTATTAAACTAACCGACAAGACCGAACCAAGAGAGAAACTGTAGCTTGAGGTATATTTTTGATGATCTAGATCACCAAACTAATTAGAGTCTGCATTTATCTAACCTAGTCAAAGTCTATCCCTCCTAAATAGTGAATACCATTAGTGTGAGTGCCAAAAACATAGTGAAGGATCTGATTCACTACTTCTAAATGTAAATCATGAGGCTCATGCATAAATTTTTACATGATCCTAACAACATATGATAGATCCAACCGAATGTGAGTCGGGTAAATCAAGCTCCCCACCAACTATGTAAATGGTACCATTAACCAAGGGAGTAGAGCAACAAAAAAATAACTTAACCAAAGAAAAAAAGGAGTTGGAGAAGGATTACAATCAAACATGTGTGGCTGAGCTAACAAATCAAGGAGTACTTAGGTTGTGAAATTATAATTTCGAGTCGATTGTAAAATATGGATCCCAAGAAAATAATAAAGCAAGCTCAAGTCGACATGGAGAACTTGTTTTCCAAGTCAATCTTCACAGAATCGATGATAGAGTAATATCTTCCCGTGATCAACAAGTAATCAACATATATAATGAGGATGAGCAAAGAGTCATCCTCCCACAAAATGTAAACATTTGGGTCAAAGTGAAATTGAGTGAACCCTGATGCAAGTATAAAGGAGTTTATATTAGCATACCAATCTTGAGGGGACTTTTTAAGGTCATAGAGAGAATTATTTAACTTGTAAATGAGGGAAGGATCATGGACATAACCCAAAGGTTATTCCATGTAGATAATCTTCCTCTAGGTACCCATGAAGAAATTCCCATTTATTCGTGACAGTGATGACAAGGGTCAATCGGATGAAGGTCATCTTTGCAATCGGAGAAAAGGTTTTCAAGTAATCAACCCCAACTACCTAGGAGAAATCCTTAGCTACAAGTCACACTTTATAATTCTTGACTTCTCCATTGGTACCATACTTTTTCTAGTACAACCAATTACACCTAAATTTTTTTCTTCCTTTTGGAAGAGGGGTGAGATCCTAAGTATCATTCTTCATGAGTGAGGAATAATCCTCATCTATGGTATAATCCCACTCAGGAATCCCATAAGCCTCTGGAAAGACCGAGGTTTAGAAGCGGAGGTGAAGAAGGAGTGAGGTCTAAGGAATTCCAAGTGAGTACATATCTCATCTGAAGGATCTCAATCTATTCTCCATCACGATGCAAAGTCTACCTATCCCAATGAGGACCAGGAGGATCGGGCTCGAGTCAAAAGATTTTTCACTTGAGTGAGAAGAAAAAGAGTCCCCATCATCACTACTATTAAAATCGAAGACTCCAATGCATGAGGGTTGGGAGGAGAAGGAGGATCAAGAGGAGTAACATGCTCAAAAACATCATCATTTGATGAGTAAAAATATGAATCAAAGAACACAAGAACCTCGAGAGGATGGAGAAGTATAAGTTGAAGATGAAGAAAAATCTTTGAATTTCACACTTCTCTCAATATAAATTTCATGACTAGTAGGGTTTAACAATATATACCCCTTCAAGCTATCATGATACCCTTTAAAAATATAAGTTTTGGACTGTGGTTCTTGTTGTCACATGGATTGTGCACCCACAGAATCGTAAGATGATCATGTGCAACATGGGAACATCCCCAAGGTGTGGGACATTGGTCCCTTAGGATGAACCTCCATATAAGTCGGGGTTTCCTCTAAACTAAGTACATCCAATATAATATTAGACTCGCAAAATCTACAAAGTGCCATAAAAAAACTAGATTTTCCAATTGTGGGGGAAAAAGTTAGGAGGATAAGCGTAAATATATAAAGTAAGGTGATGCACACATGGTTTGAAAAACAAGGAGATCCGCTTCACAAGCACATAATATTCTACGAAAAATATGTAACATGCACAACTTCTTATTTCTTTCTCCAAATGAAAGGTATTATGAATATAAAACTTAAAGATAAAAAAGGGATCTTCTTGTTCCACAACTAAGATAAACAAGTTTATATATCACAAATATTGATTTAACTAAAGAAATATAGTTAACATGAAGGAAAAATAAATAATCTCATATAAGGAATTAAAAGCACTCACAAGTATTGGATGAGTTATTGAAATGCACAACACATCAAATAGTCGAAGGCAAAATATTGTTTCTGTATATTACTAAGGCTAAATCTTGTATATGAAAACTCCCAAAATGACAAGAGCCTCCTTACAATAAGATCCAAAAGTCCCTGAATACATAATGCATTCTTGTATTTATAGATTAGGAGGGTTGAGAAATTATAGCTACTCCTCTTAATCATTACATGCCAAAAATAGAATGCAATTACACCTAAGAAACAGTCTCCCACAAAAATAGCAAAGTGGTTGTGAAGGTTTGAATGGGTCAAAGAAGGAAGTCCAAAACTCTTCTTAGTAAGGTGATGATGTCATTCAATTTTAGGATACAATATGATTATGGAATAGTCTTAGGGACCCTAGACAATGAAGACTTAGATTTTACCGAGATAAATTTTATTGAGAAATCTCGTAAATAAGTATCAATTTATGCATCTGGTGATAAAGAGTGGATTCTGGGGAAATTGTGGCATATGCCTAATTCTTCAAAATATTCTATCTCATATTTAATCACAACTATCCCGTCATCGTCTCTCACTTTGTTCGAGAATATTTTTGAAGTGTGCAGCAACAACAAGCACAAAATGTGGGAATTTCATTGATGGAGGGAAAGCAACAACCAAAGCATGAACACTATTAAAAATCCTTGCATACATCCCTTTTTTTGGAGCTCTAACCCTTTCCCAAAACTCAGACAAGTCAATATGCCCAAGATTTGTATCTCTAATGTTGTCGATATTTGACGTAATGCTTAAAGGGGAGATACCGCTTGAAAACTAGACTTCATATTTTTCCCCTTTGAAGATGACCCATACTACTGTCCTTAGAGAAATACCTAAAACCTTCTACAATGAAATGAAAAATGGAGGTTGGGGGTGGAGCTTTACCCCTGTAATGCACCTCTGTACTTCCAACATAAAATTACGCCCGAGTTCCAACGACAGAGATTAGGCCTTGTAATTCGATCCTGCTGATTCGAACTACACTTCCATCTTGCAGTTCCACCACTAACCTATGGTATTGTGCTTTCCCATTGCACTTTCGACCCGAGTTCCAAACTACACTATGCTTGTGTGTCTTCGACTTAGATGAAAAAGTCACATCCTATTTCAAAGACTTGAATCCCTAAAATTATTCCTTTGCACCAATTTATCCTTCACCTTTCGAAATGGGGTTTTGAAGCCTAAACTTTAGAAACAACCAAACCCACAAAATTAAGAGAGACATAGGACAATCAGGTCTATGGTACAAAGATAACACTCTAAAAAATGACACAAAAGAGAAAATGTGAAGGGAAACCATGAAGATAGATAAAAATTGACAAGAAAATCCTAAAAATGAAACCAAAATAACTTGTAAAAGTTAACTTGTAAACTTACCTAAATACCAAATAACAAAATCATGAAAAATTGCTCAAAAATCTAGCTAAAAATTAATAAATTGTTAGGTTCCATTATCATAAAGAACACACAAGAAGGATTGTTAGATATAAGTTTGAATACTCTTAGGATAGAGAACACCATGAATGCAAAGATAAGAAAAGGATATGTTGAGCTAAGTCTGGTACACCAACAAGTAATAAATGCTCTTGTTGAATGCTTAACATTTTATTCACATTGAGTGGCTTGCTAGGTGTAATATCCACTTTCTTAGAAAGATCAATCATGGAGCATATGCTACTACTTATAGAATTTAAGATACAATCATGTGGAAGAAGTTGGTGTAAGATGCGTTCTTACGGAACATTCTTAGTGCTTTGTTGCGGAAAGATTGGATTTCCATGATAACTTATGCATTGCAATTTGCCATCTTCTTCTTCATTCTTACCATAATAATTTTGTGAAACATTTGAAAGAACAACATCCTCTTCTTTTCCTTCTATTATGCATGAATTCTCCAGTATCACGAGTTGTTGAAGGCGAGATACGGTCTTTTATGGTTCTTCCACCCAAACAGTTTGATATTATTCTTTGAATGACTGTGAAGGAGGGAAGAGCATAATATTTTGGTGTCACTTCCATTGGATATGATCATATTTCCAGATCTACATCTAATGAATGCATCATAATTTGCTAACCACAGTCTTCCTAGGATGATAGGATATCCCCCTAAGCTCAATTTTGGCTGGAGAACAATGAAGTCAGTAGGGTACTCCTAGGATTCTACCACTACTACCACATCCTCCAAAAATCCTTCAAGTTTTAATGTGGATATTTCTGCAAGTTGCAAGACTATAGCTATTAGTCTTAATCCTTCTAATTTTAAATCATCCATGATTTGTTTTTTCATTACATTTATTGTTGCCCCTAGGTCAATCAGTGTGTTTTTGATCACTATACCATTGATTGTGACATTTACTAGAGGGTTGTCTGGATCAATATACTTGGGAAGAACTAAGTTTCCAAGCATAATATCAACTAATTTCCTAATGACCTATACAATAGATGGGTCTTTCCTTTTCCTACCTAGCTTCTTAATGCATAGGTCCTTAACTAGCTTATTGTAGATGCACATATCTTTAATATCTTGTATTAATGGTATTTTGACATAGATGTCTTTGAGTTGATTGAAAAAGTCATAATCAAATTTTGATATGAGGTCAGTCTTCTTTTCTTGTAACCTTTCAAGGAAATGGTGGCTCATTACCCTATGTTTTACACTTGCTATAATTTTGTGTAGGTAGCTGCGGATCAACTCTGCAACGTCTTTTGACCTTATTCCGGATCATCATGTAGTACCTATGGTTCCTCTACAACTTCAAAAATGGTAGGCCCAGATGGTGAAGGAAATGTTGTTCTTGAGCGAGAGATGGATATTGTTTATTTCAATGAAATAGGTAGGGTATTGAGCTGGTTTAGTGGAATAGGTGGTTGAGCAACTTTATTTTTAGGGTTAGGTGTTGGTTGAGTAGGTAGTTGTGTAGATTTTGGTTGGGATCCTGATTGGGGATTAGGCATTAGAGCTTGTTGCTTTGCTACTGATAAGGAGGCTGTTGATAAGATTGTTGGTAATTAGGAGGTGGGTTATTCCACTATTGTCCCCTCTAGGGATGTTTCCATGATTGGGGAGGTTGTTTCCATTGTTTTTATGGTTGGCCTTGGTATTGAGGTTGCCACTGTTGTTGGTAATCATTAGGATATGGGAAACATCCTTGAGGATTAGACCAAGGTGGGGGCTACATATATGAATTATTATACCGATTTTGAAATGAATGCATAGGTTCTTGTGTCATACCTCCTTGTCTTAGTGGCTATGGTTTCCTTTTAGAAACATAGAAGAATTTCCCATCTTCTCGTATCCAACATGTTAAAATCGGTGAAGCCCCTCTTTCTTGAATAATGCTAACCAATTCTCTATATCTATAGTCTAATTTCTTTCTTCTACATGAATGGAAGTACTCTGTGAGTGTTGCTTCTACATATTCTTTCTTTTTCTTGGCGTGTAGAGAATCAAGTTGATTGGCCATATCATTACACATCTCTGCTTCATTTTTTAAACATGCTAACAATATATGACTTAGAGATAACCCCCATTGTTTTGGTAGAAATCCCAATTATTGATCTTACATTTCACACTATTTTCATAGTAGCTCTTGAATATTTTTTACAGGCGTCACATATCTCTTCAAAACTAGCCTTTGAAATATCTCCTACTCCTATCAGATCTAGAGAATCCATGTCTTCATCATTGAGTCCCTTCAAAAAGAGTAATTTGAGGGAGTCAGGAGGTATGTTAGTGATATGCTTCAAATTCTGAACATAGAACAAGAAACTTTCTAAATAATCTTCTAGTGGTTCATCCTCTTTTTGTTGCATTTTGTAGATTTCATCACCTCCTTTGTTGCTTGGTCTGCAATAGTCTTGGTACTTATTGAGGAACTTCTCCTTCATTTGTGCCCATGTGGTAACAACATTCCTTCCCAATCCCATGAACCACCTTAAAGCTACATCTTTGAGTGTTACAGGAAACAATTTTAATTTATGTGCATCAATGGTATAATCATAGATCCTGCACAAAACATCAAACTCAAAGAGAAAGGTGATCTTTTGAAATAGATCCAAATTTTTTTGGCAAGGCTAATGATGGGTGTCATTATTCCCTTCATTTAATCAACTCTTTGTTGATGTCATATTCAAACCAGGGGTGTGTTTGAAGCTATATGCAACAAGAAGAATCCTAGTGATCTAGTAATTGATTGTAGGTATTTGTTATTTTATTTTCTGGGTTTTTTTTTCAGTGTCCTTAGGATTCCATGGCCAAAGCCTTATTATATCTATGCTACAAGAAACTTGCTGAAATAAACACTCATTGCTGGAAATAAACACACATTGCAGAATGAAATAAATTTCTGGAAATAAACACACGTTACAAAAGTAAACACACTTGCTTGGAAATAAACACATGGTTGAAAATGTTGTGAAAATGCTTGCAAGGAAATAAGATTCTAGTCTATAACACCTGCAGTGACAAGTACATAACAGAATTCAACTAAAGAATCAAAAGCATTTACAGAATTAATGATCTACACGATTTGCTTAGAAATATAAATACCAATAAAACAAGGATCTTGGTTCTTGGAGTGGGCCCTTACTCCACCTTGAATAAGGATTTGAAAAAGTATGATTCTCTCAAAATGAAGTGGATATTTTATTATTGAAATGTTCTGTCTTACAAAACTTCATTGTACCTCTATCATATATATTCTATCTCTCTCTCTCTATCTATCTCTATATATATGTATTAAATCTATCTACAGTGTCTTTATGTATATTTCATCATCCAAATATGCATTTACAACCATAGCTATTCTACCAATTCAAATGGAACCAAATAGTGCCCAAAATAGATGTGGAATTTAGAAACCTTGTTGGACATACAAGTTATCGATAAGTTATCTCTAGATCTGGAGTATGAAGAATCGACAATCTGTTGATCTGCTCTTGATTGGAAGGCCCATTGATTGCTCTATCATTGGATGTTGTCAAAATAAATAGATTCCATTGATTCTAAAACTTTGGAGAAGTTCGGAGCCAAAGGGAACTATTCTAGAACTAACTGTGAAAGTTTTGAACCTATGCGCAGGAGTTCCAGAACTAAGTCTGAAGGTTCTAGAACTAAGCGATGGATCTCTTTAGCTGTGTGATGGAGTTCTAGAACTAAGTCTAGAAGTTCGAACTAAGCCGTATTAAAGCCAATGCTCCCAAAAACATGTTGATCACTTCATACTTCATTCTTCTGATTGATTGTGACCTATTTATTACAAAAACTGAATTTCCACACACTTTGTTAGGAATTATAGAGTTTTTAGACGTTAGAACTAAATTCAACAAAAGATGGACAATTACATCCTAACTTATACTAGATCAAAAAATCACAAAATGTAGTCAAACTTGATAAAAAGGAGAGTAAAATAAGATCATTTATTGCACATTAATGAGACATATTTTGGCCTTATCGGTGATGGATAATTTTTTTCACACTAGCAGACTACATTATTTTTGGTGATGGGGAACTCGAAGGTGGTTGCCCCAATTTGAGAATTCTCGTCTACTTCTTCGCCATTCTTAGCTTCTCGGGAGCAACTACATAATTTTCACTTAGAGGATTGTCTTCAAAAAGTAAATTGAGTACAAATGTTTCTTCTTCAGAATATTCAGAATCCTCAGAGGTAAATGAAGAGATGTGTGCTACTTGTGGATTAGTAAAAATATACCATGGGCATCCCTTAGATGATGCATGCATAAACTACTCAACTCATTCAACGATAAATAGTTGGGGGGTTTATGAAAGGAATGATAAGAAGATTGTTCCAAGCCGCGATCTCATATGATAATAGCACACCACATTAGATTTGTAAAAATAGAAGAGCTAAAATACCATATATGGAAATCCATCATAATCCATAATGCTCAATACATTACAATAGAATGACTTGAATTATTCAATAAGAAAGATGTACATATAGGAGGAGGAAGTGTAACTACTACCTAAATTAGTGGTGAAGAACTCCCACTAACTGATATTGGTAGTTAAGTTAACTCCAAAAGACTAGTAAGCTAACTCCACATAACTGAGAAGCTAACTCAACACAACTAGTAAGCTAACTCCACACAACTAGTACACCTAAGCAAGCTAACCCAACAAGTGTAGGGCTAACACAAGTGTAAGAATTATCTTGATAAATAAATAAAAGGATAAATAATAACCTACACTAACACCCTCCTGTAAGCATAGCTTAGGTGGGTGAAAAATAAGGTGGGTCCTAGCAACAAGGCTTGATGAGGTACCCATGTACAACAACTGGGAAAATTGGACACCGCAAGGTACCCAAAACTAGTAATAACAAAGTAGAGAGGGAAAAATCCTATGCAAGATATCCTCAGAAGCTCGGCTCTAAAAACTCATATAATGTTGAAGAAGTGTGGTGCATCTTTGTGGTTTGAATCCACTGCTCGATCATAGAACTCAAAAACAACTGACACTGGGATTCACCAAAATAGCTCCATGTAAGGAGACTATTAATGGAGTGATGTCAAAAGTGAAAAAAACACCAAACATAATTTGATCAACTGCTACAAATAGGTGTGCCACGATCCAAGAACAACCAAGGCAACAAGGCAGACACGGGATCCAAATAAATAGGAGTGCCACGATCCAAGAAAAGCCTAGGTAACAAGGCAAGGACATGAAACTGAAGAAGCAGTATCAACACCACACCCTCCCATACCTGCACAATGGGTAGAGTGACACCACCGATCTCTATACGAGTTGTCAAAATCAACTACGCGAACACCGAAAAACTAACACTTTGGGCTCCACCGAATAGCTCCCCCACAAGAGAGACTATTAACATGCCAAAAAAAGTGTCAAAAATACAAATCCAAAATATATCAACAAACAAGAGAGATATAAATGTATACACCCATAAATACAAGAATGCAATACCCAAAAGTTTAGGACGTTGGGGTCAACTGAAATTGTGTCCAAAAGTGATCACAACACCCTCCCAAATTTGGCACTTTATAATTGAGTGCATGTAAATATTACAATGAGTAACAATACCTTTTACATTTGAAATATGTATATAAAAATGTCACCAATGTGTAGATCTCGAAACAATACACAATTTAAAAAAAGATCACCTTAGTTTGAGCGACGGATAAAAAATTATGAGCTCTACAAGGTTTGCTATTAAAATAATATTTTAATACCGATCTTTTAAAAGGTACGTGACACCCAAATGTACAAAGGGTAAAAGAGTGCATCCACATGATACATGCTTGCGACCAAAGGATAAAAGCCTGCTCCCAAAACCTAAATGTCCAGAGGGTAAATCATTGCATTCGGAGGGTACACGTTAATATCTAATGGATAAAAGAATGCACCCAGAGGGTATAAATATGTGTCTAGTGGATAAAAGAGCGCATCCAAAACCAAAATATCTAGAGGATAAAAGAATGTACCCGGATGGTACGAGATGTAAGTCCATTGGATAAAAGGCGCATCTAAAAGTGAAATATCCAGAGGGTAAAAGAATGCATCGGAAGGTACACACTTATATCCAATGGATAAAAGAATGCACCCAGAGGGTACAGATTTGTGTCAGTGGATAAAAGACTACATCCAAAACTGAAATATCCAGAGGGTAAAAGAATGCATCCAGAAGGTACACGCTTATATCCAATAGATAAAAGAATGCACCGAGAGGGTACAAATCTACATCCAGATTTGACTGTCTCAAAACATGGTCGAGTTCTGATCGATTCTAGGGTTTTCACACCTTCCAAATCCAATTCGCACTCTGTTTTACATGAAAATGTATGCTACAAAAAAATTTCTAACAAATTCGAATACATGAAAATAATAAACCCTTGTTTGCAAAGAAAAACTTACAGATGGATGAATACATCATCTATCGCTCTGATACCATGAAAGGAATGATAAGAAGATTGTTCCAAGCCATGATCTCAGATGATAATAGCACACCACATTAGATTTGAAAAATAGAAGAGCTAAAATACCATATATGGAAATCCATCATAATCCATAATGCTCAATACATTACAATAGAATGACTTGAATTATTCAATAAGAAAGATGTACATATAGGAGGAGGGAAGTACAACTACTACCTAAATCAGTGGTGAAGAACTCCCACTAACCTGATACTAGTAGTTAAGTTAACTCAAAAGACTAGTAAGCTAACTCCACATAACTGAGAAGCTAACTCAACACAACTAGTAAGCTAACTCCACACAACTAGTACACCTAAGCAAGCTAACCCAACAAGTGTAGGGCTAACATAAGTGTAAGAATTATCTTGATAAATAAATAAAAGGATAAATAATAACTTACACTAATAGTTTAATCTAAGGTAAACTCCTAAAATCTAGACTGTTTCTAAGGAATGAAAAACCTTTTTAAAAACCTAATAACTTAGCAAAGTGTCCCAGGAAATGGAAAAAAATGGCGGTGTACATTAGTAAGTATGTTGTTCACTAATCCACATTCATTTATTCATCAGACCTAGGGACATAGAATTTCAACTTTGTCGGTGATGTATACATAATTAGGTTCTTACAAGGTATAAAATGAAAGATTACTGTCATCACAATTAGAAATACATTGCGGGAAGTAAAATACATCACGAGATAAAAGTAAATGCTACAACTACGTAATAAATTAGATAAAAACATAACATATGTATAAGATTGAACTACTGCAATTCTAATCTATGCATGCAAGGAACTAAAAAAACAAACAAAAAGGAAAGGGGTTTTAGAAAACCACAAGTGGGCCTTGCCTTGGGTGCTAACCCTTCCTAAGGCTTGTGTCTACAAAAAAATGATAGAACTCAGATTTTTATTCATCAACATGAAGATTCAGAATGAAACTTACAACAATTCCTCAATTATGGATCAATTTTTACTACAATCTCGCCACTCTGTTTATAATCAGAAAAGACGTGTAGAGACTCTTTCAAACTAACAATTACATTTTGATTAAGTAAAATATAGCCACTAATAAATCCGTATATTCTTATGCACGCAATCAAAATTTCAAGAAAAGGTGTTCTAATGCAACAACATAAATAATTTTTCATGTTAACAATTAGTTATTAAGTTGGATCAACTAGTTCTACTTTTATAGTTGCAGAGCATAATCATGTATTGGTGTAATATCCACTTCTTGTTATCATAACTTATTCTTTATTGGCATGCGTGAACTCAGGTGAAGTATCCAAGTTGATAAATCTTCTCACAATCACGATATTGTTCATGTTCGTGTTCTCTTTTTTGTAGGTGCTTTAGTGTGGATGAGTCCCAGTCTTTGCATGTCGATGTGGCTGGTGAGGCATTTAGTCTCCTTCATTGTGATAGGGTTATTTTGGCTGCATGTTAGTGATAACATATAAAACTTCTTGTAAACAAGTATGACATCTAGACAAAGCACTATTAATCATTTCATTACATCAAGAGATTAACATACACATTCAAAATCCATAAAATAGAGTAACTTAGTAATAACTATATTAATTAATATAAGTGCCAAAGGTTTTAGTTCAAGTGGAAATGTCTGACAGGATAATAGAGATATAAAGTGTAATGGTATATAAAATATACAAAATATGAGACAATTAAAATAGTAATTAAAGGGTCTCATCGGTTGGTATAAACGAGTATATTGAGACTGTTTCCTCTTGAGGGAAACTAATTCATTTCCAAAACTATGAAGTAATGATTTAACTTCATAAAGGTCATTTGAAGGAGGAGGTACCCATTGGGTTAGTTGGTTAGATACTGAGGGAGAGGGAAATGATTGGTTGATTAGTGGGAAATTTATGATATGTTGGTGGAAAATTTTTGGTTGGGAAAATTTTGTGTCTTCACCAACGTTCACGACGCCCCTCTACATTGAATGGTGTAGCTCCCATTATTGAATGTAACTAATCTAATCCTAATATAAATGTTGTGGGTTGACCAAATAGGTTGGGGATCACACATGGAAACTCCATTGAAGTTGTGGAAAAATACTTGTACGAGGTATAAGGTAGGAATTCACAGTGATGAAGGGTAAATGAGAGAAATTAGGAAAGGAAGGTTATTATTGTGAGTAGGCCAATTACAGAGTTCACACCTAGTAACTAGAGTAGTTCAACATTCAATATAGATGAAAGCAACAATGAAGCTAGTGGGACCAATGAATTAAAACACAAAGTTATTTAGATTCATCTATCAAGGATGCAAAGTTCCTCTCTAACACTATAATTTAAAAGTTCATAAAGAGAGAAATAGAGGAATCACAATATGCTTATAAAAACTATGCTTATAATGTCAACGATGAGAGGAAACCATGCACAAAAATTTGCAAACATTCATACATCTTGAAGGTAGAAACTCCTTCCTTTATTGGCATTTACACAAGTTTTATAATGCAAGGGAAAAGAATAAATCATGTAGAAGAAATGTATCTTTATTTCATGTTTATTGTTGACAAAAATTCCAACAACATATTACAATCCACTTTTTCTACAAATTACAATTTTTTTTAGGATCCTTTGGAATGGAGAAGTCATCCTAATTTATAGCAATGTGAATTGAATATTTTCCTACCTCCCACATGACTCTTTGTTGTCTCATTCAACTTGTGAATTTTCACCTTCCTAGGAAGTGAGAAATAAGTTCCCTTTTTATAAATTAAAGGGGCTTTTACAATGTTACTTTATGAAGTCACTTAAGTGAATGAGACAAAATACAATGATTATGCCTAACAAAGAATTATAAAGAGGATAGAAAAAAGAGGAATAAAGAGAGAAGGAGGAGAATAAGAAATTTTCCCAAGAATGAAGATAACTCGTATTTGATGAAGACCTTGCTAAGGATGATCATGCACGAACATCCTAGACCATGAAAGCGAGTGTTGAGAAACATTGTTTCAAGACTTCCCGATGTGAGCTTAGGATGAACATAGGAAATGCTCATGATGATCCTCCTTGATACTTGTTTAATGAATTCCTATAGATCATTGAGCTCACTCTAGCTAACTCACTTTAAATCACCCAGTTCCCTAAGTGATGATGATGAATCCACCCGCCGCGCCTTGTGATGATATGATATTCTCTTGAACACAATTGAACTTAGGATGATGCTTCTAGGACCTTTGTGAAGTTCTCATTCCTCTGTTTGAACCATGAAATCATCCCAAAATCTTATGAAGAGTCCAAAAGGTGGAAAGATGAGTAAAAATAGAGTTCTCTGTAACTTTTTGCTCCCAGAACGATGACTTTCTATTTTTAAAATGTGAGATCTAGAAACTATTATTTTGGGACATATCACCTTTTTTATTCCAATTTTGCTTCATGAGCCTCTGGTACATTCCACCCTCTTCCAATGTTGAGGCATTGCTATTTTTAGTAGGTTACTTTTTGGGGACCTGCTATTTTGGGAAAATTGTTGTTTTTGCCTTGCTTTCCATTACGTATCTTTTGTGATTGTCTTGAGTGATCACACTTGCAATTCAAGGGACTTTCTTGTGTTTAGCATGTAGGGGAGCATATAATATTCTATTTTTAGTAAGTGGAAAAAATGTCCTCAGTTTACAATGGTAATAATATTTTTAGATTCCTCTCTTCGTCCATGATCGATGCTCCAAATTTTACTACGTTTCACTCTTTGGAAAGATCAGAAATAAAAGAATGAAATTTTCACTGGTGAGAGCTTCGGGCACAAAGCTAACATGAAATCCATTAATGGATTCACAAAGATTTTTTGAAGGTTGTCTTTCCCACCTCGATTGATGAAGAATTAACTTCTCTGTGATTGGTTTTTTTATCAAGATGTTTAGCTATAAATCTTAGCTTCACCCGCTTTTCGATAAACGGAAAATTGAGGAAAGGAAAATAGGGAAATTTTTTGATTTTTATGCCATTATTGGTTTGAGGAATATTTTAATTTGTATTTATTTTTATCTTGAAGCCATTTAGGAGAGGAATATATGCTCCAAGTTTTGTAGATTCTAGCTTGACGCTTTGCAATATATGAGTGATTCTTTGATTTTTCTCACAAGGGTTTTTGACAACACGGGCATGATAACAACTTGAAAAGTGAAAATTTTAGCATGGAATTAGTGGTAGAGGATGTAAAATGAATGTGGAGATAAAATATGAGGGAATGGAAGTAGAATAAATTAGGGAAAAGAAGAAATCCGGAAGTAGAGGATTTCTTACGTGTGCGTGTGAGAAGAAAAGAAACAACTAGAAACAACACTAAAAATTAAAAAATTACAATTTTGCACAACTTGGGAATGAGTGAAATTTATTTTCCCAACCATCCAATTTTTTTGAATGGTTTGGTGCACAAAATTTCTTCCCTATCTAATTGGGCCACTTGGTGGAATGCGGTTGGATGAAGGTGAGGGATAGAAATGAGAGCATGGGGGATAAACTACTTTAGTTAAGCTCAACAAAGGTCATATGAGGGTACGGGGCCTAAAATAAGGTTGGGTGCATGTTTTTTCCCAACCATATAAAATGTTTGGGATGGTTGGTGTACAAAAGTGCGCCACCTTCTGATTGGTCCATTTTTCCACACAAAAATGACAATCTCCTTTGCCTTGTGGAATAACTTGTCGGACACATAACTTGACCTCCCAAACGTATTTTCACATAATTTTTTATATGAAATTTATTAGAAAATTCATTTCGAAAAAATTGGTGATGGTATAATACCTTTATTATTCCCTAAACCCCTTGAAAAATAGGATTTCTCTTCGGGCTAAAAGGTTGTGCATGCTAAAAATAGGTTGCGGAAAGAACCACCCGAGTCTTGTGAGAAAAGTGAGATCACCATCCTCTATATATATGAATTATATTTCATACACTAATTTTTTTGGGTCCTATCTCCTTACAGATCTCCCAGAATTGCTTCTCAAAGCTTAGGAGTTGTTTTTTCATTGTGCCTTTGCTTTACCCTCCATGACCCACTTTTGCTGAAACTACTCCAAAACCTCTGAAACTTCCTAGAGTATTCCAAAACTAGTTGCAAAACATTATTATCTATTTTTAAATTTTCCTTGATGAATTTGAGTCTTTTTTTAGCTCTGGGGGTGTTTACTAGTGTTATGTTTGTGGACCATGTTTTCATGTTAGAGTTTGGTACACCTTCCATGTGTTACACTCGGATATTTTTATGGTAGTCCCGCTTGACAGCGGTGAGCGGAGTCAAGGGGGTTCGGGGTGAAGCCCCGAAGCAAATTTTCATGGGTGGCTTATTAACCCATGGGTAATGGGTAACCGTTATAGGTTATTTTTGGGCCCATGGATTTTCGGTTTCCATTGTTTTATAAACCCGCCTCTTCGGCTACCTATTTATGTACTTATAAATATATGGACATACAATAGGATATAGATCGATGTGTTTTTGAAGTTGAATAGTGTGTGCGAATTCAAGTGTGAATTCGGGAGGGTTTCATTGAGCGCAACTCCAAAAAGATCGATTATTGTAATTGTGAAGGCTGTTGGCTTGTAATAAAATCTAAGCAAGTGCTCTTGGTGGATGTAGCCCACATTGGGTGAACCATGTTAAATATTGTCTTCATGTTGTGCATATTTCATTTACGTAATTCTATTCATACTTCTTATTATTGAAATTATGAGGAATTATTACGCATTAGATTCTATTAATTCCTAACAAGCTGGTATCGAGAGATTTGGTTGTGTTTGTTGAAGTGTTGAATCACGGGAAGGGTTATTAGCTTGAGTGGGAGCTATGACGAGACAATAATAGATATCGGGTTGAGAAGTTCAATGGGAAGAACTTTGGTCTATGGAAGATGCAGATGGAGGATTTTCTCTATCAGAAGGACCTTCATATTCCACTGGAAGGAAGAGCAAAGAAACCAGCAAGTATGAAGGATGAGGATTGGGAGCTGCTTGATAGGAAAGCACTTGGGGCCATCCGGTTATGCCTTTCATCTTCAGTCACATTCAATATAACAGAGGAGAAGACTACAAAATCTCTCATGGATGCATTAGGGAAGTTATATGAGAAACCTTCTGCCTCAAATAAAATATTTTTGATGAAAATATTATTTAATATGAAAATGTTTGAGAATGGCTCAGTTGTTGATCATTTAAATGATTTTAACACGGTTGTGAGTATGTTAAACTCTATAAAGATTAACTTTGATGATGAAATAAGGGCTCCATTAATTATGTGCTCCTTACTAGATAGTTGGGATAGCCTAGTTATGGCTGTGAGTAACTATATTTATAACAATGCAAAATTGAAGTTTGAGGATGTTATAGGTGTGATCCTGAGTGAGGAAATGTGAAGGAAAATCTCTGGGAATCCTCTGCTTCAGGGAATGCTTTGTCAGTGGAGAGTAGAGGGAGATCGAGGACTAGAGGAAAAGGTAACCGTGGGAAGTCAAATGGTCGCGAAAGATCTAAATCCAAGAGTAAGATGGAATCTTTGGAACTATGGAAAGATTGGTCATGTGAAGAAGGATTTGTTGTGCTCTTTGAGAAAAGAAGAACCAACATGAAGAAATAAAAGAGGTGAATGTGGCAGAAGGTAATATCTGTCAGGATGCTTTGATTCTCTCTTTGGATAACATTTCTGAGTCTTGGGTATCGATCAGGGGCTTCTTTTCATGCTACTCCACATAGGCATTATTTTACTGATTATGTTCAAGGAGATTTTGGACATGTTTATCTTGGTGATGATGAGCCTTGCAGTATAGTTGGAAAAGGATGTGTTCAGGTCAAGATGTAGAATGGGAACACATGGCTACTGAAGGATGTTAGACATGTGCCTAAGTTGAGGTGAAATTTAATATCAGTAGGGCAGCTGGGTAGTGATGGCTGTATGGTCAGTTTTATAACAGACTCTTGGAAGGTGACCAAGGGTGCTCTTGTGGTAGCAAGAGGTAAGAAGGTTGGTACTTTATATTTAACTAGTAGTGCTGATTATTGTAATTTAGTTGCTGCAGATGGAGATGTAACTTTGTGGCACTATAGGCTCGGTCACATGAGCCAAAAAGGCATGCAGATTTTGAAGGATAGGTTACTGGATTAAAAGATATTGATCTAGAATTCTGTGAGGATTGCGTGTACGGGAAACAGAAGCGGGTAAATTTTCTCAAGGTTGGACCCACAAGGAAGGAGAACAAGTTAGAGCTGGTACATTTAGATGTATGGGGACCGGCTCAGGTATCTTCCATTGGTGGTTCAAATTATTATGTTACCTTTATTGAATATTGCATTAAGAAGAAATATGATGTGTTTGAAACTTTCAAGAAATGGAAAGCCTTGGTTGAGTATGAAACATGTCTCAAGTTGAAATGCCTCAGGTTAGATAATGGAGGTGAGTATTGCAGTAATGAATTTTATGATTATTGTTCTCAAAATGGAATTCGAAGACAAAAGACGGTTCAGGAACTCCACAACAGAATGGGGTTTTAGAAAGGATGAATAGGACAATCATGGAGCATGCTAGGAGAATGAGGTTACATGCAGGGCTGCCTCTTATGTTTTGGGCAGATGCAATTAACACAATAGTATATCTGATTAATAGAGGACCTTCAATGCCTTTGGATGGAGGCATACCTGAGGAAGCTTGGTCTGGTAAGAAATTTGACTATTCATTTCTTAAAGTCTTTGGATGTGAAGCATTTTCTCATATTGACAAGGATGATAGGACCAAGTTAGAGGCTAAATTTGAAAAATGCACTTTTATTGGATATGGTGTGGATGACTTTGGTTTCTGTTTATGAAACATTAAGGATAAGAAAATAATCTGATCTAGGGATGTAATCTTTAATGAAAAAGTCATGTATAAGGATCAGTTGTAGAAAAATAGGGAACAAAAGGAGTACACAGTGTTAGAAGATATTGGAGATGGAAAAGTTTTCAAGGAACTAGATCAGGTACCTACTCCTCAAGAACCCAAAATCCTGAGGTGAGAAGGTATTTTAGGGTAAGAAAAGAACCTAAATGTTTTACTCCATATTTAAATTATTTATTACTCACTGATAGTGGAGAGCCGAATGCTTTGACGAAGCAATGATGGATGGATGCGAGAAATAAGTGGGAGCTAGCCATGGATGAGGAGCATAGATCTCTCATGGAAAACTAGACTTGGGATTTGGTTGAGCTACCTGAAGGCAAGAGAGCATTGTAGAATAAGTGGGTGTATAGAATAAAAGAGGAGGATGGAGGTAAAAAGATATACAAGGCCTGGTTGGTGGTCAAGGGGTTTACAAAAAAGAAAGGTATTGAATTTGATGATATTTTTCCCAAGAGTAGTAAAAATGACTTCTATTAGAACTGTTCTTGGGATAGTTGCGGTTAGAGCAGTTAGATGTGAAGACCTGCATATCTTCATGGTGATTTGGAGGAGGAATTATATATGAGGCAGCCACGGGGATATGAGATCAATGGGAAGGAGAACCTGTGTGAAAATTGAAGAAGAGCTTGTATGGATTAAAAAAAGCTCCACGGAAGTGGTACAAGAAGTTTGACAGTTTCATGATGGAACAAGGATACTCGGTGTCATTCGAGCATTGTGTATACATAAAGAAATTTGATGATGATAGCTACATTATTTTATGTCTGTATGTTGATGATATGCTAGTAGCAGGTAAGAACATGCAGGAAATTAAGGTACTCAAGAAGTAGTTGAGTGACTCCTTTGCTATGAAGGATTTGGGTGCAACAAAGTAAATCCTTGGTATGAGAATAAATCGGGATAGGAAGGAGCGGAAACTGAATTTATCTCAAGAAGAGTACATAAAGAAGGTCTTGGAGAGGTTCAGTATGCAAGATGCTAAACCAGTTGGGACTCCTTTGGCAGGTCACTTCAAGTTATCAAAGGAGCAGTGCCCTAAGAATGAGGAGGAGAGATTCAATATGTCCAAGGTACCTTACTCATCAACAATTGGTAGTTTGATGTATGCTATGGTATGCACTAGGCCAGATATTTCCCATGCAGTGGGATCAGTGAGTAGGTTTATGAGTGATCAAGGAAATGAGCACGCGCGGGCAAAGTAAAGTGGATACTTCAAAGTATTTGAGAGGGACCATGGGCTTGTTTTGTGTTATAGTGGATCGAGACATGGCTGGAGATTTGGACGAAGGAGGAGCAAAAAAATAGGTTATGTATTTCTGTGTAGGTGATACAATAGTGAGCTGGATTTCATGGTTACAGAAGGTTGTGGCTTTGTCAACCACCGAGAAATTTGAGTATGTTCTTTGCATTACAAAAGTGTTATCCAGTAAAATTGACTAGGGTATTTCGTAGGTAACCATACCAAAATTTCATTTTGTCCCCTGAAGAAGTCTAATAACATTCAAAATGGCCTAAAACTCCCTTTTGAAAATCAAGTTTTTTAGAACTTAGCCATTTTTAGCTTCTTTAAACTCAAGTATAAGAAATGGTGTGTCAACACTCTCAAAAACGTGCCTTTTGAACTAGGCGCAGGAAATGACATGTCGACATACCTAAATGTGTGCCACTTAAAAATCCCTTTGGCGCTGGAAAAATATGTCAACATCCATAAAGTTGTGCCTCTTTGGTGCTAGAAATATCATGTTGTCATTAAAAAATGTGTGCTAAGGCACTGTTAATGATGTGTTGACATCCTTGAGGTTACGCCAAGGCACATTTTAGTCCGTGTCGACACTCTGATAGGTGTGCCAAAGAAAGTTGGTGAAATAATAAATGCCAAGTTTTCTATAAATAGGCACTCAACACCTGTCATTTTCACGAATTGAAAATTGTGAAAAGTGTTTCTCTGCGCTCCTGTCAGCTATCCTTGTCACCCCGTGTGCCATTTTTCGAGCTTGTGGACCCCAACGTCGTCCTTCGTCCTTTATAAAACTGGGTAAGTGGCTTCTGTCATCCTTCTTGTTGTTATGGTTTTTTTTTTTTGGTTGTGTTAGGTTTTAGGGTTGTTAAAAGATTAAATCTAAAGAAAAGAACTTAACAATCTATAACCAATGGAAACCCCTTTTCCTCTCCTTCCAGATCTGTAAATCTGGAAGGCCCCTACCTCTGAAGAAACCCAAGGCCTTTTCCCTGCTTATTATCTTGTTAAAAAACCTCTCTTTACCATTTGAAGAAACCAAAAGAAAGAAAGAGAAGAAATCATTGAAAACCTTGGCACACTATTTTTCCATGTTGCAACCCTCACAGTTGCGCCTTGGCGCACTATCCTCGCTTGCAACATATCCCTAACCTGCGCCCAGTATAATAACACTTAGCAACTTTTGTAAGGGCACATGCGCATCCTGCACAACATCAACATAGGATGTTGTGTGCTTCAAATCCGTGCCAAGCACTTTTCCCCTTGGCACATTGATTTCCTTTGCAACATATTCCAAAATTGTGCCTTGGGTGCACTTAAAACCCATGCAACACAAAATTTTCTTGCGCCCCACTAATTTTTTTTTCCTAAGGTGTAGGTGCATATTCCTTGACATCAACATGACATGTTGTATGTTGTAAACCCATGCCCTGCGCTTTACCCTTTGGCGCCACCTTCTGTCATGCAACACTCCTCAAAAGTGCGCCCTTTATAACCTTGGCACAACTTTTCTCCTATCAACACTGGCGCACCTTTTTCCATGTTGACATCCTCAAAAGTGTGCCCAACCTTTTTAAGCCTCTGCAACATGTTGTGAACTTGCGCCTTGCACCCTAAGCCTTATAATTGCTCATTCTTCTTTTCTGTAAGCTTTCATTATGAATAACATGATGGTTGACATGGATCTTCTATGTTGGACCTCCTTGATTCTCCTTGTAGAACAAAAACAACCATCCTCGAGCTCACACATGTCTTCATCAAGAAAAAAGCCAACCAAGTCTAAAGGAAAAGAAAAAAGCGATAGAACAAGAGATGAAGTACAAATATCAGAAAGTTAAGATGCCTGACTCATATGCAGAGAGTGATCTCGACATCAGAGACTCCGAGCTTGGGCATATTGATATGGATGACTTCTGGGTGAGAACCAACTAGGAAACTAGTGGCCCATGGATGAACAAACTAGTGGGCAGTGGATTGCACTTTGCAGCTAGGCTGCCAGTAAGTGTTGTAAACAATGAATTTATTATGTTGGTTGCTCGGTGTTACAACAAGGACACTAGATGTGTCAAAGATAAGGAAGGAAAGGTGATCATCGACCTCATAGCCCATCACTTTGAAATAACCCTGGGCATTCCTCATCATAGGAAATATGTCGCCATAAGTCTAGAAGACTGCAAGAAGGCATGGGACGACAATGAAGATAAATGCATGAAAATGATGAACGAGCTTTATCTGAAAAATAAGAAAGCCTGGTGAGCAGATGGCCACAGACCATCCACCATAGTGACTTCAATGAGGAATTGAGTGATACAATCACCTTCCTGAACAGAGTATATGGGCTTCCTAATGCCCATTATTTCCACAAATGGATGCGTTGAGGTACTTAGAGACCATGAGCAAGAATACACCCCGATCAATGTTTTAGCTAGGGAAATCATCAGTGAAACCATCTCTCGGCGACTTCAATGGTCCTAACAACTGGGAAGTTCTACATGAACTCCTATGTTGTATACATTGTAGCATCAGTGAGAGATTTTGCGGGTTTAGCTCGAAATGGGGTATGGCCCCAGGTCAAAATATATGAATTCTACCTAGAGCTAAAGCTCGAGGCAAGCATCTCTCAGTTCTCCAAAATCAACGATGCCTTCTTCTATGAGGTGATCTGCCTATTGAGGCCAAATATGAGACATGGTCGGACCAACCTCAATGTGATTGCTGCCACAAAGAAGTGGGGAGCATTTTTCACACATTCCCCACATTCACATATCTCAGGGAAGTGAATTTCGAGGGGGAACCGATGAAGCTACCAACGTATGCAGGGCCAAAGTTGATTCTCTTAGAGTTGTCAAGGCAAATAATCACATACCATGAGAAGTGCATGAAGAGAAAGAAAGGAGGGACTCCATTCCCCCTTATAGTTGGCCGATACACCTACACCACGCTGACGAAAGCACGGGTGATGTATGCTGAGCTTGAATTTCTAAATCTAAAGCACAAATTTCTAGCCAGGCTTACCTTCGACTGCCAGAGTTGCCTCCCAAGAGCCAAAATTGATCCCATCCATGTTCCTGATATCGAGGACATCTGGATCAACCTGACACATGAAATAGATATCAGGTGAAAGGATCACTCCTGGATGGCTATGGAGGAGATCATCCATTATGGCGTAGCCATCGTTCCAAATGGATTCTAAGAGCCTGATCAAGAAATTGATCTACCTTGATACAGATGGGGATGATTGGCCATTCACAGAAATTGATAGAGTTAAGGCACTAAAGACAATTCAAGAAAGGGTCAAGCCCATGTTGCAGCGCACCAAAATTGGTGCAAACAGAATGGTCTCACCTACCTTGGGGTAGATTTCACTATTTCCCCTTCGTAGAGCACCTCCAAGAATGACCCAAGTGCCGAAAGGAAAAGGGAAAGACAAGGAGGGAGAATCAAGCAAATAGGAAGAAAATCCTAAAATCCCTCCTACTACTTCTGAGAAACAAGTAGTCGACCTGGTATCTCCAAGTAAAGAATAAGAAACAACAACGAAGTTTCAATGGGTACATCCACCCATGATGTTATCACGACTATAATTATTGAGGTACCCACCATTCCTTCTTCCGCTCCTTCTCCTCCCCTGTCATTGAAGCATTTATTCCTATGGATGTGTCTTCTTCTCTCCCTTCCTCCCTTCCATCTCCCACCTCTTCCATCTTCTCCTCTCTCACGGATCTATCACCCAGTGTTCCCTCTATCTAATTACAGATCCCTTCCATTTCCATGTCCTTTTCTTCCCTGTAGTAACTCCAGGCCCCACAAGCAGCAGCACGTTGGACTCCTTATCGATGCCACCACCAAGTGTTTCAACGTTCTTCCTGTGGCCTCTATAGTTGCTTCCCCTTTCACTCTCGTTTCTTCTTCCATTCCCTCTACTCCCTCTCCCATAAGTCCAAGCTAGATTTCTAACCATCTGGGTCAACACAAGAGAAAGGTTCCCATCGCACCCATGGACTTCTTCGTCATTCGAAGAAGGGACCCAAGAAGCAAAAAGCGATAACTCACTTTTCTAAGAGCACTTCGGGGGAGAGAGTCATGGAGATTGCATACCCAGATCCCACCAAGGAAAAGAAGGATCTGTCTCCCACAGATTTCATAGTGACTCAAGTCATAATGGGAACCTCATCTGAAAGCCTACAAGGAGAAGCCTTGTCTGCAGTAGATGCACTTTGCAAAAAGCTCAAGAAGAAAAAGAGGAGAAGAGAATACTCAAGGAGAAAAAAAAACATCTCCTCCAAGCATTACAAAGAATGGGAAATTCTCCTCCTGTGACCATCGCCGAACCCATCAAGTTTTCGGTCAGGATAAGATAAATGAATACACCAAGATTTGCGAACAAGGTGCGGCAGTATCCTCCTAGATAGAGCGAGTCCTCAGAGATAGTGAGGAAATGATTAAGAAGTTCACAGTGCTCTACCAGGATATTGATCAAGCAAATAAAGAGCTACAAGCAGTAGTAGGTTCCCTCTATGAGGAGTTGGACAATGCCAAGTTGCAACATGAAACATTACAAGAAATGGTCAATGCTTCACTTGAGGCCTATTGAAGGTTGGTGTCATCGATCACCCGCGAGCACATAATAAATCTCTCATCGCATTAGATTACCGGGTCGATCAAATGGAATATATCCTAGAGAGGATAGATAAAATCAAGGACGAAGCCCTAGATGCAAAATACAACATGGAGCAAATAGTTACAAAGATGTCTCAGGGATGCTCAGTGAATCGTTCACCTTGAGGGAAGCAGACGATACATTCCAGCTCTTCAAAGCTATAGTCACTCAAGGTTTGGCACCAGAGGTCACTTTTGATCGAGAATCAATCAATAACCTTCTGGCTTGCCATGATTTCATTGGATTCTTGATCGATGCATGCAAAGAGTATGTTGCCGGGTTACCATACAAGCTCAAGAATGAAAAAGAAACTTGCGAAGTCATTGGCGACCATTTCAAGGGTCCAGATCATAATCAACTTCAGACAATGATCAGCAAGTTTATGGAATACCGAGCTCAGTGTCACATCGCCTCTCCTGATCAGAAGCAAGACACTCCATTTAAGAAAAGAGATGATGAGTAGTTTCTCCTCTTGTGTATGCTTTGATCATTTTTGTAAAAATATTTAAAAAGTATGTTGGCATTTACGATGACATCATCCATGTTGCATCATGGGATGTTGCCATCCAAAACTTGCCCAAAGTCAACTTTTGACTTTTTAGATATTTTGTAAATATCTTGTAAGATATTTTGTAAGTGGTTGGTTTGTTTTTGTCTTCTTTCTTCTTCTCCTTCTATAAATACTGGAATACTTGTTGTATTCCAGGTGGATATTTTTGTATGAAAAAATAAGTGAGGAGAGAAAGACTTTGTGCTTCCTTGTAATAGAAGAAATATTAATATATATGTTCAAACTTTGTGCTCAATATATGTGTTATTTACATCAGATATTTCTTAAGTTAGATCTATGTTTTTATTATGTTGGATTCATTCTTATTATCATCATATGTTCATCAGTATTGCTTTATTTGTTTATGCAAGTAAGTTTGGCTCTATTTACTACCAGCCCAAAGCATAAACCTTCTGACCTTTCTATCTTGGAATTCATTTCTTTTCTTCCTTCAGATCTACCTTCCTTCATTCCTTCCCTCTTACATTTCTATTCGTTGTTGGAACTACCTCTATTGGGATGAGATCCCAAACCCCCTGAAGTTAGAATAGTGTAGATTTGCATAGATTCCTGCTTGATAGAATAGTAATATTGTCTTGGTGGATGTAGCCCACATTGGGTGAACCACGTTAAATATTGTCTTCGTGTTGTGCATATTTCATTTCTATAATTCTATTCATACTTCTTATTATTACAATTCTGAGGAATTATTATGCATTAGATTCTATTAATTCCTAACAACTAGCCTGGAAGACCAAAAGAATTTTCTTTTCTTAATCTCTGTAGATATCTTGTCTTGAAAGATCTTTTCATGCAGAGCTTGAATGGCCTTGAAATCCATAAATAACCTATGGAAATGATGAAACAACATATTAGATCACTCGAAGGATGGGATAAGGATGACACTAGGGTTTGAATGATTTGGAGGAGGGCTCGGGATGACCTTTGAGAAAAAATTTTCGGGGTAGGGTATGGTTGTCATGCTTTTAGGTGTGAATTTTTCATTGAAAAAACTCATGAAAAAAACTAGCTTTGACTTAGGGAAATGTTTTGGATTGAGTGCAGCAAGGACATGACATGAGAACTTTAGAATACTAATTTAGTTCGTGGACGATTGCCTTATCCATTTGGATTTAGAGTCACCAAAAAGATATACTACACAACTTGCTTTATTGAACACACACACACACACACAAACACACAAACAAAAGGGAAACACACCAAATGGGGAAAAAATGCAATAGAAAAAGGGAAACTATGTTATAGGGGAGGGATATTTATAGAGGTGGGGAAATAATATACACATACCCGACAATGGGTTGAGAAAAGTACATACCATCATGGAACAATGGACTAAAATATGACCTTTGAAGCACAAAAGTCACTGTTTGATCATACCATGCTCCTATGATGGATTTTCATGGCTTGAGAAGAAGAAGGCACACTAATATTTCATGTTTGTATTCAAAATATATTAATACAGTTCTTACATCTATTGAAAATTTTGTCACCTATTTGGGGTCTTTGTATATTGCAACTTTTACTTGATGTCATATGATCATGAGACACCATTTCTCCATGTCTTCAAAAGTGGGAAAGATGATATTCTCATGAAAAATTCTACTTTCCTAAATTACAACATGAAATAATCTCTTACATAATAAAGGAACTCGGAAGAAGTGAGATCAAACTGATTTCCTTCCCATTTGCCGTTTCTCTAAACATCTTGCTTTGTTGCTACAAAAAAATGTTTTCAAGAATAAAGATAACATCACCGGGTCGAGATGTCTTCATTTTTTTGTGAACTTGATGCAACATGAAGACATGTTCATGGAAAATTGGGGCTTGGGAAATGGTGAGCTCAATCTTATTTTGAGTTTTTTTTTGTAAGAGCTATGCACATTCTTGCTTTGTCATTTAGAGTGAATTTTGTCCATATCTAGCCACTCAACATTGGTTTTGGCATCATTCTCATGACTGTAATCCTTGATTTGATCATAGAGGAATTCTTCATTCTTGAGTGAACTTTGCAACACGAATTCTTGTTCTATATTGATAGAGCATTCCAAAGTGGTGAGAACAAGTTGATCTTGAACACACTTCCAATACTCTTACAACTTAAATTTTTTTACGAACAAATATCTTCAATGCAAATCAACTCAGCATTTTTCCTACTATATTCCTCCATGGAGGAGACATCATCTTCAATATTGGGGAAATTCAGAGGAGGTTCAAGAATCTTCCTTATTTTCACTTATGATCTTCTTCACAAAGCATGAAAGATAAATACATATATTCACATTCCCTCTCATCAATCAAGGCATTGGGGAATTCATCAAGCTCATCCATATGTTGCATCTCAACATCAAACATTGGCATATCAAAGTGAGAAACACAAATTGATTCATACTGTCTTAAATTTCCATAGCCGAGTCAAGAACTTGAGACTAAGTTGATGGTCTTGATCTCTTCCACAACCTTAAAGATTCCTTGTACAAAGAAATCCTTTGAATTTTCCATATACTCATCTTCCTCCTTATTGGAAAAAAGTTGCATTGTGTTTCAGGGGATAGTTAAAAATTTGATATATACATGTCCATGACTCACCTGTAACATATTTGTTCACATTATCTATGATTTTTTTCATCCAAGGCTCACCTACTTATAGGAGCGACATACTTGATTCACAACACCTTCGAAAAAGAGAAGAGGTCCATGCTTCATGGGAAGGGAACTCCTTCGAGTTCAAAATCCATATCATCCTCTTGATGGGAAGCATAAGACCATGTTGGGGAAGCAATGTGGGAAGGATTTTCCATTCTATTTTGATAATCCATTATTGAATATTCTTGCTTATATGGAACATGGAATTTTTCATACTCACCGTGATGATCGATGTTATGTCCCTTGGGTGAGAATGAAAAATCATCTCCTCAAAGAGGTTATGCTCAAATTGCTCATTTTCCTTGGCTTTAAGAAGGGGATTGGCCTCTTCCATTTGTTCATCCATGATTGAATCGGGGATAGAATTTGATTCTTCAATTACCTCCCTCTCATCATTCAACATTTATTCATCACTTGAAAATTCAAAATTGGAAATAAAATTATCCATGAATACCTTGCATTCATCATCTTGAGTCCAAGGTGAAGGATGGGTTTCTTGCACTTCTTCATGATTGATGGAGTCTTTAGAAATCATCAGATCTTACGTATTGGAGAAAAATATTCCTTGCTCGAGTTCATTATTTCATCCAAGGGTTATACCTCGAGCAGAATGAGTTGATGAATGGAAGTTCTACCTCCATGTCTTCTTCCTCATGTTCCACCGTGTTGATTGAATTCTCATGAGGAGGTTCAAGGATAAAACATTCCTCAGAATAATCCAAGAATATTCTAGGGATGAATACCTCATAGTGTGTAAAATCATCATGATCTTCCTCCATAGGATAAATATCCTCTTCTTCCTCCTTGTATGGAGTGCTTCAAGTTGTTCATACATTTCTTGCAAGGCTTCAACATATTTTAAAATTTCAAGGTAGATTTGAGGATCATAATTTCCTTGTAAGGTCATGCAATTCTTTGCACATAATCAATCTTCAAGGCTCCCATTTCATCATTTATATATGCAAGGAAATCATCCCAAGGAGGGTGATGAAATACATGGCTCCAATTTTTCGTTAATTTGTGCATGATTGAGAGTATTACCTTCAATAGATTTTTCAACTTTGTGAACCTCATACAACATCTTGTACCTCATTTGATTATTTTTCACTAGTCTCTTAGATTCTTGATCATCAAATACATAAATTCCCATTTTACTTCCTTTAACAAAGCTCTCCTTGAATTGTGACCACAAGATTTAATGACAAGATCTTCAAAAGCAACAATTTTCATAATTTCGCACCATCTTTCCTTTATTTTTTTGGGGGAATGACACTAGCCTCCTTTATTTAACCTACTTGTTGATTCTTGCTTGAAGAAAGAGATATGTATTTTATTCTTGAATTCTCCTCTTTGTAAGAACCATTTGGAACCATGGCTAATTGACAATATGCATTTCTCGGCCACCATTTTCTTCTTCTTTTCACCTGTCACTCATTATTACTTCACTCTAATTTGGAAATTTATTCATTATGTTGTGGGAACTAAACATGATATGGATTTTTACCTTGACAAAAACACCTTCAAAAATGATTTTCCATTGAAATATTAATTTTTTAATATATACTTTTTTTTAAATTTTTTTTTTTGGCAAAGATCCTTCTGGGTGCACTTGCAAAAATCTCTCCCCATCGGAGTAACCAAAAATTATTGGTGAGAAAATTTGTCAGTTGGAAAAATTAGGTGTCTCCACTAACGTTCATGGGGCTACACCCCTCTGCATTGAATGGTACAACTCCCATTATTGAATGTAATTAATCTAATCCTAATATAAATGTTGTGGGTTGGTCAAATAGGTGGGGATCACAAAAGGACACTTCACTAAACCTGTGGAAAAATGATTTTAGGGGTACAAGGGAGGAATTCACATCGATGAGGGGAAAAGAGAGAAATTAGGAAAGGAAGGTTATTGTTGTGAGTAGGCCAATTACGAGTTCACACCCAATAACCAGAGTAGTTAAACATTCAATATAGAAGAAAGCAACAATGAAGCTAGTGGGACCAATGAATTAAAACAAAAATTTATTTAGATTCATCTATCGAGGATGCAAATTTCCTCTCCAACACTATACTTGCAAAGTGCATAAAGAGAGAAGTAGAGGAATCACAAGATGCTTATAACAACTATGCTTATAACGTCAATGATGAGAGGAAACCATGCACACAAAGTTACACACATTCATACATCTTGAAGGTAGAAAATCCTTCCTTGATTGAAATTTACACAAGTTGTATAATGCAAGGGAAAATAAGAAAGCATGTAGAAGAAATGTAGATTTATTTAATGTATATTGATGACACAATGTCCAACAACATATTAAAATCCACTATTGCTACAAAGTACAAAATTTTTCAAGATCCTTTGGAATGGAGAAGTCATACTCATTTACAACAATGTGAATTGTATCTTTTCCTACCTACCACACAAATATTCATCGTGTCATTCAACTTGTGACTTTTCACCTTCCTAGGAAGTGAGAAATAAGTTCCCTTTTTATAAATTATAGGGAATTTTACAATATTATTTTATGAAGTCACTTAAGTGAATGAGACAAAATACAATGATTATGCCCAATGAAGAATTAGAAGGGGAGAGAAGGAAGGAGGAGAAGAAGAAATTTTCCCAAGAATGAAGATATCTCCATCTTTGATGAAGACCTTGAGGATGATCATGCACGGACATCCTGGAACCACGAAGCGAGTGTTAAGAAATCTTGTTTTGAAAGACTTACGATGTGAGATCTAGATGAACAAAGGAAATGATCACGATGATCTTGATTGATAATTGATTAATTAATTCCCTTATCTCATTGATCTAACTCTATCCAACTCACTTTGAATCACCCAACTCCCCAAGTGATGAAGATGGATCCACCCGTTGTGCCTTGCGATTCTCTGCTCTACTCTTGAACATAGTTCAACTCAAGATGATTCTTCTAGGACCTCTGTGAAGTTCTTGTTCCTCTATTTGAACCATGTAATCATCCCACAATTATGTGAAGATTCCAAAAAGTTCAAAGATGAGTAAAAATAGAGTTGTTTGCAAGTTTTTGTTCCCAAAATGATGAATTTATATTTTTAGAATGTGAGATACATGAGTTGCTATTTTGGGACATATAAGGTTTTTACTCAAATTTCAACTTCGAGCCTCTGGTACATTCCATCCTCTTCCATTCTTTGAGGGATTACTATTTTGAGAAATTTCTAGTTTTAGCAGGTTGATTTTGGGGACCTGCTATTTTGGGAAAATTGTCATTTCTATCCTTGCTTTCCATTCCACATCTTTCTTAATTGTCTTGAGTGATCACACTTGCAATTCGATGGACTTACCATTTTTAGAATGTGGGGGAGCATAAAATATGCTATTTTTAGTAATTAGAAAATGTCCTCATTTTGTAATGGGAATGATATTTTTGGATTTGTCTCTTCGTCACGATCTCATGCTCCAAATTTCACTGTGTTTTGCTCATTGGAAAGCTCATAAATAAAAAATGAAATTTTTACCTGGTGAGAGCTTTGGGCATGGAGCTACCAGGGAAGCCATTAATGGAGTCACTAAGATTTTTTTAATGTTTTCTTCCCCACCTTTGATTGATGAAAAATTAACTTCTCTGTGATGGGTTTTTCTCTAGATGCTTTGTTCAAAATCTTAGCTTCACCGCTTTTGGATCAATAGAAAAGCGAGGAAAAGGAAGCGAGGGAACAATTTTTTTGTGATGCCATTAATTTTTGAGGCATCTTCACATTTTCTTATTTTTTCATCTTGAAGGTATTTATGATAAGAAGAGATGCTCCAAGTTTTTGTCAGATTACGCCTTGGGAATTACAAGATATGAACGTTTTTCTTCGATTTTGCTCACAAGGGTTTATGGCAACATACGGGCATGGTAACAAGTTGAAAAGTGAAGTTTTTGTGTGGCGGTAGTGACGGAGGATGGAAAAAAATGTGGAGAGAAAATATGAGGGACTGAAGCAACAAAAATGGGGAAATATAAGAAATCAAGGAAAAGAGGATTCTTTTTGCGTGCATGCGGGAAGAAGCAAAAACAACCAAAAGTAGCACTAAAAATTAAAAAATTGAAAATTTGCAAAACTTGGGCATGAGTAATTTTTTTGTCCCAACCATAATTTTTTTGGGATGGTTGGTGCACAAAATTGTGCCCTTCTCTGATTGGGCCACTTGGTGGAATGCAGTTGAATGAAGGCGAGGGCTATAAATGAGAGCATGGGGGCTAAACTGCTTTATTTATGCTCAACGAAGGTCATATGAGGGTCTAGGGACCTAAATAAGGTTGGGTGCACTTTTTTCCCAACCGTCCCAAAATTTTGGGACGGTTGGTGCACAAAAGTGTGCCACTTTCTGATTGGTCTATTTTTCACCAAAAAAATGAGTAACTCCATTAACTTATGGAGAAACTTTTAGACACGTAACTTGAGCTCCCATTTGTATTTTAACACACTTATTTATATTAAATTGATTGTTAAATTATTTTTTAAACACAATGGTGATGGTATCTATATGATGAGAAAAGTGACATGCGAGGATGATAATTGGCAAGTGACTTTCCCTGTACCCGACCTCTCGAGGTCGTGTTGAGACAGCTAGTGGTCTAAAATACACGCGGGATGCAGATAAGCTAGTTAGGTAATCTTATGTTTTCAACACGGAATGGTGGGATCTACAAATCTAAATCAAAGAAGGCCCTCCTAACCTGAACCGGTGTGATAGATCATTTGGCAAGGATAGATGCTCGAAGGCTCCAATCAATATCGAGCTCTGCTGTTATCCGATTTATAGGTTGTGGAATATGTGGAAGATAACTTGTGGGTGCTTTGTATATACCTCCCGAAAAGGTCATGAAAATGGAATGGCTAAATATGTAGTGGACCTTTTGGTGTTTTATGGACGATTCTCTGGTCTAGTCCAGAAATCTTTAGCTTGATTAGCTGCTACATTTAATAATGATAATTGTGTGATAATGTCTGGTGGGAGTGGAGAGGATCTAAACACTAATGTTCACAAACTAGTGTCAACGTTGGATTGATTTGAAGGTCCGTTGGGTTGTGGGACCTATGGATCACAACCATAAGTTCATGGGTGTTGTGGACCTCCTATGGTCACATGAAGAATCAATTCCTAATTCCAAGTATCTAGTAGTCATATGCCTTTTCGGCCTCTACGTTTAGAACTAGAAGTTACATGATTTTCTCGGAGTATCTAATAGGTGTTCTGGCAACTTGGATACGTAAGCTAGTGTCTATATCAATGAGGAGGTCTCCTGCATCTGGCTGTGGGACTAGTGGATCACAACCGAATGTTTTCTCTCTTTCAGGTCCTTCTATAGTCATACAAATATCTATCAAGGCTAGTCTATAATTTGGTTGACTTGACCAGAACGTGTGTGCTTTGTCATCTTCTATGTTTAATCCCCTTAACTGTGAGCTGATTTCTTGTAGGTCTGTTATTGTTCGGAAGACCTGAATTCTAAGATTTTGGTATATGTCAGTTATTGCTGCAACATTATTTGGTTGAGGCATGATTGGCTCAAAAATGTATTCCCTGGGCTCCCAGGTCCTGTGATTTTCATACAAGATCAATATAAGCCTAAGAAATGAAAAAACTATGTAAGATATATCTACAACATACATACATACATACATACATACATACATACATACATACATACATACATACATACATACATACATACATACATACATACATACATACATACATACATACATACATACATACATACATACATACATACATACATACATACATACATACATACATCCATACATACATACATACATACATACATACATACATCCATACATACATACATACATACATATATATATATATATATATATATATATATATATATATATATATATACTCTTCTATTTTGTATTTTTGATAAGATTTTGAATGGAATTGAAAGAGCAACTAATCTAATATATTAATAAAATGACAACTAATCTAATAACAAAATTAAAACAAACAAGGTAGCTTGGTGTAGCTACTTGCCTGTGCAGTTGTGAGTTTTATCCTAAATAACTAGATAGCTGATTAACTTAATTGAAAGATTCTCGATCCTACCTCAGAAGTGAGGAATGAATCATAGTTTCTCCAAAAATATCAATCCCCACAGCTTCCCTGGAAATATCGAGAATGAAACTTAATTGAAAGGAAATATTTCACTACTCTATTTGATATATTTTAACTAGAACTTTGACAGATAAAACCTAGAATTCTGAGCACATTGGCGAATCCAGTAGTGTATGACTTTTTCCCCTCAGAATGATATCCTTGTTCCTTCATGTTCACGTGAATCTAGAAGAGTGTGTATATGCTAGCATCAATAGAAGAAGGTATTCAAACAATGGCAGCTTTGGATATAGACCGAATATAATGCGAGTAGGAGAGGGACAACGCAAGAGACAAATCTTGGCATATGCAATTCCTAGGGGATTTATTATGGGAATATAACCCAAGTGTACCGAGAGATTCTAGAATCTACGTTCCGTGAAGAACACAACCTGCAACTCTAATGGATGCAATCTATAACTGACACTATTTTGCTCTAAACTAATTTGTATGGACAAAAATACACAAGACTGAAGCAAGAAGATCGAATTGCTTCTTAAAAGTAAAGGAAAAACTAGCATGGATGTAAACAAGAAACAAAAATGAGCTCTAAATAAGAAATTGACAGAATAAACAATGGAAAATGAGAAGTTGAGAGGCAGTTTTGAGGGGCCATTTGCTTGAAAACAAGCTGGCTATTTATAGATTTCACATTCACCCAAAGGTGATTCCCATTAGAACTCTTTTACCATTAAACAATGGAGAAACACTATTCTAGGGGACATAAAACATTAATACGAGCCAAGGCGGTGGAGAAAAGCTGGTGAAAGTTGAAAATTATGCAGTTGTGATCGAAAGAATGTGTTGGAAAATGCGTGAAGGACCGTCTCCCTGAGCAAGGTGGCGATTCTGGGACCGCCACTCGATCGGGTGCCGGTAACATAGGACCACCGCCTGTTAGGGTGGAAGTTTCGTCACTAAAGGCCAAAATGCTAAGAAACAAAGGGAAAAGGAATAAAACAAAGCACCGGGAACATGGAAAAAGTGTTTGGGATGCTAACATATACTTCGTGAGCTTCTCTAGATCCCGAACACCTTGTGAGGTGACTTGTATCATCATTGGAGCATGTATAACATTGTTCCGGTGGTACATTACCCTTCAATTTTGGGTACGTACATATTTCCCCCTCGGAGAAGCGTTTTAGCCATGAAGAGGTGTAAAAAAAGGTGGAGTGCAGTATGGCAATCTCAAAACGGGAAGCTAGAAATTATACCGACATGCCCGTGTGTCGAATGTCACCATCCAAGTTCCCTGCTACCTGCAAAATGGAAAGAAGACTCAAGTGCAGATAGACAAAACAAATCAAAAAATAAATACTAAATTAGTATGAGATGAGGACTTACCATTTGTGTGGGGATGAGAACTTACCTCCATTGGCGCTCTAAACCTGCGAAAGGGGCACTCGAAAATGCGTCAAAACACTATATATATATATATAAATACTATATATATATAAAATGGGACCATTTTCCTATTCATTTGCATGTGTTGATTTGATAGTTTTTGAGCTCTGGGACCCACAGTGACGGTTTTCAACGAGAATATAGTCGAAATGTTCACATCGAGATAGCGATCATGCCTCTGCGAGTAGATCCTTGACCCATGAGATCTCAGGTTAGTTCTTCTCGATTTAATGTTTTTGCACCCAATATGTAAAAATGACGAAAACTTGTCGTGGGGGTTATTTTTAGAAATGTCGGTTTTAAATGTATCTCTTAGGGGCGCCTAATGGGCGGAGCTTTTGTTTTAGTCGAAATGGTCGTTTTTAGCATTTTTGAGCATTTTAGGGCATGTGACCCATTTTTAAATGCGGGATAGAACCGCCACGCCCGAGCAGGTGGTGGTTACAGGATGGCCGCCTTCCAAGGTGGTGGTTACGGAACCGCCGCCCTGCTCAGGAGTGGCGGTTATGGGAACCGCCGCCCTACTCATGGCGGCGGTTCTCTTAAGAATGTTAAGATAACATTAATTTGAGTTTATTTTTGCATTTCTAGCATTCTTACCTACTTTAACGATTTTTTTAATGCAATTTTGATACTAACTTGCTCCTTTTTACGTGTTTTTATGTGTTTTGAAGAAGGAAGAGTACATCAAATGAAGCCAAGAGAGAGAGAGTGATTGGCTTCCAACAGTGCTAGATGCACTCTCTCAGGATGAGCAGGATACTCTTTAGAGGGTAGGCATATTGAGGATCACACTGGTCCCCCATGTTACCCCTGCCGGTCACATATTGTGTGACTTATTTTCTTCTTGGGATGCAGATTGAAACACTTTTTGACTTCCAGGTGTCAGGGGTGAGTGGACTATCACCTTAGAGGATGTCTACCACATTTTAGGAGTCCCGATTATTGGGAGGAGACTTTCATTTGATACAGTAGTATCCAGAGCTCAGGTGACTCAGTGGGCCACTTATATGGGAGACACAATTGTGTCCACTGGTTCGAAGAAGGGGGTGAAGGTCCATTCTATTCCTGGCTTGCCCATCCCTTTGATCCGTCAAGCTATTATGGGCATCCTTGCTTTGAGATTGATCGGAGACAAGGGAGGGGATACATTGCTTTACTGTTGGGCCCCCATCATCACACAAATTGAGGCACATGGTCAGATTTATGCCTAAAAAGCTGATATACTTGGGACCACCTATCACGACATGACAGGTGGTTTGCTTACGGGGAAATCTTTGAGCCATCCAACCTTAGTTATGAGCTGGTTCTATGAGCATATCATCCCTTATGGGAGAGGCATAGAGGTGGTGGATCTGGGGCCGTGAGTAGTTAGATGGATAGGACGGGAAGGTAGAGACACACCCCTTTGATCGAGTGCCTCAGCAGTTTGGCCTTGCTTACGTTGATATGCTTCCCCCAGTGGTGCCAGTGTTTAGATCAGTTCGGGAGGCTAGGGGTGGCCCTAGGGGCCGGGGTTGGACTGTTGTTACTCCTGGCATCCCGATTGCAGCCAGGAGGGTGGTACGCACCCGAGCGAGAGTCGGTGCTCCTCAAGCACCTTTACTTCGAATTGCCGCTAGTCTGCGCATAGCATAGCGATGACCCTATTGATATAGACTCTAAGTCTGAGGAGTTCACAGGGGGAGAGACAGAGGAGGAGACCAAGGACATGGAGGTCAGCGAGTCGGGTGGGGAGAGGATAGCAACCTCAAGTGGCATGACACTCAGGAGATGTTATAGGCCGAGAGGGCAGAGCAGAGCGCGGAGAGGGTGACTCTAGTCTCAGAGGAGTTACTTTCTTAGGACTTAGGTGGAGAGGATGAGTCCGTGGTAGGCGCTATGTTTCCTAGACATAGGAGGAGGAAATCGATCAAGAAGCAACATCCGTGGGTTGGCGCTAATTTTAGAGATCCCTCTTAGAGGCCTAGAGATCTGAGTGAGTTGTCACTTTAATATTTGTTTTTAGCTAGGATTGTCTTAGTTGCTATCTCTCCTTTTGTTCGTCCTTGGTTTCATCTTTTGATTATTTTCTAACTTGTTTTCTCCTTTCTCACAGAGCTGGCGATGAGTGGAGAGATTTGATTCACTTTGGGTATGTATTGATACCCTGATGCTCCCCATGGAGAAGGCTCACGCCAAGCTATCCGTGGATGCAGGGGAGCCTTCAACAGCTGGTAGGCATAGTGATGTCTTTTGCCCCTATCTAGCATGTGGCCAAGATGGTGACTTCCCTCCATACCGAGTTATCCGGGTATAGGATTGCAGAGTGCGATGAGGGGCTGCCCTCATAGTGAGGCTACAACTACTGCAATATCAAGAATGAAACTTAAGCGAAATGAAATATTTCACTACTCTATTTGATATATTTTAAAGAGAAATTTGATAGATAAAACCTAGAATTTGTGTAGAAAGCAGTGGTGAATCCAAAGAGTGTATGAATTTTCCCCTCGAGAATGATCTCCTCGTTCCTTTGTGTTCACGTGAATCCGAGAAGAGTGTGTATATGGTAGCATCAACGAGAAGAAGGTATTTGAACAATGGCGGCTTTGGATATAGGACCGAATATAATGTGAGTAGGAGAGGGACAACGCAAGAGAAAGAGCTTGGCATATGCAATTCCTAGCAAGATTTATTGCGGGAATATAACGCAAGTGTATCGAGAGATTCTAGAATCTACGTTTCGTGAAGAACACAACCTGCAAATCTAATGGATGCAATCTATAACTGACACTATTCTGCTCTAAACTAATTTGTATGGACAACAATACACAAGATTGAAGCAAGAAGATCGAATGGATTCTTAAAAGTAAAGGAAAAACTAGCATGGATGCAAACATGAAACAAAAAGAGCTCTAAACAAGAAATTGACAGACTAAACAATGGAAAATGAGAAGTTGAGAGGTAGTTTTGAGGGGCCATTTGCTTAAAAACAAGCTGGCTATTTATAGATTTCACATTCACCCAAAGGTAATTCCCATTAGACCTCTTTTACCATTAAACAATGGAGAAACACTATTCCAGGGGACATAAAGCATTAATACAAGCCAAGGCGGTGGAGAAAAGCCGGTGAAAATTTAAAATTATGCCGGTCGTGATCGAAAGAACGTCTTTGGAAAACACGTGAAAGACCATCGCCATGAGTAGGGGAGAGGTTATAAGACCGCCGCCCGATTAGGTGGCGGTTATAGGACCGCCACCCTACTAGGGTGGCGGTTTCATCACTAAAGGTCAAAATGATAAGAAACAAAGGGCAGAGGAATAAAACAAAGCACGAGGAACATGGACAAAGTGTTTGGGATGCTAACATATACTTCGTGAGCTTCTCTGGATCCCGAACACCTTGCGAGGTGACATGTATCATCATTGGGGCATGTGTAACATTGTTTTAGCGGTACAATACCCTTCAATTTTGGGTACGTATAGTATCATACCTTGATTCTTCCTAAAACCCCCTTAAAAATAGGAGTTTTCTTCAGGATCAAAGGTTGTGCATTTTGAAAACAAGTTGTGGATAAAACTACCCAAGTCTTGTGAAAAATGTGAGACCAACATCCTTTAGATATCTGAATTATCTTTCCAAAGATTTTTTTGGATCCTATCTCCTTACAGAGCTCCCAGAATTGCTTCCCAAAGCTTAGGAGCTATTTTTGCACTGTGCATTGATTTACCCTCTACGACCCACTTTTTCTGAAACTACTCCAAAACTTCTAAATCTTCCTAGATTCTTCCAAAACTAGTTGAACAACATTCTTATCTCTTTATTAATACTCCTTGATGAATTTTAATCTTTTGTTCCACTCCGGAGGGGGTGTGTCCAGGCCTTAGGAAGATCAAAATAATTACCTTTTCTTAAGCTCCGCAAAGATCCTGTCTTGAAAGATCTTATTATGGCAGATCTTGAATGGACTTGAGATCCCTAATTCACCTTTAGACATGATGCAAAAACATATTAGATACTCATAAGGATGAGATAGGGCTGACACTAGTGTTTAAATGATTGGAGGAGGGCTTGAGATAACCTTTAAGAAAAACATTTCACAAGAGTATATGGTTGTCATGCTTTTAGGTGTGAATTTTTCCCTTGCAAAAACTCATGAAAATAGGATACAAGGGAATTGGTGGTATTTGGGCTATTTCCCACTAGTATAAAGAATTTATTAGCTGAATGGTGATGTCATAAGCATATGGTAGTTTTGTTCTTTTGATTGATTGGATCATGACCAAAACATTGTTATTCAAAACTCTTAATTAGTACAAGAACGTGTTGTTTAGGGAAGGATTGATGAGCACTGGAATCCTATTCCATGTCTTGTGGAATCAAAAATTAAAATATGTGATGAAATCCCGAGGATCTCTCTTTATAGTAGTTAACTACTCAATATATGGTCCTTTGTTTTCCTCAAAATGTTTACAAAGATTGTCTCCCAATTCATCCTAGTTGTATATAGAATCGGGTAGTAAGCTATGCAAACCCATTGAAGAAATTTTACCTTGAAATAAGTGGTGAGAATGATGACTCCTACATTATCTTCCATGATGTTGTGAACTAAAAAAATGCTAGCCTCATCTTGAATGTGTCTAATTAGAGTGGTGCTTGTCTCACCTATGTAGAAGGGTAGAATTTTGAGGGCTGCTACATGTATATCATTGCATTAAGCAAGTGTTAGAGGGTTGTCATTATTGAAAGTAGGAAACACATTATTTCTTACCACAATAATAACAAGTGTTTGATATTCTCTTGGTGGAGGAAACCTTCTAAACAGAGAGGTGTTGAATGTCCTCCAAAAGAAATGATGAAGCTCTACCTTTTCTTGTACTCGGAGGAGATAAATATTGTTCAATATTTCACCGAATTCCTTTCTTTGAACAAGACCTTGTCTGAATTATTCAAATAAGTATATGCAATTGATATAAAAATCGAGCTATGGAGTCGTGAGGTACCTTTTATAAATACACATCCTAATAGAAGTACCAACTCTTAGCGTCTCTCCCACCACGCATTCCAAAAATGTTGTCACTTGGATTTCATACCCACATAACCATCGAGATGATCTGTACAACATGCAAACATCCCCAAGGCATGGGACCTTGGATCCTTGGGATGAACCTCCAAAGATTCATAATTCCTCTAAACTAAGTGCATCTAATATAATATTAATCTACAAAATCTATAGTGCCATAAATAAACTAGATTATCCATTTTTGAGGGAAAAATTTAGAAGGATAACTCTAAATATATAAAATAAGGTGACGCACCAATGGTTTGACAAACAAGTAGACCCAATTCAAAAGCAAAAAGTATTCTATAGAAAAATATGTAACATGCACAACTTCTTATTTATTTCTCCGGTGAAAGATGTTATGAATATAAAACTTAAAGATAATAAAAGGGATCCGCTTATTCCACAATTTGAGATAAACAAGTTTATAAATCAAAAATCTCAATTTAACTAAAGAAATATGGTTAACATGAAGGCATAATAAATCATCTCATACAAGAAATTGCAAGCACTCAAAATTATTGGATAAGTTATTGAAATTCACAACACATAAAATAATCAAAGGAAAAATATTGTTCTTTATATTACTGAGGCTAAAGCCTATATATGAAAACTCACAAAATGGTAGAGCCTCATGACAATAAGATCCAAAATTCCTGAATAAATAATGCATTCTTGTATTTATAAATTAGGAGGGTTGAGAAATTAAAACTACTCCTCTTAATCATTACATGCTAAAAATAGAATGCAATTACACCTAAGAAACACTCTCCCACAAAAATAACAAAGTAGTTGTACATGTTTGAATGGGTCAAACCTACAAATCGAATGATGTTGTAGCTTTGAGACTGTGTAAAAATGTTAGCCAAGTTTATCTAGGGCTAGCACCACCCTTTCCTTGATCTGATTCTTCCTCTCCCTCTTCACCAACTATTATAGGGGATTGGCCGGGGTGAGATATTGATAGGGGGACTTGTATTAGGGATTGGGTATTGAGATTGAGAGTGCCTAGTCACTCTTTGGATTGGGCCCTATCTAACTATATGGGGTTTTGGGATTGGTCCTATGGGGGTTTACTGGATTGATAGTCGGTGTTGGTTATTTGGATTGGGTATGAAATATTGGCCCCTATATAAATATATGGGGTTTCGGGAGTTCCCAATCAAAATGAGGATTGGAACCTATCTAACTATGTGGGTTTTGGGATTGGTAATCAATTTTCGAGATTATGGGGATTTCAGATTGGGAGTCAAGTATTGGGTGATTGTGTCTTTGGGATTGGGTATTGAGATTCTAGATTGGGCTAGATCTATAGAGAGGGGGCTTTGAGAGTGCCTAGTTAGAATGAGGATGGGGCCTTATCTAACTATATGGAGATTGGGAGTCAATATTAGGTATTTGGGATTGGGCCATTCGTGGGTTTCAGGAATGGGTCTTCAAGATTGGGTATTGAAATTCGAGATTGGGCCCCATCTCTATATGGGCCATAAGGGGGAAGCCATGGATTTGTGATTACAATCAAGAAATTATTTTATGATTCCTTGAAATTATTTAACATCTGGTCTGCACACATACTAATTTAGGACCTTAGTTGATTTCGCTGCTTTGACTAGTTTCCCAAGTAACTTATTGGTTCGATTTATGACTTTCTTGAACTGGCTCAATAAATTTTGGTACAATGCCAACTTGTGAATAGATTCACGACCAAAATATTTTGTTACCTCATTATCTTCATTTAATGATCTCTTGAAGTTAGTAATAATTTGTTCAATTAGGAGTGCATCGACATTATCATCAAGAAACATGTAGTGGATGACATCAAATTCATCCGTGATGTTGTTGAGGACATAAAATGCCTCGATTCTATTCTCATACAACTTAGACATTACCTCCTATAACATTTGGATCCAAAATCCATGGATTCACTATATTCAAATAATTTTGAGGCATCATCAATGATTCCTTCTTTCAAAAGTAGATCCGATTCCATGTTTCGTGCCTCTTTCCAGGATTTGAGCGTGAGCTCCAAATTATCACATTCCTCTATGAGAAATCCATCCATATTGGATACAATATATTTTATATAGTATAGTTCATTATAAAAGTTAATAGTTTCCGTGATCATCTATTCTCCTTCCGTATTAAAATTTCAATCCATGTTTCTACCGCCTAACCTTCTTTGTTTGATTTTCTCGACTACCGAGAAGGAGGTGTCATCAATGCTTGGAGGTATGGAAAGGGAAGTTGGATGGATATATTGTGTGATATTATTTAGAATGGCATTCAACTATTTGAGATTGTTCTTGAGTTCATCCTTGGTACCTTATCCTTGTCAAAATTATCCAAAATATTACCTAGAGCAACCTAGACATCCTGCTTGGCTCCTTCATGAGTATCCTTTCCAAGTGAAAACCTTGGAATTTATTAATATATTGTAGTGATAGTTTCCTTTGTTTTATTAGTATCCGGATTTTGTATTTCAACAAATATCTCCCGAGATTGATCAACTAAAAGGTTAAAAATGACCCTTGGCCTCTTTGTTTGTCTTCGGGAGTTGGATCTAGGACACTTAGGTCAACAACATCTCGGTGGAACCTTCTTCTTCTGGCTTGGGGTCTTCCTAGTCAACCATGCATGGATAAAAGAAGAAGATAGCTGCTTATTTGATGACATAGGTACATTCATCATGGTAATATATTGGGTAGGTGTTATTAGGGAAATCGTAGTAGGCGGAGAGTGGAAATGATTTTGTGAAATTGAAGGTGGGGTGGAAAGTATGGCCACATGCATGGATGTAATGTGAGTGTAAATGGAGGGAGATTTTTTGGTAAGAGGAGTCCCAAAAGGAGATCCTAAAGACATAAAATCTCCGGATGAAAGAGAAGGAAGAGAGGAAAACACTTGTGCCATGGAAGGGGATGAAGTGAGAAGTGTAGGAGAAATGAGAACAAAAAAATGGAAGACATGGCCAAATGGAGTGTGATATGTGGGGGAAGAGGAACTTAGAATGGTGAAGAAGGAAGAGCTAGAGATGATGGTGAATACAACATTTGAGTTATATAAGTTAGTGAGGAACTGATATCAATAATCTACATGGATGTCACCTTGGAAGGGGAAACTTCTATTGAGGGAACTCGGAGGAATATCCTGGAACCCCGTAGATAATGGTAATTCTATGAGGTTTTGGAGTAGGTTTGGGAGTGGACCTCCTTCCTTTTGAAGAGGTGGGATGGCCCATTGGTGGTTGTACTTGAACTATCTCAACAAGAAGTTGATATGACACTTTTGGCATGATTCCCAATGATGTCAACCACTAGTAGGTCTGATTGAGAATAGGAACCACTCTTTATTTTAAACATCTGCATTCCTAAAGTGACTCGTTAAATCCATAGAAAGGGTTGATTTCTCATTTTTTTGATCGTAAATGGGATCCAAAACATGTTCATAATCATGAATACCCGACGGGACATCTGTAATTCTATATTGGGCCACTACTTGAAGAGTCAACCTCTCGAAGTTACTTTCCCAAAATTTGACTTCATCTCTCGTAATTAATCCAAATATCTTATAATTGAGGTATGTGAGGACCGATGTGGCCCATATCCATCAAGTCTATCCCACTAATCAAAACTAATTCATGGGTGAAAGGTATTCAAGGTCATATGTTGTATTTCACCCTCAACATTATTTTCCTTATATGTTGATGCACAAGCATACCTTCCAAGGACTATGGGAAATTGAGCGTCTGTCTTAAGTCTATCATGTTGGATCTTGTAAAAATGTAGTAGTTTCCAAACCAACTCCATCAATACCCATTTGTCTATGGGGCACATGGGTAACTTGTAAGGAGAACTTAAGAATCCTGCCACCCTAAGTGTAGTCACAAAATCACACACTTTAGATATTATTTAGTGTCGGTCTCATCTTGCTATTCATATGGTTTTTGATTAAATAAAGTACTAATTAACCCATGTCCTTTGGCCATTTTACTTTGTTTTCTATCCCCACTTTCGACCTCGCACATTTACTTGCTTTGAGTTAGTTCTACCATTTGGTATCACTTTATCTTTGAATGGGGTGCCCTAGACACCCTAGTCCCATTCGGGGTGCCCTAATCCAATCTACACTTCCCTTCTAATTTTTGGGCACTTTCTAGCCATTTGAGCTTTCTATCTTTTTAGTGGTCGGCCTTTTCGAGGTTAATTATGAAATTAGAACAAGATAACCATATAAATATAAAGTTATGAGACCATAATGAGGGACCAAACACTAAGAACTACTATCATCACCTAAGGTTACATCCATCAAAGGCTCCATTTGTATCAATCTAGCTCCATCGCAAGGAAAAAGGTTGGTTCATCTCGCATCACACCGCATGCATAGGAGGGAATTTTATTATATTCGATACTCCATTTTATTACACTTTTACACATAGTTATTGCTCGCTACTTTCACAAAGTGTGATTGACACAAGAGAACCTAGGGCATGATTGCACACACAAGAAAATAGAACTACACCAGTCTGAGATGTAGTGCAACGATCAATTAGTAAGTCCACCATTATGGTAGTTAAGGACAGTCTGACCCCTTCATATGCATCTTTATTTTTAGGGGTTTGATGCTTGTCTTGGGGTTTCACAATTATCTTCTTCATCACTAATTACCAATGACATACAACCGAGTACAACAAATCTAGTGTGACAAGAAGCGAAGGCATGAAGTCACCCAAAAAATCCTTAGAGGAGGTTTGTAGAGATTTTTCGTAGACTAGGGCATCCATATTTTAGATTAGGGTGCCTGTAGGCACACTGCAGCCTCTCAGGCACCCCGAGCCTAGCCTACTTTTCCATCTCTATGCTTTCAGAGCCTTTGTGTGGTCATTCTTGCATTCTGTTTATCCATTTTATTTCGTGACACGAGACGGGGGCATCGTCAAATCAACTAAGCTCTTTCTAACTCTCCTTACTCATTAGGGTTTTACATATCTACTTTCTTAGTTGCTTGGGTCATTTTCTTTATACATTTATCTATTATTTATTGTTGTTCTTAATATTAGATTAATTATATAATTTGTAATAATTCCACATTTTTAGTTAATCATTTTTGTGAACCCCAAATTTGACACTACTTTCTAGTTATGGCTCTTCTTATTTCCTTTACTATGGCTCAATCATCTTATCCCTCTTTCACACCCGATAAATTTTCGATATAACCACTATTGTTGGCAATTTCATGCAAGTGCATACTCAACATCCTCCTCACTTTAGCATGCCTAGGGATGATCCATATATCAATGTAGTAAATAATTTTCGTACTCATCCTAAGCCTCCTACCGATCCATCCTTTACTATTCCTCCACCCATTACTTCGGTGGCTCCCCTACAACTTCAAATGGATATGACATCATTGAACAACTAAAAATATGCCCTCTAAGATTTATCTTTATGACTTATTGCATAATGTGTCCGATTGCTACCAAACACTCGAAACAACCCTTTATTCTATTCTAATAGAAAGTGACAACTCGACGCGGTTTATTTTAAACACCTCATCCAATCTTTTCGCAATTTTCCTCATGCCATATCTTTCACTGATGAGGACATATCACCTTTTGCTAAAAGTAATCCATGTATGCCTTTTCTTATCACTGATTTGGTTAGCACCACTTATATTAAATGTGTACTTATTGATAATGGATTAGCCATCAACTTATGTGTTTATTCCCTCTTAAAGCAATGGGTTATTAGTGATATTCTCATTTATAATAATTCTAATATCATCGCGGCTATGACTCTACGACTCATACATGTTTAGGGACTATTTCATTACACATCCGAGTTGGGCCTAAAACCATCCTTACCAAATTTTATGCTATAGATTACTCATTTCAATTCAATCTCTTGTTACGTAGACCTTGGATTCACACAATTCAAGAGGTCCCATCTATTGTTCACCAATGTGTCAAGTTTTTACATGATGGATATGAACACACTATTTCAGCGGATCCTAAACCCTTCAAGTTCTGTCGCATAAATCCTATTACGGAAATGCCCATCCATATTACACAATGTATCCCATATACTATTATTGACACATATGACATTGGTCAGTCTAGCACTCCCCACTTATCCACCGCTCAAGAAAATCTAGTCATTTCTACTCATACTACTACCATCATTTCGCCTACAACACCTACCTTCGTCCCGCTACTACTCAACTTGTTGAGGTGTCATATTCTATTTTTCCACCTAGTACAACTCCTAGCAATATACTTGACAACTCTATACAACATGATAATGTTGTCATAGATGATTTTGAGAGCTCTAAGAATGAAGTATATGTTATTGAACTTACCGATAAAACATTAAGTTAGTTGAATTTTACCCCTCTCGGCATAAATGAATCTTTCTTTAAAGACAAATTTGTGGTGATGGCCCAAGTGAATATATGTTCAAAATTCCCCGTCTACTAATGCTATGGTACTTTATCACATATCTGTTAATGCCTTAGACACTATTTTAAGTTCTATTGCATCATTAAATTTGCCACCTTCTCTTTTCATTTGTACTTTATTCATCAACAATTATTTTTTGCGAACATCCCACTCAATTATAATTGTTCGGATAGTGTTTATACACTTGCGGGGTTAATTTTTTTGTTTGAAACTTAATGACATCTTACCACCCATTCACTCACCTCATCTATACCATGGCTATTGTCACATTATGGCTGCTTATGGCCTTCATGTGTTTCACTTGACAATACTTATTACTCGCGGACCTCACACTTCTCCATTGACATTGGGGAAATCTTGGATTAACTATATCAGTGGAACTTTAGATAGATACCACACTTATCTCACATTTCTTATGTCATTTGAAAAAAATTCCATTGTTAATGACTCATCTCCTTCTTATTCTCTAAATCTCTCTCACTGATACGCACATGATTGTTCACCAATACTATTCACCGATGAGGAATATGCAATGAATATTTACACACTACGTCACAATGGATATTTATATGATCCACCTCATTCTATTGCATATCATGTCTCTAATGTTAAACCAATAGGCTTGATCCTGACAACGATGATCTATTAGACAATGTCACATGATTATACTCACTCACATGCACTTGGGGGAATAGGATTCACACATACCACTAACCTAACAACATCATACATCACAACATAGCATATTTCCAACATACACATATCACATCCTCATCACATTGCACACTCATCACACTTATACTAGTATCGTCATTACCCGATGACACACTCTTGTGCTTCGGTTCACACTTTACTATTGAGGGATATATAATAGACATGAAACCCAACTACGTGCATTATGTTTTACACATTAAGTTGCTTCAAACATATTGCATCATATGTCTTACACTTTACATCATACACTCTACATTTAGTCTACATCATTTCAACATTTGCGTATTATACATCATACTAGTTTTCAATATACATGTATCACACTCCATTGTCTACAAGTATATCATCACATACTACTTGTCCCGCATACTACATTATGTGCACTCTCACATTATTAGTCTTTCTTGAATTGCACACTATTTATTACATTTTACACATCTTGCACATCATATGGTCATATCTTATAATCACACATAGTACACATTCTTCTAGGAATTGCATTCACTACCCGATGACACACTCTAGTCTCACGGTCCATATTGGACTATTGAGGTTATAAAAAAAAGTGGACCACATCACATTCACATGTTCATCATTTGATCTTCTCATGTGAAATTCCTAGGATTAGTGATATATGCCTTAGGCTATAGGGTCACTTCTTCTAGCACCATCTCGTGATAGGCTACCTCATCACCTTTGCTTACATTGTTTAGTGGTATACACTTTAGGATAAATCACCACCTCCTTTCTATTCATATTTTCATGATATACACTTGGACTATAGATTCATGTGTACATCATTACTAAAGGAATGATGACCATATCGTACCAAACCAAGAACTTAGATGCTAATCAAAGACCGCGATCAATAAGATGAAATTTATTCACCGAATAACTTTACATAAATTATTATGGAACTCAATGAAATACAATGAGAATGAGCCTTGGTTATATAAGCATGGAATAACAATATAAGAACCAGTAAAGGTCATAGATCAAGCCCTAAATCAAGGAAAGAACTAGTCAAGACCATATATTTAGGAAAGAACTAGTCATCAAAGATCTAGTCAATACTATAGATCAAGGAAAGAACTAGTCATCAAATATCTAGTCAATACCATAGATCAAGGAAAGAACTATACCTAACAACTAGATAATATCTTCCTAATATCTAAATAAGATAAAAGAAATATCCACACACATAAGTGGGTGAGGATAAATACAATAAAGGTAAATAAAGTACCTAGGTGAACATGAGCTAAGGTAAATAACTACTCTAACACCCCCCCTCAAGTGAAGCTAGGGGCCCAAAATAAAAGTGGCATAACCATAGTATGAGTCCCAACAACTAGTTCGATGAGGTACTCATGTACAATAACTAGGAAAAAGGGATGTCGCAAGGTACCCAAAACTAGTAACAACAAAGTAGAGAGAAAAAAACCCATTGCAAGACATCCCAAGAAGCTTGGCTAAAAAAAATAATATGATCTGAAGAAGTTTGGTGTGCACTGTGGTCTAAATCCACTACTCGATCACAACACTAAAAAAATGACATTGGACTTCACCAGAATAGCTCCATACAAGGAGACTGTCAACAGAGTGATGTCAAAAGTGCAAAAAAACATCAAACATAATTCGATCAATTCTTTGCAAATAGGTTTCCATGATCCAAGAATAATAACCAAAGCAACAAGGCAAGGACACAAAATCCAGAGTGTCATGATCCAAGAAAATATAATGTAACAAGGCAAGGACACAAAACTTGAAGAAAAACATAATTCGATTAACTTTTGCAAGTGGGTGTGCCACGATCCAAGAACAATAACCAAAGAAATAAGACAAGGACATAATATCCAAAGTGTCACGATATAAGAAAAGCCAAGGTAACAAGGCAAGGACACAAAACACAAAGAAGTAGGATCAACACCACACCCTCCCATACCGTTAAATGTGTGGAATGGCGTTACAAATCTATATGAGTTTTCAAAAAAATACTCGAACACTGACAAAATAACACTAGACTTCACCAGAATAGCTCCCCCACAAGAGAGACTTTCAACATGCCAAAAGTGTCAAAAATACAAATACAAAATCTCTCAACAAACAAGAGATACATACACTACACGCTAAAAAAATGCTCAAAACAAGGAGCATTACAATGTAGAAGGTATAGAAAGTGGATCAAGAGTCTGAATGGTGGAGGATCCATGCTTGTAGAGTCCTCTCAACGAATTCCTACATTGCCTCCACGAGTGATAATATATCTACCCCAAATCAACACGAATGGATGAAGAGGATGTTTACATATGAATTGGTGTAAAATGCATAATGGGTGCATGCAAAGGAACATCAAAATGTGTGTCAGGTTGATCATGTTTGACAATTGAAATCTTAGGTTTCTCAAGCCTGAGTGAAGGTGCGAAATCATGTGTTGCTCATGATCCTCAAAAAGAGTTGAGTGAACAAAAATAGGAGCTCTGTCAATGTGTGATCCCAATGAAGTACCTGCTCAAAAACCAATGCCATGGCAATAATTCCACTTAACATGTGGAATAGGGGAAACAATACCTTGTGAATGTCTGCCAATAACTACACTAGTGAAACCCATAAAATAGAGCATGTGAGAACATAATTCAGTGGTATGCTCCTCAAAAGAGCCATGTATGTGAGCATAAGGAGCTGATGTGGGATACTCAGAGTGTGTAACTCCAATAGGTATAGATGAAAAGAACATGTAGTAACAAGCCTAATAGGCTTAGGAACATCAGGAGTAGATGCAGGCTTAGAAACTGATAGATCAAGGTCAGTGGGTATAGGAGCAATAATTGTAAGTGGACTAGGAGCATGGATATGATTGTCCACAATATGATGGTGATGTTGCAGGATAACAAGTTTTTTTCTTGGGCAATCTATTTTATTCCACAAATTTTACAATATCCTCTTGAAGTTTACACACTTTAGAGAAAAGCATATCATTCTTAGAATTCATGATAGATAAAAGAATGCAAATCCTAAAAGTTTAGGATGTCGGGCTCACCAAAATTGCGTCCACAAGTGATTACAACACCCCTCCATATTTGGCACTTTATAATGAGTGTGTGTTATAATATGACACTTTAAAATTATAGTGTGATTCTCAAAATAAATATTTCCAATGGAAAGATCATGAAAAAACAAGCACTTTTGTAAAAATGGCACTCAAAACCGAGTTTCCAATCAAAAGATACAAGCTTTACAAGTTTATGCTTTGCTATTTATTTTAGTTACCACTAAAACAAAATAAAATTCTCTTGCCTTCACCACACAAATAAAATGAAAGGGGGTTGGAGTTAAGCACCTACTAGTAGGAATCACAAGCTTAAGCCCTCATATGACCAGGGGCTAAGGATTTCAATGGGATTTGACGGTCACTTTGGGGACATCCAAATTCGTCTCTTACAGGTGTTATTGTTTCATTATGTACTTAACACTTTACATGAATTTCTTATACATGTTTTTTACATATGGGTTCTTTTTCTAACATGCTAACAGGTGCTTCATGTGTAGCACTTTTTAGTTGGATTATTTTCTTCCATGGTTATATGTTGTTTGTATTTGCTTGTTTTGTTTGCTATTATATGCGGGCCTTTCCCTTTGCTTTGTGTGCATACTTGTTTGTTGTATGTGGCCATTGCGGCCTTGGGTGTCTTGTGACATTGTGAGTGATGTCCCATGTTTAAAACTCATTTTGGAAGTATACGTGTCTTCATTGTGTGCATTCTAGCTTCTACATTGTTTGTGTAGCATATATTTATCTTTTACATACATGCTTGTTCATACTAACACTTTTTCTAGCCCCTTGTTTGTGTGCATGTTGGTTTCTACCAAGCACATTCCCTTCCCCCTGCAAGGCATAATCATGTGGTTAGTCCTCTTTTGGGGCCACATTCTCCTATTTGCGATGTCGCATGCGCCCCCAAAGAGGGGGGCATCATTTGGGGTTTTACACACTATTTATCAATTTCTACTAGTATAGTTCATTTCGCTTTTTCATCCTTGACATTGTGGGTCATACAACGAGTGGGTTCAGATCAGTCTACAAACCCCGTACATAGTGGATTTTATAGGGTAGATTTCCATTAGAATTTTTGAAAGAAGTTATAGGTTGGAGGATACAATGGATTTCCTCCTACACTACTTTGGCTAGTGGCGTCAAATCGTCTAAAAAACCGGGTAAATACAGAGATATCTTCATACAAATTTAGAGAAGCAATTACATGTGGAAGAATAATGCAACTTTCTCCCTACACTTCTTTGACTAGGGTGGCATGAGATCACCCAAAAAAATTGTAGTACAAGATATCCTTTCTACACCCTTTTTCTCATCATGGATCAGGTTCACATATTCATTTTACTTTTTTATACTTTCATTTATAGTATTTTCACTATATACATGTGTATTTGACTACTTAATCATCTTCTCCTTTATAGGTTCATCCATATGAGAAACAAGTAGTCAACAACAATAAAGACGTCAACAAAAAAATTTATGCAGCATACACCTCATACTAATATGCGGGTGTATCACATACATCAAAAACTACACACATGTTTCCATCCTAGGTTTATCCTCACCACTTTTTTACACTTTTGCATCTTTAGTTTCTACAATCCATTATTTTATCATTCCACGCTTTGTCTAGTCCATCAACATGATTTCTACATCACTCTATATGGACATCAGTACGCATCTCTATCTACGTTATTTTACCAAGTGTTCTTCTCAAAAACATAATGTGGGGGAAATATAGTTACAAAATCATGCACTTTAGACATTATTTAGTCTCGGTCTCATACTACTATTCATATGGTTTTGAGTGAAGAAAGTAATAACTAACCCATGTCCTTTTGGCCATTTTACTTTGCTTTTTGTTGTCATTACCGACCTCCCACATCTATTTTCCCGATCGGTTCTTCCATTTGGCATTGCTTTATCTTTGATTGGGGCACCCAACCCATTCTTGGGGCACCCAAGGCACTCCCCTGGTCCCATTTGGGGTGCCTTGATCCTTTCTACACTTTCCCGCCACTTTTTGGGCACTTTTTAGCCATTTGAGCTTTCTATCTTTTTAGTGGTCGACCTTTTTGGGGTTAGGTACAAAATTAGAAATAGAAAACCATATAAATATAAAGTTACGAGACCATAATGAGGGACCAAATACTAAACAATACTATCATCACCTAAGGTTACATCCATCAAAGGCTCCATTTGCATCAATCTAGCTCCATCTCAAGGCATGAGGCTGGTTCATCTGCATTACACTGCATAGGAGGGAAGTTTATTATATTCCATCCACCATTTTACTACATCTCTACACAGTTATTTCTCACTACTTTCAAAAAGTGCGATTGACACAAGAGAACCTAGGGAAATATTTCACAAACAAGAAAATATAACTACATCAGTCGAGATGTAGTACAATGCTCAATTAATAAGTCCACCATTATGGTAGTTGAGGATAGTCGACCCCTTCGTATACATCTTTCTTTTTTAGGGGTTTGATTCTTATGTTGGGGTTTCTGGTCTATTCTTCATCACTGATTACCATCCACACACAACCAAGTACAATGAATTTAGTGTGACAAGAAGAGAAGGAAGGAAACCACCCAATGAAACCTTAGAGGAGGTTTGTAGAGATTTTCACGAGACTAGGGTGACCATATTGCACACTAGGACACCCACAAGTGCCCCTGTACCTCTCCAAATGCCCCAGCCTAACCTATTGTTCCAAATCTATGCTTTTGGATCCTCTGTCTAGCCGTTCTTACATTTTGTTCACCCAATTTATTTTGTGACACATTCTATGGGCATTTCAAATCAACTAAGCTCTTTGTAACTCTCCTTAGTTAATAGGGTCTTCCATATCTACTTTCTTAATTACTTGGGTTATTTTATTTATAAATTTATCGTTATTTAATGTTATTTTTGATATTAGATAAACTATAGAAATATTAATAATTTCAAATTTTTAGTTAATCAATAAGGTATGTGAATGTTTCGAATTGCAAGTATATGGCTCCCAGGTCTCGACCACTTACAAGGCATTATTTAAAATTATTCCATTATATAGATCCTTCTCAAAGAATTACAAGATAACAACGAAGAATGCATCGCTAAATCTTATGAAATATTTCACCCCTTCCTTCATTGTAACTTGAGGGTAGAAGTCATAAATTTGAGCTGAGTTCCTTGATTCTCTAGTGATGAACCCGGGTAATTCCTCATACTTACACTGACCATGCATACTAGATAGGAAGTCATGAAGAAGTTGTTAGGGGTTATGATGTAACCTAGAATTTACCAATACATGCCCAAGCATGCTATCACATCACTCAGCCTAGAATGAGTTCTCATTAGAAGCGTGAAAAGGTACTAAGCCCCTCTTTAGGGTTGTTATTATAGGATGTTAACATGATGAAGACTTAAAGCATTCATATATATTCCTAATATATCATTCTACCGAGCATGTTCAAATCTAGATCTTAGAGAGTCACTGACTTAAAAGATAACCATGATGAAATAAAACATGCAAAATTGAACTATAATCATGATAACACTTTGATTTAGTCTATAATATTCATTATATTAAATTCAATAATACACAGAAGCTTCCTTACAATAACAATAGTATATGCTCATGTGTGTATCAGATCTAGAAGCATAATCTCACTATAACCTAGTTCTCACACGTATATTCTCTCTCTCTCTACTACATAGTTCAATACATATTTATATGGGTGGGGACTTGCCCTTCACCACTTATCTAAACCCAAAATAGGTTGCATGCTATTATTAGCCATGCGCCATTACAAAAATAGCCACACATGTAAGTGCGCTAACAATAGAATACTTTTAGTTAACTGACAATAGTAGATCTATTCCCGACATGTGTCCATGTAAAGCACTTCGTAGCTGATCATCCAAAAATAGCCAATGCATGGCATGCAAGTATTTGACCAGTTTGTGTGCTCCACACGCTACCTCCAAAAATAGATCCTTCATTGTGAAAATGGCTAAGTCCTGAACCTATTTCTGTTCTTTGTGCACGATCCTTTCTGATACTTCCATGCCTTTGAATGCGTTCTTATTTCCCACACTAACGCTATATATTTTATTCACTAAGTGCCGTAGTCCAGTGATCAACATTACCCCACACTAGTTACATTCATCGCCCCAACAATGGTTGTCTAAAAATGAATCAAAGAATATGAATAGAACCATAGACATAATTTTGATGAATAAAATAATGTCTTTAACCTGCAATGTCTTCTTCTTCAACTTGAATAATCAATTCGGGATATTCTTATTTTATCTCCACCTTTAAGGTTTGCTAGTCATTAAGTGCGACCTCTTCCTTATCTGGAACATCCATTGCAATTCACTATAATTCATCCCTTGCAATCTCTCCCTTCATTATCCTTTTCAACAAGTCCATATTTTGAGTGACGAATTTCCCAAGCTCATCCAACCTTTCCTTGGGTGGTTCCTAAGCTATTGTAAGGGCCTCACACTTCTACTTAACAAGTGATAATCATTTTGTGCGGCCCAATGTCTCATCCTTCATGGCCTTCAGGACCTCATTATCTTCCAAAATGGTCCTGGTTCTTATAATGGATTCTGGTGTTATACAAATATTAAGTGCTTGATCTTCCTTCTTTAGTTCCTCCTACAAGATCTGAAGCAATCCTTCATATGATGTAATCTTCCGCATCACTAAATACTTTTCCTGCTCTTCTTCCTATGCTAGATCCTTTGGTTCGGCATGCAAACAGTTCATCTTCAAGCACTAAGTCCACCAATGTACTTACATAATGTATTTCGAAGGAAACATCTTGGGTACCTTTGGCTCTAAGTGTGGCCTAGCCTTCATGACATTGTCACCAATCTCCTTTGCCATGTTGATAAACACAACATTCTTCTTTTGTGCCAAATCTCTTTCCTGCTTTAGGTGTGTTATTTCCTCATCCTTAGTCTTGATCTCCTCCCTTAGCACCCTAATTGTTATAGCTTTATCCATATTCCATCATGCGACTTTCGTCGAGACTTTCACCAAAGCATTGCTTATTTGTTCATCTGACATAACACTAGGCTTTACTGTTATGTGTTTGGCTCGAGGTGTATTTTTCAACCTCCTTGACACGCATGACTCCTCACACACATCAAATTTTAGATCATCCATGTGCATTTGCATCACCCCTTATAATTGCTTCCTTATGCACACAATTGTCATATCTTCATCCATTAAATCCTAGCCATACAACTCCTTTTGTGTCATTGTGCTTTGGAAATGGGCGTAACAAATTTTACCTGTGTCCTTGACATAGCCCATGGCTGGTGGAATATACACACCACTTGTTCTTCTTGATCTAGGTTTCTTAGGAGCTTGGGCTTCAAGATTTGGAACTTGTGCTTTATTGTGTCTTGAATAGTATTGGTTGTTGTCTCATATGCCTCCTTTATTCCTTCCTCTCCATCCTTCATATATTTTACTTTTTGTTCTTCCACGTTCTCTGGAGGTGTAGGAGAATTGGGCGCATTCTCCTCAAACTCTTCCACTTCCTCATTAAGCTTTAATTTCCTTCTTATTTTTTTAGTTGTCTCCTTCTGTGGAGAGAGTCGAGGAAATTTGCACAATGTTTGTGAAGTAGCACCTTAGGTCCTTGTTCTCCCGAGTACTCTCTTAAAATGGTACTCTCCTTGGGTGCATCAAATTCCTCATCATCTCCCTCTTGTGGATGAGGTGGTGTAGTTGTGCGCTCAAATTATTCCTTATTTGGAGGCTATTTTCTGTCTCTATGTTCTAAACCACCGCTATCTTCATGCTCTTCTTCTTCATCCTCTACTTGAATTGTTTTTGTGGGCTTAGGGGTTGGAACATTTTCCATTGTATGCTTACCCTTTGGAATCCCTGGGAGTGCGAACTCATTCTCCACATACTTAGTGTTCTCCAGTTTGGGTTTGAGTTTCAGGTACACAAGTGTTGCTCGGTGTCCCCAACTGCAAAGCTTACAAGATTCATGCTTATAATATATGAAATAAGCCTTTCAATGTAGGCATTCCACCCTGGATATACATACTTCTTCCTCAAAGTGTGGTAGTTGCAATCTACCTTATCTGCATTGAAGGTTAGGTGGCATGTATTTGAAAACCGGTGAACTAATTCCTAGAAATATCTTACTTTGAAGGCATACGATAGTCTACACCATGGGCTCCAAGATCTGTCCTCCTTCATTGCAATTTTGCGCGATGTAAAAATGTTGATAGAATGCAAATTGAACTGCCTTACCCACCACCAAAGGAAAATCCTTGGGTATGCGCCACTCTTCTTCGAATGCCGCGTGAAGTCTATCATACCACATCTCCGCCCTTTGCTTGAATGGTCCACTCATTGATCCATCACATAAGTACTTGCCAAATCTTTCTACATGTGACTTGTGTTCTATGGGGTATTCCCAAATCTTCTCCTTTGGCCCATTAGGTACCCCAATCTCCATAAATACTAAAGACAATAATACAACACCAAAATTATTCTGTCACATGTCCGCACTTCTTCAATGATTGTCTTTGCTATGTGATCTGCAATATTGTAGACCACTCCTTGAGACATTTTCTTTGCGACATGCAACCACATTGTGTTTACTTGCGACCACCTTCCTTGGTCATTCAACTTTGTTACAAGATGTGTAGTTGCTTGCACTACTGGGTACTTTTTCAATTTGTCAATGTCCATGCCATACGGACCTTTAGTATACCCCAACTCTTTCCTTGTCTCCAAGATTGTAGCCTTATCAGTTAAATCACTATCCAGATCCAACCATGAGGCCCTTAGTCCTGTCACTATTGAAATCAAAGCAGTTGTGATTCTTACCCTCCATCGGTGAAGTAGAAGAAGTCCTCATGGACTTTGCTCATCAACCACCGATACAATGGTTCATACTTTCCAAAATATGGCAGCTCATACAACTGGTAGACTCCATTCTACTTCAACAACTTCTCACCCATGTCATCGTATATTGACATATCCTTTGCCATGCACTTGTTCATTTTCATGCTCAACAACACATCGAGCTCCTCTTCTTCTTATCGATGTTTGATGGTTGTAATAGTTGATTTTATATTGGCAGATATAGGAGTCCCATTCTTGTCCCACAATCACGCCCTTTGGATATTGAATTTCTAAGAAATTACTCTTGGGAGAAATTTCTTCTTCCACTTCAACCTTCTTCTTCCCTTTATCTCCTATTGTGGGTGATTTCTTCAGTACCATTTGAAAAATATCTCTTTTTTTCCCTCTGTAAATGAGAAAGTCAAAATCCTAGTTTAAATATTTGTGCCCTAGTGGAAATCATGTGCCCTAGCTCATTTGTAATGCATCTACTTTGCTCAAACCCTTCACCTATGGGAACACAAGCTTCTCCTATGCATAACCCTTCTCTCCATGTCTGGTTTCACACTCTTTACACCTCAACATGATTTCTCGGCTCATTTGCACTTAACCCTTTTAAAATTCTCTCAATTGAAATGGTAAAAATGAACTCGCATCCCATCCTTATATAGAATTTCAAAAAGTTAGTGCATTTATTTCTCATCCACCTACTAATAATCCTCTCATTAATTGACAATTTTCATTTGTTCCTCATGGTACATCTTCATGCCCAAGCTATAACCTTTTAGCATGCCCTTCTACCTTTTGGATGTAAACTTCTCTTTAACATGCTTCCATAAGCCTGAATACGTCATCACTGCGCCTTCCACTGGTAGTCTTCATGGCCTCTGCTTACCTCATGTTATACTTGTTTCTTCATTCCTCTCTATCTATGGTCCCTGTGTCTAGAAGCAATCTCTCTTGTTTTTCAATTCTCCAACCTTGAATAACACCCGTAGATAGTTCCTTTCATGTGTACTTATTTTTTCGATCCCCTGCACGGATATCAACAACCTACCCCACACTAAGGGTATGTGTAGTCCTCTGCACATAAAAATTCTTCAAATAGTAATTATCTTCTGGCACGTAAACACACTTATTACACAAACACACCAACTAAATTGAAAAAGCATAACAACAAAGAAGGAAATACATGAAAGAAATGTAGAATTGAAAACCTAATCTAAATGGTGACACCGCCTTATTACAAACACCAAGAGGAATTATTTATAGTAGGGTTTCACCTAATCTCGTTGAAGTAATCAGTAATCGTATTCCTTCAAATGATTCTAACTGACAAGTACACTGATTCAAGTATGCAAGTGATAACATATGGCCCCATCCAATGTACCTTGAGTTTTCTGTATGGTGTAAAAATTAGAATCATAAAGGAGAACCATCTATCCTATCTCAATATTTTTATCCCCGATGTGCCAGAGTAATGCCATGCTTTCGCTGGGACGTCTCTTGTTTTTGAATCCAACGTGCTATGGATCGTCGCACATCCAACTTGATTAAATGTTCAATCCATTATTCTAAAGATTTCTCATCAGCTAGACCTCCTGTGTGCGCAATACACAAAGAAGGTAATATAAATTCCATATGAAGAACTGCTTCTACGCCAAACACTAACTGAAATGGTGTGGCTTTGTTCAACCTTTTATATGTTGTCGATATGCCCAAAGTATTGCAGATACTTTATCATCCTAATCCTTTCTTCCAACAACACATATTTTTGTCAATGTATGGCTCAAAATTTTATTGAAAGCCTCAACAATCCCATTTTCTTGAGGATGATATGGTGTAGTCTTATGGTGTGCAATCATGAATTCATCCAATAAAATTCTGATTGTCTCATTAAGAAAATACATGCCCCTATCATTGGTCAAACTTAGAGGACATCCATACCTTGTGATAATATTTTACCAAAGAAACTCTCGGTTGTATGCTTTGCTTTGCAATCCTTTCCAGTGTTGCTTTTGCCCACCTTGTCGAGATAACTTGTGTAAGTTATGATGTAGCATGATCCGATTCTACATGTAATGGGTGAAATAGGACCCAAAAATCTATAGCCCATTTCTCAAACGGTTCTGCACAAGTAATGGGTCTTAGAGGCATTTCATCTCATGACTTGGTTTCCCAAGACTTTGAAAATGATCACAAGCCTTACAAAATTCCTTAAAATATTTATATAAAGTCTCCCACCATAATCCAATGAGTAAAATCTTGCATGCAGTGGCATCACCTGCATAGTGGCCACACTTGCAATACCACCATGAGCTTCTTTTATAATATCCGTGTGCTCATGTTTCAATACACAACTATGCAATACCTCATCGACCTAATTTGTACAGTCCTTCTTTGACCAACATGTAGGGGGCTGCGCAAAACAACAAGTTGTTTCTTCTCCAAAGATTTCAGTCGTTACGGTGTCAAACCTATTCGTAGAAAGACAAAAATGTCCTCTAGTTCTTATGGTGCTTGTTGTAACTGTATAACTATGCATCGGCATTGTATCTTCAATTGTCTATACTTCTTCCCTAATTGTATTTTGGATAAATGGTCTGGTCTAGAATTACTTTTCCTGGTTTTACCACAACTGTGAAATCAAATTCTTGAAATAAGAGCACCCATCTGCATATGCACCCTTGTAGAACAATCTTGTTTACCAAATACTTCAATGCCATGTGATCTGTATAAAAGATGAATGGTGTAGCTAGTAGGTACTAGTAGAATTTATGTAGTGCATAGATCATTGATAAAGCTTCGCGCTCTGTAGTTGTGTAATTCGTTATGTAAGAGTCAAATTTCTACTAGAAAAACATATAGGATGATCTATAATACCTTCTCCAGGTTGAGCCAACATAGTGCTAATGGCCATGCCTGCAGAGAGGCATCTACATGTACATGAAATTGTTGGTTCCATGAGGGAAAAACATGAGAATAGGCATGGTAGTAAGTTTTTCCTTTAATGTCTTGAATGCATCTGTCATGCGGCTTTCCCCAATAGAACATACCTTTCCCTTTCACTAACTCCTCCAATGGTGCAAAAACTTTGGCATATCCTTTGATAAACTTTCTGTAATATCCTATATGACCCAAGAATCTATGCACTTCACTTTGAGTGGTAGGCTCTTTTAGGCCTATAATGACCGTAACCTTGCTGGATCAACCAACAAAACTTCCTTGTAGATTATGTGTCCTAACAAGTATTCCAAATGACGTAGAAAATATGCACTTCTTCATGTTCATAGAAATACTTTACTATCTACATATTTCAAACATTAAGTGCAGATTTTCACAATGATCCTTAAGTAATCCATACACCATCCAATAATCTAAATAGACCTTTAAGAAGTTGTGAATAAATTCCTTGATTGCTTGAACAACTATGCACGAAAATACAAAGCAGTGCATTTTTTAGACCAAAAGGCATTACAAGTATAGGAAAAGCTACCCCATTCTATAGTAAACGTAGTCTTTTCTTGATCCTCCGGGAAATCTAAACTCGATGATACCCAAATAACCCATCTCGTAAATGATTATATTTTGCGCCTGCAATACCTTCTAGTATTTTCTTAGTGAATGGCATGGGAAAGGGATCGGTCACACATGCAACATTTAGTTCTATGTAGTCCATGCAAATCCTAATCCATCCATCATTCTTGATACGATCACCATTGGACTAACCATTCGACTCATTAAGGGGCTTGATAATTCCATACTTCAACATTTTATCAATCTCTTATTTGATCCTTTTACGCAAGTTAGGGTTCATCCTATAGGGTCTCTTTCTAACTGGGTGTGCACCCTCTTTAAGATTTATCCTCATCTCCCCTAACGATTCATGCACACCTTCAAGTTCATGGTACCCCCTAGGGAATAAGTCCTGATAATCCCTTAGTAACTCAATGATTCTTTCCACTTCAGAGTTTGATCAATAGTCCCCAATTATGGCTTCCTTAGGCTCAACATATGATCCAATATTCACCTTCTTTATCTCCATAGGTTCATGAAGGTGCGCGTGGTCGTATCTACACTATCTAATACCTCATGCCTTCCTATTGAATGGTTGACATCCATATTTCTACTTCTTCGTTATCCACTAAGTAGACCATTTTTTATTTTTCTTTCTCAATGCAAGCACGTTGAAGTAGTGTGGCATTATCCTCTATTTCTGCAACAAGATGCGATTCGAGTTTCCTTCATCCAATAAATCTTGAAATAGTTCTTCAGCCTTAACACTATCCCCCATAGTTAATCACTTTATGAATTTTAATGCTTCTTACACTGGAGGATTTGTAGAGAAGAATTCAAATGTCCAGGCCATTCATACAAGTAAATCCTACCAATTTCTAGTCTCTCTATGGAGTTCTACATATACATACCAAGCACATGCGTAACCTTGTAAATTGGAATAAAACTTATGCACCCATAACAAAGGTGGTAAAGCTTCCTTCCCCTCTACCTAGAGTCTCTCACACTTCTGAACGTGGTGGTGAATAGGTTGATGACCATGATAAGTGCATATTTGAGTAGGTGCATTGCTCCTAAAGAACCTAGTAGTAAGAGTGATCCTAATTCTATTCCATCTTACAAGATATCCTTGTGGGCTACCCACAAACGTCTTTGTTATCCCATGTAGTGTGTATACTAGCATATTTATTCTTTCCAATGGGTCTATTCACTATTCCTCCATGGTGGGTAGGAATACCATAGGATCTCATTCTTCGGTGTAATAAGGTACTAAGTTGTTACCTATCCTCCTGACATAACATGGTTTGATGCCTCTAGGAAATATATTCTTTATTTCGCACCCCGCCAACACATAAGTGCTATGAGCCCAATTATCACAAGCAACACTTGTAGTATCACTAATGGACTGTGCATACTCCCACTAAATTATTCCTTCTTTAGAGGGCTCAAGTACTTACGGATCCCGAATGGCATGTACATAAACCCTATTGAGATCTTCTTCACTTAAGGGCTTAACATAGGGCACATATTTGCCATCTGTTAAGGGGATAATAAATCTTTCCTCCTTATTTTCAAAATTGATATAACCATTGTTGAACTGAAGGTCAACATTATTTTCATACACCAAGGAAGTCCCAATAGGGTGGGAAGCTATATGACTCTGCAGCACTTAAACCTCAAAATATATAGTGAACTTGGCTCTCTTGTATGGTAATAGATGCATCTTTCAAAACTCGACGATGGGAGTGGCCTTAGTACGATTAGCCATGAACAATACATTAGAGGATGGCTACAATGGGGTCTTACTATTTTTACCCATGCATCTAAGGTACGAACATTGACTTCCACACCTATATCAAGCAATATATTACTCAATAGCCACCCATCCACAACAACATTCAAAGTGATTTCCTTTTCATAATCTAGGCTATGAGGGGGAAGATTCGCATGTAGGATCTGTCGTCCAGTCTCAACACTTGTGTGTAGAGTGTTTCCTTTTAACCAATTCCCTAACAATGGAATGATGTGTTCCTGGCGCAACAATTTGCAAACTTCTCTCAAGTCATCTATATTAGTTTGGACCATCTCTGATTCTTTCTTTTGCTCCATCTTCCGAGATTACTCTTTTAAGTAATGTATCTCACCTTGAAGATTCCTAAGAAATTCCATGGTTTCCTGATAAACATCCTTCGATAGGAAGGATCGGGTGCCATGCATGTGGAACCTCCTCCTTAGTGATGGTAGGATTCTACTGTAATGTTTATCGGCACATGCCACCGCTCGGCGTGGGTCATGATCTTAACTTGTAATGCCCGGACTTAGCTTCCAACTTAGGCATCCACTGATTTTCAATAGTATGATGTATCCTAACCATACATGTGCCTTTGTTTTCTTTTTTATGCCGCTTATCGAGATTCTCATACAAGTCTAGGCACTCCTCATAGCTATGGTTCTTTCCACAAAAAGAACATGTAATATTTTGAGGACATTCACACTGTAGTGGTCAGGATATCCACATGTATAACATGTTCCACAAGGGAAATCACTTCTTCCACTACCACGAGACTCATCCTTCGAATCTACCGTGGTATCCTCGACCTCTGCCATGATCACCTTCAAAACACCCTTCATTCGATCATAGCACACCTGATTGTGATCTCGGTCCTGATGCTTGTTCTTTCCCTTAGAGTTATTTGAAACTCCTGTCTATCATACACCAATATCTATAACATCATGGATCTAACCAATAAGCTGGTAGTCTTCCGTGTCATGAGTCATGGACATGTAGATTTTACAGTAGCTTGAAACATTCTTCCTTATCGCGCGTTGTAATAATGGGTAGTGGCTAAAATCATGGTTTAAATGGCATATTTCACAATCCAACAACAATGAGCATACTGATATGTGAGGAAAAATATCCTTTGTGTGACCTTATACTTCACAATATGTACACCAAATCCCTATGCATGTATCATGTGCTAAATTTGTTGATAGTTTCTCCAACTGCTTTACAATAGCTACAATTTGTGATTTTAGAAATGGGCTCACCCCAGTATCTATGCTTCCAACTACCTTAGCACGTAAGGCTGCTTCAAGTGTTTCACATGGATTAGTGTATGTAATATGTGATAATGCCCTCCTAAAAGGGGTAATCAGGTCCCCAATGAACCATTGTGCATGCTGGCTTGCGTGTATATCATAAGAAAGTTTAGATAACAACATTTTAAAACATGCATCATACTCTTTGACACTTTCAGTAGTGTCTTGCTTAATATCCTTGAGTGCACTTATAATCTTTTTCTCAAACTCAAGGATGTAAAACTCTTTAAAGAATGTATATTTTAAAGTTGTATAGTTTATGCAAGTCTGATCAGGGTCAAAATTTCTATACCATTTGTGTGCATGCCCTTATAACGTAGTAGAAATTTGGCTTGCCCTATGCTCGAAGCCATGATTATTTTTGTGCGCCACAATATTTCACACATATGCACATGTTTAACAACATCTTCTATGCCCCTATACTCTAGAAGATGAAGAGACATCTCCATGTAAATATTCCGGGGTTGGTGTGGACCTTGCGCTTTGATCCGGAACCTCCTGTGTTTCCTCCGCCTCCGAACTTCCAAATCCATTGGAGCTAGAGCTACCTAAGCCTCCTGATCCTGAACTTGTACCTAGGGTTAGACTAGAATATGTGCTTCCCTATGTCCCAATAGTAGAGAACTGAATCGTATCCCGATAGTCTGCGATGATGGATTACTACTCCCGAAGACACTCAAAAAACTACACACCCGAATTATGTGTAGATGATACACCTGAAAATTTACTCCCATATAACAACGAAGATGTTTGTGTTTCCATCGCTGTGCCTCTTATAAGACTCTCTCCTACTCTCCCACTACTTGAGTTAGCTTGCATTGACTGTGTGCTGTACTAGATGCTAGAAAACCAAGCACAAGGGCAAGGTTACTAGGTGGATTCAGATGTGCACCCATGACCCAAGTTGTCTTTACTGGTGCACTTCTATGTGAGGCCGAGGAGGGTTCCCTACCATGTTTTCCAAAATGGGGGAGTTCTTGAGGCTTAGGTTCCATGTCTTTGGTGTGAACTTCCACTCCTTCCTGAACTATCTTTCTCTACAATGCCATTTGTTCCGTAGCCTCCCGTTGCTTCTCTACTTCCCTCTTGTGTGCCTCATTATACTTAATACGCCTTTTCTCTCTCTACCTTTCGCTACTAGGTCTACCATCTTTCACCAAACCTGCTCCTGCCCCCACCCATGGTGAGGTTTAGTTAGCCATTGGTTTACTCTCGAAATTCAAAGTTACCATCAGGATCTTGATTGCCAATGGAATGCCTTGTAGGTAAGTTCCCCTTAGATATCGTAAAAGCGGAATTCAACTACCTATGAGCACAAATAAGTGTAAATTTAGTACTCCAATATATAACTATTCAAAACACCATGGAACCACATATCCATAGCTCGAGTCCAAATCATATCAGCATCATAAAGGGCCTGAAATTCTTCTCCTGTGTCCAGACAAGTGTGCGATACCTCCAATTCCGCTTAGATGCATAAACAATCAGCCACTCATATAATTCTACTGGAAAGATGGTGAATAATCTCTCATATAAACCATCATATAGATTCTATTCCACCCACACGCGGGTGTTAAAATATGATCTAATCTTGAACCACGTGTGTATTCTTCTTCCAGATCGTGTATCCACTCCTCAACACTTGCTAAGGTCAACTAATATGTCTTCATCGTGAACCATCCTGAAAACAACTGAAAAAGAGGTCCCGCAATGGAACCAATGATGCAACCTAGAATTCACCAATACAAGCCGGGCATGCAAGCACATCACTCGGCCCTAGATCGAGCACTCAACCAAAGTGCACAAAGGTACCATGCCCCTCTTTTGGGTTGCTATTGTAGGATGTTAGCATGATGAAGACTTAAAGCATTTAGATCTATTCCTGATATACCATTCTATCGTGCATGTTCAGATCTAGATCTTAGAGAATCACTGACTTAAAAGATAACCATGATGAAATAAAACATGCAACATTGAAATATAATCATGATAACACTTTGATTCAGTCTATAATATTCATTATATTAAATTTAGTAATACATAGAAGCTTCCTTACAATAATAGTAGTATACGCTCCTGCGTGTATTAGATCTGGCAGCATAATCTCACTATAACCTAGTTCTCCCACGTATATTCTCTCTCTCACTACAACACAGTTCAATACATATTTATATGGGTGGGGACTTTCCCTTCACCACTTATCTAAACCCAAAATAGGTCACATGCTATTATTAGCCATGCGTTGTTACAAAAATAGCCACACATGTAAGTGCGCTAACAATAGACTACTTTTAGTTAACTGACAATAGTAGATCTATTCCCGGCCTGTGTCCATGTAAATTGCTTCATAGCTAATCCTCCAAAATAGCCAATGCATGTCACACAAGTCTTTGATCTGGTTTGTGTGCTCCACACACTATCTCCAAAAATAGATCCTTATTGTGAAAATGGCTAAGTCTCGAACCTATTTTTGTTCTTCACACGCGATCCTTTCTGATACTTCCACGCCTTTGAATACACTCTGATTTCCCACATGAAACTTATATATTTTCTTTGCTAAGTTCCGAGTTTGGTGATCAAAATTGTTAGAACGTTTGATAATTGGAAATAAATGGCATCACTGATATGTTATGCCCATAAGATAAGATCATCATTTTTCTAGAGAGTAGAAATGTATAAATACATCCACTCTTGGAAATCCTTGGAAGAAGGTAGTCCATAAATCATCTTAGTAAGGTGATGATGTAATTCAATTCTTGGATAAAATATAATCATGGAATAGTCTTAGGAACCCTAGATAATGAAGACTTATATTTTTTCAGATAAATTTTATTGAGAACCCTTGTACAAGTATCAATTTTTGCATCCCAGTGTTGAAGAGTAGATTCGTGGAAAATTGTGGCATATGCCTTGACATCAAGAAGCTTTAAAAAGTCTTCAAAATAGTCACTATCTAATTTAATCACAACCATCCCATCATCGTCTCTCACTATTCGAGAATCTTTGTCAAAGTGTGTAACAATAATGAGCACAAACTTTAGGAATTGCATCGATGGAGGGAAAGAATCAACCAAAGCAAGTCCACTATCAAAAATTCCTTGCATCCATCCCTTTTTGTTTGGATCTCTAACCCTTTCCCAAAATGTGGGATATTGAATATGCCCAAGATCTATATCTCCAATATTGTCAAAATATGACATAATGCTTAAAGGGGAGACACCCTTAAAACTATACTTCATATTTTCCTTCCCCTTTGAAGATGATCCATACTAATGTCCTTAGAGAAATCCTTGAAACATTCTACATTGAAATGAAAAATGGAGGTTGGGGGTGGAATTTTACCCCTATAACGCACCTTTACAATTCTCGACATGCATTTCTACCACTAAGTTTTGATGGCAGAGGTTAGGCATTGTAATATAGTCTTGTAGTTCTAAACTACACTTCCACCGCTAACCTTTGACCGCACTACACTTCTAACCCATAGTTATGAACTGCACTATGCTTGTGTATCTCTTACTTTTGATGACAAAACTTGAGTCCTGTTTTGTAACCTTGAATCCCCAAAATTATTCTTCCTCGCCATGTTCTCCTTGACTTTCAAAAATGAGGTTTTGAAACCTAACTTCAAAACAACCAAACCCATGAAAGTAAGAGAGACATAAGACAATTAGGTGTACGGTTCAAAGATAAAACCCTGAAAAATGACACAAAAAAGAAAATGTGAAGGGCACCTATGAAGCTAGATGAAAAATGACAAGAAAATCCTAAAAATGAAAAAAAAATTGTAAAAGAAAAATTACAAACTTACCTAAATACTAGATAAGAAAATCATAAAAAATTAATCAAAAATCCACCTAGAAGTACGGTCCGAGTTCGAGAGGGTGTCAAGCAGTTAACATACCAAATTGTCAGTGAAAATGACAAGTAAAACTCACCCTTAAATAGAAAAGTAAAAATTAATTATTGCGGAGTTGGTACATCTTTGGTAGTTGGCATTAAATGTAGACCTACGCCAAGACTCAAAATTTGGAATTTCACGCATGTAGTTTGTATGTAAATTGCACTTCAAATTCGAGTTTTGAAATGTATTTGAAATGGTTGAGGAGCAGAAATTGGAAGTTCGCGTGGAGTTTTCATGCAAACCTTACTTTGAGTTCGAATTCTAAAATGCAAGTGTGGAATCGTATTTGAAACTCAACATGCAATTTATATGCAAATTGTAGTCTAAGTTATGAATTTCAATTTCTACATATTTACTATATGGGGTGGGTTTCAGAACTCGAATGTGCGGTTTAAATGTAAAGCGCATGTTGAATTCTGAAATCCAAAATTCGATGATGTTTCAACACTTAAGCAATTTTCGACAATTTTGGGAAAAATGAAACTAAGTATAAGGAAAAATTTTGCAAGAAAAATTCAAAAGTCCTTTCGGTAAGGGAAACTTTAAAAGTTATAATTTCTAAAGCCTTCTATTTATTTTTAGGATTCTGGTCCATAACATTAGATCCAAAGATGTGAAAGTGCTCTACATCAGGCTTGCATCCAAACCATGCTTCAAAGGGTGCCATCCCTCTTATGACCTTGTGTGAAACATGATTTTGAATGTAGTAAGCATAGTTTAGTACTTCGGCCTTCTACTTCAAAGGAAGGGATTTTGAGTGAACCATACAAGTGGCCATCTCCTTAAGCATTCGATTCTTTCTTTCGCAACTCCATTTTTGAAGGGATGTAAGCAATTGTATGCTGCAAAGAAATCCCTTTGGAGGTAAAAAAATATTCAAACATATTTCTCACATACTTGCCTCCATTTTTGGTTTGAAGAACCTTGATAGACCTTTCATCTTGTTTCTCAACAAGAGCCTTAAAGTCTCAAAAATGATCGAAAACTTCAGACTTAAGCTTAAGAAAATACACCCAAGTGTAATGCAAAAAGTCATCAATGAAGGTTAGTATATATAGAGCTCTAGTAAATGAAGGAGATGGGAAAGGGCCATAAATGTCACTATGAACAAGATCTAAGGGACGAGCGGCTCTCTATGCTTTTCCTTTGTCAAAAATATTTTCAAGGTGTTTCCCTAGGGAATAGCCCTCACAAATCCCCTTATAAAATTTGACGTGGGGTAACCCATAAATAATTTAGTTTTGGCTCAATTATTCAAGGTATTGATAATTAAGATGGCCAAAATGCTCATGTCATAGCTTGCTAACCTCATCTTCATGAGTGAGAAAATAATTGGGCATCAAATTAGAAGTAAAGTGGGAGAAGGTATACAAATGTAAATGGTGATCCACCTTTCCCTCAACCACTGTGGAGTCAGAGTGAAGCTCACATATAATAAACGAGTTAGGAACAAATTCCACTTGCATTCCTTCACCAAGGCGAGTGATTTGGTAAACCGATAAGATATTGGTAGAGAGATTGGGAACAATAGACACTTGGTTAAAAGTTCCACCATCCATCTCTACCAATCCACTACCGTAAACTGACATTGTAGTTTCATCACCCAATTTGATTTGGGACATGCCATATGGTTTGATATTGGAAAACTCAACATCTAAAGAGGCCATGTGGTGCAAAGCACCAGAATCAATAATCCATGTCGACGAAGGAGATGTTCTAGCCACAAGGGCCTTTCCTTCCTTCTTCTTGGATTTATGCTCCTTTCTTTGGAAGATTCGCCCTTTGGAGCATTCTATTTGATAGACTTAGGAACACTTATTTTATTTTTCTCAAGTAAATGAGTTAAGTGATCGATTTTTTTCTCATACATTGATTATCTTCATGGCCAAACTTCTTGCAATAAGAACACTTATAATTTTCCTTCTTCGCTTTAGGCTTAGAAGTCGAAGTGTTTGTGTTAGGCTTGGTTTGGCCATGGTTGATCTTGGTTTCTTTCTTTAGTTGACATTTAAATTCTCTTTCTTCTTTTCAGTTTTCTTTTCCTTACCCTTACTTTCCACAAGGGCATGTGACTTGGATTTTAGAGTCCCCATTTGAATTATTTTGTCATGTTCTCGAATGAGTTGGGACAAAAAATTGTCAAATGAGGGCATTTTCCAAGTACTTCCCAAGGTAGATTTTGTGGTGTGGAAAGTCAAAATGAAGACAGAGTATTTGGGACATAACTTAGAAAGAATCAACAAGATCAATTGAGAATCTTTATTCTCCAATTTACATTCCTTTAGAAATAATCTAGTGTGGACAAACTTTGAGAAGAAGGCTTGTAGGTTTTCAAAGTCACTAGGATTTAATCCTAGTAGTTCATTCTCTAACTCATGTGCTCTCATGTCATCTTGCTTCCAAACATATCATTAAGAACTTTCCAAGATCCATTAGGTGTTGAGGAAGTTTCGATGTGGAAGATAATTTTAGGAAAGACATAAATATAAAGAAGACCTAAGGCTTCATCACAATGGTTAAACCACCTAGATTTTTTGGGTTCATCTCCAGGTTCAGTCTCTACTCACATGATTACATCAAACAAACCTTTACTTTGTAATACCTTAGAAATTTTAAATCTCCATTCAAAGAAATTAAACGGTGTGAGCAAAGGTACTTTGGAGACATCCATAATGGAGAGAGATAAAAAGGAATGTAGAAGGAAGGTGAAATAAAAAAACCACCCTAGAATAATAGTAACACCCCTTGAATTTAACACTTTATAGTTTAGAGTGTTAATTACAATTAGGTGTGAATGTGCATCGAGAACGTCGGTCACTCACCTTGAAATCAACGTAATAACGCACAAGAGTGGAGACCACAATCAAGGCTTGTTGATCGTGACAATTCAACACCATAAGCAAGTACAATTTAAGAGAAGGGGAGAAAACATAGTCCTGTGTAAGAAATGACCTCTCACGTTGTAGTAGAAACCTCCTTGCTGCGAGAATGTGGTAGACACGCTCACTAGGCTGCAATTAATAAAAAGGGTGATACAATGCAAGAAACAACTTAAAATGAGTCTAGAGAACCTCCGAACGTAGCGAGGGATCCTCGAAGGTAAAAAATGCTAGAAATACTATAACACACTCCAACAATGATTAATAGACAAAATCATATAATATGTTTTAAAATCACTTTAAAATGCCAATTAATCTAATTTTAGAGATTAAAGGCAAAAAAGTGCTACTATAACGTTAAATAACTAATAAATTTATACTAATCTAAATAAAAGAGCTTATTAATTAATTAGATTGCCTAAATTAATTTAAAAATCCAATGAAATCAACTTTTCAAAAGGATATTAAATCTAATATTAAATATTAAGACCTAACCGTATAATATTAACACCTTATATAAACACCCTACCACTTTAAAATGAAACCCCACTTTAAATAAAAGGCTTGACCCACATATAAAAACACGACCACCTTTATTTTAAAACCCCACTTTTTTATATTAGGTAAAAGAGGGTTGAGGGGACCCTACCCCTTACATAACAAAGCTCCTAAATAGAGCAAATATTCAAAAACATCCCATACAAAACATATAAAGGATGATATCAAAAGTATCATAATAAGAAACTAATATGGTAAGCATGACCATCCAAGGGCCACAGCCTCCACGAGTCTTTGGTTGTGATCCTTAGGTCCCACAACCCAACGGGCTTGCTAGTCAGTTAGACATTGACACTAGTTTGCACACATTAGTATTCAAATCTTTGCCACTTCCACTAGATATTATTGCACATCTTTCCTTACTAAACATATCAGCCGATCAGGCTAAGACTTTATGGACCAGACCGGAAAATCACCCGTAAATACATGTGGCTTTGTCATGCCTCTTGTTCTTACTTCCATGACCTTTTCTAGAAATCTATACAAGGAACCCATAGGTCATTTTCCACGTGTTCAAAAACCAATGAACATAATTTCAACCGAGCTCGACATTAATTGGAGTGTATGAGCGGCTATTATATCAAACCAAGACATCACACTGCTGCTTCAATTTAGGAGAGCATTCTTTGCCTTAGACTTGCAAATCCTGATATTACGTGTTGAAGATATAAGATTTCCCAATTAGCTTGATCCTGTCACCACACTCACATTCACAATCATTCTACACCGGTTGTCTCGGCATGACCTCAAGAGGTCGGGTGCAAAGAATGTCACATGTTGATTTTCTGTCGTATAAATTGGTGAACCCGATGTGAAGAGCTAGTATCTAAACATTTCCACTTTATTTTTCCGTCCTTTATTTAGCGGGTATTCTTATACCCCCCGAATATGTCGGGATACGATAAGTATGGACATCCCATCCTAGGTTTTGATATGTACCACTTCCGATTAAGTATACCACAACAATCACCTTCACTTTCAACATGAGCAAAAACCACTCATCCGCTCAAAACCCTCTACTTGGGAACCAATGTTGGTTCCTTTGTACGTATTGAGAATCTCAACTAGGTCACTCGGACCTATCGATCCATAGGGATCCAAAATGACTCTACTTCATCGAGTAAACATGAAGAAGGAAAAATAATACACGGAGATTCTGTCTTTATAGTAACATGATCGCCACTCGGTGCAGAGCGGTGGTTACATAACCGCTGCAAAACTAGGGTGGCATCTGGGAGGGCTAGTCTATATTTGGCGGTGGTCTTGGCTCTTTCAGACATAAAATAAAATATGAAATGAATTGCCCCAGAATTTGAAGGTTGTCTGTGTCTCTTCTCCTCCATGACCTTTCCCATTCTCCAGTGTAGGGGAAGACATAAGAAAGGCTAAAAATACATGTTTGTAGAAGAGAAAAAGATCATCGAAGCATGAAAGTAAGTGAGTAAGAAGTTCTTACTCATTCCCCAACAAACCCTTTCGAATGACCCTATATAGGTGCTTGTGAATAGGTTATCCAGTCTTGAAACCACTACTTTAGGATCCAAGATCTCATTATCATATGAGAAAATATGTAATGAGCCTATCCACCCATATGTACTAATCAAACCATATCCTCTACACTGGGAATTACCAAATTTTTCCAAGTTTAACAACAAAGAAGACCCATAATAATACCTTCGTGCATTTAGACATGTGTGTTACCTTATCACACATGATCAAGACTTAATGATTCATTCTTTCCCCATGTCTTTAGCTCGCACTACCACGTTTTGGAATTTTGTTTTGTAAAAGAAAGGAGTGTTGAGACAGAGAAAAGGAGTACTTGGGAGGAAGTGTGAGATATTATCTACTTCTCTTTCATACTTATTGTAAATTCTATACTTGTTATTTTGAATTGGCCAATAAAAGTGGGAAGAAAGATAAATTACCCTTCCCGAATGGTTTTTCCTCCTCTAGAGGTTTCCAGGATAAAAGTTTTTGGTGTTAATGAGCTTAAATTCTTTCCTTTCCTGTAGTTGTGTATTCTAAGCATAAGCATAATTCATTCACTAGCTATCTCTATCATTTTCTAAAAGAAAGTAGAACAACAACATTTATTTTGTGATTCTATGGATAATTCCAAAGTTGAAGAGTTTACGGATAATTTTGGCATCAAATCTAACAAGTATCTAGAACTGTGGTATTCGTTCTTGGATTTTTATGATAGTGACAAGATCTAAAGGTGAAGAGACTTTACCTTGTGATCCAGAAATTTCTACAAAGAAGTGGAAACAAATAATTTGGGGACAAATGGAGGAAGAGAACTTGGTCCATAGAATCGAGATGCTAGAGACCATGATGGATATGATGTTTAGAAGGTAAAAGAGATTTCTAATTTGCAGAAGATAACTTCTGTCAAGCAAGACTCCATGGAATTAGTGGTTCAGGGCTTAGCTGAAACATTTGGCATAGGAAGGAGCCACCATGAGGGAAGTTATGGGGAAGAGCATGAAGAAGAGACTTCAAACGCAAGAGAAAAGGTAAAATCTGATCATACTCCTTTTAAAGTTGAGACAAAAGTTGAGATTAAAATATTTGAAGGACAAGTAGATGCAGAGTTGCTTGATAAATGGTTAAAACAGTTAAAAGCATACTTTAGCATCCATAATGTCACTGAGGCATAGAGGATCACCTTTACATGTCTCAAAATGGAAGGACATGCTCTAGTTTTATGGGAAACCCATCTAACGACGTGTGAAAAGAAGAAGTGTCCTATTGTGAAAATTTGACAAGAATTTAAAGAATTACCTAGAGCTAACTTCTATTCTATTGGCCACAAGACTGACCAAATGATTAAATGGAAATATTTTAGAAAAGCGTGGTCAAAGTGTGCAGGACTATACTACAGAGTTTTGGAGGTAGACCATGTTGCTAAACATGGACTTGGAGGATGAGGATATTCTTACTAAGTACTTGGGAGAACTCCACACTCACCTTCGAAGAAATTTCATCTCTAAAAATCCCTAAACTTACTAAGTTCTATAGCAAAGAAGATCCCCAATAACACATATGTGCTTTCCGTCATGTATGTTATCTGATAGCTCATGATCAAGACCTCATGATGAGGATATTTCCCATGTCCCTTATCGGCCCCGCCTTGCTTGGTACAACAACATTCCACAACACTCACTATTTTATTTCACACAACTTGCATGACTATTCTTATACCACTTCACCATAAACATAGACCGTATAATTACCATCAATGATCTGTATGCAATTATACAATTTGAAGATGAATCCATTACTGATTTTGTCACCTATTAGAGGGTCACTACCAATCAACTATCCTTCACACTACCACAACCATATATAATCGAGATCTTTTGTCGTGTTTGTGCCAAACATATCTCATCCACTTTACAAATTGAAACCTTCCAAAATTTTGATGAGGACTTTACCATGGCCCGTAAATTAGAGTTGTGAGCCCTAGAATATGGATGGGTAAATCTTCGTCCTAAGAAGCTAAAAGTAGAATTCCCATCCAAGTCACCACCCAACTCAGATAAGTCTAAATCAGCCACCAACACAGTCATAGTCAAATCAGCTCCTAAAGAAAATCCTACCACTGAATGCATCCATCAACAACGCAACTATACACCCATAGCAGAAACTTATGGCATAATTTTTGATAAATTGCTTGCCTCCAACATGATATCACTTCCACCCATTCAACCCATCGATATATCAATTTCCAAACCCATTTGGTATCAAGATAATGATTATTGCAAATACCATAGGGTCAATGGTCATGACATTGAAAGGTGTCACACATTTCACAATGTGCTTCAAGACTTGATTGACAAAGGTGACCTTCACTTAGACAATCCAAACACACCTCCTAATCAGATTCTGGACATATTTAAACAACCTTTTCCAAATCACCCTTCTTCTTCCGAGAAACCACAAATGAACACAATTCACACCATTAATACAATAACTAAAATTGAGCCAGTCTCTTTGTCTACCTTATCACTTAATGAAATAAAACCCACAGAATCGACATCACTACCCAATGAGCCTGAAACTATAACTACAGAGTTTTCCCTTGATGAAATCATTGTTTAAAGACTTCCTGTGTCTTTAACACATACCAAGTTGACACCCAAAATATCCACCCAGAATCGAAAAGCTTGAAATTGTCAAACCAACGCTCACTTCTAAGAACATTCCCACATCTTCGCCACATAATATTACCGAACACATACTCCTTCCTTCAAGCACAACTCCACCAACACTGTCACCTAAGTTTGGAAATATAACTATGATACCACTTGAAACATTCTTAGCGCAACCATGTTGGACCCCTAGAATATTGACTAAGTACGCCAAGGCGCATAGGCACGCGAGTCTCAGGTCAAAAGGTAAAAGTGCACAAAGGACAATTTAAGAGAAGGGTTTAAGGAAGCCCGTAGCATGCGCGTCATGTGAGGATAGAGCCAAGGGTTCAAGACTTAGTCAATTCAGACATCCAGATTAGAACACATGAAAAGCATGACCCGGTTGTGCATGGATAAGGTGTCAGCCTGGCGACAGGTTGGCCCAGGAAGGAGCATGCTAGAAGCTTCTAGAAGCACATCATGGGATAAAGTGGAAATATCAGGCTTGAGAGGCATGTTCACATGGAGGACCACATTCAGACACTTGGCACTGGATTTGAGGGTGCTGGAGGGTGAGTTGGTAGTCCAGGAGAGCTAGAAATACAAGCACTTGCAGAGTAAAAGAGGGAAGACGAAGAGTATGGGTGGAGCTCTGTAGAAATACTGCGAGGACTCTGTTAGTGGATAGTTGTATTTGGGAGAGAATTCATTAGGCTTAGGGATTGTAATTTTCTTTTTGGTAGCTTAGTTACATAAGTCCAGTGCATTGCATGAATGTAGTCTACTTCTTTGTGACACTCTGTAATGGCTCAATGGATGTAATGAGGTTACCTGTTATACATATACATGAATATCAATTACTCTGATGCATACTTCTCTCTCATGAGTTCTCTTTCCTTTCATGCTAAGTATGGCTGCTTGTATGTTTCTTTTTGAAATGCTGCACATTCTAGAGGCCATTCTGAGCCCTATGGTTCTTGTATGTCCTGAACCCATTTGAAGGTCTTTTTAAACACAGATCATAGATGATGTTTCCCACTAAAAATCACATAAAAGAGAGACTCGACACCCGTGTGTGCCTCGGGTGAGCGCCCATCTTTCGCTGGGTGATAGTCCGATGCACATGGGGTTCCTTTATTTTGTAATAGGGATAAAAATGACTACAAACCACCTCCGCCTAAGTGAAGCAAGGGTTGTAGTCATTCTCAACCCACAAAAACAAATAATCTAATTTTTTTAATCATTTAGACCACACCATCCAAACTTCTCCCTCTTCATTAGCTTCAACCTCGACAAATACACCTAGTTCATCTAAAGTTTGAAAGGACCTACAAGGGGGTGTAGTTCACGTATTTAGAAGTCCTTATTATGATGAGACCTATTATTTCTGTGGCCCTCCATATTTCAGTCTAACATTTCATCCAAAAAGCATACCTTTGGAGATCCTCTTGTTATGTCAAAACCAAGACCTATGAGACCCCCGAACATAACATCATTCAAAATCCTAAAGACCCTCATTATAGCCTTCTAGATCATAACCTCCTACATGACCCTTCTTTCATCATACTAGTTAATCACCACATTATTACGGGAGAAAAAAACATGCATCGACCCCCATTGTGAGTCCATACTCTGCATCTACCATCCCACAATAGCCATCCACATTTGATTCTTATTCCTCATCTCCTACGCAATACTATTATTCTCCACGGCCGCCAGCTGTACAAAATCCTAGTTCTCCACCTATCACAACAAATAGAAAGCCTCCATGACTACCAAGTAAATAATCTATTGCCAAATAACCCACTTCACCTACTCCTAAGAAAAATGAATCTCCGGCTACGTTCATACCTAAAGGGTGTTACACCACCATTTTAGATAACTTATTACAAGAGTCACTAATCAAATTACCATCTCCCAAACCATCAGATCATCGTGGATGGAAACTATCTTGGTATGAATTTAGTGCCTTCTGTGATTACCATAGAACGTGAGGCCACTCCATAGAGGAGTGCAAATATTTTCATTAGAAATTTGTGAAGATTGGTAGTTCACTCCTTCTTCCTCCTCAATCAAACATCACATCAATATCAACATCAACGTTAATAGAAGAGTTCATCCCGAGGCGTTGATTCGTCAATTTGATGTTGTCCACATTAGTACTCTCTCACAAAATTATGACAAAGGATCATCTGAGCCTACGAAAAGTAGGGCTTCGTCACCATATCTTTATCCCCGAGTTATCAACTCCACTAAACTGGATGAAGGTATCCATTTCCTTACCTCCTAAAGAATCTAATCAAACATCATCATCAAGAGCCAAAATTTCTATACAAACAACAACACCACCTTCGACTACGATACAAAAGGTCGTCATTAAATAATTACACCAATCTCCCATCCGGATGTCACTTTATGAGCTCATCCAAACATCACCTAGTCATAAGTAGGCCATGATTGAAGCTCTCCAATCCATTACTATACCAACTAATGACCCGATCCCATTCACAAACTTTGTGGGCACTCTGAAAGCATCCACCTCAATATCATTCAAGCCATCTAAAATTCCTTCACTTAGATTGGAGGATCATGACTTACCACTCTTCATTACCACTCAAATCAATGATATCTCTATTAAGAGGGTCATGATTGATAGTGGTGTGGCCATTAATATCATATCCTCTCTCACCTTTGACCAACTTAAATTTCTCAACACGGTTGTCACTCAAACCCCAGTCCTATTACGATCCTTTAATGACACTATCACACCCACATTAGGTACCGTTATTCTGCCACTTAAAGTTGGTGTCATGACTTTACCTGAACCCTTCTATATTATATAAGGAGAGTTCCAATACAATATTTTTAGGACACCCATAGATACACACCATGCGATTCATTCCTTCCACTTTCCATCATTTTCTTAAATACAAACATGAAGGTAAGACTTATATTGTCCCTGCCGATCCGAATCTATTAGATGATTATTTGATGTATCGCCCAAACTTTGAATGCACTAATAATATGGCACAATACGAATCCTTAATAATTTGCCTTACTACCGCTCTTCTCCTAGGTGTCCATGATCTGGAAATCTACAGAGATTCACAACTTGTCATCAGTCAAGTCAAAGGAGAATATCAATGTAAAAATGAGGTCCTTCAAAAGTACAAGGCCATTGTCAATTTTCTCCTTGGTGCATTTGACCATTACACCATTCAAGCTATTCCATGATCTTCTAATAGATTTGTAGACACCATGCATCTCTCAGCTCTCTTATCCCTTTTGAGATAGAAAAATCAAAGGATAACACTAAGATGTCAATAGTCATTCAATGTTTGGATCATCCTTCACATAAAAATGAGCTACCATTAATTAATGTCATTGATGAAAAATCGCCTGATATTTAGTACACACAAATATATGATTACCTTTCTGAATGAAAAATCCCATTAGATCTATCAAAATATGCTAAACGATCATTTTTCAAACGTTTCACCCGCTTCGTCATCATAGGTGGTATTCTCTATAAACATAGTTTCAAAAACATACTACTATGATGTCTTAAAACACATGAGTCAACCAGAGAAATTCAAGAGGTGCATGATGGCATATGTGGTGGTCACTTTAGTGGAAATGCCATCGCTAAACACATTATACGGTTAGGGTATTATTGACCTACTATCACCAAGGATTGTTTTATGTATGTGAAAAAGTGTGTTAAATGTCAACTTCATTATGATCTTATTCATATTATGAGTCAAGCGCTACAACCCACACGAGACTTGTGGCCTTTCTCTCAATGGGGATTAGACCTCATTGGCTTGATCAATCCAAAATCATCTCAACAACATCATTCAATCATCACTGCAACTAAATACTTCACTAAGTGGGTTGAAGCAATTCCTTTGACCTCAACAAAATATGGACCCATCATTAATTTCATATATCAAAACATTATATGTCGCTTTGGCATCCCACATAAGCTTATCACAGATAATGGGAAATATTTTAAAAACAAGGAAGTCAAAAAGCTTTGTGATACATTCAACATCAAACTTATCTTTTCTTCACCATACTACCCTTAAGAAAAGCAGACAAGCTAGAGGCCTCTAATAAAACACTCAACAAAATCCTCATGAAAACTATAAATGATGCAGGTAGAAACTGACAAAATCAAATATTATTCTCTCTCTGGGATTATCAAACCAGCATTTGCACACCTACCGGCAACATCTTACTCACTCATATATGACTTGAAAGCCATTATTTCTCTCGAAATTCAAATTTCGTCACTACGTGTATCTCTCAAGGATTTCATCCCCTACCGAATATCGCTAGGATCATCTAGCACAATTGGAATTGTTAGATGAAAAATGTCTAGCAGCTCTTGAACATCACCAAGTTTATCAACAACGTATTAGTAGGGCATACAAAAAACATGTTAAAGAACGATATTTTAAAATCGGTGATCTCGTCCTTAAATAAAATTAGAATGTGACTACATTAGAGTAGAGTAAACATGGAAATTTTACCCCCAATTGGATTGGCCCTTATGTTATCACTCAAAAATATGGGTCAAGAGCATATCGTCTCGCTTCTCTTGATGGGGAACCTGAGGTGGAACCCTTAAATTTTTGCACTTGTGGCCTTTCTATTGTTAAGTAATTGACCGTCATGATGCTAGTTTTATTCAAATTGTATCCATTCCGTCATTATACCAAATTCCTAAGGGTCACTACACCTATCCATCAACATCATGAACATTGGGCATGTGGATGTAGGTCACATGTGCATTTATCCCCTCTAAAATTGTTTGTTAGGGTTCTCTTCCCTTAGCTTAACAAAGTATAATTTGATGCTAAAAATATCTTGTTATAATAAGCTGATCCCTCGAAAGAAAATTATTCACAAAATGCAAATTATCAAGAAAGTAGATTGATCCCTTAAAGGACAAAGCTAGCTATCTAAATCATGGACTGATCCCATAAAGGATGAACATTCAAATCAAAGTCATCAAAAATGTAGACCATACCCTTGAAGGATGGCTACTCATATATAAGGCTTCTGCATCGATCAACCTTTCAAAATGCAAAGCATCTAAGAAAGCTTCCTGCATCGATCATCTTTCCCATCATAAAGAAAATTTCCCACATTGATCAATCCACATGGTCTCCTTCTCTCTTTTATCCTAGAAAAAACATATTTTGTTTGAATCCATTGTGATTTACCTAAACTATCCAGTGACGGTCTTATTTAACATTTTGGAAGGCTACAAGTGCAAGTGTTATCAAAACCCATTATACACATTAAAATTTAGTGGGGCGTTCTTTCCACTTTTAATTTTTTTATTTAATCACATCTTGATTTCATACATTTGGATCTATCACATTTTCCAAAGTTAGTTAAACATCAAAAATAGTAATCAAAACATAAACATTTCTAGATATCAATATATCCAACACATATAACATATAATGACACGTATCAAAGACAAAGACCACATCATCATCATCATCATCATCATATATAAAATTTTGAATGTAAATAACTACATAATCCATATAACCTCGGGGATTATATGAACGTATTAACACAAGTATAGAAATCATCACCATCATATATATATCAAAAATGTCCATATAATAAAAATGACATCATACATAAAGTAAAATGGGCTTCCACGAGCCTATATAAAATCATATGGTAAAGTCCATCAAACTAGGATCAGGAGTTCCTCCCACTACATGACCACCACCACCGGCTCCTCCCTCGCCATCACCTCCTCTCGGTGGTCTCCAAAGTGGCTGCCCACGCTCAATGCACTATCACCGGCCTAGTTGTTCTTTATGGAGCCCCCTTGGGTGGCTATACGATCGACATATAAAGTGGTATCAAGGTAGTTCCGATGATCATATCCACATAGTAGTCCCTCTATGTTAGGAATTAGAGAAAAATATGTGGAAACAATTCCTCAAACCATAGTAGTAGGAAACTATATAGCAGAATTATACTTGCAGAAATATAACAACATAAATAAATAATGCACAAAAGAAGACAAGACAAGATTTAACATGGTTCACCCAATGTGGGCTACATCCACCAAGAACTTGCTCATATTTTATTATCAACAAGAGTAAAACAACTCTCACAGTCTTCTCTCAGTTATGAACTCACAACAGAATTCCAAAGATGCTAAACCACATCTAAACCACAATTGACACCCAATTGCTTAACCTTGATCACTCTTGATCACCTCTTGATCTCTAAGACTCAAGACCTCTTGAACACTCAAGATATCTTTAAGATACCCTAACACCTCTATTTATAGGATTAAAATCCTTCTAAGAAGCCATAAAGCCGACCCTAGAAGATTGAAAGTCGTGATATTTCAACTTCCCACGGATGGAAAAACAATCGACATTGTGACCAGTTAACATCATGTTAACAACAACATCACACAGAGACGAATGTAGAATGTTCTTGAAGTATCCAAACTTAACCGTTCGAGCTCCAACACTTCAATGCTGATTCAAGAAAACCAAAAATAGGCTCCACACCCCAACAATCTCCCACTTGGAGACTGTTTCCACTGAGAAAAGTTCTTAACCCTTCATTATCAACCATGAAAGCTAATCAAAGTTGAACAAAACTTTAACTTCTCCCTTGTGACCGCCTTGGTCATCATATCTATAGGATTCTAATTGGTATGAATCTTTTCTAGCTTCAACTTATCTTCTTCCAAAGCTGTCCTGATGAAATGATATCTCAGTTGAATGTGCTTCGTCCTAGAGTGGAAAGCGGAGTTCTTCACCAAATGAATAATGCTTTGACTATCACTGTGTAGTCTCCCAACTTCCTGCTTATGACCCAACTCATCAAGTAACTACTATAGCCAAATCATCTCTTTGCTTTCCTTTGTGGTAGCAACATACTCAGCCTCTGTGGTTGACAAAGCCACAACCTTTTATAACCATGAAATCCAACTCACTGTTGTATCACCAACTATAAATACATAACCTATCGTGCTCCTCTTGCTTGTCCAAATCTCCTGTCATGTCCGAATCTACATATCCATGTAATGTAGTGTCTAATCCACCAAAACACAATGCTTCTCCCATGGTCCCTCTCAAATATCAAAGGATCCACTTTCTTGCTGCTAGTGCTCTCTACCTGGATCACTCATAAACTTTCTCACTACTCCCACTACATGGGAAATGTTAGGCCTAGTGCATACCATATCATACATCAAGCTACCAACCGCTGATGAGTACGGTACCCTAGACATCTGGATTCTATCCTCCTTAGTCTTGGGACTCTACTCCTTTGATAATTTAAAGTGACCTACCAAAGGAGTACCAACCGGTTTAGCATCCTACATACTAAACCTCTCCAAGACCTTCTTTATGTACTCTTCTTGAGATAATACCAGCTTCCTCTCCTTCTTGTTCCGAGTTATTCTCATACTAAGGATTTGTTTTTCTGCCCCCAAATCCTTCATAGCAAAGGAGTCACCTAGCTACTTCTTGAGTACCTTTATTTCTGCATGTTCTTCCCTGCAACAAGCATATCATCTACATATAGGCACAAAATAATATAACTACCATCAAGAAACTTCTTGATGTACACGTAATGGTCTGAGTGACACCTAGAGTAACCCTACTCCTGCATAAAACTATCAAACTTCATGTACCATTGCCGTGGAGCTTGTTTTAGGCCATATAAGCTCTTCTTCAATTTACACACTAACCTCTCCTTCCCTTTGACCTCATAACCCTGTGGCTGCTACATGTACAATTCCTCCTCCAACTCACCATGAAGGAATGTAGTCTTCACATCCAATTGTTCTAAGTGTAGGTCTTCTACTGCAACTAAACCAAGAACAGTCCTAATAGAAGTCATTTTAACAACCGGAGAAAAAATTTCATCAAAGTCTATACCTTTCTTCTATGTAAATCCTTTGACCACCAACCGGGCCTTATATCGTTTCCTACCTCCATCTTCCTCTTTTATTTTATACACCCACTTGTTCTGCAATGCTCTCTTGCCCTCGGGTAGCTCCACCAAGATCCCAAGTCTAGTTTTCCATAAGATATCTATGCTCTTCATCCATGGCCTACTCCCACTTCTTCCTGGCATCCACCTGCACTACTTCCTCAAAGCACTCTGGCTCTTCATTGTCAGTGAGCAATAAATAATTCAAAGATGGAGTAAATTTTTGGGTTCCTTCTTACCCTAGAAGACCACCTCACCTCGGGAGTTTGGGATTCTGATGAGTAGTACCTAAACCGACCGTGTCGGAACATGTTCACACGAATCGCCCCTTGGACACCTTACTATCCGCAATGTCCTCTAACACTATGTATTCTTTCTTTGATTCCTCTTTCTGTTCCTGCAACTGATATTTATACATGACTTTTTCATTAAAGACAATATCTCTAGACCAAAATATTTTCTTGTCTTTAAGACTCCAAACACAGAAACCAAAATCATCTTCACCATATCCAACAAAGGTGCATTTCTCAGACTTAGCCTCTAACTTGGTCCTATCATCTTTATCAATGTGAACAAATACCTCACATCCAAATACTCTAAGAAATGAGTAATCAATTTTCTTACCAAACCAAGCCTCCTCAGGTATACCTCCATCCAAGGCCATAGAGGGTCCTCTATTAATCAGATAAACAATTGTGCTTACCACTTCCACCCAAAACATGAGTGGCAGCCCCGCATGTAACCTCATGCACCTAACATGCTCCATGATTGTCTTGTTCATTCTCTTTGACACTCCATTTTCCTGTGGAGTATTTGGAACCGTTCTTTTCCTGTGGATCCCATTTACCGAACAGTAATCAATAAATTCATTGCTGCAATATTCCCCTCCATTATCCGACCTGAGAAATTTCAGCTTGAGACCTATTTCATTCTCAACCAAAGCTTTCCATCTTTTGAAAGTTTCAAACACATCAGATTTATTTCTAATGCAATATACCCAAACTTTTCTAGTTGCATCATCAATGAAAGTGATGTAATAACATGAACCACCAATAGAGTTTACCTTAGTTGGTCCCCATACATTTGTATGTACTAACTCCAACTTACCCCCCTTTCTGGTAGGTCCAACCTTGAGGAATCTCACCCGCTTCTGTTTCCCATAAACACAGTCCTCACATAAGTCCAAATCTAACTCCTTTAATCCAGGCAACTTGTCCTTTATAATTTGCATGCCCTTATGACTCATATGACCGAGTCTCTAGTGCCACAAAGTTGCATCTCCATCTACAACAACTAAATTGCAATAATAAAAACCACTGGTTAGATACAAAGTACCATTTTTATTACTTCTTATAACCACAAGAGCTCCCTTGGTAACCTTCCAAGAATCAGCTATAAAACTAACCGTACAACCATCACTGCCTAGCTGTCCCGCTGATATCAAGTTACACCTCAAATTAGGCACATGCTTGACGTCCTTAAGTAGCCATGTGTTCCCATTCTGCATTTTTACCCAAACACAACCTTTCCCTACTATGCTTTGCATGGTTCATCATCACCAAGTTATACATGTCCAAGCAAGGACCTTCCAGGAAGGGGACCTAGTTCTAAAATGGGATGCAGATCGGGAAAACCAGGAAGACATTCCAAGTTTGATGTCATTTGAAGTGGTCCCTACATGGTCATAGGATGTAAAAGTAGTAATGCCTTCCAATTGTCTACATTGGATGGAGAGGAACTTCCGATTCCGGTTAACGGAATCTATCTTAAACATTGCTACTAAAAGGAAAAGGTTTCCCTTGTAAATATTAGCCTAGTTTTCAATTCCTCTAAGTGCGAGAGGCACATTATCTTGTTGTAGTTAGGTTTCAGTTTCCCTAAGTGCTTCAACATAGGTTTTGTTGCTCTCAAAGTTGAATTTCTACGATACCAATGTGCTCTCAGAGAAGAAGTTGCGGTATCAGGCTCGGGATCAGATATCAGGTTGGTTTTAAGTTATTGCTTATGACTCCATACCCAATGGATTGCTAAAAGGCCACTGATCTTCTACCTAGTAGGCAGGTGATCCCGTTGAGTCACCAAAATTTTGTAAATATCTTCCCTCGGGTAGATATAGACAAGCAGAAGAATATGGAAATCAAAGGAACTCAAAACCCTACATTTAATTATGCCAAAAGTCACACCTTGGCGCACGTAAAGGGCGCATGACACAGAGTGTCGACATGGAAAAAGTCATGCCTTGGTGCAGGTAAGAATATGTCGACATGCCAAAATTCGTGCCCATGGCGTAGGTCAGAGGCGCACAACAAAGAGTGTCGACACAAAATGGATGCACCAAGGTGCGAGGTAAGGCGCACAACAAAGAGTGTCGACACAAATATGGATGCGCCTATGGCGTAGGTAAGAAGATGTCGACATGAAAAAGTCATGCCAAGGCACAGGTAGAAGGCGCACATCAAAAGTGTCGACATGAACATGGATGCGCCTATGGCACGGAGTAAAAGGATGTCGACACAAATATGGATGCGCTTTAGGCGCAGGTAAAGAGGTGTCGACACAAATATGGATGTGCCCAAGGCACGGGTAAAGAGGTGTCGACATGAAAATGGATGTGCCCATGGTGGGGTAAAGAGGTGTCGACATGAAAATGGATGCGCCCATGGCGCACCTTGAGAGGCACAACATTATGAGCCCGATAGGAAGCAGGACACGACCCGGATATTCGACGGCCATAACTTTTCACAGGGAGCTCAGATTCACGCAAGGTTGGAATTTTCAGAAAGCTTACGAGGTCCTCTATCCAACTATGACTAGATATATTTAATTGGGTGGGAAAAAGTTCTTAAAAATGCAAAATACAGTTTGCCACTTTTTGGGTTTGCTAGGGTTCTCACCTACCACCATAATGAGATGAATTAAATGCAACCTAGAGGTGGTTGGGGTAGATTTGGAATTCCTCTCTCTTTTCTCTCTCATTCTTCCTATAAATTGTAAGGAGGGGATTCTTTCTAAAGGTTGGACATTCTTGTTTTGCCCCTCCCTTCTTCTCTTTGGCAGGTGAATTTGTGGAGTTAAAACCTCCCATTTAAAACTGTAATGCAACTTTGCCTCTTGGCATTTTGTAGCGTGTTGTATCAATATTTGGAGAAAATAATGCATGTCGTGGGTGATTCTCAACCCTCTTTGTGTTCATTTGTATCCTCTTGATCTTTCACTGCAAATCTGGTTATCTGTGCATGATCTTGCATTGCATTTTTATGGTTTGTGTTTATTGGCAAGACAGGTGTTCTTCATTCCTCGGTGCATCACCTTTGTTAGTTTAGGTTTATTTTTATGCATCTTCTTACCCTGTCTCCTTGGAAAGTTAGATTAGGTTTTTGAGTAAACCCTCTGCATTTTTACGTGTGTATCTGAACAGAGGAATAGGAACCGGCCTTCATCCGGAGAGCTTTTCCGATTCGCAAGGTCCCACACTTGGGAAAAGCTCCATGTTATGCAATCACACTGAGAGTCTCAACCCATCGAGTTGCAGACATTCAGGGGTGCTGTGATTCGCCATCAACAATTACCTTATATCAAATACAAACAATAATAATTACCTTGCATAATTAACGGAATGAGGCTCAAACGGATGGATGATGATTTGATGACAAAAATAAATATTACGACAATCGATTTGATAATTTTGGAGTGACGTGACGTTGATGAAATATGATGAAGGATGTTTGGATATCGATGCTTTGGAAATTTTGTAGAATGTGCCTACAAAAATGTGAGAATTCCCTCTCAAAGGAGGTTTGAATGCACATATTTATAGATTGTGGCGATAGGAAAATTCTTTGGCGATTGCGGAAAATCTTAACTAAGTTGGTTAGATGGGTGATTTTATTCCTTTTGAACTAGATATGATGGATTTTGAAGTAGTTAGGATGAGGAGCAGGTAAAAAATCATAAACAAATTCAGTTTAGATGAAGGGGGTTAGATTTTTTAGAAGATTTAGTTAGTTAGTGATTTTTGAAAGTTAGTGATTTTTGGAAGGTAGTTTGTTAGTGATTTTTGGAAGGTAGTTTTAGAGGAGGTTAGGTAGTTAGCGAGGTGTCATAGTGAGGTGTGAGGGTGATAAATAACTTAATTAATTAATTAAATAAATAAATAATCTAGACCTTAGGGATATGTGAGGGGTGTGTGAAATAAATTAATTAAAAGATGATCAAAATGGTGAAGTGTCGCAAATGTGTCACTTTTGGTCGTGAATGTGTCTGAGTCGAGGGATGAAAATTTTTGGTGTCTACATTTTCCCCTTTTTGTCTGGCAATTTTTTGGCAAATCGTTAAACAAAAAAATAAAGAAGAGTTGTGTTGATATGGGTGAGTCTACTATAGCACAATACAATGAACACCAACGTGTTTTTTAAAGGCTTACCCGATTGGATGTGGTTCGAGGCAAAGTTTTGGAGATTCAATTGAAAAGGTGGCCAAAGGGCTTGATGCTTGTAGACATATGACCCTTACCAAGTAAATTTGTTGAGTGGGAAAACCAAGTGATGGGGGCCAAAGGGCTCATCTCCCATGGACATATGGAAAATCCTCGATGTTGTGTTTACATTTTTTTGATGAAAGATCCTAAGGGCTAATACCTTTTTAGAAACATGGCACACTTGTGCAAAGGGTAAAATGACATGTTTTTTTGGCAATGTAGGCATGAAAGCCTAATACAAGGGAATCATCGGTGATTAGGAAAATCATCGCGATTTCTCAATTGCTAACGATTGCATCGTGTGGAAAATTAGGGGTATAAATACCCAAAATTTATTGTTTATTTATCACATTGTTTTTGCATGTGACACGACCTATCAGAAAGTTACTTGGCAAGAAAAACTTGTTTAAAAGATGAAAATATTTTATAGATGGCTTCTTCGAGTCGAAAACAAAAGCTTGTCTTTGGTAGAGGTAAGATTTTAACCTGTTTTGTTTTGTTTTTTTGTGATTTTTTTACAATTTTTGGGGATTCAAAGTCATAATGGGGCACATGGATGCCCTAGGTTGGATTTACAGGAATCGTTGGTGATTCCTTCAATCGCTAGCGATTGAAGTGAATTGCCAACAATTCACTACAATCAAAATGGTTTGAGTTTTAAGTTAAAAGTTATGCCTTTTGATACATGTTTTGGACTTTGTGGGATGTTTAGAGTTATATTATATATGATTGAATGTTAGGCTCATGTTATGAAGATATTTTGTAATTTTCAAATGTTTATTTTTCAAAAAAATTCAATATTATTAATGTTTGACTTTTGTGTGTGTATTTTGCAGGTGGATGCTTAGTTGACCATTTGAGACCACATCCCTTTGATTCTAGGCGAGGTCGAGAGAGGACTTATCATTGATGATATGGAGCACATGGAGGCTATGGGATGAGATTTTACAGGAGAGTACATAGATGTCGCAGCTTGATTCTGGCTTTGATAGAGAGGTGGAATCCTTCTACCAATACTTTCTGGTCACCTACAGGAGAGATGAGCATCAATCTCAAGGATGTTCATTGGATTACTAGGTATCGGTTAGGGAGAGTCTATTTATTATATTTTAGATGCGAGAGAGAGTAGATACTATACAATGGTTGTATGGGGGTGAGTCTCAAAGTGTTAGATACTCATCTGGAGATTTTGATTACTATGCCTTATATGATGTCAGGAGAGATGGTTGTCCATGGATGACCATGATGATGATGGGGATATCATGTTTTACACTATTAGATTCAGGAGGTGGGTGGTTCCATGGATGATGATAGGGGTAGTTGCAGAGATGATGGAGCACGGTACAATTTTTGAGTGGGCTCCTACCTTGTTGGCACATACATACAAAGATTTGTGGGCTTAGACTACCCACAAGTGCTACATGATAGATGTTGGATTCTTATTACAGTGTTGGGCACATGAGCACATTGTTATTACTCATCCATTGGGAGTGCCTAGTGTTATTGAGGTGAGGCATCCAGGTTTTATGAGGTGGAGCCAAGGTTTAGGTCGGGATAGGAAGGCGAGGGCTTAACTATTACTGATGACTTAATATCAAGATTACAGGTTGGTGACGTGGTGTGAAGGCTGTATGTGGACTTTCTTGATTGGCCCGAGTTTTTGATGATTTATTATATTTCTGATGGGACATATGGGTTCGAGGACACATAGTTGGAGAGGATGAGTTGATACGTTTTAGCCAAGTCATGAGACAGTTTGGCCTTGTTCGGGATATACTTGAGGATGTGATTTTGTACGGGTAGAAGGATAGGGATCGAGACCTGTAAGATATTGTGATAGGCCTTGCGGTCATCGTTGAGTAGATGGGTGTGATGGCTATAGATGAGGATAGACATATAGTTGTGATTGATGATATCGGGTAACCCTAGATTTAATTGCATGGTGGTCCCTAGTCTTTGAGGGCCTTTTAGTGGATGAGGGTAGCAGAGAGAGGGTGTGCACAATCAGCTAGATGGGTGCGGATTTGAGTAGAGGAAGGAGAAAAGGAGGGTGGTGAGGTTGATAAGGAGAGGGTTGAGCCTATTTTTTGTATATCCATATGTTGCAGTAACAATGATGGATGAGAAGGTTGCAATGGAGGCAAAGAGATATATCACTCATAAATAGCGTGATAACTTAGTGGGAGTTTGGGATAATCTCATTATAGAGAGAGATGGATTTATAGTAGAGTGAGATAGCCTATAGGAACATTTTGTACAAGTATCTTCTAATAGAGGTAGGTATAAGAGTTAGAGAGAGATCTTCAAGAAGGCCTTAGGGATCATGGGGCCTTCTATTTCGGTATAGAGCTATCGGTGATGGTAAGATAGAGAGGGCATGTACAACACCTTCTCCTCGCATGATTTCGTATCTCATTACGAGTCTATACGAGCATAGAGTGTTGGGGTGTGGAGCCTATTTTTGGTCTTCTTGAATCGGTGTTGAAGTCTTTGGAGTTCGAACGGTTAAGTTTGGAGACTTCATGAGCATTTTGCGATCGTCTACTTGTGACGTTGTTGTTAGCGGTTGTATCGATGTTGGGATTGTTTTTCCAGTAGTGGGAAGTTGAAAGATCGCGACTTTCAATCTTCTAGGGTCAGCTTTATGGCTTCTTAGAAATATTTTAATCCTATAATTAGAGGTGTTAGGGTATCTTAAAGCTATCTTGAGTCTTAGAGATCAAGAGGTGATCAAGAGTGATCAAGGTTAAGCAATTGGGTGTCAATTGTGGTTTAGATGTGGTTTAACATCTTTGGAATTTTGTTGTGAGTTCATAATTGAGAGAAGACTATGAGAGTTTTTACTCTTGTTGATAATAAAATATGAGCAAGTTCTTGGTGGACGTAGCCCATATTGGGTGAACCACGTTAAATCTTGTCTTGTCTTCTTTTGTGCATTATTTATTTATGTTGTTATATTTCTGCAAGTATAATTCTACTATATAGTTTCCTACTGCTGTGGTTTGAGGAATTATTTCCACATATTTGTTCTCTAATTCCTAACAATTGGTATCAAAGCTTTGGTGGTTTTTGCTGAAGTTGTAAATCACAGGGAAAGTTTAGCTTGAGTGGGAGCTATGGCAAGATGAGGGTAGATTGAGGGTTGAGAAGTTCAATGGGAGAACTTTGGTTTGTGGAAGATGAAAATGGAGGATTACTTATATTAGAAGGACCTCCATGTTCCTTTGGATGGAAAAGCAAAGAAACCTATAACCATGTCGGATGAGGATTGGGAGTTGCTGGATAGAAAGGCACTCGAGTAATTTGTTTATGCCTTGCATCTTCGGTTACTTTCAACATATCTCAGGAGAAGACCACAGAAGGTCTCATGAGTGCATTGGGGAAGTTATATGAAAAACCCTCTACCTCTAATAAAATATTTTTGATGAAAAAGTTATTTAATATGAAGATGTTTGAGAATGGTTATGTTGCTAATCATTTGAATGAATTTAATACGGTTGTGAGTATGTTAAACTCATTAAAAATTGACTTTGATGATGAGGTCAGGGCTTTGTTGATTTTGTGCTCCTTGCTAGATAGCTAGGACAACTTGGTTATGGATGTAAGTAATTCAGTCTCTAATAACTCAAAGCTGAAGTTTGAGGATGTGATAGGTGTGATCCTAAGCGAGGAAATGAAGGAAGAGCACTGGAGATTCTTCTACTTCCGAAAATGCTTTGACGGTGGAGAGAGAGCGAGAGGAGATAAAAGAACAGAGGGAAAGGTAACCGTGGGAAGTCAAATGATCGTGGAAGGTCAAAGTCCAAGAGTAAGTTAGAATGTTGGCACTGTGGGAAGGTTGGACATGCTAAGAAAGATTGTTGGGCTCTTTAGGATAAGAAGAACAAGAAGGAGGAAACTAAAGAGGTAAATTTGGCAGTAGGTGATGTTTGTCAGGATGCCTTAATTCTTTCTTTAGATAATATTGTTGAATCTTGGATGTTAGATTCAGGGGCTTCTTTCCATGCCACCCCACATAGACATTACTTTATTGATTTTGTTCAAGGTGATTTTGGACATGTATAAATTTTCAATCATCAGGCTGCATGTTCTCTTATTTCTTCCAATTCCATCAACTCTGCATACCTAGCCTCCATTGGTTGAACTCAGACAACTCCAACTGCTTCATGAGCTCCAATGCTGGCAATTCTAATGATATAGGCAATACTACCTCTTTCCCATAGACCAACTTGTAGGGAGAATTACCAGTAGACCTCTTTGGCGTTATTCTGTCAGCCCACAATGCTGATTTTAGCTTGGTATGCCATGTCCTTTGGTTTTCATCCAGAGTCCTTCTGATGATTCTTAGCAAATTCTTGTTCATGGACTCTGCCTGTCCATTACCCTGCGGGTAATAATTTGAAGAGGTGCTCAAATAGATTCCATTCTTGACAGCCCATTCTGTAATCTTGGAACCTATGAATGCCAATGCATTGTCTGATATGATAGTGGCGCACACCGAACCTGGTCACTATTCCTTCATAAAAGTCTAGTATGTTAGACTCATTTGCTTCTTTGAGCGCTACTGCTTCGGTCCACTTGGTGAAATAGTCCGTTGCCGTGAGAATCCACTTGTGGCCTTGGCTTGAGTTTGGGTTGATGACCCTGACGAAGTCCAATCCCCATTGCATAAATGGTTGGTCAACCAAAATTGGGTGCAATGGAAGCGCTGCTAGTCTTTCTTTTCCTGTGAAGAGTGCACATTTCTTGCACTTTCTTATCCATGTATAGCAGTCATTGAACACTGTGGGCCAATAATACCCTGCCTTCATTATCTTGAGAGCTATTACTCGTGGGGTGAAATTTCCTCCAGAATCTCCATCGTGAAAATCTCATAACACCCTTTCAATTTGACCTGTCCCAATGCACCTCAATAGAACTCCATTGATGTCTTTTTTAAACAAAACACCATCAACAAGCACATATGGAATGGCTTGTAATCTGAAGTATCTCCTTTTTGCTTTACTCATTTCTGGAGGGCATAAGCCTTCTGTAGGAAGTGTATCATATTCTGAGTCCAACAAGGAGTGGGCACATCATCATTTTCCTGTTCTTGACCATCCTGTAGTACCAAGACAGTCTCTTTTTCATCACCTGCTTTAACTTGCCGACTCAAAGCTAGCTGTTCACATAGTCCTTTTCCACGTACTAGTTTTGTGACCTTGATCTCGATGTCATATTCCATGACACGGGTTATCCATCCTGCATGTTTCTCATTCAAATCCTTGTTTAGAAGGAAGTCCTTGACTCCTGCATGAGAGACCAATAATTGGATCTTGTTGTTTGAGACTAGGTGCTTGAATTTCTTTAAGCTCTTGATCACTGCAAGGACATGCTTTTCAATGAAAGAGTACCTATTTTTCGTATTCCTCCAAGCCTTGACTGAAGAAAGCAACTGGTTGTTCTAATCCTTCTTTGTTTTTTGTGTACCAAGATTGTAGAAATTGTGTCTCCACCACCGAAGGCATATAGCATGAAATCCTTGGAGAATTCTGGATTGACGAGAGTCAGAGCTTGAGATATAGCCTCTTTTATTGCCTCAAAATTGCCTTTCCTTTGAGATGTCCACTTAAATGTCATGCTCTTTTTAAACATCAACGTTATTGGATTTACGAGAGTTGCAAAGTTTGGAACAAACTTGCGGAAAAAAATTGATCCTTCCCAAGAATATTTGAAGAGCCTTCTTGTGACTTGGCAATGGCAATGCTTGAATTGCTTCAACTCTTTCTGGGTCAATCGTCAACCCCTCCTTTGAAACAATATGGCCTAGAAGTTTTCCTTCGTGAGCTAAGAATATGCAGTTTTTGGGATTCAATGATACCCCAAATCTTCTACACCTCTGAAATACCTGCCTCAGATGAAAGAGGTGATCCGCTACATTTTTTGAGAATACAGTGATGTCATCAAGATATATCAGAACTATTTTATTGATCAATCCCTTGAATTCCATATCCATTGCCCTTTGGAAAGTGGCTCCATCATTTGATAGCCCAAATGACATCTTCTTGTAGGCATAGGTGCCCCATTTGGTGGTGAAAGCCATCTTGAACTGGTCATCTTCTTTCACCATTACCTGATTATACCTTGAGTAGCCATCTAGGAGAGAGAATCTCTCCGAACCAGATACTACTTGCAATATTTGTTCCATTGAAGGAAGTGGGTAATGGTCTTTGAGAGATGCCTGTTTAGGTCTCGGAAGTCCACACACAACCTGATTTCTCCACTCTTCTTCCTAACCGGAACCAAGTTTGCAACCCAGCTTGAGTGCTTGATCGGGAATATAATGCTTGCCTCTATTAGCTTGTTTAACTCTTTCTTCATTAGAGGCTCAATGTGGGGGTTGACTGGTCTCTGCTTTTGCCTGATGGGCTTAGCATCTGGATCCAATTCTATGGTATGTTGTGCCAACTTCAGATTGAAACCTCTCAAGTCTTCATAGCTCCAAGCGAAGACATATGGAAATTCTTGGCAAAGCTGTATGAAATCTGATTTCTCCTGCTCAGTGGCCACTTTACCAATTTGAAGTGTTTTGCCTTCCCAAGTGGAATTGGCTCGAATCTTCTCTCTTGAAGCGTATGTTAGCCTTTTCATTACGGAACTCGGTCGTTAGGGTTAAAGATAGACTCAATGTTACTAAACCCTTGGTAAGCTTGTTTGTGTATTGCACTACTTGATCCCCATACTACGCAGCTCTAATCTTTCTTGATTCCTAGCTGAGAAATCAGCCTCTTCTTGTAAGAAATTGACGATCTATTGATCGTTCTCAAACACCTGCCAGCTTATGTTATTATCTGGAACTACTGGCCTCACAATCACATGGATACGTGGTTGCATTTTTTCCCTTTTGATGTTGTCAACCACATCAAACGTTGCTCCAACTGCTGCGAGCCTATCCGCGGCTTCATTTTTCTTCCTGGGTATGGATACGATGTTGAAAGCTTTGAAATCCTCAATGAGGTCCCATACCCTATTCTTGTAGTTCTTTAACAGGTCATTCTTTGTAGCATGTTGTCCCTTGACTTGATTGACGATTAGCTCGCTATCCCCGAACACCTGCAAGTTCTTTATGCCCTTTTTCCTAGCCCAATGAAGTCCATGAATCAAGGCCTCATATTCAGCTGTGTTGTTTGAACAGGAAAAATGGAAATGGAAAGCTGAATAATATTTGATGCCTTGAGGTGAAACAAGCATAGCTCCTCCTCCTGCGCCTTTCCTACTCCTTGATCCATCGAAAAATAATTTCCATACCTCATTGTCATCCTTATGGTCTAGTTTGGTGATGCTAGGAATAGACTGGTTTTCTTCATGTATGCAATAGACTCCTAGCTCAGATTCTTCTACTTCTTGGTAGGGATCAAAAGCATGTACCTTGCTTGCCCATTCATCAAGAGTCAAATCTGGGATGCTTCCAACTTTGGTGTCAGCTTCATCTGTGCTTTGATAATCTTCTTGATCAAATGCTGAACAATTGGCATTGATTTGGCTTGGAGTATGAGGCTCAATGTGAAAGTTTGCAATTGGTTTAGATCTGATTGTGACCTTAGTACCATATCTTGTTCTAAACAACATGTGTGACCAGTCAGCAGATAAGTAGCCTCCAATTCTAGTTGTGAAATCCCTTGATAAGCATAGGGCAAAGAGTGGTGGCAAATCTATCACTGACACATCTTGCAAAACGGTAACGTTGGGGCATGCATGCAAGGTAAGATTCAAACCTTTAATCACTCCCACCATTGCTACTGCTGTCCCATCCAATTGCACTACCCCTTTGATATGACTTCATATTGGAGACCCAACTGATCAACTATTTTCTTGGGAAAGACAGAACTACTTGCCCCAGAATCAATCATGCAATTGTGTACTAGTTTATCCCCAATGATTAATGAAACATAGAATGGAGGGGTTTCAAAACTTTACCTTTTTTCTTCCATGATTCCCTTGAGTGAGCAAAGCATTCGTAAGGACCTTCTCTTGCATATGGACCTACTAGTTTAAAGTTGACCAATTCTTCATGGTAGCTTGTAGAAGATCTCTTTGTCCCGGGATGGACAAAGATTCCCACATGATATATTATTCACATTTGTCTTCTTCATTTGATCAATGATGCTAAATGGGGATGAAACATATCTTTGTTGTACTTTAGTCTGTGCATTCCTTTCTTGCACATGGGCAGCAACAATTGGCATTTGAGTTGGTTTAGAAGGTGGTTTGGGTTGTCCTTGCGTGTTTGGAACTATATTTTTCTTACCAACACCTTGTGGAGTGATGGAAGGTTGTAGATCACTTGGAGCCAATGACTGCCCTTCACCAATATTCCTCTTCTTTGATCTTGTGTTAGCTGCTACATTCTGAGAAATTGTTTGATTCATGCCACAAAAATCCTCAGCTTGCCAATTCACAAGTGCGGTATCATTTGGAGCTATGTTTTGTTGAGATGTCCCTTGTTGCTGATTTGCTTCTTGACTCACTTCACCCTCAACGCCAGTAGTTGTCACCATCAAGGCTTGGTTTAAAGCACCATTAAAGCACATAGATTGGTTGTGAGGTTCATTGCATGGGAAACACCAATCATACTCTTGAGCTATGTTGTTTTGGACTGGCACTAATGCTTTAGAAGAAGATGCAACATTGGGGTTATAGGGCTGAAATGGTCTATTAGTGGGAGGCCTTACTTGGCTTTGATTTTGATTTGCAGCCTGAGCTGGTGACCTATTTTGTTGGTATGGGGGCCTAGCCTAGTACTGCGCTTGAGGCTGATATGGTCTAGCACTTTGAGCTTGTTGTCTTTTGATAGTCACCAACTCATTTCCAAGGTTTTGTAATTGTTTCATAACCTCTTGGAGTTCATTTGAAGCACTAGAGGATGAAGTAGAAGTTTCATTTGAACTTTGATTTCTAGGAGTGGGAATAGGAGCCAAAGTGGGTGTTTGACTAGTGCTTGGATTTTCTAAGTTTGGATACAAGGGCATGGGAGGCCTAGGAGCCAACTTACCAGCTTGAATAAGATAATTTTCAGCCCTAATGGCAATGCTATAAGCAGCAGGTAAGGTTGTGCCTCCCATAGATTGAATTAACATAGAAATATCAGAATTCAAAGCCTTAAGATAGTATAGAAAAGCACCTTCAGCTGTTGGCCTAACGGCCACTGGAATTCTATCCCAAGACCTTTGAAATCTGAAGTTGAAGTCAGTCAGCTACTCATGGGGAGCTCTCTTGATAGTCGTCAATTGTTCTAGTAGAGACAAATTATCTCCCTTTTCTCCGAACTGCTCATGGAGAACTATGCATAACTGATTCCAATTTTGGATAGAACCAGCTCCAAGGCTCCTAAACCATTGCAATGCCTTCCCTTTGAACAAAGATGCCAACAATTTGATAGCAACATCCATTTCATTTATCTCATGGATTACACAGACGTTAGCAATGTCTTTGACATGATCACTAGGAGTGGTATGATTTTCTCCAGTGAAAAATGGAATGTTCTTCAACATTGCAATTGGAACTGGATTCTGTGCATTGAGGGCAAGTGAAACATTGCTGCCGGTGAAGTTGACAAAAGGGTTTTGTTGTGCCATTCTAATTGGCCTGAGAACCCTTGTTGATTGGATGAAAGGTCTACCAGGTGGAGGGGTTGATAAAGTCCTGTTAGGTGGAGATGGTGATCTTTGTGGTCTTCTTCCTCTCCTTCCTCTGCCTGGTGATAGCTGCAAGTGGACAAATAGCCCCTCTTCTCGAGTATCAGACCTGGTTGAATTCTTCTCATGTACCTGGGCAACTTGTGCTGCTATACCACTAAATTCTATCCCTTCGGAGTCACCAGATGTGTTAGATAATGAGCCTCAAAAGGCTAGATTCTGCCAAGTTACACACCAAACCTGACAATATTAAAAATTTGAAAGTAAAACTTTGAAGGACCCGAAAGATACAACTCTTCAATTCATTTATCGGGTATTTTTGTTCATCTAATAATCCCCGAAGGTACAGGTGAAACTCAGGTCATACAAGGCAACTTACAAAACCGAAACACATTGTCTGCAGGAACCTGGGACATACCCAACACCGGGAAAACCAAAATACTAAAAACCATGAAATTTTGAAAGTCAAAATCTCAAAAATATAAGAATACCCTTTTGAAGATTATCCCCGATCTATCAATTGGTGAAATTTTGACTTGTTTTGAGCAAGTTAAGTCCTTGAAAATCGATTTCAAAGTTCAGCCTGGAAGGTGAAAAATCTGGAATTGTAAAACCTGTAATTTTTGTCCAAATTTCTTGAAAATTACTTCAAATGCGTGGAATGACCTCTTGGTCCCACCGGCATGCCAAAAGCTGTTGATGGCTAATCACAACACCCCCGAATGTCTCGCAAATCGATGGGTTGAGACTCTCAAAGTGCGGACGATAACATGGAGCTTTCCCCAAGTGTGGGACCTGCGAAATCGGAAAAGCTCTCCGGATGAAGGCTGGTTCCTATTCCTCTGTTCGATGCACACGTAAAAATGCAGAGGGTTTAATTAAAACCTAATCTAACTTGCCAAGGATACGGAGGTAATAAGATGCATAAAAATAAACCTAAACTAAGAAAGGTGATGCACCGAGGAATGAAGAACACCTGTCTTGCCAATAAACACAAACCATAAAAATGTAATGCAAGATCATGCACAGATAACCAGATTTGTAGTGAAAGATCAAGAGGATGCAAATGAACATAGAGAGGGTTGAGAATCATCCACAGACATGCATTATTTTCTCCAAAGATTGATACAACACACTACAAAATGCCAAGAGGCAAAGTTGCATTACAATTTTAAATGGGAGGTTTTAACTCCACAAATTCACCTGCCAAAGAGAAGAAGGGAGGGAAAAAAAGAATGTCCAACCTTTAGAAAGAAGCCCCTCCTTACAATTTATAGGAAGAATGAGAGAGAAAAGAGAGAGGAATTCCAAATCTACCCCAACCACCTCTAGGTTGCATTTAATTCATCTCATTATGGTGGTAGGTGAGAACCCTAGCAAACCCAAAAAGTGGTGAACTGTATTTTGCATTTTTAAGAACTTTTTCCCACCCAATTAAAGATATCCAGTTGTAGTTGGACAGAGGACCTCGTAAGCTTTCCAAAAAGTCCAACCTTGCGTGAATCTGAGCTCCCTGTGAAAAGTTATGGCTGTCGAATATCGGGTCGTGGTCGCTTCTGTCGGTGCTCATAATGTTGTGCCTCCTGAAGGTGCGCCATGGGCGCATCCATTTTCATGTCGAAACCTCTTTACTCGCACCATGGGCACATCCATTTTCATGTCGACACCTCTTTACCTACGCCCTAGGCACATCCATATTTGTGTCGACACCTCTTTACCTGCGCCCTAGGCGCATCCATATTTGTGTCGACATCCTTTTACCTACGCCATAGGCGCATCCATGTTCATGTCGACACTTTTTGACGTGTGCCTTCTACTGCGCCTTGGTGTGACTTTTGGCATGTCGACATCTTCTTACGTGCCATAGGTGCATCCATATTTGTGTCGACACTCTTTTTGTGCGCCTTACCCCACGCACCTTGGCGCATCCATTTTGTGTCGACACTCTTTCTTTGTGCACCTCGACCTATGCCATGGGCACAAATTTTGGCGTGTCGACATATTCTTACATGCACCAAGACACGAATTTTTCCATGTCGACACTCTGTGTCATGCACCCTTTACGTGCGCCAAGGCGCAACTTTTGGCATAAATAAATGTCGGGTTTTGAGTTCCTTTGATTTCCATATTCTTCTGCTTGTCTATATCTACTCGAGGGGAAGATATTTACATGATAATATTACTCATATCTTATTTATTGTGTCATATACACTCTGAAATCCTTCTTTAGATCTTAATCTAATCAAATTTATCTCTAATTTCTTGATCTACAAATTTCCGCAATCGATAATGCGCCGATTCACGCAATCATCGGCGATTCTGTGTAATATTTTACTTTTTTTTTTGTAAATCTACTTAATCTTGTTTTATTTTTCCATTTGATTGCTAACTCTTTGTCTAGTATGGAAATTTCATATGGCAATAGATGGTAATAACTTCCCCATTTCGATTTTTTCCTGTGGTTCGACATCCACTCTATTGGGAGAAATATGAACTCCTTTATGACCTAGAGCTCTGCAGTCTTGAATGCACCCTTTAAAATTATTGAAGCTATCTTCACAACAAATAAATGTATTTGAGAGGATACTGAAGCATTTTGGAGTTCATACAATGAAGCTATAAGGCTCCATGAAGATCTAATACAATACGAGCACAACTACGAGGCCGGCCTAGACCTCCCAGATGAAGACTACCGCATTTCTTCAAAACTTAACACCCACAACCACATCAACATATCTAGTACTGACACTACACTTGCTCACCTTTTTGACACCCCAGAGGAATCCTTTGATTTATTTGCGAAGGACTACATTTCTATTCCTGATTCTAACACCACCGAAGAAGAGAAAGAAGTAATTGACTCTATAGGATCTAATGTGTCTAAGAACCTATATCCTGACCAAGAGTCGATTTGTGGATCTAAGTCATGTCATTAGTATCTATATGTATATCCATATAAATAAGTGATGTTATCTTGTCATGTTTTCATTTCATCACATTGTATCACAATCTTAATATCAATAAAAGCTTAATTATTTCTAAGCAGGTTGATAACCGCCAAGGAAATTCATTGGCCTTTCTAAGGACTATCTTTTCCAGATAACCTTCCCATTTATTTACTAATATCATCTTGTTTAAATGCTTTGACTTGTAGGATTACTTACAAGATAAGGAGCATTGATTTTGTCTACACAATGCACAATATCACACAGTCCACATTGTGGGTATCCTAGAAACCCTACCATACCAAGGTTGAGTTAGGTGGTTACCTTTTTGAATGACAAGAAAAACCAAGGTAAAAATCGTGCTCGACATGATGCTATGAGAGCATGTGGGGATTTTCTTTTCCTCTTTGGACAATGAGACATATTCTTGGATTTTTGATGATGGAAAAAATCATTGAGATAAGAAAAGTTGGAGTTGTCATAGTTTTATGGGCTCAATTCCAAGAATTAATATTTTTAGCAGGTCCTATCTAAGATTGTTATTTTTAGCTAGTTTTCATAGTTTTCACCTTTTGATGCTTCTTTCTCATAGGAAGTGTTGAGAATGTTGAGTTTTTATATTTTCATAAACTTATTATTTTTAGGCATGCCTAATCATGAACATTTGGTATTTTTAGAAGAGACTTACATGTGTCGGGTTTCGGTAAAAATGGTCTTGAAATTTTGGGTTTTTTTTTCTAATGATTTTGTTGTCTGGATAGAAAAGAAAATGATAATTTCATTGTAGAGGGAATAATACTGAGAGAAAAATCAGTCCTACATATCTCAAAAATTAGCCACCTCATCATGCAAAAAATGGCTCGGATGAAAGTAGATTTTTCAAGAAACCTTCACTCCAAGTTTCATATGATTTGCCCTCTGGATTTCCATAGAATAAAAAAACAACTTGTTTTCATTTTTCTATTTTGGCATGTATGCCATTAATCTATGTTGGAGAGGTTTTGACATTACCTTGCATTTAGAAAATATGGGCAAGTGCTTGGGAGAACAAATTTGAAATTTTCACGTATTTTCCTTAACCCACTTGTGAGTTTTTTTACTTGCCCGTGACCTGGTTAACTAAACGGAGTTAGAAAAAGTTTAAAAAGAGGGATGAGGTTATAATTTTGTGTCACCTCTATCCCCCCTTTCACCTTAGGGATGTTTTGGATAGTAAGGGCATAAATTACAACTCGGGAGCATGAGGGGCTGAGAAATGAAGTCTAGAGGTTAAATGAGGGTCGTATGGAGGTCTAGGAGTTGTATGCTTACCTTGGTCACATTTTATTTCTCCCCTTATCCCCTTAGGGATATAAGGGATAGAGGGGAAACTATAGACACAAAAGTGTGACCTGAGATAAGGAGGGAGGTCTCACTTTGGTGTCCCCTTGCACTATGGGGATAGAGGGGATAATGGGACCACCTAGACACTCGGGTTTCCAAAGTGTGACTTGGGGAGGAGGTTGAGGTAAAAATTTGGTGTCCCCCTTTTCCCCCTTTCCCTTGAGAGATAGAGGGGATACATGGGTGTAAAAAGTGTGACTTTTCCATTATGAGAAACCAAATTTTCTTGGGATGTCTAAATTTCGACATTGGACTTACTTTTTTCACCTCAAAGGCTTAGAAGAATATTTTGGAGTAAAATATTATATGAATTTGAATCCAAATTAAATTTTAAGACAAATTGAATCATTCCCAAAACTTTATTCTTTCTAAAACTCAAAAATTTGGGCTTTTTTTTCTAGAACCGAGAGGGACAACTACAATGTTTTGAAATGTTTCAGGAAACCTTTAATCCTTGGAGAAAAATTTATGATTCTAAATTGTGAATAATTCCCATAGATTTATGATAACTACTTGTTTAATTCCTAACTTCTTTCAGAACTCCCATAATCATTTCAATAAGTTATGTTTCACCATTAGGATGTTCATTCCTTGTACATTAAAAACTTGGTGTTGAAAAAGTTGTTCTTGAATGAGATTTTCTTTCCTAAATTTTCCTAAATTAATTCAAAAACCTTCAATAATTCTAAAACCGCCCTCAAATAATTTATATCTTCCCTAAAAATTCTAGAGGGTGTTTAATTAGTTGCATGAGATAATGACCAAAAATGGCCTTTTTAAGGCCTCAGAAGGAAGTAGTCTTTAATAAAAAATGAATGAGTTAATAAATCACCGTAGAAACTCTTCCCTACACACTAAAAAAACTAAATTATCTTGTTAGAAATATCCTATGATAATATATTAGGGTTTAACTAAAGGAAGGATAGCCAGAGGAAGGATGCACAATGACTGGGAAGCCTAATTTTTAATTAGGGGCTTAGTTGTCATGTTTCAAACAATTTAATTTTGACACTAGTCATTTTGCATGACAATAGTGGCTCTAGCTTGGGGACATTGGAATGGAAATAGATAACATCAATTATATCATGGGGTATAAAACTAATTCTTTTTCCATTGGGTTAGGGAGTCATTACACTAAATAACAAGAAAAGCTACAAACACAACCAAGAAACAAACATGACCAACACACCACAGGGAAATGAAACAAAAGGCAGGAAGGGAAACACACAAAAAAAGGGAAAAATGAAAAAAAATTCATAAGTCATCTATTTTACATGTAGGGGACAACCCCCTTTTTCTATAGTACCAAATCTAGCTGAATGATTACTAAAGCACATAGGTATCACCGAATGCCTTTCTTCCATAAATCCATTTATGAGCTCACTGAAATATGAGCCTTTTCTCAATTTATAGAGAAATATTGCATGATTTTTATTTCACTTGAGGGTCCACTTAATCAATTTATTACCTTTATTTTTTGATGCCTTCTTTCCATCTTTTCATTTATTCCCAATTTTATGGAAATTGTTGATCTTCCTTTACTACAATGAGAATGAGTCTTGATCATACTAGTCTCGTTGTCTTCATATTGAGGCCTATGAAATTTCATAGAAATTTATCCTTCATTTTACATCTACTTCATGACCATTTTTTTCATGAGTTAATTCATGGTGGATGTTTTAGGAGCTTCAACACCATCACAAGCATCTTGATGCTCCACATTTCTTGATTTCTCTAAGTAATCTTATTCCATTACACCGACCTTTTATTGACATGTTGTTTGTTATAATGTGAATTGCATGTGAATTATCCAATTGAATGAAAATGGGCATAGGGTCAGATATGAAGAATGAAAAACATCACCTTCTCCACCTTGGTCATTTTGAGTCTTGAAATATAGCTTCATGATGAAAGCCTCCTTTCCTTGAGTGGATTCAACCTTGAAATATTCACAATTATCCTTATTCATATCTCCTTTTTTGAGAATCTTTTCATCTTGAACGGAATCAGTCTTGGGGGAATCAAGCACCATATCATCCATCCTTCATTGAGAATTTCCTCATCTTTATGAAAGGGGAATGAGCACAAGGTTGGGGTTGAAATATCTAGATTGCCATTTTCCTAATCTTGAATGCCATGAACTAGGGATTCCATATCCATGATTATTTATCCTCTTCTTGGGTAGATTCAATTTCAAGAGGCTTAAGCATATTTTCGTTCATGCATTATTTTATGAAGGAGTATCCCAATGGGAAAGAGAAAGCTTCGTATTCACAAACATATTCATTGAATGGAACTTCATGTTGAATATTGAGAACATGATTGGAAAAATTAAACTCATCGACAAGATGTTTCTTGATATCACTCCTTCTTGATATGGATTTATCATCACCTTGATATTGCTTTGTTGTAATTCAATACTTTCATGAACATCATCACCACCCAGTAGAGAAGTTGTATTCATACTTGCCTCTAACAAAAAGTGCATACTTTAAAATTATGATTTCATCAAATCATTATGATTCTTTCTAATTGGATATTTCATACTTGAGTAATCCTTAATCAACATGGGAAGTTCAACATATTCCTCTGAAGCTATGATGAATTTATAATTCATTGAATCTTGAAATAGAATACCCACCCTTAGTTCATCTTGTCTTTGAATGATGTATTTCATTTTCCGATAGGAAGGATATTTTTTATCTTACCATTTACGTAATGATGGTATGTGACCAATCCATTTGTATATCTCCCCAACATCTAGATAGAAGTTTTGGCTCAAAAACATACCATATGAGCTAGCATGTTAGCATGTTTGCTACCAAGATTTCCATTGTGATATTCTTGTCGGAAAATATAAAAATGTTATTTTTTTATCCTTGACCGGAAAAAAGAGGTACTTATTTGGTTTCCATGGAGAATTAATGGCTAGTAAATAGGAGTAAGAGAGAGATCAATAACTTTAGAAAAAAATTCAGGCATGACATTGTTAGAGGCATCGAAGTCAATAATGCAATTGTTCAGTTTATATCCATTGAACAACAAGGCTAGATAGAAAGGTTCTACTTTCCCAGAGGTGGAGGGTGTGGAAGTAAGAAAGTTATGAGGAGTGGTATGAGGAACGGGAGGTAGTTCTTTGGTAGTGTCATTCTTAGAACATGAACTTAAAATCCTATCTCTGTTGAACTGGAAAATCCTATCAAATTTCTTGGGATGAGTCTTTAAGTATTCAGACTCATAAATCTGAATTTTGGATTTCTTGCAATGATCAATGATGTCAAAAGGTGGAGAAGTGATAAGAAAATTAGAAATGATGGCAACCTTGACATGAAGGAATTTGCATTCTTAGGATTAATAGAATTTGAAACTCGAACTTTTAAGAGGAGGTGAAAGAGACTTACTTGAAGAGGTAGATTGATTCTTGACTGAGGTAGTCTCGGGATTCTTCTTGGTGACCCCATGGAAGTGGACAATGATGATCCTCCTTTTGTTGTTTTTATAGATTCTCCATTTTAGGATTCAATTTCTTATCTTGGGTAGCAGAAAGATAAGAGGATTGTTTATCCATTTTTGATCGAGTCAACATTGTATAAGAGTGGCTATCCACATCAAATATGGATTCTTCAAAACCTTCATCCAGTTGATTATTTATAGTACCTAATTCTAGCACATCCTTCTTCTTCTTCTTCTTCAATTTATGATTCAACAATTTCTTCTCTTTCATCTTCATTGGTCCCACATATTACATTAACTTCTAGAGATTTCAAGGTAAGCCTTCTGGATACTCCTAGAATATGATTCCTATTTTGATAAAAGGCTCACTTTGAGAAATTTCCTTCTTCAACGAATTCAAGTCATTGACCAAATTTTGCAGTAATGGATCAACTATTTCATCTTTGAAACTTTGGTCCTTATCCTTCATTGAATGGTTCATGATTTTTCCTAACATGATGAGGCCATCTTCCACATCAATGACAAGTTCTTGATTAGTGTCTAAATTATTTGGTGCACTCTCTAAAGTATGAATCTAACCTCATGAAATTGGGAATCCACGAAATACCTTTTCTGATTATCCATAGTATGACGAGCATAAATAGTAATCTTGTTAATCAAATTATTGAATTTTGTATGAAATATCGAATGGAATCTTATGGTTCTTTCTTCATCTAAGTTAGTTGAGTAAGGAGGGCATGTGCATCTTCTGCAGTCTTGAATATTTCTTCAAACTTGGTTTTCATATCATCCCAATCAATAATTGAACATGATGGAAAGTAGTAAAACCATTTTACAACATCATCATGAAATGAATCTATGAATAACCACATGGAAACATATGCATGTTGCACTACAAGAATTCCACATGTTGTGATGAAAGCTATAATATGATCATCTGGTCGTTTCTTTCCATTTCCATAGAATTTGGGAAATTTATTTCTTGATCCTTTTGGAAATTCATGAAGTGGTGGAGTTAAGGTCAACCGACCAATATTTTTTCCTCGTGGTAGAGGCACAAACATCCTTTCTCCTTCTTCTTTTGGTTCTTATCTTTCTTCTTTTGGAGGGATGAGTGTTAGGAATTAATAATATCTAATGCAGAATAATTCCTCAGAATCGCAATAATAAGAAGTATGAATATAATTACAGAAATGAAATATGCACAACATGAAGACAATATTTAACGTGGTTCACCCAATGTGGGCTACATCCACCAAGAACACTTGCTCAAATTTTATTACAAGCCAACAGTCTTCACAGTTCTAATAATCGATTTTGTTTGGAGCTGCGCTCAACAAACCCTCCCGAATTCACACTTGAATTCACACACACTATTCACCTTCACAAAACACACTCATATGAATCCTATTGTATGTCCATCTATTTATAAGTACATCAATAGGTAGCTGAAGAGGCAATTTTACAAAACAATGGGTACCGAAAAACCATGGGCCCAAAAACAACCCATAACGGTTACCCATTACCCATGGGTTAATAAACCACCCATGAAAATTTGCTTCGAGGGCTTCAACCCCCAAACCCCCTTGACCCAATCACTAGCGAGCGGGACCATCGTAAAAAATATCTGAGTGCAACACATGGAAGGTGTACCAAACTCTAACATGAAAACAGGTTCCACAAACATAACAATCTCCCACTTGGAGACTGATTTCCACTGAGAATGCTTCTCAACCCTTCACTATCATCTGCGAAGGCCAACCAAAGTTGAACATAAATTTAGTTTATCCCTTGTGACCACCTTGGTCATTATGTCTGTAGGATTCGACTAGTATGAATCTTCTTCAACTTCAAATTATCTTCCTCCAAAGTTTTCTGATGAAGTGATATCTCAACTATATATGCTTCATCCACGGAGTGGAAAGCAGAGTTCTTAGCTAGGTGTATAGCACTCTGACTATCACTATGCATCTTACATTCCTCCTTCTTATGCCCTAACTCCTCAAGCAATTGTTGTAACCAAATCATCTCTTTTCTTGCCTCTATGGCGAGAAACATACTCAACCTCTGTGGTTGACAAAGCCACTAGCTTATGTAGTCGTGAAATCCAACTCACTGCTGTCCCACCTAGTGTAAATATAACTTGTCATGCTCCTCTTAATGTCAACATCTCCAACCATGTTTGAATCTACATAACCATGTAAAGTGGTGTCGATCCATTGTAGCACAAAGCTGTCCACATGGTCCCTCTCAAATACGAAGGATCCACTTTCTTGCTTGCCAATGCTCTTTACGGATCACTCATAAATCTACTCATAGCTCCCCTTTGTATGGGAAATATCAGGCCTAGTGCACACCACCAAGCATACATAAACGCCAATTGTTGATGAGTAAGGTACCTTGGACATCTGGTTTCTTTCTGCTCTGTCTTGGGACACTACTCCTTTGATAACTTGAAATGGCCGCCAAAGGAGTCAATTGGTTTATCATCTTGCATGTTAAACCTATCCAAAACCTTCTTAATGTACTCTTCCGAGATAAAATCAGCTTCCATTCCTTCCTATCCCGAGTTATTCTCATACCAAGGATTTGTTTGGCTACCCCCAAATCCTTCATATCTTGAGTACTTTTATTTCCTGCATGTTTTTACCTGCAACCAACATGTCATCAACATACAAACACAGGATAATATAACTTCCATCCTCAAATTTCTTTGTATACATGCAATGGTCAGAATGACATATAATATAACCTTGCTCCATCATGAAGCTATCAAACTTCTTATACCATTGACGTGGAGCTTATTTCAAGCCATACAAGCTCTTCTTCAGTTTACACACCATCTCCTCTTTACCTTTGACTTCATATCCTTCTGGCTGCTGCATATATAGCTCCTCCTCCAAATCACCATGGAGAAATGTAGTCTTTACATCTAACTGTTCTAAGTGCAAGTCTTCTATTGCCACTATTCCAAGAACAGTTTTGATAGAAGTCATTTTTACTACAGGAGAAAAAATCTCATCAAAATCTATACCTTGTTTTTGTGCAAACCCCTTGACCACCAATCGGGCCTTATATCTTTTCTTTCCTCCTTCTTCATCTTTAACTCTATACACCCACTTGTTCTACAATGCTCTTTTTCCTTCCGATAGCTTCACCAAATCCCAAGTCTGGTTCTCCATGAGAGACTTATGCTCCTCATCCATGGCTTGCTCCCACTTCTTACTAGCATCTACCTGCATTGCTTCATCAAAGCTCTCTGGATCTCTAATATCAGTGAGTAATAAATAATAAAGAGAAGGAGAAAAATGTTCATGTTCTTTTCTTACCCTAGATGACCTCCTCACTGTAGGAGTTTGGGCTTCCTGTTGAGTAGGTTCCTGAACTAATTCATGGGTCACTATCCCATTTGGAAGATCCTCTACCAATACATATTCTTTCTTGGATTCTTCCCTGTTTTCCTGCAACTATTTCTTATACATGAATTTTTCATTAAAGACCGAATCCCTAGACCAAATGATTTTCTTTTCCTTAATACTCCAACATTTAAATCCAAAGTCATCACCACCATAACCAATAAAAGTGCATTTTTCTGATTTATCCTATAGCTTAGTCTTATCATCCTTGTCAATATGAACAAACACCTCACATCTAAAGACTCTAAGAAATGAGTAATCAAATTTATTACCATACCAAGCCTCCTTAGGTATGCCTCCATCAAGGCACTTGAGGGTCCTCTGTTTATCAAGTACACAGTTGTGCTCACTATCTGCCCAAAAATAAAGAGGCAGTCCTACATGTATCCTCATGCTCCTAGCACATTCCATTATTGTTTTGTTCATCCTTTCTGACACCCCATTCTGCTGCGGGGTTCCTGGAACCATCTTTTGCCTCATGGATTCCATTCTTAGAACAATAATCATCAAATTCATTGCTGCAATACTCCCCTCCATTATCTGACCTGAGACATTTTAACTTAAGACCTATTTCATTCTCTACCAAGGCTTTCCATTTAACAAAAGTATCAAATACATCATATTTGTTTCTAATACAATAAACCCAAACTTTCCTTGTTGCATCATCAATAAAAGTAACATAATAACTTGAGCCCCAAGAGATGATACCTGAGCCGGCCCCCACACATCAGAATGTACCAACTCTAACTTAATCTCTTTCTTCGTAGGTCCAACCTTGAGAAACCTTACTCGCTTCTATTTCCCATATATGTAGTTCTCACAGAAATCCAAACTGTTTCTGTATATCCAGGTAAATTCTTCTTTATGATGTCCATGCCCTTATGGCTCATATGATCGAGCCTATAGTGCCATAATGTTGTATCTGCATATGAAGCCACAAGATTACAATCATTAGTACTATTAGTGGTTAAATACAAGGTTCCAACCTTCTTACCTCTTGCCACCACAAGAGCACCCTTGGTAACCTTCCAAGAGTCAGTTGTAAATATCACAGTACAACCATCACTTCCCAATTGCCCGCCGATATCAAATTTATCCTTAATGTAGGCACATGTCTGACATCCTTCAATAGCCATGTATTCCCATTCTACATCTTAACCTAAACAGAACCTTTTCCAACTATGTTGTAAGGCTCATCATCACCAAGAAAAACATGCCCAAAATCCCCTTAAACATAATCAACAAAATAATGCCTATGTGGAGTAGCATGAAAAGAAGCCCTTGAATCTAAAACCCAAGATTCAGTAATATTATGCAAAGAAAGAATTAAAGCATCCTGGCATACATTACCCGATGCCACATTTGCCTCCTTGTTTTCTTCTTATTGTTTATTCTTATCCCGAAGCTCCCAACAATCCTTCTTTGCATGCCTAGACTTTCCATAGTGCCAACATACTATCTTGCTTTTGGATTTTGACCTTGCCCGATCCTTTGATTTTCCATGGTTTCCTCTATTCTTGTCTCCCTCTAGTTTCCACTGTCAAAGCATTCCCTAAAGTAGAAGATTCACCAAAGATTTTTCTTCACATTTCCTCACTTAGAATCACCCCTACAACATCCTCAAACTTCAACTTTGAGTTAGCAGGAACCGAGTTGCTTACCGCCATTACCAGGCTATTCCAACTCTCAGGTAAAGAGCACATAACTAATAAAGCCCTAACTTCTTCATCAAATTATATTGTAACGAAGCTAGCATATTTACAACCATATTAAAATCATTTAGATGATTTCTACTTGAACCATTCTTAGACATCTTCATATTAAACAACTTTTTCATTAAAAATATCTTATTAGAGGCAAAGGGTTTTTCATACAACTTCCCTAATGCATCCATTAGTTCTTTTGTAGTCTTTTCCTTTGAAACATTAAATAATATTGAAGATGCAAGACACAACCAGATCGTTCCAAGTGCCTTCCGATCCAACAAATCCCATTTCGCATCTGTCATACTCGAGGGTTTGTTCACCTTCTCAAATAGCGGAGTATAAAGATCCTTCTGATAAAGGTAATCTTCCATCTACATCTTCCAAAGACTGAAATTTTGCCCATTGAATTTATCAACCCTAGATCTTCCATCATCTACCATAGCTCCCACTCAAGCTAAAAACTTTCCCTGTGATTCAACACTTCAGCAAACCAAACCAAGCTCTGATACCAATTGTTAGGAATTAATAATATCTAATGCGGAATAATTCCTCAGAATCGCAATAATAAGAAGTATGAATAGAATTACAGAAATGAAATATGCACAACACGAAGACAATATTTAACGTGGTTCACCCAATGTGGGCTACATCCACCAAGAACACTTGCTCAGATTTTATTACAAGCCAACAGTCTTCACAATTACAATAATCAGATCTTGTTTGGAGTTGCGCTCAACAAACCCTCCCGAATTCACACTTGAATTCGCACACACTATTCACCTTCACAAAACACACTCATATAAATCCTATTGTATGTCCATCTATTTATAAGTACATCAATAGGTAGCTGAAGAGGCGGTTTTACAAAACAATGGGTACCGAAAAACCATGAGCCCAAAAATAGCCCATAACGGTTACCCATGAGTTAATAAACCACCCATGGAAATTTGCTTGGGGGACTTCACCCCCAAACCCCCTTGACCCACTCACTGGTGAGCGGGACCACCATAAAAATATCTGAGTGTAACACATGGAAGGTGTACCAAACTCTAACATGAAAATAGGCTCCATAAACATAAAATGAGGAATAATATTTCTTCTGCTTTGGCTCTTCAATATGACCTTCGAGATAATTTTCAGGAACTCATCTTTCTAAATGGGAAATGATAAGTTTGAAGCCAGACTATTTATTGTTCCTCAAATGCGGGGTCAAAAGTTCCACTTGCATGATCAACTTGAGTGTATCTTCTTTCTACCATTTTTTCAAATTCTTAGATATCAATGCAACTTGGGAAAATGCATATTTTCAATAGGATTACAACAAGGCTCTTGAACATTCAGATAGTATTTTTGGTAATTTTTAGTTTTTCAGTTTTTAGGATTTTTGATTGTCTTTTTGGTATTTTTAGAGATCTTTTATGGGTACACAAAGGGAAAATATTCCCCAATGGAGTCACCAAAAACTGTTGGTGAAATAATTTGTTGCAATGCAGATTATTGGTTTCCACCAATGGTCATGGGGCTAAGCCCCTCTTCTTGAGTATGGGGAGGCTCCCATTATTGAATGTAAAATACCTAAAACTGTTGGGTGGCCATTAGGCCAAGGATCACATAGGAATAATCCACTAGACATGTGGAAAAGTTCTTGTACAAAGTACAATGGAAGAATTTACAGTGAAGAGAGGTAAAGGGATGTTGGGAAAATAGGAGAGATAGGGTTAATGTTGTGAGTATGCTTACATAATTCACACACATAAACTAGAGTAGTTCCACATTCAATTATAAGAACACAAAAATGTGAGAAATCAACAAGATTAAAAAACAAGAGACACATAATTTTATAGGCTCATTAATTAAGGACACAACATTCCTTATTGGTTATGCAAGATTATCATGCTTACATAGTTGGAAATTAGAGAGAGAGAGTAGAGGAACATAAGCATAGAAATATAATAAATGAAACTTTTATTGCTTGATGTAGTAGTGGTAAATCTCAACAACATTCAATCAAAAACAATTCTCAACCCCTTTGGAATGGAGAATCCATTCCAATTTATAACATTACAAACTATCCTTTCATCTCTACCCATATGAATTCTCAAATTTCCTCATCACTTGTGACCTTCCACATTCCTAGGAAATAAAAATGATTTTTTTCTTATTGATGAAAAAGACTCTTACAATATTTAATTGAAGGTCACTTAAGTGAATAAGAAAAATAGGTTAAAATTTCAATTTCAATGAGGAATTAGAATATAGAGAGCAAAGAAGGAAGAGAGATAAGAAGAGAGATAAGGGTTGACCAATCCAATGGAGATGAAGCTTTTGATGATGGAGAACTTTCCAATTTAAATCATGGTGATCACAATATCCTTCTTCTCGTGAGACATGGAAATGTTCCGAGCATTGCATAGGTGTTCATAAACACTTTGTTGTGAGATCTACATTGTGGTGGGAACATGATCATCTCTTTTGATCACACAACAAGAGTGAGTATCACTTTCTTACTTCTCTAGGCCATTCACAATCCACTTTTGTGACCCAAAACCAATTCTATGATGCTCAAACCCTTTTATGCATGTATTTCACTTACTGAAATGGATCCTCACTTTGCAGATAGAGAATTTCTCCTTGAATGAGATTCTTGCCCTATGGCCATTCATTGAACTCAAATGAGGTGATTCCATTGGCTTCTTCATTTGAGGTGTGATCACACTACTAGGTGATGAATAGGTTTTAGGAACATTGTTATGTGGATTCTAGTAGGTGAAACTAAGATGGTTTCTCATTATTGAAAATAGGGTGCTCCAAATTAAGATTATCCCCTTGCCATTTTTGGTTCCATAATCCTCACTTTCCTATTCATATGATTCTCTAGGGAATACATGAATCTTTGATTCTTCACATATGATGGTCTTGAGTATCTAAGTGGCTTGATTAAATCATTTTGAATCATTCCTCGAAGAGATTTAGACACAATGGTAGAGTCAGGATATGATGATCCTTAACTTATCACATGAGCTTCCCATTTCACCTTTGAACATGATGACCTCTTTTCAATTCACCTTCCTGACCAAGATGTCATATGAGTGGAAACCTACTTACGGTATATGAACACATTTTTGCTTCAATTGCTACTCATGGGAATGGATTTCCTTCACCAAATAGGAGGATTGATTCTGAATGGAACTTGAAGAGATGTTTGAGAATGAGTTCCATTTTATTGACCTCCACACTGCACTGAAACGCTTATGAATATTAACCCCGACTTGCAAGATGTGAGGAAATTATCAAGCATGGATAAAGTGTTGTGAGGTAAGCATTGCTTGTGAGCTTGAGATGAATACCACTATCACTTGCGGTGAGATCCTCTCATAATTCTCATGATGATCATTCCCTTGATGTATTGGACTTAAATGGAATTCTTGATGCTTCTGATCATTTACATACCTTATGATGTTCTTGATTTCTCCCACTATCCAAGTGACCATATTCAACAAATCTTTGAAACTTTGATCTAATCCTTATTATAATGTGATTCATATTGGATGACCCTCTTCTACCACAATTGGGATGAGTTGAACCAACCATCCTCTTGCATCAAATTATGTCATATAGAGATGACCTCTAGACTTATGTTGTGAGAGCATGTGGGAATTTTATTTCTTGTTCGGACCATGAGACATCTTCTTGGATTTTTATGATAGAAATAAAAAATTAGGTAAGCACATGGGAGTTTTCATATATTTTTGGGCTCAATTCCAAGGCTTACTATTTGTAATAGGTCATATCCAGGACTGTTATTTTTAACTAATTTCCATAGTTTTCACCTTCGATGCTTATATATTATTTGAAGTGTCACAAATGTTGAGGTTTTTATATTTTTGGAAACTTTATATGATTAAACATTTCTAGTCATGAATGCTTTCAATTTTTATAAGTGACAATTAAAGGTGTTAGGTTTCGCAAAAAGGTCTTGAAATTATGGGTTTTGCTCCAAGATTCACTACTCTTATTTTCGCATGAATTTTTCATCCTGGATCAATGGAAAAATGAGAGTTTCATCAAAGAGGGAAGAATATTGAGATAAAAATTATTCCTACATATCTCAAAAATGATCCACCTCATCATGCAAAAAATAGCTCGTATGAAAGTAGATTTTTTGAGAAACCTTCGCTCCATATTTTAGATGATTTTGTTTTCCAGATCTCTGTAGAATCAAAAAGTAAATTTCTGTAATTTTTCTACTATGGCATGTCATCCATTAATGGAGGTCAAATAGGTTTCAAAAATACCTTACATTTGGAAAATATCATTAAGTGCTTGGGAGAGGAAATTTTATATTTTCATGTATTTTCCTTAACCCGCCTATGAGTTGTTTGACTTGCCTAGGACCCTAGTTAGCTAACCAAAGTTAGAAAATCTTAAAAAGAGGGGTTAGGTAGAAATTTTGTCTCCAATCTATCTCATATATTCCATTGGGGACATTTGGGATAGTTGGGGCACGAAAGTACGACTTGGGAGCATGAGGGGTTGAGAAATGAAGTCTAGGGGCTAAATGAGGGTCATATGGAGATCCAGGAGCCACATACATGACTTGGTTGCATTTTATTGCTCCCATTATCCCATTGGGGATATAATGGATAGAGTGGAAACCATTTACACCAAAGTGTGACCTAGGATAAGGATGGAGGTTGTACTTTGATGTCCCCCTTGCACCATGGGGATAAAGTGGACCAGTGTGGACACCTAGGGCACCTAGGTGTCCAGGTGCGACTTGGGGAGGATGTTGAGGTAAATAATTTGTGTCCCCCTTGTCCCCTTTTTCTTGTGGGGGATAAAGGGGACACATGGGTGTCCAAAGTGTGATTTTTCCATAATGGGAAAGCCAAATTTGCCCCAGATGTCTAAATTGGGACAACGAGACTTGTGTTTTTCACCTCGAGGATTAGATGAATGTTTTGGGATGAAATTGTGTATTAATTTGACTCGAAAATAAATTTTACAACCTATTGTAGCATTCCAAAACTTGACTCTGCCTAAAACGTAATTTTTTTGGCCTTTTCATATAACTAAGAGGGGTAACTACAATGTTTTAAAATATTTCATGAAACCTTTAAGCCTTGGAGAAAAATTGATGTTTCCACCTTGTATATAATTATCATATATTTCTAATGCCTAATTTTTTCTTCCTAACTCCTTACGGAACTCTCGAAATCATCCGGAGAAGTCAGGTTTCACCATTAGGATGTTCATTTCCTACACCTAGAAAACCTGGTGTTGAACAAGTTGTTCCGAATGAGATTTTCTTTCCTAAATTTTCCTAAATTACTTTTAAAAATTAAATAATCTCCAAGAACACCCTTAGATACTTTATATCTTCCATAAACACCCTCAAACACTTCCAGGAGGGTGTTTATTTAATTGCAAAATGGCCAAAAATGGCATTTTGGGCCTCCAGGAGGAAGTAGTCTTTCATTAAAATGAATGAGTTAATCAGTCACCTTAGAAAATATTCCATGAAAATTTAAACAAACCGAATGAAATTTTTAACAATTTCCTCCGATCTGGATGAGGGTTCAACCGAAGGCCAACCGGCCGAGGAAGGATGCAGTGATTGGGAAGCCTAATTTTTAATTTTCATGCTAATTATTTTTCATGAGAATAGATTGCATCCTTATCTAACATTATGAGTAAAAATGGCATAAGGGAGATTCACGAAAGAAGAGAAAGTAAACTACACTATATTATTTCACAATCCCAAATTTGAGTTGTAAAACAAGTTGATTTCATACTTTCTCCCATATGGATTCCAAGACAAGCACTTGAGTCTTCACCTCTTGGCTTAGTTGCATCTCCACTCTCTCCTCAACCATTGAACAATATTCCTCCAAAAATGGTTACGCTAGTACCTTAGGGATAGAAAATCGATATGATAGTGTTGGCTACTCCCTTTCGTTAGGAATATTAGTGTTTCATGGGTAATATGATGTTGTTATGTAAGTGAAGTTGTTTTGAAAACTTCACGTATACATTTAGTATTGTTATTTTGTTATGAAAAGGGATCTTATATTATATTAATTCAATAAGATACAAGATAGCTTTCAACAAAAAGTGGGCGGTATGAGAGCATGCCCCAAAACCACAAACAAACTAGGCCAAGCCTAGGAAAGTGACATAAACACTAGGCAATGCATGGCAATACATTAAAATAGAAGAAACAAAATCAAGTTGTTGCAGCAAACATCCCAAAAGGGAGGGTCATGGTCATTAGACCATCCCAAACCAGAGATGTCCTTTCTAGCATCTAGAATGTCCCAACCAATGGGGTTTTCCTCTTCAGTGTCCTCCGCCATCCATGTAGGATATATAACAAGAGGAAGTTGGGGGACTTGTCTCAAGGCGGCGGGGGAGAGGTGGTAAATTCCATCCATCTAAGGTTTGTGGTGAGGACCAACCGATGAGCCACACCTCGATTATGAGTAGGGGAGCCCTAGCCTTGCTTAGTGAGTGGTGGAGTATCGATCCTCCGTTATTGGCTGCGGGGGAGAGCGGTGAGTCCAACTAAAAGAACACCATTGAGAGAGGCTATGAAGACCACCTCAAGGATGGCCACCATGTGGCAAAGAGCATTGAGATGGTGAAGGATCCCGGGAAACATTACACGGGTCATCCCCCAATGTCGTAGTAGAGAGTCTAAAGATGGTCCACTTTTAGGGCAACTTTATAAGCCTGGACTTGAATATGGAGAATTATATTGGAGATAACCATAGACTTGTTATACATTGAAAATTGTTGATTAACTTCAAAATTAGTAAAGAAAAAAGCATTATGTTGTTTCCAAATCCAAAAAAAATTCCCTCTGAAAACATGCCAAATCTAGGTGAATATGTGTGGAATTTTGGGGTTATCTCCTAAAAGAATGTGTTGCCAAGTAAAACACTAAGTTCGAGAGGAAATAAAAAGGAATGAATCCAATTCCATGCAAGTTGTGCTTTTGGGAAAAACCAAAAGAGGTGCAACAAAGTTTCCAAGTGGCCACAGAATAGACACTTGGGAGCCAAAACCCCAATTTGAACAAGTCGAGAGCCAACTGGAAGACCTTGGTGCAAAATACACCAAAGAAAATGTGTAATTTTGGTTCCACACAGACCGACCAAATAGTGTCAAATCTCCTTCTCTAACATGACGGAGTAGAATGAACCCCCCATTGAGTGTTGAGTTTTTCCACCGTGGGAAAATGTTGGCTAGGTAATTGCAAAATGGGGTATCAACATACCATTTCAGTCATGTCCACCTTTAATATTGTTATTTAGTTAGATAAATCATTTAAATACAATCTAATTAAAGCTCTACCAAATCTTTCATTTGGTATCAAAGTGATGTTCATTCTTGTCATGGAAGACTAATGAATTTTCTAAAGGAAATCATTTATTTCATCACATGTGTATTTTGTTTAAAGATATCTTTGTGGGTGTGTAAACCGTGAATCAGTCACACCATTTCTCATATGAATATTACTAGTGGTCGCCGAGGGAGCAAATTTATGTCGTGGGAAACCCGAAGCGCTTTGGTGCAGTTTGAATTTTTTCATTATCGGTATGGAGGTTCTCATTTCAGTCTTCATAAGACTCAAGCAAGAAAGTTCTGATGCATTAGAAAGGAGCCATCTTCATTGGCAATCATGCTTGTACTTGACAGAGATCAACGAAGGTGCATGCAATTAGCAAGGGATGTGGGGATGGAACCCTGGAGTCCATTGGAGCTAAGGTCTAATATCCTCAATGCTTTCAGGTTTCTAAGCTGAGGTGGAATCTTCCCCGTAAAAGAATTATGGGAGAGATTGAAAGTTTGTAACAAAGAGAGACCTCCTATAGAGGGAGAAATCATACCTTCCAACCCCAATTGAGGGAGAATAATGGCCACCACTCTGAGTACCTTTTCTGCACCAAATACCATTCCACGAGCACAACTGCTCTGAATTGTTAACAGTCCAGGTGGAGAGCGATTGCATTGGGTCGAGTGTAATGGCATTTTTGAAGGACAGGAGAGCTTCAACATCCCTCTTATCAGCATCATTATCACTCCCATCCTGACCTGGCCATGTTGAATCTGCATCCACTAACACACGATGTTTCACAACAAAAAACCTTCCTTGTATATCAGGGCGATGCAAAGCAATCTCCAACTATTTTTATTATTGGCATTGGCACTGAGAATGATTAATAACATTGCCAAGCACAACATTTCCATTAAAACACATCTCTCCATTAATGGTTACTTGTTCTTCAACTCAAAATTGAATGAAAATATTTCACACAACACACCCTTTATGTAATAAGGAAAACAAAACAAATTTAACTTAAAATAGTAGAATAGTAGATTATACACGGGAGATGTGACAGTGCTATAGTGTGTTTACTAAATGGCATGTGTAAGAAAGTTTCGATGTATTAGAAAGCAGCCACCTTCATTGGCAATCATGCTTGTAGTTGACAGAGTGTTAGTTGCATCCACCAAATTTCTTCCACTACGAGTATGTTTGGGATCAAAAGTGTTATTTCGAATGATACAAGATGCATCAATCAATTTATGGCGTTCACGAAATGGTGTACATGGGACTTATTATTTTTCAAGATAATTTCTTCCACTATGAGTATGTTTGGGATCAGACAGTGTTATTTCAAATGATGCAAGATGCGTCAATTAGTTTATGGCATTCACGAAATGGCGTACATGGGACTTATTATTTTTTCAAGATAATTTCATCCACATAATGGATGAAACTTGGGGGTGTAACAACCTTCTTCCCCTTCAAAAGAATGATCTTTGCTTTCAACGACATATCACTTCAAGTTTGATGGCAAGGCTCTTAAGTATTGTTAGGTATGACATATTAGATACTAAAATCTATGATCAACAACATATCAGTCAGAATGTTCCATACTATCATCATTAATAACTGTACATATTACCCATAATTTTTCTTTAAATATATCCAGTGATTCTTGCATCTTTCTTTTAAAATTATGAAATCAAAATAAATAGGAATCAAAGCATCAATATGATATGTAGGTCAATGGAGTCATACCCATGGCCAGATACTTAGCATCACTAATTGAAATCTGTCCTCGATGAGTTCCAGATGCCATTATGATATCATATTAATTAATCTAAATTTAATCCTGTATCACACATTAAAATGTCAAAAAGATATCAAGGTTAATACAACTTACCATGTAATTAACCTAATAGGACCTAGCTCTGCAATAAACAACAAGTTTATATACAATCTCATTATATATCTCCCACCGGCTGAGAGTGCAATACCATAAATAAGCAAATAAAAATTACTATAGCTGATTGCCGACTATAAATCTCTAGCATTTGCAGTGCAATTGCTGAAATATAACTACGACATATTGAATCCTAAAGCATAAGCATTCCATGATTTATTCTTGAAAACTCTGGGATCCATGGCTGCCCATATTGATCATAACCAGGTACCTAGCTTGCTGCTCAGCCATTAAACCGCAGGTTGGACATAAATCTTTTAGAGGAAGATTATTCAGCTCCATCTCCCATGGATTATAAGAGAATAAGTTTGTTGATTTTGAAGATTTGCAAAACCAGAACCGTAGGATTGCCTGAATAGCCATTCTACTCTTTCTCCATCCCATATGTTAGCAAGTTTTCTTGTTAAAGGGTAGAGCTTCAATGCAGACTATGCAGGCAATTGAACTCTCCTGTCCCTTCCATGTTCTTTCAACACATGGTTGTCTTTGCTCACCAATGTGTGTCATCAATGAAAACCTTCATGGATTCTTTTGACTCCTTTAGTAACCATTCTACAGTCTCTCCATGCCATTTTTTACCCAACTTGACAGTCAGGAGAGAGAGAGGGGATGCAGAGGATGATGCAGACCTAAATTGCTCACCAAGAGTGAGTGTAGCGGCGCTCTGCATATCCGTTGTATCCCGATTTGGAAATACCCTGACAACAGGTATGCCGAATTGCAAATAGCTATAGCTAACTATGCCAACACCATTCAAAATTGGAAATATCTTTCCTCTCAGAAACCAAAAATAGGTAATGCCAAATTGAAAATGTCTTAAAAGCATAAAATAGGTATGCCGAAGGTTGACTCTGGCCAATCATCAAGGACTCCGAAAGTTCTGGTACTTTCTGAAGGATTTCCTATTTATATTCTTACAACATGCCCTTAAGAGAGCCAAACCCCAAACCCCATTGTTCTGACCATCAAACCCCATTTCCTGAATATTCACAAAAAGTGCCTATGGGTTCTTCAAACAATGTCCGCTTGCAAAGTTACTCTCAGCTACCACTTTCAGTCTGTCGATGACTTTCGTAGGGCCAATATTATTATCTGTATCCAATACTGACCATGCCTCCAACCAATGACATCCTCACATTCATGGAGAAATTTTAAGACGAGCCTTATTCGGAGAGGAATCAACATTCAAACTCAGCTCACCAGCAATGTTTTTTTTGCATCTCGGGACTGTGAGGCTTAGCTCCTCAATTGTGAATGGTTAAATATAATGAGGTAGAGCAGTTTCCCCCGCCATTCACACAGAGGTTGACAACTCCTATTGTGACAGCTCCGACTCTGACATCAACCTTCCTCTCCAACCATAGTGAAACATACGTTGGCAATCTAGGGGTGCTCACTGTGAATATTACGAAGGAGGAGGTGCGAAAGGCGGCAGTGAGGAAGGTGGAGATCGTGGAAGTGAATAAGGAAGGAAACGAGCAGAAAATTAAGGCATGATTTCACTAAGGATAACAGGAGAAAGTGAGAAACATAACCAGGTTTTAATCCCCCACATGCACAGGATCAACTATCAAATTTCTAACACCAGGCATGACATTCTAATTACAAATTTTGAGTTGAATTTGGAAAATTCTGAATTGATACACCCAAATTCGAATTTCATTGACATATAAATTAAGCTATATAAAATTCTGTAGAAATCTATTTCTGTTCTGATTCTTTCTTACAAAACCAAGGACAACAACTTCCTTTATTCAATTGTTTTGCTTTATGTGCATACACTTGCTCCCATCTTTCTAACATTCTAGTTATAAGTGTTCAGTAGTAACTGCTTAGAGGCATAGAGTAACCGAAGACAAGATTTGACAGAATTTTCAATAAAAAAGATCTCTAATAACTTCAACATTACTATATTGTTGTCCTGAGTTGCCAGGAAATGGAAACGGAAATGGATGTGAAACACGGTTTTTCAAAAACCCTTAGATATGAAATGGCATGGAAAATTTCATAGAATATATGAAAAAGTACATAATACTGTTTTTTTGTCCATAAAAGATGAAACACTAAAAAAACTAGCATTCATGAAATCTTAGAACATTCTACGTACTTCAAATTTGGTATGCTCATAAATCACGTGACATTAAAACTTAGATAAAAGCAGAAAGATAAAGAGCTTGCCCTTGATCCCCTTGAATTGAAACAACAAATCATGTTTTCTCTTAGTAAACAACTCGGTGAACCTTCACAGGCAACTGTAAAATACTACATATATATATATATAGTTGTCAAGATGGTTGAGCTGGCTTCAATAGTCAACAAATCACAATGAGTACAATAGAGTGTACTCCTTTGTAGATGGATTGGCAAAACTTGATTTACCAGTCATAAGTTCAAAGGAATAGGAAGTAGCTTAAGGAACAACTTATTTTCAAAGATAATGTACTGATTTTTGTCTTTCAGTCATTGTTTTTAATTCAGAATCAGAACAGTTTTATAACCAACTCACAGAACAAAAGAGATGTTCTGTAATCAACTTACAGTCAACAATTCTACCTTAGAAAAGGAAATAGTTTAATAAATAAATTATATTCAAAAGAAGATGCACTGAAATCCACTCACATTCAATTACTCTACTTGAGAATAAAGAAGAGTTTAATAACTAATAGATCACTTTCCCCAATATCCATTCCATGTGAAAGCAATATTTATAGAAGTGAAGGGGTCAATCACGTCTAGGCAACTCATACATCCGAAGGACCAAACTGAAAACCAGGAACCCTTATCAAACATTCTCTACAAATTTAGCGGAGTTATCTTGAAGAATTTTGTTTCCAGAATTAATAGCTAAGACTACTATCACAAGAAAATGTTTATGTAATAGACAACAAGTCACAGCCATCCCACTGAAGAAGAAAGAAAACTATTATATTGGCTTAAAAAGAACAGCTATCCAAGTGAATAAGACAATCAGTGCACTAAATTGAAACTCGACGATGACAAAATTTGCATTTGAATTCGAAAATGATCTACGCAGCCCTTGCACATTTTAATTGAAAAATAAAATTGATCCTATTTGAGTTTTCTCGGGAAAACACTTAATGCCAAAGACTTATGTTCTTATGCCATTTCAATTGCAATTTACCAGTCATTACATAAACTACTTAGAATTACAACCAGTTACACCAAAACTTAAACTAAAACAAAGAATGCAGACTATTTTTTCCCTGAACATTTGAATTCATCTGACCACTTGTCCTACTAAGTAGGATAAATAACACTAAAAACCAAGTATTAATGTATATTTAATTCGCTATGTAAGAAAACAATTTTTAAAAAAGAAGACCATAATCTACAACATCAAATGTAAAGAAAGGGTTTTCGACAAAAGATGGTAAATCCACCTATATTTTAGAACAACATAAAAGGAATTGATCTTATATTACTGTGTATAAAAAAGTACTAAAACCTTGTTTGCAAGTATGGTGGTGGCCTGTTATATGCAGCTACATGTTACCCCAATTTTGGGAAGTTGAAGATTTCATTGGCTTTGTTTACTCACAACTCTTTTCCATTGAAACCACTTTACAAAAATGTATGCACTGTAGAGTTTTTGTAAATGTTTATACATTATGAGAGTTGTGTATGGTTACGTCCAAGTAATTTTTGATCTCTGTTAGGAAAATTAAAACAACATCAAGAAACAAAATAAAAGAAAAACTGAGCAGAATCAATTCACTTGCCTGGATGTGCAGGTTTTGAGAGCGATGGTGATCCTCAACAACAGAACTTTATTTGACGTCTATTAATGATGCCAAGGAGAACCCCACATTTACACAGCATAATCTGTGAAACACTAAATTCAATATAGTTTGCAGCTTTACTGTTACCAGCTGTCATGAGTTAAGGGTTTGACTCGTTAACCCGTGCGGCACTGTGAAGCTCCGTGACGAGTTAGTACGGTTGCACACTAAAACAATACATGCACCACAAAATAAATGCCAACCAAGAATTGGGAAAATTAGAGCTCTGTATTACTTCAAAATGCTCCACGAGTTGATCTACAAAAGGCTTCACAAGCCCAATTGGTATTTACACAGTACTGGGTCAGACTCAACCGATAATGCCCAACTTCATACAAAAAGGGACCTTTCCACTGTGCTGACTCACACAAAATACACAGTAAACAAGAAACCACATAGTTTGGGGTATGTACAGTAGGGGTGTTTAAGTCTTTTTTTGGGTTTTTTTTTTGTTGTTATGGGGAGGGGGTGGATTTATAGAACTGTATATAAAAAATTTCTCTTAGAATGTGGATGGTGTCTTCGCTAGCTATGGATGATTGTTGCAGTGCAATCTGTGCTTTGTAGTTCTTGTTGGGTATGCAGCATTGCAGAGATTGCGGTGTCGTCTAAAGTTTTGGCTTCCATGCATTGTTGTTCGACACATTTAGATAGCAACTATTGTATGCGAGTACAATTTGTTGTAATTCATGTTGCTACGGTGTCGAATGTGGTTGTCATGTTTAAAGTACCTGTAAAAGCGGGAGGGTACACAGTATGTTAGAAAGGTATTTTGATACAAGGTCAAAATGCCATGCAATCAAGATTCTTGGTAAGTATTTGGGCTCCTTCTCATTTTGCAAGATGATTGGGTTGAAATCCCACATTGGTTTTTCTCCTGCTCATATAAAAAATCATGTAGTTTTTATTTGGTTAAAACATAAATTTCAAAAAATTCGTCAACTTCTGACATTTATATAGTATATACAAAGTTTGATTCTATCTAGGCTAAAAATAAGCGTTGACAAAATTTGCAAATGTAACACCACAAGAAGTAAGCTGTCAGAGAGTGGATTTATTTGTCCACTTCATTATTAGCACCTCATTTTTTTTTCATTATTCACGTTCGAATTTGGCTATTTCTCATGATAATCAAGGCCAAACAAGTTCAGTTTTTTAGATGAGTGAACCTGAATTTAATTCTTGATAAAGAGCTATTGGATGTTTTACTGTGGACATTAGAGTTATGGATTTAACATAATTAGCTGTTCAAGAGGGGTCGATGTAGATTACTTCTACAGATATAGGTCCGCAAAGTCAGGTAAACATTTCCAAGGAATAACTCATAAACCTGGACACCACTCTGTGTCAATTCGTACAATGGACTTAGATGGCACATGGCACATCCACCATATCAAGCATATCACAATTCTTAATGTGTTTGACGCTTCTTGCTGCATTGCGAGGAGATTCTTAGTTTTAAATGTTTATTTCAATCTTAATCTCTGTGACTTCGGTTTCTCAACCATTAGGTGCTACAGATGGTCAGGGATGTTACTGCTCCATCCTGCGTTGACACATGGCACTGCAACATAATGAGGAATAGATGGATGTCTGGGTAAATGATTGAATCACTTTGCAGAAGTGATCACTATCTAATTCTTGACGCACGCGTATGACCATTAAATTCTCCAGATTGCACAGAGGGATCCATGCACACCATTGCAGGATCAGATCATGTGTAGCAGAAGTTTGCAGGAACTTTCCACACAGTAGCTGCTGCGCCTATCTCAAACATCGTAGACCATATCGCAGGCACTTCGCAGAAGGTCACAAGCATACAAGTGCATTTGGTGGTTTTTAGAGTAGCGCAGAATTTACTCATAGCACGTGACTTCACATAGATGAATTGCAGGGTGCAAGAGTCCGTCAGCACATTGCTGCGCACAAGTCTTTGAGTATGGTCGCAAGGCTGAAACTTAAAGGAATTGACGGAAGGGCACCACCAGGAGTGGAGCCTGCGGCTTAATTTGACTCAACACGGGGAAACTTACCAGGTCCAGACATAGTAAGGATTGACAGATTGAGAGCTCTTTCTTGATTCTATGGGTGGTGGTGCATGGCCGTTCTTAGTTGGTGGAGCGATTTGTCTGGTTAATTCCGTTAACGAACGAGACCTCATTAAAAAATAAACGACCACTACTTTTATTGTTCTCAACATTGCTAAACCTCAACAATCTATAACTTCAAACTATTACCGCCAATTTGATGAGGAATTCACCAATAGCTTCAAAACAAGACTTATTTTAGCCTATGCTACGCATACACTGTGCAGGTTCGGATACAAAGGAGAAAGGTCTAATGGTATGTGCAGGCTATAGTCTAAGCACTATCAGGTGCAGAGGATGGTCTCATACGCTATGAGTTACCCTGAAGTTCAAGTACAGTTGGATGCATAAGGTGCCAGGCATCGTGTGCCTTTCTTGTATTTTTGAGAGCCCTCATAGAATACTGCTTGCCATGAAATGAAGATAACGAGTCATTTTACTCTTGAAATTTAATACGCGAGTACTATGCAGGGGTGCCTGCTACAAGAAGGTCCAGTTTCTATAATAGATCTGTGCTAAATGTAAATGAGGCCAGCTGCTTACAGCAATTAACTAAATAATATATAAATTGCGGTAGTCTGGGGTAAATTCTATTTGCAGGCATACCAGTCACACAGTAGGAAGAGCTTATACACTCTCCTTGTCCCACGGGGTCTAAAATAAGTCCACAAAGTTTTGGGTCCTAGGCTTGAGAAGAAATTCTATGTAAATATTCCATTTTACCAGTTAATCAGCAAAAGAGCTTATATACCCTCCTTGTTCCATGGGTCTAGATTAATTTCCAAATAGCTTTGGCTTCTAGGCTTGAAAAGAAATTCAAATTTCCTTCTAATTGATGGCTATGATAATTATGAAGTATAGGTTATTTTTTAGGTCACAGCCAAGACACCAGTTTGGTATATGAGTCTAATTTTAAAACATGTCTGACAACAACTGTGCTCTATCCACTTATCCTTTCTAGGTATATGTTTCAAAAATGCTACAGATGATATCATTGAATTTAAGGATGAGGATGCTGGCAAATGCAGATGACTGAAGGTTATTCAAAGAAACTATTTTTTTCAAATTGTTACATGATTGAAGACCTTCCATACTTGTTTCTTCCTTTGGGAGCAGCAAGATGTTTTGCAAAATGGTCACTTGAAAAGTTATCTTGATGGTGGAAGTACTTTTTGCATACATACACGGTAGAATAGTTTAAAGTAAACAATAAATTCTGCAACAACAGTAATTTGAGAAGATTTCATTTCTGGCAGATAGGATGATTTCAATAAAGGTAATATGGCAAGGTCTATTGCTATGACTGGAAGATCAGATTCCCTACATTCTATGTAGATGGGGGACCTGGATAGTAAGGGCAAAGACTGTCCTAAGCTTTACATGATTTGGTTTTATTCTTTCAGAATTGGGGCTTCAAGGATGACCCATGCACCATTACCCAAAATATGCTGAAGCTTTATATGATTTGGGGCTCAAAAGTTTTTTTAATTTTTGATTTTTCGTTGAATAGATTGTTGAATGTTTTGGAATGTGGAGATTCAATTGAATTATAAAACATGTAAGCAATCATTAAGCACATTATAACACAACATTTAATTTGAAACAACACTTTATTTATAAACCACATTCAATCAATCATTGTATAACATACATACAAGCCAAAAAAGCAGACACCTTTACTTGTTACCTTTTGCTTTCATTTTCTTTTGTGCATTTTGGGCAGCAACAATTGTTTGTTGTAGCATTTGTTGTGCCTCCTCAATTTTATTTTGTGTGGAGTACATCTTTGTAATGATAGCTTCATCCACCATTGCAGCCGTTTGGTACTGAGAGTCCACATATGCGCATAACAGGGATTGCAAAAGATTGGCATCAGTGTTTGTGTGGGCAGCTAGTGTGTAAAAGTTGTCTTCCATTTGAAAGTGCCCTACAAGCAAAATTTGAGTGTTAGTTAGCAAATTTTGTAGTGCTTATCATAGTATGAGGCATTTTTTTAGGTAAGCATAAAAAAGATAGTAATTTGATGTGTGGAGCATAGTTGTAGTCAATTTAAAAAAACAAGTTAAGGTTAGATGAAGTATTGTACCAACGACACAACAGGTGAAATCCATGGTGGATATGTGCTTATGTTGGAACCAGAGGTAGGATGTGTTGTAAGTATGCTTCTGCTTTTAAGCGGAGTGCAACATGCTTTTCTTCCTGTAGGCGCTTGTAATGGGTGTATGAGAATCGTTGGGAAAATGCGGAGGTCGGTAAGGGCTCATACTCGGGATAAGGCTGTGAAGGTTAGGCCTTGTCGTTCTCTGCGGCCAATGTCGATGCTAGCTTTATCAAGTGTCAGTCCTTGGGCTTTATGAATAGTTAGGGCCCATGCCATTTTTAAGGGTAGCTGTCGGCGGTTGCTTCTTGTAATAGGGGGGACTGGTATGTACGTAGGATGCACTGGGTCCCAGGATGGGCCTTTGTAGCTTGGGAAGTCGACTACGACATATAAAGGCAAGCTTGGGGGCGTGGTTGCTTGCTCGTATAACATAGTAACAACTTGTCCTTGTGCACCATTTACAAGGCCACTTTCTACCCACAGATTTGTTGTCAACATTGCTTGTTCACCTTCACAAAGCAAGAGGTTAACCTCTAATTGTGTGCTACTACTTTTCCTTGCATCGCTTTGTCGTGACTGTTCAGTTGTAGCTATAGAAATTGGCGTGTTGAGGGCCTGCATTATGTATTTGTTATGCACAGTAACTAATGTGTTTGTAGCATAAAGGTGTGTTGCGGTTTGGAATGTTACTTGTTCTGTAGGGCTAATATTTGTAGGAGTCCGCGACATTAGTAGATTCAGTCATGCTCTGTAGCAAGGGTGTTTCTTACATTTAGTAGTAGATTCTAGAAGTTGTGGTTTGCAGGGGTGGCTCCTTGTTGGCGGAAGTTAACTGTAAGTGTGATTGTATTCCTAAAAAGTGACCATAAGATATGCCCGTAGGTACCTGGAACGTACAAGGGAGTATCTTTAATTGGAGGTAACTGGGCAAGGTCTCCAACCAGAATAATAGAACGCCCTCCGAAAACTTTGCATCTACAGGAGGGAAATGCTTCCTGTAGGCGGCTATTTATGTTAGATAGTAGTTTTGGGCCGATAAAACTCATTTCATTGATTAGTATGTATTCCACATCTACCATAGTTTGCTGGAATGTAGCGAGGGTTTGGCCTCAAAGAGGAGTAACTTCAGCTATAGGTATGTGTAGGCCAGTGTGTATTGTTGTGCCAGAAATGTTGAATGTTGCTAGTCCTGTTGGAGCTAGGAGGAGTAAGTGGCTGGAATGGAGGTTGCTGCGTGAGTGGAGCGCCCTTGAAATTTCCCAGATCAAATGTGATTTACCAGTGCCAGTTGTTCCTTGTATTATCATGTATAACGGGGAAATCTGTGGTTGTGCATTTGCATGGGTTAAGATTCTTTGTAATGCATCTTGTTGTTCTGGCGATAAGGTACAACTATTTATAGTAGGTAGGAAGAATGGTGTAGCTATTTTGGTGGTTGAGCGAGCAATGTCTATGAAATATCCCCTGTTTCATGTAAGTGGTTACCAGTAGTAGCTTGTGGCCAACTATGTGAAAGATCAAAATCACGCTTCCCAAGTATGCCTAGGTCATTGATGTCGACAACCCCTGTAGGATGTAAACTTGAAAACACCTCCCATTCATCCATCTGAGTTGTGGTAGGCACATCGCAATCATTCCGAGAGCTAGGGGTTGGTCACATCTACTTGTTTGGTGGGGTATAACCCAATGTACGTGCCATGCTTGGTAGGTTGGAGAGAATGCAACCCATTAAAGCTGGAGTGTTTCTAGGGATGTGCCAATGTCGGATGGAATACATTGAAAAGATTTGTACAAGAGGAGTTCCATGAAGCAAAAAGTGTTGTATAAAGGTGAGCTAATAGCAAGTATGGTGATTATTCAGGAAACACTCTAACAATAACATGTTTTTGGCATTCTTTCCATGCCTATGCTTTCCTACACTTTTCATAGGCCCATGAACGAGCGGCTTCTATTAAATTGTAGCTATCTAGGGCAAGAGGTCATGCTATGTAGGCATCTATAAATGGTGTTGTATAATTTTTGTAGGAATTGGGCTTTGAAATTTGCCTGTAGATGGTTTTCCCCACGGATAGTGTCACAAACACTCGGCTGCATACGGTAAGTGGCAATTTCAGCAACATGTGGCAAGTTTCTTGTGCACCTATATCCCGGTCAGCAATTGTTTCAGAAAGGAGCTTGTTGTATGTTGTGTTGACATTTTTCGGGTTCGTGCTTGTTGAGATTCTGACAAGCATATGGTGGTATGTTTCGACTTGTGCTCGGCTTTGGATGCATATTTTGCTATGTATTTCAGAACGACATGACATGAAACCACGGGCTGGCAGTCGATGTTGGCCCGCCAGGTAGTTAGCATATCTTTGTTGTGGATATTTAACCTATCATCGTTACGAGCTGGAGTATAAACTGCATGTCCTTGTGTGTCTAGGCATAATGTCAACTCAGCTTGTATTGGCCATGGGCATTTGTACCTACACTATAATTGGTTTCCTTTCCTTCGTAAGCATGTAGTTGTAGTACATTTGGTGTGGCGTTGAACCCGGTTGACTAAAGCTATGTAGTCGTTATCGGCAGTGCAAGTAGTATTTCTGATGAACGTAGCAAACATGGATCATCTGTTGTTGCATGGGGCATGCGAGAAGCAGCTTGAAAGCTTTGAAGTGGGTTCCAAGTTGTGACTTGGCTGTCGAAGAATGATTTTGCAACTTGTATGGCATTGGGGTTCGCCCAGTCTAGGGTGTCCATATTTGGACTATCAGTGAGCCATATAAAACCATGAATATGTGTGGAGCCTCTGTGTTGCCATTCGAACCTGGTATAGTAAGTGTTAGTATGAAACATGTCGGGAAAAAGAGTCCACAATAGTTGTAACCTAAGCTTTGAAAGGTACATTATGTTACCTGTACCAGAAGTCTTTTGTGTGTAGATGTTTTTCTAAGATTTCTTCACGGAATATTGCAAACCTTGCAGCCATATATGTTGCTATCAAGTGTGGATAGTGTTGTGCCCACATTTTACACACACAATTATAATCGTAAAATACCAGGATAATTTGTTTTGACTTACATTGCTCACTACACACAACACAACAAGGGATCCAAGTACCGAAACTCAACTCGCACGACAATCACATAAGTCATCGACTCACAAAGACACAAGAAAACAACATAGGCATGTTGATGCCACACTTTTCCCAATAAATGGTTACTAGTAATGACCCAACCACAAGAAAAATGACTTCAGGATTGGCGAACCCACAACACATCATTTCTTTAATTGTATTTTAGTTATGATTAACATTCCAAGAACATTATTGTGCAAGGATAAATTTCTTGTTTTTCCACCCACAGATTCTTAAGTTTATTCCGTGGTTAAATTACTGTTCGACCCTTTTAAGTTGGCTTCTTATTCTTTACAAAAATTTCATAACTTGCATACTTATTTGGCATAATTCAAATGTGTATAAATACTTAATTATCTTGTCCTTATGTTAAGAATATTCTTCTCAAACATATATTCAATGTCTACCTTTTTACTCTTACAACTCAAGTGGATGTGACTTGGTGTCCATATAGTGATATTAGGTTTTAACAGAGATTTAGATGCGAGATAGATTTTTACCAAAAACATTCCTCGATCACGGGTTAGTTATTTCCCTACCATAGTTATTCTAATTTAATGACTTGAGGAACTCCATTTTGATTTATATATGTATTTTGTTTTCTCAAAGGTTGATCACACCAAGGCAATTCATATTCTTTGAAATAAAAGAATATATTTAATTGAGTTATAAGGTCTCCAAGAGTGGCATTATTCCAAACCTCAAATATCATTTTACTCTTATATGCTTTATTTTCTACATCACATTATGGTCTTATTATTAGCATTGTCTTGAAAAAGGAGTTACGAAGTGTTTGTCTAACCTCTTGAAGACATATATGATTAGAAGACTTGAAGCTACACATGAACCCTAAGTTAACATCCGAATCAAATGAGTTTTAGATTAATTCCAACTTCACCTAAGGGTCTACCCCTCAACTATATATGAGTTTTAAGTGAGAGGACATATTTATGCTAAACCACCTTTAAGAAAGGACCAAGGTGTTATGTTGATAGAAACCAAGGTAACACATTTAACTGAGCGGAGCTAAGGGGTTCATTAACAAGAGTTTAAGACCTAGAACAACTAAGTCACAACCTCCATCTATGTCGTCTAGATCCAATAGGGATTTCATTCGATGAAGAAATTTAATTTTAAATCTATCTTCGGAAGACAAGGTAGTCCACTAGGATACGAAGGAGGAGTTAGCTCTACATACTCCAAATGAAGTTTGACTGTGTCACTCCTATTCCAAATGAGGTTTGTTGTGTCACTCCTATCGTAGGTTTATGACAATGTCACTAAACATACTGCCTAAGGTGATAAACCCATTCTTGGGCTCTTGTTTACTCAAACTAGGAGGTTCCATCAAGTGCAGAGTTTAATTTCATTCTACGGTTTTCAATGTCTTCTACGGTAAGGAGTATCACACATGAAAACAAGTTGTGCTCCAATATTGAACAAGGGTAGAGTGTTTCGATTAAATCTCTTTATTACATTTACAAGGTATGAATGCACAAGATGACTCATTAATCACTTATTGAACACAAAATATGCACTGCAAGATATTACTTCAAATTCATTTACCTTATATAAATATCAAACCTTTTTACCATGTGTACCATAAATCAAATTGAACTAAGATTAAATGCACATTTCCTAGATGTCCCTAAAACTAGCATCTCATATATATTAGCAAATTATCAAACATAACCTTCTGTAACATGAGACTACATTATACATTTATTCATTTAACAATGAACTATATAAATTACAATGATAATTAATGCATTACACAACGCCTTTTCGTCATCATTCTTTCATCCTACAAAACCACGTGAGCAAGATATCAACGATAATTCGTTGGCATGACATCCACCCTAATCTAACATAATTATCATTTTTCAGTTTCCCATTTACATATGATAATAATTACAATTTACAAACGAAATAAAAGGTTTAGAGACATGTATTTATTACATTCATTTCGTAACCCAGGAGAGAGAAAGAGATGGGAAGAGAGAGAAAACACCATTTGTCAAGAGTTCTATTTCACACAACAAGTTACCCTATAGAGTTTTAAACAGTTATTTACATGTGTCAAAAGGTTCCATGGTGGTTTGGCAACCCGATGAGGGTCCCACATCTTTCTATTTTAATGTTTTCTTACTAGCTACAAAAATGTTCAAAACGGGCTCGGAGGCTAAGAAACCGCTTCCAAAAGTTGTCTTCCGATGAGAACACACACCACGATTAAATTTATACGTGTCCACCTATATACCAGGAGTTCATAGCAACTGACGGAATTTAGAAATAGCGAACGGTTTATGTTTGGCGGCTAGTTTTCGGGGCCACTAGTCGTAGTTGGCCCAGTTGCAAATGAACAAAAGTTAGCTCGAGGGCTCAGAAAACCACGTCCAAAATTGACGTTTGATGGATGAATGCGCAACGAGAAACTTCCTACAAATTTCCCTATATATGGAGAATTCAACAAAGTCGACGGAATTCAAAACTAGAAAACAGTCTTCAAACGACGACAAGTTTTCTAAAGCCACCGGTCCTAATTGGTCAGTTTGACCTTGTCAAACTGCGACCAGAGGCCTACAAAATGTCATCATCAAAATATCCAGAAAGGTGTTTTTCCCTAAACTGAAGGTTCCATGCAATTTTCTAGTATAAACACTAGAGGTTTGTGAAGACGGGAAATAATTTCTCTATCCAAGTTTCAAATGGCGGTTCAAAACGAAAGCCAACTTTCTAGATTTAACAACTTTCTACTAATGTAAAAGCGATTGTAACAGGCTCTATAAGAGCATAAAAAGATCTCATATGTTCGTTCAGAGGTCAATCCAAAGGTCAAGGTGACTCCTCGCATACCAAGGTACACGAATGAAGCTTAACATCTCATTTTCAGAGTTACGAAGGGTACTTAATGAGTCTCCGAAAAATGCAAAAAATTAACTATTTAAATAGGGAGAAGGTCAACATTATTACTGGGAAGTCAATCTTGTCTTGTCGATAAACCAATATTGTAGTGATCTAGTTGGGTAGGAAGTTTTCTAAATCACCTCAGAATGAGGGTGGAAGTTCATGTTTTAATGCAACGAGTTATTTTGACTTCGTGAGTTATGACACGACATTTCATTGTTTTTGCAACGAGTTGAAATAAACAATTAACTGTATTATAATCCTAATATTTTAAAATTATATTAAGTTGCAAACGAAAAACTAAAATATGAGATTTATGAAAGATGAGGGGAGGTGAACCATGCTTGGAGGGATGAAGTCGATCAAACCCGCGGGATTCGGTTCATCATTTTGCTTGGCACTTCATCAACCGGTTCATGAGCATCCATAGCTCCACCATTTTGCATACACGTCTATCATAAAATTTGTAACTGCATATTTGAAACCATTCCTCTACTCTTTATACTTTGAAGGATGTCCATAATGTGTTCCATAACTCGCATCTGGCACAGGACGGGAGATGCTAGCAAAGGTTATGGAAACTAGCTTTAGATCTGCTAGTTACGGTTTCTCAGAAGAATCTAAAGCCTTTTCAACAAACCCATTTTGTTGATAACCTACAATTGCTGCAGATCACGAACCCACATTTCTCTCAGAAGTTGTTTTTGTTTAAAAGTTTACATGCCCTTCTTATGCTTCCACAAGTTGCAGGTTGATCTGTCAGGGCACTCACAACTACAAAAACTTGGTATAGATCTCCATTTTGGCATTTGGGAAAACATGGCAAAGATGAACTGATTAGGTTAGAGGCCTGAAATGGAGTAGCTTCATACGTCCACCAAAACATTTGCAACTACAACATCTGACAAAACCCCTCTATATTTTTATACATTGTTAGATGTCCGCGCAGGTCAAGGGTTTCCCCATTTTTGGCGCAGATTGGGAGGAGCTAGCAAAGTGAAAAAAATATTTCCAATATGCTTTGATGGATGTCCATACCCTATCCCAGAGCTCGTATTTTGGCACAGTCAAGAGTACGCATGGAAGAAACAGTGTGACTGTCTCCTGAGGAAACCCCACGTCTTCTGAACACTACCGCAATCATACTCCATGCGAAGTTGTCTCGTTCTTTCATTTGGTCAAACACTATAACAACACCCATGTTCTGTGAGGTGCCACGCATGTTCTAGGTTTTTCCCCATTTTTTATATAGGCTGGGAGGATGCTGGCACAGGCAGCCATAGCACCCCATGAGATGACATACTGGCAAGGCATTTCTTTGAAAAAAACAAAACGTGCCCTCAAGCAAATTGGATCTGTGCAAAGGCTGCGACCATGGAATTCCATGAAACCATGTTTCCTTCAGGCATTTTCCCTTACACTATGCATTTCAAACTACCACAACAGACAAACCCTCCTCCTTCATGCCTTCTTCAACCTCTAGTGGGTGTGTAGATCGGGTTCGAAGCTCCCTTCCCATGGTGGCGGTGGCTGCTTGTCTTCATTCAACAATAAGACAGAAAAAAATCCCATAAGGAGCCCCTCTTTGCCCTAACCGCCCTAAAATTCATGGGCTTTTTAATTATTTTATTTTATTTATTTATTATTATTTTTGTTTTTTTTAATCTAAAAAGGAACATAAAAACCCTAAAACGAAGTAAATAAATAAATAAAATATAGCTTAAAGTTAATCCATTACAATAGCGATAAAATTTTGACACAAAAACAAATGATCGTAAATCGACAATATAAATTATAATATTATTATAAACATTATTTTTATGATTTTACGGCTAAAATAATGATAATAATTATTAATCACATTAATGGCGATGACCAGGCAAACTCGAAGAAGCGAGAACTAGATTTTCCTTTAACCGGATAATCATCCATGACACTACCAGGTCCACCGTTTGGGGTGCCGACAATGACCTAAAAAGGAAAGAAGGAGAGGGAGGGTGTAAAATCTTCACTGTGACAAGGACAAAAGTCAACAACGGTCAACGAGAACACACACACAACCCTCCCATGCTTAGCAACAGGGTCGTCATGTCAAGAACTGGGGGAACATCGAACGGGGCATTACAGATAGGTAATGATGTTATGGTTTCTCCATTTTTGGGCAACATAAGGGGTGGGGGCAAGGTCCTAGCATGAGGCGGTGCAAGTCTGGCCATTTAGTATCAACAATGCTCAGGGTGAAAAATAAGGTTGGTGTTCCTAGTTGGGAAATCATGTCGTTAAGTTCATTCTTGCATTGTGTCCAAAAAGAACGGGTGCCTCTTAGGTGGGAGGCAAACCACATGAGGCGGTTGGCTATTTGTTCATCCAGAAGGTTTCTAACAATGTGTGGAGGTGTTCTATTGTTGTGGGCGTGTTGTCTTCAATCTGTTGTTTTGCAAAAATAGTGGAAGTGGCTTGACTTCTATGGTGCATCATAAGATTGAGTAGAAAATATCGGAAACGAGGATGGCTTCCAAATCGGTTGTCATGGTAACGTAGTAGATGAAGAGCATATTCATGCATTTCAATTTCTGAGCTACGGGCTTGTAGAAACATAGCTGAGCCCGATGGGAATAGAGTTGGGAAGGCCATTGAGAATAACCCCTCAGTTGTGTATTCGTTGATGGGGTTTGAACTGATTTGGGGCCATTCAATTGATGGTGGGTATGGGTTTGATGTGGGCAGGCGTAGGCCCTAATTTGGGAAACCTCTGTATCAATAGGTGGGGAGGCTTGCAACAAATGATGTTACAAGGGTTGGGTCCAGTTGAGAGGGTTCGGTGTCATTTGTGTCAGGTGTTGGGGGTTTGGTGAATTGGGTTGCTCAAGTATATGGGGTAGGCTGTTAAAGATGTTAGTTGTAGGTATTGGTAAACTTGAAAGGGTGGCTTCATCTATGATGACGTCGCTGTAGTATGGGTCATGTTGGATTTTGTAGGAAAGTGCATTTTGGATATGGGCTCTGCTAACAAAACACTCATAAGGTTTTCCTTCCAAGCCTAATCTTTTAAGGATTAAAATGTCTAGGGTTTCGGGGCGGTGGGGTAAGAATTGTAGTATGGATGTAATGTCTTGGGGAAACTAATGGTGTGGCCGGTGTACATGTATTGGCCTCCACGGGCATGGGTGACTTGTAATAGCGGGGCTACTCTAGCTATCAACATTTCCTCTACTTGGGTTAAAATTGATAGCTCTATAGGTTGGGGGCCAGGGTCCATATTATTCCATGAAGAAAAGCGATGTCCTTTTTTTCATAAGAGCACCTACGCAACTAATTCCATTTGGGGTGAGTCTTGATTGCATTCCTGGGTAGCGTTCCTTGCAAATTGAACAAGCTTCACTAGGAAGGAGAGATTCTAATCGGGTTCGGAATCTATGTTGTATGGTGTTGAAAGGGGACAAAGCGAGGTTGTCGTGTAAAGGGGCAACTTGGGGTAAGGGAATAAATTTTGGTTGTAGCTTGTTGCGGCGAAAGCTGTGTTGAGGGTGTCTTTGTGAACTACATACGTTTGGTGGCATTTTGCATTTATAGCTTGTTTGTTTTGGTTGTAATGCAGGCAGCAGCTGAGCATTGTCCATTTTTTTGGTGTGCTAAGGCAATACCTACAATAGCAAAACATGGACGTTAGATTCTGTAAGGCATTTTACATTTTTGTAATTGTACTTCAAATAATAATAACCAGTACAAGTTTCTTTGGGTGGAGCTTTTTTATAAAAACCTAAAAATGGAAAGAGAAATAATTTGTAAAACTTATCCCTATGATCAAGTAGTAGATGAGGCTTTGCTGACTTTTTTCCATTGATGCTAACTAAATACCCATAAGATTTTTTTTCAGTGCCTAATCTTTTAATTTTTTAAATGCCTAGGGTTTCGGGGTAGCGGGTTAAGAACTGTAGTGTGGAGGAATTATTAGGATTTAGGGATGTTTTAGATTCAAGAAAATTCTTCCCATAAAATTCCTTCCATTATAGTATGTTTTTTTTTGTTGCAGTTATCTATAAGTTTATAGTTAGCTTAAATAGGTTTTTGAGCAATGAAAATTCAAACCTTGTAAGCCAATTTAAGCATTCTATAACTTAAAACATTCATTTAAACAAAAACACTTTGGATACATCACTACAACTTCATTTTATGAAACAAGAAATAAGAAACTTAAACCAAACAGAAATTGAAAATTATCTCAAAGCACAACTCTAATTTTTTCCCTTCCAACTGAAATAGAATAAATAATTGAAAGAAAACCTCTAATTATTTATGAGAGACCTACAACTCTAAAATTACAGCAGACACACAACTGTAAAGTACAACAGATTTTGTAATCATGGAATAATTAATTTCAAATAATGACAATGACAATACCATTCTTCATTAGTATAACTGAAAATTTATATGTTATTGATTGCTATTTATTGAATGAAAATTTAATATCTTATTGATTTCTTTTAATAGTGATACCTTTTGTTCAATTTAATAATGTGATATTTATTATACCTTTTGTAAATCATTTTTGAAGCAACAATTACATGTATATAAAATGACCCAAATTGTACACAAAATACTTGTCTTCATATATATGGACATCATATTACAATCAAGTGTAGGGTTTTTTTAGTAGACGTATATGTACAAAATATTTACAGTTATTGCTTTTTCATTCGTGCCATCTAAAAATGCTGCTACCAGCTCTGCGTGGTCTACGTCTTGTTCGGCAGGAGTCATGTTGTGTACTTGTACAGGAGAGTTGTTCCTTGCCCTTGTAGGTAGATGGAGTCACAAAGAAAATGAACCTGTATGTATGAAACAACACCTATTTAATAATGTTCCACAAGTCATCTGTAGTCCTTGTTTGTTCTTTAAGAGCATTAGCAGACACACCAAGCAGGGTTATTGCTACATCATCAAAAGTTGTTACCCATATGGTCCCAGTTCGGTCTTCTACCATCATGTGAAGTGCATATCTATAATCACATGTAGTTGTGGACAAGTTGCATTTGCTGCAATGCCATGTTGAATCTGGGCCGGTAATTAGTTTTTTTGGCATTGTTTATTATTAACAATGCGATGAACAAGCAGGGTAACAATAGTTTTCCATGTTGAGATGTATAATAGTTGCAACGGTAACGATCATTCGTTAGTGTTGGGGCTGGTACAAGCATGAATATCAGCAATTTTCTTCTCCACAGGTCCTTGTGTATTGACTGGAGCTGTGCTAGTAGATGCTTCTATTGTGGTTAACCAAATTTGTAGTGATTCTGTCTCCGGTACTGCTGGTGTTACAAACAAGTTGGGTAGAAGGAGCTGATGTTAGTGTTCTACCTCTAAATTCTGTAGTTTTAGCTTTTCTAATAGCTAGTATTGGCATTTTCGTTGCAGGTTGATCATGTTGTGGTTGTAAAATTTGGTTTGCCTCATCACAAAGTACTCCCCATAGAGTAATCGTTATGCAATATCTAGTGTGATCCTTTATAGTAATTGTAGAACGTTGTGTGCTACTTCCATCTTTTGGGTGCTCTTAGAAATTTCAGACCAAAAAGTTACTGCGCCTATAACATCCACGGTGGTTCCGAGAGGCATTTGTTGGATTGCACTAATTGGTGTGAAGTGGAAAGCAAGTTGTTGGTATGCATGTAGTAGGTTCTGTACAGATCTCTAAAATAGAATCCATTCCTAACATGATTTCCCATGGGCTGCTAGAATCCCTATAGCCTGCCTTAACATATTTAAGAGTCCCCTTTGAAATTTTGTAAATTGTGCCTTCCTATATTTGTGCATGGTAAAAAGTTACAACTTTGCCAAAACATGTAATGTTTATGTCGTCACCAAGAGTGTCAATTACATTGAAATTGAGAATTTGGCCTTCTCCTTTCGCATTGTTGTAGTCATGTATTGTTCCTTTGCGAATGACTCTTCCTTCCAATATCCATGCCATATGATATGGATGTAGTTTGTTAATAGTTGTTGGCATACCAAGTGCTTTTCCTAGAGTGGTATTTGCCATTTTTGACAGGCCCTACCGCTTTTACGTTATCACTGCCAAAAGTGTGCAAAAGATAAGTAACTTATACAACTGTGAAAAGTTCAATTAGAATACAACCAAATAAATGTAACGTAAACGTAATGAGATTAGAAAATATTTCATAAGAAAAGAACGCATTATTTTAGCAATAAGCTTTGATACGTATTGTAAGGGTCATAGTAAATTCTATAATTTTGAAATGTATTGTTGGATATGGTCCGTGGATATGTTTTAAATTTTTAGGAATTTAGTTGGAACGGCTACCTAGCTTTGCATGGCTATGAATGTGCGTTGGTCTTCAACACCACTTGCAATTTGCAAACACATGAATTAAATACATTTTCCCAGTACACCCACATGGTCCTGCACAAAGATAGAAAATGGAATTCGTCTCTTTTCCAATCTGCAGGTGTTGCCTATGTTCCAAGACTTGCATATGTTTCAAATTATTTCTAGATTGATGTCAGTTGTAGCGTGGCTTCTGATGCTATCTATGTAGACAACTAACTCTGATTTAAAATAGTAAACCAAGAAGAGTGATGTCAGGATTCCCATACAAAGCTACCTGACCCCTTTACAAAATGGTGCCAGAGATATGCCTGTTTCTTCACAATCTAGACCATGGAGACATTGAAATATGATCTGACCATGGAAGCAGGCATACTAATCTATGCTCTTTTGTTCCTCTTCTAGTTTCCATTTGTTTGATTTGCTAATTGATTTTGCAAACATTCCTACCAGGGTTCAAATGAAAGAGGTTGGATCTCAGGCGACCTCATCAATCTTGGGGATAATGTTAGGAGCATCAAATGATCTAGATGCTTCAGTTTCTCCCATCCTTTACCAGGGGCACATTCTCATGGGAAGACTCTTCGTAGAAAGAAACAAGGAGATGATACTGAAGCTCAGCCAAGTCCTTGTATTGTTGGAGGCACACTAAAGAGTGTTGCCACTGTTGGTCGTCAAGGTTTTGGTCTTCAAGATAAGGTTTCTTACTCGTTCAAAGTTTAGGAGTTTTTCTAACCAAAGTGTGGTACCTGTGGAAAGGTAGCAAGTATACCTTTCTTGGTTTTTTATGTCCTATACACTGGACTCTATGTAAAGCGTAACTTGTTTTTCTTTTTCTTTAGTTAACACTTTAAGCAAACATGCTCTGTCTGTTCCATTTCTGGACTATTTTTTAGAACAAGAGCTCCTTATACATCCATTCTATTGGATGATTGATGTTATTTAGTTTTTTAAATTTTTTTAATCTCATTTTCAAAATGATATACTTGGGTTTACTTACGAGTTGCAAAGGGAAAAAAGTGAAAGGCTCTAGAAAGTCAACCCACCTTATTTCAGGTAAGCAACTAATTCACCTGCTCTTTCCTAGAAGTATCCATAATGGTGAGAAAAATCAACTTTAACCATGCAATAAAAATTTGAATACAGAAGTAGCTGGGAGAGACCCTACCCAAGAAAGCCCCTAAAATACAAGGTAGCACAACTTAGGACAAACAACCACAACCACACAACCACAGTGGCTGCAATCCCTTGAATAAAACAGTGTGAGTGCCTTGTGAGGATAACCATGTTGACACTGCCAAAAGTTTGTAAAAGATAAGTAACTTATACAGCTGCGAAAAGTTCAAGGAGAATACAGCCAAAAAAATGTAAACGTAATGAGAATGGAAACTATTTCAAAAGAAAAGCACGTAGTATATTAACAATAAGTTTTGATACGTATTGTAAGGGTCATAGTAAGTTTGATAATTTTTAAATATATTAATAAGTTTAATAAAATGCAACTGTTAATGACTTTGAATTCGAGGAGGTTAACCTAAACACTTGAATGATGCACATCGCAACATACATGTAAGTTTTTCGTTTGTTAGATGCCAGTCTTCCCATACAAAGCTACTTGACCTCTTTTATTATTCCAGGAAATTTATACTTGTATTCTAATTCAAGCGTCAGTGGTGCCTATGTGTACTATACTACTACTATACGCTAATGGATATTTGCCCAATCCACTTTCTCTCGCCACTACTAACGGGCTCTTGGTAAATCCACCTACTCAATAGTGTGGAAGACTTTCCACATAATAAAAAAGATGCCCTAACTGTTGATTCTGAAGGCATCACTCTATGAAAAAAATCATAAGGAACTATCTTGGGAACAAATGAAAAATAAAATGCAAAACAAAAAATTCCAAGCCATAATTTTTTTTACAAAAACCATGGATTCTATCTCAAGCTAAAGAAAAATCCAAGGCAAGAAGCAAAAAAATTCAAAGGCAAGAAGTTTTTCAAAATCAAAGGCAAAAAGTTGTAAAAACAATGATTTGGATTATCTTAGGCAAGAAACTGTGAAGGCAACAAGATTTTTTACAAGGGCATGAAAAATACATTCCAAAGAATCGAAGCACAACTACAAGCTTAAACATTTATATGAAACTATCTTAGATATAAAAAATGCAAAGACAAATTTTCTATGAAAAATCATCGTAAGGAACTATCTTTGGGTACAAACAATTACAAAGAGGAGCCAAAATCTTTTTATATAATTCAAAGACAATAGAACTACATAAAATAGTGATTTCTATTTTACTTTTGACCTAAATTACCAAAACAACATCTCTAGGGCACCCAAAGTATTGGTGCACAACCTAGAAATGGCTAGTAAATGGTCAACGGTCGCAGGCGAGTGCAGGTAAGGTGGGTATGTGTGCAAATGTACCCGGCCATACCCGGACTTGCCCAACCGCATACCTCGACCATTTTCTAGGGCGTCTCTGTTGGACTAAAATAGTTTTTTTTTAAATTATTTAAACAAAATTACTTTAAATTTAGTACAACAAGACAAGCTGAAATTACTATTTTTGTAGCACCATTATTCTACGGAAGGAACCAAATACAAGCTATTAAAAACAAGGACAAAAATAACATGTATGAGATAAATGTAATAAACACCTCGACTATATGTGGTAGGGATGATGCTTGTCTTTGAGGTTCAATGAAATTACGAGTAGCTTGTTTTGCTTTCCATATACATAATATTTGGTTAACTCCTATTTATTACAATGGAATTTATATATATTTAAATATTTATATATATTTTGTATGGTCAGATCCGGGGCCAATTTTTTTGTTGTCGTATCCGTACGCATATCTAGATAGATAGATAGATAGATAGATAGATAGATAGAGGTGGGTTCAGGGAGGCCTTCCATTCTCCATATAGAGTCGGGTGCCATCCTCACCTGGGGTTATTGTTCTTCCCACAGGGTTATCCTTGGCTTCCCGCTATGGCCCTTATAGAGCCACCATCTGACCCCCCATCCATTTTTGCTGAAAGAAAAGTTATATATATATATATATATATATATATATATATATATATATATATATTGCATACATTATTTCCAAAGCAAGAAGATCACAAGCTCCGAGGCAAAAAGAACAAAAAGGAAAAAGGAATAAAAATGTGAAAGATCAAAACTCTCAAGGCAAAAAATAACAATTAGGTCTCATTCAACTTCAAATATTTTTCTTTTACCTGGAATATGTTTTGAAAGTTGCAATGTCATTCACAAACAGAAATTGATAGTGATAATACCCATCAAAATGTTCCTGCCTCTTATAACCTCCAATGTCACCCGTTTAACCGCTATCCATGGCTCCAACACCTTTCTATCTTCAAAATGACCACCTCCAACATCATGCAGAAAAATTGGGATGGCAACCTGGAGTTTTTTGCATGATAAGTCGTCCATTCCCTAATTCTCTATGGGCTTAGATTTCCATACAAATAAGAACTGCAGTAGAGATAATCAGAGGGTGGAGGGAAGAGAATATCTTTCGGGCACATACTACAATTGGTTAAAATTTGTCAGGGAGCATTTTGGCATCTTGCTAGGCATAACCAGTAATATTTGTGAGGTCTTTGGTTCAAATTTTGACCAACGTGTTCAAGCGCCAACAACCACTCGCTTTCAAACCCAGCCAACTGATAAACTGTAGCAGCTTGGAAGCCAACCTGACAACAACAAAAGTATTCTCATGACCCCTGTAGGATCCCATTAAGATAAACAAGAATCTTGCCTACAAATATAGTGACATCCAAATTAACCTTAACTTTAGGGGCTCTTTGACTTCCAAATATGTTATCTATTGTACAGAATTGAGCCATGCCCAAGCAGCCTTCTAAATATGACCAGAATGATGAAGTCAGTTTGTGACACCTCGACACCAACTGCATATCCTATTGGATTAAAAATGCAAAACAAAGTTTCAAAATTCAATCTCCTATAATTATGCACAATAATTGATATGAAACATAGATCTTGGGGTGATTATGGAAAATGGTTAACCCTCCTTCCTTTCGGGTAAGAGTTAACCTGGTAACAACATGCTTTTTTTTCTGCAAAAGACCTTAGAAATGGATTTGGGTTTCTTCATTGGTAAGGCTCAAAGCTCATACCTGCATTTAGTAGGATACTATATTGTAACAAGCCTTGGGAGGCATGCACAATCCTTCAAGGCCCCACAATTGAGACATTGTCAATGCAGTTGCTCTAAATTGTGCTCCAAAAGACTTATCTTGTTGCAGATACAGATGTAGGGCATACAAAAAATGTTAAAACACTATTAGTCAAACCCTTTCATGCCTTGTGAAATAACAGGAGCTATCTGTAAGGTAGGTAGGTTTGAGAAATATATAGTGCAACTTTTTATTAGAGACAAACCTCAATCCTTGCTAGTCAAAGAAGTACTTAACTCCTACCGTGAAAATAACACTTTATGCATCTCGGGCCCTTGTGGAGCCTGTATTAAAAAACATCATAGTAGATATAGTGAATTTTTATGATTGCACAAGCGGTAAAAGGAGGGAATAATTCCAACCTTTTGGGTTATGAATTCATGCTTCTCGAAAATGAATAAGCTCTAAAACTTGCAACAAAATTACAAGCCATAATTTCAACCTTCAAGGTTTTTCATTTTGCTTTCTAGTATTCTAACAATATTGGGGAAATCCTAAAACAAAGTTCTATGCCATAATTCTAAGCCTTCAGGTTTTCAAATTTTGTCTTCCAACTCCACAATGCAAATTTGACACCATAGTAGAGCCATGCAAATAATGAGGAGACACTACTAACGAGGATTTGGAGGCAATATTAAAATATAGTAGTTAAAAGAAAACAAAGGTTTTTCTAAATAGCATTGTTCGGAAAGTACTTATAACATTTACGAAATGTAAATTACCAAAAGCTCGGTAGAGAGGCAGATTTTGATTTTCCAATTCAAAAGCACAAGGTAAAGTTGGAAGAGGAATCCCAAGAAAACAGACCTAAAACAGTGAGCAAAGGATTGCCAATGATAAGAATATTTCTAAGCAAAAATAAAACAGATTTTGGCACGCGGTCTATGGTTTATGAAACACACAGACCGGAAATAAAGTAATACAATAGTTCATTGTATTTACGCAGCATGCCCCGAATATGAATAGTTGGGAAAAGAATCGACAAAGCAAAGCACTCTTGTCTATTTATGTGTGAACACCATCATTGACTAATGTGTTCCAGACATGGGACCTGGTCTCAGCCCCTAGACTTCCAAAGCCATGCAAAAAGGCCGTTTGGGCAGTAGGGAGATCCAGATTCAGTGCAGATGGTAATCTTTTCAGATTAAATAGATAAGGAGAATAAAACAATTATAAATAATCTGGTTGAAGGAGCGGTTATTACAGCTTACCCTAGTTTTAAAGTGTTCTCTGCTGAAATGTGAATGAAGAAGTTGAAAAATCCTCCCAAAAACCCTAGACTCCATCGCTGCGCTGCTGCCCTTCCAACCACACCAAAATCTCTTAATGTCCCTACCAAATAAGCTCCTCTCAATAGACTACCTGAGCTGTAATTTCAGCGTTACTTTTCTCTGAGAAACCTAATGGTCTAAACCAGGGTCCGCAGGGATGCCAATCCCTTGCAAATTGCATCCATTTGTTGCATTGAACACGGGGACAGATTCTTCTACAAGAAGCCTAATGCTCTAAACCACATACCTTATAAATTGCATCCAAATCCTTCCATTCCACATGGACACCAATCTTTCAACAGTTATATCCAAATTGTTGCACTTCTTTGTAGATTGCACCCAGATTAAAATTACACACCACATGTTCTACACGGATACCGACCCTTTATAAATTGCATCCAGATTGTTGCATTTCTTTGTTAATTGCATCCCAATCAGTACATTTTTACAATAAAATAGTAAAAACCAACAATAAGGAATGAACAGAAAAGACAGCAGAGACAGTTCGTTTACCCAATTCATGCACAACAGTTAATAGACGTATGGATGGATTGTAATTTGTGCTAGACACAAGACAAGACAGTAGTGAAGGTGTGGTTAAAAACGAAGTAAACATCCACATGTAAATGAAATTTCATGATATTATGGGCGCAAGACAAACCTAGCCAGAGGTGGGGACGCTGTCCAGAACAGTCGGAGTCGAACCAGGGGCCACAAGCAATTTCTTAATAGATAAGAAGAGGAAAAACCAAAAAAACAGAATAGAACCCATATTTCACGGCTACAAGCAACGACAGTAACAGGTGCAGAGCAGCCATGGTGACAGGTGCAGAGCAGCGTAGTAGCAGTCAACGTGGAAGCTGGTGAAGATGCAGAGCGTAGTCGTTGCAGATCTAGTCGTTAATTATGATATCACACTCATTCTCCCTATCGTGGAAACTTGTAGATCGTGTATGTTGTAGCAAAGAAATTCTTTTGACTATTATGTTAGACAAATTTTTGATCAAGTATAAAATTTTGTATACACATTAGACCAACTATGAAATCTTGTGACATTGTATAGGGAAGGATCTATTCAACGTCCTAAATCTTCAGCGCAACTATAGAACTATTTTTATGTTTTTGCAACATCATTTAAGTATTCTCCAGACAAGATGGCCCAACTCAGCTGCTGATTTCATTTGTTTTGATGAGTTGATTCATAGCAGAACGTCTATCTCACTGTCGTGGATTTTATCATCGTGTCTTTGAATCTGGATGGTGTATCAGATCTAATTTTCAAGTTTGATTCTTATCTACTATCCCAACCAGTGTATTAGCTGGTTTTTGTGGTTTCAAAGATTTTAAAATGCCATTTCTGATAATTCCATGTGCGTACACACAAATCCATGACCTGTGTGAACATTTACAGAACCAACTGCCGCGTAATGTGAATCAATTATTTTTGGTTTCATGGAAGCCGTGGTATTTTGTTAAAGGTTTACCGTGAAAAATGTAACAAGAGACACGTTTTTCTATACTATTCATAGTCATTCCTGTATACATCCAAAGTAGATAAGCTCCGTGTCACCACTTGCCCATAAATGGTGACATAGTCATTCCTGTATACATCCAAAGTAGAACCCACCGCGTCAAGTTTTAAGTCAATTCCTTTTAGTTATTAGTATTAAGTCAAGTTTTAAGTCAAGTTTGATGTTTATGTTATTAGTATTTTACATGTTTTTAGTTTATTATCATTGGCGGTCTTAATTTTGTTTGTTTGTTAGACTTTATCTAATATTTTATATTTTATTAATGTGACTTGAGTGGTTGTTGGCTAAAAAAGTCATTTTAAGTCCAAACAACAATTGTATGGCGTATGTTTGTCGTCTTGTCATAGTTAAATTGTCAAAACTAGAGTTCGTATTTAGATAATTTTAAAATAAAGTTATATAGTCAAATTCATAGTCATATAAAGTATTGTTTTTATCATATTTTGTGAATGTTATTATTATTGTAAAAATCAAGAGTGAAGTATTATCGTTATAATTATTTTGTAAGTCAATCTTGTGTCTCGTCATAAAGTGTAATTGTAAAAATTTGTGGAAAAAAATTGCCTCAAGAGCGGATTTTTGGTATAACTCAGCGTCGAAAAATATTTTTCACATTGCAGGGGAGAAAATAAACACAATGTGGAAACATATGTGCTTCAAGATCACATTTGTTGAGTAAGTAACATCATTCATTGGAGGTCGAGAGGCAACGAGAGGATGGAGGGAGATCAATTCCTCTCGACAATGGGGTCGCATACAAAACCGATGGCGCATTTTTATAATATTTCCAGTCATTTGCTTTGAGTAGCATGTGTAGGAAAAAAAGGTATTCATTCCTGCTAAAGTTTGAAACGAGGAGAATGTGCATTGTGCTTCTTTGAGAATAATTGTATAGGACGGGAGTTGATTTTGGTGATCCTCGATTGTTGATATTCTCTAACTTTTAAACTTCTTCATTGATGTTTGGTGGAAGTGTGATCATCCGGTGAGGGATTCATTGTGGTGAAGCGAGATGGTCATGTGTAGCAAGATCTAGAAAATAAGATCCAAGACAACAATATGCAGACCTAAAAGTATGTGGAGGCATATGATTCTATTTCCAATTCTTGAGATGTGTTTTCTTCCCATGTAAACACTAAGGGGAATGTTAAGAATATTAGTGTTTCATGGGTAATATGATGTTTTTATGTAAGTGAAGTTGTTTTAACAACTTCACATATATGGTTTAATATTGTTATTTAGTGAGATATCCTTGGATATTATTGTTATAACAACCTCCTTGTTTATTTGAATGTTGTTACCTATATATTTGCATTGTGTAAGATGAATAATATAATGGAGTGTTATTTCACATACAATATGATTAAAGCTCGCCAAATCTTTCATCCACTTCATGAATTACCAAAAGGATCAAGAAAGAACTTTCCCAAATTCTATGAATATGGAAAGAAACAAACTAGATGATCATATTACAACTTTTATCATAGCATGTGGTATTCTTAGAGTGGGACATGAAGATGTTTCCATCTGACTATTTGTCGAGTTATTGCAAACGATGCGGAATGGATTTACTACTTGCAACCTCACTCCATTATTGACTAGGATGACATGAAAACAAGGTTTGAGGAAATATTCAAGACCACGGAAGATGGCCACGCCCTCCTTACTCAATTAGCTCAGATGAATAAAGAACCACAAGATCACATGAGATAATTTTTGAAAACAATTAGCAAGTTGATTAACAAAATTACTACATGTTCTCATTGTATTCCGGATAATCGAAGAGGTTCTTCATAAATGCTCAATTTCCTAAAGTTGGGTTCATACTATGGAGAGCTCAACCAAACACACCATTGAAGTGGAAGATGATCTTATCATGTTACATAAGGTCAAGAACTACTCAATGAAGAGTAAAATACAAATCTCGAAAGATGAAATTACTAATCCATTGTTGTGAAATTTGGTCAATGATCTAACTACATTGAAGAAGTAAATTTATCAACATGACTCATATCAAAATCAAAATAGGAATCAAATTGCTAGAGCACCCCAAAGGATTTCCTTAGAAGCTCCACCGGTTAATGCAATATGTGGAACTGTGAAGATGAAAGCGATGAATTTTTGAATCGGAACTTCAAATATTTGAAGAATATGAATATGCGAACACTACTTATTTTCAATACTTACATGAAGATGATCCTAAAGAATCCATGGATGATATGAATAGTTACTATTGTGTAGTGTTCACCCACTCACAAACAAAGAAAGAGGCCTCTTCATCCTTTGCTTAAGAAAAGCATTCGCATCCTCAAATGAAGAATCTAGAAAAAACTAAAACAAAAGGAGGATCATCATTACCCACTTCCATGGGGTCATCCAAGAAGAAGCTTGAGACTACCTTGGCCAAGACTCCATCTACCTCTTCAAGTAAGTATCTATTTCCTCCTCCTATCAAATGAGTTTTTTTCCTCTGTTGACTCTAAGAATGCAAATCCCACTCTCGTCAAGGCTTCCATTGTTCTTAAAGTTCCTATCACTTAGTCATGTTGGAAAACATAAGCACTAAGAGGGGAGGGTGAATCATTGATTTTCAAAACTTTGAAAACCTTTCAATAACTTAGAAAACCATTCAATCTTGATGATCCTTTACCATGAGATGATCATGACATTCACATATAAGAAAATCATAAACAAGCACATATGAACACACTATTTAATATGGGAAACCCTTAAAGGGAGAAAATCCCACTAAAATTAATGCACTAGTGTGGAAAAATTGTCCTATAAATATTACAAGATATTTCATCTATTGAGCATCCACTCAACTTGAAGCTACAACTCCAAACAATTTAGTCAAGCTACTAATTATAAGGAAGATTGAACTCCCTGTTATTCCAAGCATCCACTTACACTCTATAAGATGTTTTGATCACCTTCCTCTAGTTGTCTCACATAACAAAATTGTGATATCCTATTCAACTCTTCTATCCTCTCTCTTTTATACCTCTTGATTCACCTCTCTTTTCTTCACTTCATGTTGCTGCAAGAACATTACACAAATCCTCTTTCACATACACATTTTTCCACGCTTCTTACCTTGCATTATTATTTCAATCACTCACTCTTTCATGTATACATATTGCTCTAAAAATTACAGTCATGAACCCTTCTTACATATCCCCGATTTTTTTGTTTTACATGTACTCACACTAATTCTCCAACATAGCCATCAAAAAAACCATCTCATACACTCTTAGGTCCTCAAAATACATGAATATGAAATATTGTGACTCTTCCACTTTTGACCCTTCAAATCCTATCCTTTTCAATTCGAAAGTAAATCTTTAGATGACATCATCAAAATTGTCATTATTGAGTTGTGGAGCTCAATTACTTCAGTTTAGCATGCAATGGAAACTTGCAGGAAGATACAGTAACCGTCATTGGTTATGGGGGAACCAACATCGGTCACCTAGGACCAGCATCAACTAAGTATGACCGACATCGGTTAGGGATAACCGACATCGGTTACTTGTGCTGAGGATGTTTTAATTAACTCTCGGGAATTAGATCTATTTTTAGCATTAAAGTATATCTATTGATTGTAATTGCATGGCTAAGTGCCCTAAGTATATAAATGACTATATAAGCATAAAATCTAGGGTTTAGAAGGAATGATTAACAAGAATTAGAAAGAACTTGCAAATTTGGTGAGAGAGAGAATTCTTGGTGATGAAGTAAAAGCTTAAGGAAAGAAAGTACTATACATCTGAGAGGTGTGGAAGATTGTAAATCTTCATTGTATATCTTGTCAAAGCTTTGGATAATAGATTGGCTTGTTTCTTGGTGGACGTAGCCCACACTAGGTGAACCATGTTAAATCTGGTGTTGATTTATGTCTCTTGTTTTGTATATTTCTTCCGGTAGAATATACGCTTTTATTTATACGTGTTATCCCTCTAGTAATGAAGATCCTAGTTTTTACTTTGGGTTTAGAGGCATTTATAATGGCTGGCTAAACCATTCTGAGCATTGGGCGAGGGAGCTAGGGTGGAGGAAGATGATAGATATTATGACGGAGAAGGAAAGAGAGGAGAGACGGCTCAAGTATAGTGAAGCACGTGAAAGGAAGATTACTAGATGACACGAGGCTGCAAGTTTGATGGATCTATGGAGACAAACATTGCGGGAAGGAGTTGAGATTCATGCGAAGGATGTGGAACCTGAGCAGTTTGTGCTACCCCCTCTTGGAAAACGCGTAAGAGATACCCCTTCAGCTTCTGATGAGAGTTCATCACGTAAAGAAAGAAGATTTGTTGGCACGTATCTGAACCCACCCAGTGACCAAACCCTGACACTTGGTTTTACAGAACAAGGAAGGAGTATCATTGACCCAGTTGGAATCAGTAGAAGTGACAGATCTGCACCTAGGAGGTACAATTTTTCAGTCCCCACTTCTATGGCTTCACATATCCCAGGATTCGGAGGAGTCTTTGGACAACCTTTGGTCTCATGTTTGGGAGTGGCATGGGGTACAATAGTGGTAGTGGGACATTATCATAGACCGTCGGCACACGTTCGAGCGGAACCTGGGGACACTTAAGACAACTAGCACATGACTTGGTGGTTACGATGGATCAAGTGGGTCAAGAGGGACGAGGACTTGGTGGGCCTAGTGGTTGGTGGATCCGGTGGCTCAAGAGGCACATGAATGAGTGGACCTAGTGGATCCAGCGGTGGAGGGAACACCAGGGGAAACTAAGGCTCTAGCTAAGGAGGACAAGAGCCTCAACCACCCCCTCAGGTATTCTTTGAGATGTCATTACACTTGCCAGATTACAAAGGTATTGAGGATGTTGCTGGAGCATGTTCACAAGTGTGAGCTGCTATGGCGCGCAAAGGGATCACAACCTTGGAGTGGAAGGCTAGTCAATTTGCAACAAAATTATAGGGGCACGCGCATAACTGGTATAGGAAATATGACCCCCATCAAACGATGGTGGATTACACTACTTTAAAGAATGCCTTCTTGGTAGAATTCCACATCCCTGAGTTTGAACAGAAGAGCATCAACGCCCTGAAGGAAATTCAATAGGGAATGGCAGAGAGTGTGAGAGTATGATGTGTGCTTTAAAACTCTCTTATCTAAGTTATCTTATGATATTCACCCTTCACAACATGCTCAGTGGTTTTTAGAGGATTGATCACACCTTTTAGAAGGGCCTTATCTCATAAAACATTTACAGACCACGCTAAGGCATTGGAAGTTGCTCTACGTGTCGAGGCTATTGGTAGTGTTGATACTAGAGTTAGCCCATTCCTGGAGGCTCAAATTGCTGCTATGGCTAAGAAGCTAGAGAAATTATCCACAAACTCAGCCCATGAGACTCACAGTGGTTTATGGTGCACATATTGTGAAGTAGAGGGCATGTCAAGGGTAGTTTTCCCTAGAGGGCGAAGACGCGCCATGATAATAGACTGTGAAATTTGTCATGGGGACCATGATGCAAGTAGGTGCCCCTTGTTACTTGGGTGCAATCGAGGAAGAATGTGTCTTGCTCCGTAAAATTTGCACTTCTACAACCCATGATACTAAGTTTGTAGGATCATTGATCAAATCCATGAGGCCATTGAACATGGGGTGCGCCAAAACATCATTGCCAGTAGTTCTAAGGATGATGATCGCCGCTATGAGGAGCACGCAGATGGTGGCACGTGTGGAAGGGGATTTTGCAAAGGATTTTGTGGTCATGGTAACTGCGGAGGAGGAAGAATTGAGTTCCCACGTGGAACCTATTTTAATTGTGGGTCTAAAGAACATTATAAACGGGAGTTCCCAAACTGTTGTAGTGCTCATGGTGCGGAAAGAAGCACAAGTATGAGGAATTCCTAGAGTTTTTCGAGCACATGAATCAACAAAAATAGAAAGACAAGGGAACTGCAATGGTAAGCATCAAGGATACGAGACACACAATGGATGAATCTGCGGGTGACACGTGATATAGGCTTAGAACCTGTTTTAGTAACAACAAGAGCAGAGGATGAGCGCGCAAAGGAAATACCGAGGCAGAGAACCCTAGTTTCAAGAGAAGAAGTAGTTCATGGGAAGTACCCAAACCCTGCGCATTAAAAGGAATTATATCAAAATACCATGGATGTCATTCAAAGTTTACAAGAGGAGAAATCCAATGCCTAAAGGAGCGAGGCCAGAGGGAGGAACAAAGGAGGAAGGTTGAGGCACCAAAAGATGACTTGGACGAGGTCAAGGAAGTATGTAAAATGCTAAGGCAATAGAATTTTATTCCCTTGCTAGGAGAATGGTTGAGGAGAAGGTACCACGTGACAAAGAAGAGCACGAGAGACAGATCCTGCATGCAAACCTTCCCCCTCATAGCCTTGACTATGACAAAGAGATCACATTGGATGCAGTCGTAAATGGATGGCTCCTTAGTAATATCCTCATTGACACAGGCGCGAAGGTCAATGTTCTCACATTGGATGCTTGGCATCAGATGGGAAGGCCTGCATTACAACCATATTCGAATGTGTTGTATATGGCAAACAAAATGAAGGTGATGCCCATTGGTTTCTTAAGGGATGCAACTATCACTATCCAGGGAGCTAAGTTTACTGGGGACTTCGAAGTCTTGGCGCTCGCCGAGGTGGATAATTTCCCAGCACTACTTGGGTGCCCTTGGTGTTATAAGAACAATACTGACCTTTGGTTCAATAAGGGGCACATCAGCTTTGAAAATAAGGAGGAATGGTTTATTATACCCTTGGCTGATGGGAAGTCAACACCCTATACTGAACCTTTAGGGGAAGAAGTCCTAGATAGGATATATGTGCGCTTAATCAGGGATCCAGAGATAATCCATCCTACCGACAGAGTTATCCAGTTTGTGGATGCTCAGTCAGTAAGTGACACCACCATCCTAACATGTGATAATTTCACACATGGGACTTATGAATTGATCGAGACGGAAGTTAAGAGGATCGGTAAAAAAAAAAGTAACAAAGGCGCGTCTGATCCAGGGCGCCTAGGAGGAAAAAAATGCCTAAGTATTCGGGAGGGGCCTTTCCGAGATCGCTTTTACAAGAGATGGAAGCTTAGTGGAAGGAGGATAAGGAATGGAGGGGGATGTTAAGTTATGTCCTACTCAGAACAACGACATGGTGGTGGGCTACACATCAGGAGAGTCTTTTGGAATGGTGCGAGGTGAGAATTGCTCTCTCTACCAGGTTTTCTAGAAGCAACATGCCCACCACCATCAAGGACTACCATGGTAAGGAACCTACCTCTTTCCACATCCAAGCTTGTGAGAATGTCTGGAGAGAAGGCAAGAAAGCTTTTCCACCATCCCTTTGGGTGCACAAGTTTTATTCTACACTATAGGGTTGTGCGTGCGCATGGTACATACATTTTGAGACATGCTGCCAAACAGGGAATTGGCAAGATCTAACAGCTAACCTCATTCAAACGTTTGAGTACCGAAGTACCAAGCCATCATTTGATAAGTCATTATAGTTTGTTAAGCACCTTACCATGGGGGATAGTGCGAAAAGGCGAGAAGATAGGTTGTTAGAAATGCTAGGTGGACCGGGTTTGGAGGTGCGCTTTGATGAAGAAGCAAAAGAGATCCAACTTGAGTGCACATGCTTGGAAAAGAAGAAAGGGAAATTAGTATATGTTATTGATGGAGAGGAAGCAGAGAGACCGGATGTTAACCATTCTGTAGGGGACGCACGAGGTAGTGGGCATGTTTTGATGCTCACGCGCACACCTACCATGGGCCTTTAAAGACAAAGAAGGTTAACATCGGCTCAGAAGAGGAACCTAATGAAGCTATCATTGGAGATTACCTTGGTCGGAGAAGGAAGTATTTAAGATCATAGATCTTTTGCATGAATTTGAGGATTTATTCCCATCTTTGGTACCATGAGCTCAAAGGCATCCACCATTCCTTAAAGGAGATGAGGATAAAGTTGAAGGATAGTGCACGCTGGTCGGGAAGATACCCTTCTAGATGAATCCTAATTTGCGCATAAAGGTAAAGGAAGAGATAGACAAAATGATAGCTTCGGAATCATTCAAGTTTGTGGAAGAATCGAAATGGATAAGTCTGATGGTGATAAGCATCAAGAAGGATGGGTGGATTAGGATATGCATGGATTATAGGGAGCTGAACGCATTTTGTGTCATCAATCCTTTTCCAACCCCCTTCACTGAATAAATCTTAGAGGGAGTTTTGGGCACGAAATCTATTCCTTTACGGATGGATTGCAAAGGAAGACAGGAGAAGACAACTTTCACCACTTGAATGGGGAAGTTTTGCATACACGGTCATTCCCTTTGGGTTCAAGAATGCACACTGTTGTTTTTTCACGCATAGTAGTTTAGGTGTTCAAGAACTTCATCCACAAATTTCTTCATGTTTATCTAGATGATTAGATAAAGTATATGGGCTAGTGAAAGACCAATGTGATAATTTGAGGCTGATGTTTGAGAGATGTAGGTAGTTAAGGATATCCCTCAACATTAAAAGCGTGTCTTCACTACACCCTTTGGGACTTTATTGGGGCACATCATATGCATGGAGGGATTGCTATTAGATCCTGCCAAGGTTGCATTTATTATGGGATTGGGGGAGCCTACTAGCCAAAGCACAGTGTGTGGATTTCTTGGGCATACAAGTTATTATAGGAAATTCATCATGGGGTATGCCAAAATAGCCGCGCCTCTAGAAGAATTACTCAGACATAAAAGTGCCTTCCATTGGGAAGAGGCGCAGCAGAAGGCACTTGACACATTAAAGGATAGGCTTCTCACCGCGCCTATATTATGTTTTCCCTCTTGGGATAAGCCCTTCCATGTTCATGTATATGCCTAAGAAACCTCCATTAGAGCAGTGCTTACACAATCGGGTGAAGTAATTGTTGTTCATCCTCTATGTTTTGCAAGAAGGAAGTTGACCCCAACAGAGTATAATTACACCATGAGTGAGCATGAGGCATTTTTAATGATCTATACACTTTTCAAGTTCAGACAGTGTCTATTGGAAATACCCTTTGTATTCTACACCAACCACAAATGGCGTTAAAGTACTTAGTGAACAAGCCTGTTCTACAAGGGTGCATATGTCGGTGGGTGCTATTATTTTAAGAGTTTGAGTTTATGGTAGTTGTGAATCTTAGAAAGAGTAATTGTTGCCCGATCATCTGTCAAAAATGATTTACGGGAGGACACACAGAGTATTGAAGAGGCTATGCCAAACGCACAACTATTTAGGTTACTGCGCACGCCTTGGACTGGAGGAGATTGTGGTATTCCTAAAAGAAGGTGTGGCACCGAGAAGGGATGAAGGAATTAGAAAGAAAGAAACTAGCTATATGCATCGCGCCCTACATGTTGATCAGTGGGGACTTATACAAGTTAGGGCGTGATGAAGTTTTACGCAGATGTGTACTAGAGCATGAGCACCTCGCCATCATATAGGAAGCACATGGAGGAAGTGCGAGGTGGACATTGTGCAAGTGACGCCACTGCGCATAAGATTTTAATGGAAGGATTAAGGTGGGAAACTCTATATAAGGATTGTAAAGACTATTGTAAAGTGTGTGACCATTGTCAGCACATTGGCAAGCCAGGAAAGAGAGATGAAATGCCTTTACGCCCTATCCCTAGCACTGAACCTTTTGAGAAATGGGCAATAGACTTTGTGGGCCCTATTACAACAGCAGTGTGTAGGACCATATCACACTATGTAATTACTTACATGGATTATTTGACAAATTGGATAGAGGCACCTCCAACTAAAGACTACACAAATGACCACATCGGAAATATTTTTGTAGGCAAACATTATCACAAGCTATGGATGCCCTTTAAGTTTAACCAATGAAGGTGCGTACGACGGAAAAGTGACTGCGATCTACAAGGTAGAATATGTGTGAGATGCAGACAAACTAGTTAGGCAATCTAATGTCTTCAATACGCACTAGCGGAATTTGTGAGTCTAAGGCAAAGAAGGCCCTCCTAACTTGAACTGGTGTGATAGATCGGTCAGCAAGGATGACTGCTCGAAGGCTCCAATCAATATCGAGCTCTGGCGTGATTCGATCTATAGGTTGTGGAATACGTGGAAAATGACCGGGATAGTTTCGTGTATTTCTCGGACAGGGTCATATGGTGGATGGTAAATATAGTCAATTCTATGGACGATTCTCTGGCCTAGTCCAGAATTCCCTAGCTCTGTTAGCTGTTGTGTCTAGCAAGGATAATTGTTCGATGATGATAGGTGGAAGTGGGGTAGACCGGAATACTAGTGTGCGTAGGCCAGTGTCTATGTCTAATTCTCCTATGGATTCGTTGGGCTGCGGGATTTGTGGGTCACAACTATAGATTCTTAGTTGTTGTGGACCTGTTATGGTCATGCGTGAAATCAAGTCCTAATCCCTAATATCCAGTAATCGTATGCTTTCTCAGCTTCTATATTTAGGATCAATAACTGTGTGATTTTCTCAGAATATCTTACAGGCGTTCGTGCAACCTGGATTCTTAGGCTGGTATCTATATCTAGAAGAGTGTCTCCTGCATCTGGCTGTGGGACCAAAGGATCACAACCAAAGGTTTGTTCTCTTTCAAACCCTTCTACAGTCATATGAATGTTGCCTAGGGTAATCTGTAGTTTGGTTGATTTGACCAAAACGTGTGTGCTTGGTCGTCTTCTATGTTTAGTCCGCTCAACTGGGAATTGATTTGTTGCAAGCTTACCGTTGTTTGGAAGACTTGGATCCTAAGATTTTGATCTATATCAGTTATCACTGTGATGAGATTGGGCTGAGGCACGATTGGCTCGAATACGTATTCCCTGGGCTCTCTAGGTCCCGTGATTGTCATACAAAAGCAACAATGTAAAATGAACTACAGTAAAATGAAATTTAACTATGTGAAGTATATCTATAGTATATATGACTTCTCTATTTTTGTGTTTTTATGATGAGCTTTACGAATTTAAGAAAGCAGCTATTTAAAATATCTAGAATTGTGACTAAAATAATAAATTTAAAACAAACAAAATAACCGAGTGTGTATTTATCATGCATGTAATTTGTAGATCTATTCTAAACAATAAAATAGCTTATCTAATCTATTTGCAAGACTCTCGATCCTACCTCAGAAGTGAGGAGTGAATCATAGTTTCTCAGAAACTATCAATCCCCACAACTTCCCTGGCAATATCGAGAGTAGAATTAACTGAAATAAAGCAATTAACTACTCTATTTGATATGATTCTAACTAGAACTTTGAAAGCTAGAACCTGGATTCTGTAGAACAGTGGCGAATCCGATGGTGTGTGTGATCTTGTCCCCTCAGTGTGATCTCCTCGTTCCTTCGTGTTCACGTGGATCCAGAAAAGCGTGTAATGCTAGCATCAACAGAAGTAGATATTGGGATAAAGGCAGCTCAGAACACTGACTGAATACAATGCGAGTAGGAGAGGGATAGCGCAAGAGTACAGAGCTTGGCTTATGCAATTCCTAGCGGGATCTATTGCGAGTCATGCAACATAAAGCGTCAGAACCTGAAACTATCTGTTTGAAGAACAAAACCTGCAACTTTAATGGCTTCCTAAGCTATTCTACTCCAATGGATTGGATGAAATAACAACAGTGCTTGCACAAGATGGATATGTGGCTTACTAACAGTAAAACAATGCTAACTAAGCATGCAATGAAAGAAACTAAGCATTCTAAGCAAAAGGAAAACTAAATCTATTGCAAAGAGAAATCAGAGGCAAATTTTGAGGGGCCATTTGCTTGAGCACAAGCCAACTATTTATAGCATTTGCATTTACCCAAGGTAAAAGCCAAATAGAACTCTTAAACTATAAACAATGGCAAAACACTATTCAGGGAACCAGAATCATAAATGCAAGCTTATGGCGGTGAAAGAAAGCTGGTAAAACGTTGAATTTACGTGAGTCGTGTTAAAAGAGCTTTTTGGAAAATGCGTAAAGGACCGCCGCCACTGAGCGGGGGGCGGTTCTGAGGGCCGCCCTGTTCGGGCGGCGGTCACGAGACCGCCCCGCCCGGCGGGCGGCGGTTTCGTCCTTTGAAGAAAAAGGCCAAGAAAAAGGGAAAAGGGAAAAACAAAGCACACGGGGCTAAGCGGGGCATGCGGGATGTTAACGCACACTTGGAGAGCTTTTCGGATCCTGAACACCTTGCGAGGAGACCTGTATCATCATTGGGGCACGTGTCACGTTGTTACAGTACCTTACAATTTTGGGTACGTACATATTGCCCCCTCGGAGAAGCATTTTAGCCATGAAGAGGCGTAAAATGGTGGGTCCGAGTATGGCGGTCCCGAAATGGGAAGTTAGAAGTTATACCTGATACATCCGTGTGTTGAAATGACGCCGTCCAAGATTCCGCTACCTGCAAAATGAAAAGAGAACTCAAGTGCAGATAGACACAATAGTTTGAAAAATAAACGCTAAAATAATAGGGAATGAGAACGTACCATTTGTGCGGGGATAGGAACTTACCTCCGTCGGCGCTCCAAACCTGTGAAAAAGTCATTTAAAACGAATCGGGGCTATATATATGAAAGTGGGCCCATTTTCCTATTCATTTTATGCGAGTCGATTTGATTGATTTTGAGCTCTGGGACCCACGGTGACGGTTTCTTGCGTGAGTAGAGTCAAAATGTCCGTGATGAGATAGCGATCATGCCTCCACGTGCGGAACATCGACCCGTGAGATCACAGGTTAGTTTTCTTCAGTTTATCCTTTTTACCCCCTTAAATTTGAAATGCTAAATACTTTGTCATGGGGGGGTAATTTTTGAAAATGTTAGTGTTAAAAGGTCCACCTAGGGGGGGCGCCTACTGGGTAGGCTTTGTTTTTAGGTAAAATGGTCATTTTTTGCACTTTTTAGGCTTTTAAATTTAAAAACCCGCGTGGGTTTTCGGACCATGACCGCCGCCCTGCCCAGGGCGGCGGTTACATGACCGCCGCCTATTCAGGGTGGCGGTTACACGACCGCCGCCCTTAAGGCGGCGGTTACAAAACCGCCTCTCTGCTCAGGGCGGCGGTTTTGCACAGAATGCAAAAGGATCATCTGTTTGAAATTGTTTTTGCTTTTCTAGCATTTCTACGTGTTTTCATGATTTTTCCAATATTACTCGGATGCTAACTTGCTCTGTTTTGTGTGTTTTTGGGTGTATGCAGGCGAGAGAGGAGTATATCCGGTGGAGTAGAGAGAGGGAGTGTGATTGGCTCCCAGGGGTACTAGATGCCCTCTCACAGGATGAGGAGGACACTCTTCAGCGGGCTGGGATACTACGCATTTCACGCGTGCCCCACGTTACACCATCTAGTCACATCCTTTGTGACTTGTTCTCATACTGGGATGCAGATCGGAACACCTTCCGATTGCCAGGGGTCCGTGGTGAGTGGACTATTACATTGGAGGACGTCTATCGCATTCTGGGGGTCCCGATCATCGGGAGACGACTCACCCTAGAGACAGCAGGTTCACGGGCACAGATTGCACAGTGGGCTACATATATGGGAGATGCAGTCATCTCCACGGGGTCGAAGAAGGGGGTTAGAGTTTGATCCATTCCTTCTTTTCCCATCCCCTTACTTCGCCAGGCCATCATGGGGATCCTTGCCTCGAGACTGATCGGGGACAAGGGAGGAGATACATTATTATACTGTTGGTCCCCTATTATTGCACAGATAGAGGGACACGGTCGGATATATGCCTAGGGAGCAGACATTCTTGGGACCACCTACCATGACTTATACAGGGTGGTCCGTTTACAGGGGCAGTCCTTGAGCCACCCGACCCTAGTCATGAGTTGGGTCTATGAGCACTTCATCCCCTACGGCAGAGGTGTAGAGGTGACAGACCCCGGAGCTGTGAGGGCAGCCAGATGGACAGACATGTCGGTGCTTAGAGCACCTCATCAGCCAGTTGCTTCCCTGACTACTACCGACATGGAGGCCACACCATACCAGACTATGGCAGGTATATGGGGTGAGGAGGCTCTTACCTTGATCTCCTGCTCCACCACAGGGCAGCTTATTGATAGAGTGGGGCGAGTGGAGATGCACCCCTTTGGCCGAGTTCCTCAGCAGTTTGGCTTACCATACATGGGTATGCTTCCCCAGTGGCGCCAGTATATAGATCAGTCTGAGAGGCCAGAGGGGGGCCTAGAGGCCGGGGTTGGACAGTGGTTACTCCTGGCGTTCCTATTGCAGCCAGGAGGATAGTACGTGCCAGAGGGAGAGCCGGTGCGCCTCAGGCACCTTTGCTTCAGATTGCCGCGGGTCCTGCCCATAGCAGCGATGACCCCATTGAGGTAGACTCGAGTCTGAGGAGTTTACGGGGGAGAGACAGAGGAGGAGACCGAGGACAGTGATCCTGAGTGGCACGACACCCAGGATATCATGCAGGCGGAGAGGGCCGAGTAGAGTGCAGAGAGGGTGACTCTGGTTTCAGAGGAGCCACTCTCCCAGGGCCATGGGGAGGATGAGTCCATTGCGGGGTGCTACGTTGCTCCAGCCACAGGAGCAGCCCCTCAGTCGGCAGCGGCATCCGTGGCGGGTGCTGATCCCATAGATCCATCTTGGAGGCCTGGTGATCCGAGTAAGTTACCCTCTCTCCCTTTTAATGTTCGTTTCTTTGTTAGGATCTCCTTAGTTGCTATCTTGTATTTTTAATTTCTTGTTTGGTTTCTAATTTGTTTTCTCCTTTGTTTGTAGAGACCGCCGATGAGTGGCGAGATTTGATTCACAGGGTATGCTGGCGATACCACTGATGATCCCCATGGAGAGGACCCCCGTGTGAGCTTGTCAGTGGATCTTTGGGAGCCTTTTGGGCGGTAGACATGCTTGCAAATGTCTTCGCCCCGATCGGCATGTGGCCAGGATGGTATCGACTCTCCGCACGAGTTAGCGGGGTATAGGACGGCCGAGCGCCTGATGAGGAGCCATTCTCGTGGTGAGACTGCGGCTGCCCCTCGGGATCCAGAGCCCTCTGTGCACTCAGAGCGCCGGCGTAGCCGGAGTCCTAGGCGTGGGCGTGCGCCTTCAGAGGGGTCTCGTAGGGATTGAGAAGCCACTTGGCTCTCGTAATTTTTTTGTATGATACATTCTTTTGTATATCCGGGCTCTTTGAGCGTTTTGACCATGCTTAGTGCATGATGGCATTGTACATAAATGTTGATCATTTATATATATGTATATTTGTTCTGGATCAAACTCTTGGCATTCATGGCTCACTTTCTATTTCTAGTTTCCTTATGTATACTATGATGTATGTTTATATGTTTTTAGAATATATGCAATGGTGAACAAATGATGCAAGTGTTTTACTTTCCTTTTTGTATTTCATGATCTTTGATATATGATGTAGATATAATGTGATTTTGAATCTTAGTTTCTGTAAGCAATTTGGATACTTCATATTTGTTTTGGCAAAGTGATGAAAATAAACCGGTATGATGAACAGATAAACCTGCCCCTACCCCCAACTCCACGCAACTAGTAAGATGCGAGGGCTTATCACCAAGAGTTGGGAAGGGCGCAAGTTATGAGGTGTAGTGAAATGATAGTGATGGAAGACAGACAAAGCTTTGGTGGAACCAAATTAGGACACCACAAGTCCACTCCACTCGAGTGACTTCATAGTTTTGGATGCAACTTGCTTTGCGGTTTATCCAGACTTAGACCCGTAGATGGCCACATAGTAGACAAAATCTGGGTTTTTAGGATTTTAACTCTCTTGGGATTTTGAACATCTGATTCATTTGTTTTTGACTCAAAGTTTCAAAGTTTGAATTGTTTGTGTATGACCTTTTGCATTTATTTGTCAAGAGGACCCCCTACACTTTGCCCCATGCTACTAGTAAGAAGCGTGGGTTTATCACCATGGGCAAAGCATAGGCGAGTAAGGGCATTTCCATCCTTTCCCAACCCTACGTCACTAGTAAGAGATGCAAGCTCATCACCAAAGGTTGGTGGGGCAAGGAAATGTGTAAAATTAAAATTTTTTGTTTGATCAATGTTTGACTTGTTTATTTGAGTAAAATGTCAGTATGTGTTTATTTCCAAAGAGATATACATATGGGATAGATGTGACACCATGAAGCTTCTAGAACAGACCATAGGCAAGACACCTACCCTAAGAAGAAACCAAAAGTGAGAATAAACTTGCAGATCTTGGTATAGTTTACCGTTAAGACTTTGTCATGTCTAGCTTTATTTGATAAAATGATTCTGAGATAATTTGATGATATCATGAAAATGGAGAAGTATGATTAAAGTGTTTATGCCAACAACATCATGAGTTTGTAATGAATTGCTTTGAGAATAGATTCCTTGATCACCATTTGTGTATGAAACAAGCGGGACAATATGATCTAATCTATATGAAGATGCTGATATATATATATATGTATATATATATATAAGTAGTGCTAGTTGCTTACGCGTGTAGAACCGCTTGAGGTGCGAGGGGAATTGACCGTTTCACCAAATTCCTCACCTTCTAGCGTACATAAAGAGGTATGCACCATTTCCATAGTCCTTCATGACTCGGTATGGGCCCCGACCATTTAGGCGGAATTTCCTTCCTTCTTGCGGTCTTCTTGTCGATCCGGCTATCTAGCCTTAGAACTAGATCACCTTCATATATGTCGCGTTCATAGACTTTCTTGTTATATTGCCGGCACATCCGGTCGGCATAGACTCTATGCCGTTGCTCAGCATCTAACCTAGCTTCATCTAGGCTTTCTAGTTGGGAAAGACGTGCTTCTCTGTAAGCGTCTTCATCCAGAATCCCTTGTAATGAAATGCGGGCTAGGTATTTGACCTCAAGTGGGAGAACTGCCTCTGCCCGAATACTAGTGAGAAAGGAGTTGCTCCGTTGGTGTTCTTATTGAGGTTCGGTGGGCCCATAAGGCCGGATATAACTTCAAGTGCCAATCTCGTTTGTTTTCTTTCACCGTTTTAAGGAGAATGGCTTTTAGTGTTTTATTCGTCGCTTCAGCCTGTCCGTTGGCTTGAGGGTAATACAAGGAAGCCGTATGATGGCTTATCTTAAATTTATTGCATAGTTCGTGAACCTCTTCATTCTTAAAAGAAGTTCCATTATCGGAGATAATGATTTGCGGGATACCATACCTGTAAATGATTTGGTTCAAAATGAACTTGGCGATTACAGAACTAGGTACAGTAGTAAGAGGCATAGCCTCTACCCATTTGGTAAAATATTCGGTGGCCGTGATTATAAAATTATGGCCATCTGTGGATGAGGGAGAGAATTTCCCTATTAGATCTAGGCCCCATGTAGAAAAGGGCCATGGAGTAGCGATTGGTTGTAGAGCTTGTGCCGGCATGTGGATCTCATGGGAGAATTCTTGGCACTTATGACACCTGCGTATGAACTCTACTGCGTCGTGTTCTAGAGTAGGCCAGAAATAGCCCATTCGATGTATTTTACGAGTGGTGGCATGGCCACCGAAGTGGCCTCCACACATTCCGCTGTGAGATTCATGGAGAATCTTCTTGGATTCTTCTGTGTCGACACATCTTAGAAGCATTCCATCGAATGCTTTCCGATAGAGCACTTGCTCTATAATGATGTATTTTGCTATGATAATGCGTAGCCGCCTTCTGTGTTGCGGTGTGGCCCCTTCTGGATACGTATGGTCCATGATATAATTAATGATATCAGTGTACCAGGGACACTCAGAGATAGAAGGTCGGGTTTCGATGTAGTATACGCACTCATCTGGAAAATCTAGATCTACTAGATTGCCTCCATCTAATGGGTTATCAGCTAACCAATCATGATGATTTGTCCCTTAACTGATTTCTGATTTACAAATGTTAATTGAATTCTCCCATTAGGGTTATAAAACGTCCAGCTTTCTTAGATAAGGACCCTTGTGTGAGAAAAGTTTGTAAATGGTCCGTTTTTACCATGACCCTTGTTTCTTGATTCAGCATATAGTGTCTTAAGCGTTTGGTTGCAAAGACTATGGCGAGGCATTCTCGTTCTGCTTGTGTATAACGTGTTTCATAGTCGAGCAACGTTCGGCTAATGAAATAAATCACGCGTTCTCTCTTGTCATCGTCTTCTTGAGCCAGCATGCAGGCTAGCGAGACATTGGTAGCTCGTGAGTATAAAATTAACGGGTGATCTAGCTTAGGTGGCATTAGCGTAGGTGGTGACAACAAGAAATGCTTAACTGCGTTGAAAGCTTCATTGCAATCTTCAGTCCAATCAATGCTATAGTCTTTCTTGAGTAAATTGTTGATTGGATGAATGGTGAAACTTAAGTCAGGATGAATCTTCGGATTGCACCCAACTTTCCGAGAAATGACCTGATTCAGATTCATCTGAAGGTGGAACCATTTCGAGGACAGCGAATTTTGGTTGGGTCAACATCTATCCCTCGTGACGATATGATGTAACCTAGGAGCTTCCCTCCTGTTACACCAAAGACACATTTTTCTGGATTTAGCGTGACTCGTATTCTATCAGACGTGAGAGGATGACGCGGAGTACTTCCGGATGGTCACAACGCTTCTTGGCCTTAGCCAACAAGTCATCTACGTAGGATTCCATGATTTTATGAATTAGATCGTGGAATATATATGTCATAGCTCGCTGATATGTAGCACCAGCATTCTTGAGACCGAATGGCATAACAACGTAGCAATAGGTTCCCCAAGGAGTTATAAATGTGGTTTTAGCTTGATCTTGTTTAGATATTTTGATTTGATTGTATCCCGAGAATCCATCCATGAGAGACAAAAGTTCAAACCCAGTTGTTGCATCAACAATGACATCAATGGATGGCAACGGGAAGTCATCTTTAGGACACGCTTTGTTGATGTCTCAGAAATCTATGTAGATGCGTATCTTCCCATTCTTCTTGAGAACGGGAACGATATTAGATACCCATTGGGAGTAATCGACTGGCTTGATGAATCCTACTTGGAGGAGTTTTATTACCTCCTCTTTTACCATGAGAGCTACCTTGGGTTTCATGGGTCTCGATTTTTGTTTAACTGGCTTTGCATCAGATTTAGTGACGAGGTTGTGCACCATGATGTGGGGTGCAACTCCTGTCATTTCCTTATAATTAAATGCAAAAATGCCTTCTGATGTTCTTTGAGGATCGAGTGTGTATTTCTACTTCCTCTGGGGTTAACGAGGATCCTAGTTTCAATATCCTTGGTTCATCTTCCGTTCCGATGTTAATATCAATTGTTTCTTCGATCAAAGAGGCGTTACCCTCTTCAAACTCAGGTGGCGCTGGAGGTAAATCCAAATCATCCCCATTTTCTACTGTGTGCATATGCTAGGTTCCATTTGTGAGGGAAGATCCATCATGGGATTTCCGAAGTAGGAAGACGAATGTGGGATTAAGGACAAATCTATCATATGATAGGAGAGATGTAGTGCCGCATAGGTGTTTAAGTACTCCAGAGTGGCCATATCACTATCAACATGGTCTAGGATAGTAGATTCATTTCCGTTTAAAAGAGAATTCGTCATTGTTTTTATCAATGGTTCATCACGAAGGGATACCATGAAACGGGTATCCTCTAACTCATTGCTTGGGTAAAAGCGTGATTTGAAGTTCTTTATTGAATCGGCGAGAAGATTTTTCTCTCGCGGGATTGCTTGATTGATATGAAGTCAAACTCCTTGCTTAAATCTAATCTGACTTTTTGTAAAGTTGTAAGTGCTCGGCTTTGGTTTCATATATCTCGAGAGACTTGATTTGCTACTAATTGTGAGTCTCCTAAGACTACGATGTTATCAACCGATTCTCTTAGCTAAGATGAGGCCAAGGAGGAGGGCTTCGTACTCGGCGCCATTGTTTGTGCATTGAAATTTAGTTTAAAGGAAAAAGGTAGACTTTTCCTTCGGGGAAGTAAAGATTACACCCCCCCGTAATGACATCTAGCTCCATCAAAATGGAGTGTCAATATTTATTTGGGAATATGGATGTTGGGATATCTGTTGTGTTTGCATATTCTACTTCCACCATAGAGAGATCCTCTTGGAAGAGAGCCAATGCCTAGGGAATATCCTATGCCTATTGAATCGAATGGTAAGAATATTGGTAGATCATTTTCTAGCAATTCAACGATTTTTGCAGTAGTTCCTAATGATATTGTTTCTACAGTGTTAGCCTCATCTTTGGGGGTTGGGGTTGCTTTGGCTAGGCTCATAGTTTCAAGATCTGTCGTAGGTACCAACTTTTCTTTTGTTTTTGCGTCGGTAGGTTTATTAAGTTGGTTTGTTGGGAGTTCAAACTCGAGTGCATGCCTGGTCTTTTCTTTAAGTCAGCTAGGTGTACATCAAATGGTTTTGGATCACCTTTGGCCATGAATATCTTTCCTAAATGTAAAAACCTTACTTCTTGAAATAGTGTAGAAGGGATTGCCTTCATGCGGTGTATCCATGGTCGGCCGAGGATCATATTATAGTTAGTTTCCCGATCTATAATATAAAACTCAGTCAAGATGGTTTTGGGTCCTAAGGTGACCGGTAATATTATAGTTCCAACCGAGGTGGCTTTAAGGCTATCATAGCCCCTTAGTGTGTTTCGAGTTGTGGAACAATTGGTTTCTCCATACCCTAGCTTTTGAAGGAAAGAGAAGGGGACTATGTTAACTGCCACCCCATCATCAACCATTGCATGCTTTACATAGTTGTTATAAACCCATACTTGCAAATGTAAGGCTGGATCACCTCGGCGTGCGATCTCAGCATCTGTCGGCATTTTGTTTATCTCGAATATGAATTCGACATCCCTATCTACCTACTGGAGGATGAACATCAAAGTCCACATGATTTACCTGTGTTTCAGGAGGTGGAGTGATGTTAATTAAATGACCTAAACCTAATGCTTCTAAAAGAGCAGCCCTGTGAGCAGGAGAGTTCTTTAGTAAGTCTAAGAATGAAATGTGCGAGAAGGTTTTTGTTAGGTCGTTAATCAAATCATAGGCACCCACAGGTTTTACTACGATTTGTTGGATGTCATCTGCCTCTGGCAGGTGGCTTGGACTTGGCTGAGAGAAATACTCTCGCGTCCTTGTTATAGCTTCGATGGGTAGTTCAGCGTCTAACTCCACTAAACCGACTACCTTAGGTCGTGGCTGACTTCCTAGTTGTGGCGCAACTAATGGATTTAGCGAGGTTGAGGCTTCATGATCATTGTTTCCTGTCATTACACCCTTGTTCATCCCAGTTAGATTTAGCCTGTTGTTATCGTGATTTGGGAGTGGATCATTAAAGATCTTCAGGGGTGCGTTTTGAGGGGAAACTGCCCCTGAAAAAGTATTTGATGTTGGTGACGTAGGATCTGCCAAGAACATATCCATGAAAAGTTGTCTTTGTTCATCTGGCAAGCGTTGCATGAATTTATTGTAGTCACGGCACGTTCTAGTGTCATGGCCCCGAATTTTGTGGAAACCACAATACGAATTAGGATTGTAATTCCTAGTTTGTTGGTTTGATGTGTATTGTGGCCCAAAATTTTGATCAAACCGTTGTCTATTAAAATTTTGCGTTTGTTGTCTTTGGTTTGAATTCTGGTTTTGGTACCTAGTTGAATTTTGGCTTGGACCTTGTATGGGATTTTGTTGTTGTTGTTGTTGTTGTGGATGATTAAAATCCACTGTATTGATTGTCGGGGTAAAGTTGTTATTTCGTTGGTTGTTTATTTGTGATGGAGTATTGACAACATTTACCTTTTTAGGCTGGTCGGTTACTCCATCTGTTGTTACACCCCGATTTTTGTTAAGGATTTTAGGTCCTTGATTGACGTTCGTGGTAGTAGGATAAGTTGTAGTGTTCTGGTTGGGGGCGATTAACCTCCCGTTTGCTCCATATGTTTTGCGACCACTATCAATTGTTGCTTGATCTATTCGAAGAGCACTCTCAAGTACTTCATCGTAAGTTCTTAATGGGAACTTCTGGACTTCTTCCTTCACTTCTCTGCTAAGAGAATGAAGGAATAAATCACATAGTTCCATTTGATCCATGTTTGGAGCACTTGCCGAAGAATAAAGAACTGTACGCCACCTTTGGATGAAATGGGTGACAGATTCGTTGTGTTCTTGTTTGATGTGTAAGAACTCCCTGATTCCTGTTCTTAATAATTTGTTCATGTCGAAGGCCTTGATGAACTCTGACACGAGTTGTTTGAATGAATGTATGGAAGCCTCAGGTATTCTATAATACCAATCGAGAGCGATGCCTTCCAAGGTTTTTGGGAATATTTTAGCTATAACCCCATCCCATGGGAGTAGTTCTCGAATGGCCGTAGCGTAAGCTTTGATATGTGCGTTTGGATCTCCCTCACCTTTGTATTTGGGAAAATCGGGGAGAGGTCTTGGAAGCATGATGCTTCGTATGGTGAAATCCAAGGGCTCTTTCAAATATTCTGAGTAAGTCCCTATCGCATATGTTTCGACCATTGATGGTGCCTGTTGAGGGAGCGGTGGTGGAATGGGTTGTTGATATGGCAGCGTATGCGTTGGTAGGGGCATAAGGAAGCCCCTGTGTTTGAGAAAACATGCCGGGAGAGGAGAACATATCCCCTTGTGGTGATTTGGAGTATATGTTTAAGTATGACGGGGTACTGTCCAGGAATGGATTGTTTTGTACTAGACCGGGAGGAACAGTGTTAGAGATGGTGGGTCTAGTTGGCGTTTGTTGTGAATACTGAGGAGTCATGCCTAACGTGCCACTACTCCTGTGAGGAGATCTACTTGGCTAGGATGGTGTGGAGGATTGGAACTTCCTGTTTGCATGAATTGTGAATTTTGACTTGCTTGGGCAAGTTCTAACCCTCTAACCTTTTCTATTAGAGTTGAAATGACTTCATTTGGTGAAGTCACGGTGTTTTTCCGTAGTGGCGTTTGTTGTATACCATGGTTTTGTATAGGCATGTGATATCCTGCTATGAACTGATCACTATCTTGCCAAGTTTCTCGAGGGTATTTCCTATATGCAGTGGCATAGAGGTATTTTCTTGAAAAGAGACCTCGGGTTGTGTTTGTAAACCTCCTATAGGTGGATACATACTTCGAGAACGTTGGTCGTTCCTGGCATAACGTACTGAATATTCATCGTCTAAACCTCGGTATGAGTCTGATTGTCTACTAATTTGTGGTCTAAGTAGCATCTGAGGAGATGAACCAGATTCTCGGTGAACGTCATATTATTGAGCTGAAGGCTCTGTTTGTTGCGTTTGAGTGAGCTGATCTAACTCCTCAGTTTGAAATGATGAGTTATATCTGATTCTCGGAGTTTGTGTTGACAACTGGTTAGTTGAGTAGTTGTCACCCCATACTGAGAGTGAGGGTGATGATTGCCTATTTTGTTGGGCGTAGTATGCCTCAAGACCCAGAGAGGGTCTGCCATATGCATCGAATCCCGACATATTCGGGGGTATATGAATACCCTGCGAGAATAATGGGAAGGAGCGAAGGTGATGGTGAAAGATGATGAGGCGGAAAAGATGAAAAGTATATAACTTGGAAAACGTGAAAATATGACTAACTAGAAAAAAACATGGGTTCACCAATTGGTGAATATGACTAAACTAGAAAGTAAAAAGTTCACGTCGGGTTCACCAATTTTTTGGTGAAAATGTGAAGGCTAATGAGGAATAGAAGGTGAAAAATTGTTTGTTTGTTTCACGTGGTTCACCAATTTTGTTGGTGAAGCTGATGTGAAGGTTAATGAGGTACGAGAAGGTGAAACAATTGTTTGTTTCACGTCGGGTTCACCAATTTTGTTATTTGATGTCTAGAAGGTGAAAAGTTGTTTGTTTCACGTCGGGTTCACCAATTTTGTATGACGGAAAAGTGACATGCGAGCATGGGAATCTACAAGTGACTCTTCCTCGCACCCGACCTCCCGAGGTCGTGAGACAGCCGGTGGGTATGGAATATGTGTGAGATGCAGACAAACTAGTTAGGCAATCTAATGTCTTCAATACGCACTAGCGGAATTTGTGAGTCTAAGGCAAAGAAGGCCCTCCTAACTTGAACTGGTGTGATAGATCGGTCAGCAAGGATGACTGCTCGAAGGCTCCAATCAATATCGAGCTCTGGCGTGATTCGATCTATAGGTTGTGGAATACGTGGAAAATGACCGGGATAGTTTCGTGTATTTCTCCAGGACAGGGTCATATGGTGGATGGTAAATATAGTCAATTCTATGGACGATTCTCTGGCCTAGTCCAGAATTCCCTAGCTTTGTTAGCTCTTTGTGTCTATGAGGATAATTGTTCGATGATGATAGGTGGAAGTGGGGTAGACCGGAATACTAGTGTGCGTAGGCCAGTGTCTATGTCTAATTCTCCTATGGATTCGTTGGGCTGCGGGATTTGTGGGTCACAACCGTAGATTCTTAGTTGTTGTGGACCTGTTATGGTCATGCGTGAAATCAAGTCCTAATCCCTAATATCCAGTAATCGTATGCTTTCTCAGCTTCTATATTTAGGATCAATAACTGTGTGATTTTCTCAGAATATCTTACAGGCGTTCGTGTGACACCTGGATTCTTAGGCTGGTATCTATATCTAGAAGAGTGTCTCTGCATCTTGGCTGTGGGACAAAGGATCACAACCAAAGGTTTGTTCTCTTTCAAACCCTTCTACTAGTCATATGAATGTTGCCTAGGGTAATCTGTAGTTCGGTTGATTTGACCAAAACGTGTGTGCTTGGTCGTCTTCTATGTTTAGTCCGCTCAACTGGGAATTGATTTGTTGCAAGCTTACCATTGTTCGGAAGACTTGGATCCTAAGATTTTGATCTATATCAGTTATCATTGTGATGAGATTGGGCTGAGGCACGATTGGCTCGAATACGTATTCCCTGGGCTCTCTAGGTCCCGTGATTGTCATACAAAAGCAACAATGTAAAATGAACTATAGTAAAATGAAATTTAACTATGTGAAGTATATCTATAGTATATATGACTTCTCTATTTTTTTTTGTGTTTTTTCTGACGAGCTTTATGAATTTAAGAAAGCAACTATTTAAAATATCTAGAATTGACAGCTAAAATAATAATTTAAAACAAACAAAATAACCGAGTGTAGCTATTTGTCTGTGTAATTTGTAGATCTATTCTAAACAATAAAATAGCTTATCTAATCTATTTGCAAGACTCTCGATCCTACCTCAGAAGTGAGGAGTGAATCATAGTTTCTCAGAAACTATCAATCCCCACAGCTTCCCTGGCAATATCGAGAGTAGAATTAACTGAAATAAAGCAATTAACTACTCTATTTGATATGATTCTAACTAGAACTTTGAAAGCTAGAACTGGATTTAGAATGAGAACAGTGGCGAATCCGATGGTGTGTGTGATCTTGTCCCCTCAGTGTGATCTCCTCGTTCCTTCGTGTTCACGTGGATCTAGAAAAGCGTGTAATGCTAGCATCAATAGAAGTAGATATTGGGATAAAGGTAGCTCAGAAGACATTTGAATACAATGCGAGTAGGAGAGGGATAGCGCAAGAGTACAGAGCTTGGCTTATGCAATTCCTAGCGGGATCTATTGCGAGTCATGCAACATAAAGCGTCCAGAACCTGAAACTATCTGTTTGAGAGCAAAACCTGCAACTTTAATGGCTTCCTAAGCTATTCTACTCCAATGGATTGGATGAAATAACAGTAGTGCTTGCACAAGATGGATATGTGGCTTACTAACAGTAAAACAATGCTAACTAAGCATGCAATGAAAGAAACTAAGCATTCTAAGCAAAAAGGAAAACTAAATCTATTGCAAAGAGAAATCAGAGGCAAATTTTGAGGGGCCATTTGCTTGAGCACAAGCCAACTATTTATAGCATTTGCATTTACCCAAGGTAAAAGCCAAATAGAACTCTTAAACTATAAACAATGGCAAAACACTATTCCAGGGAACCAGAATCATAAATGCAAGCTTATGGCGGTGAAAGAAAGCTGGTAAAATGTTGAATTTACGTGAGTCGTGTTAAAAGAGCTTTCTGGAAAATGCGTAAAGGACTGCCACCTGAGCAGGGCAGTGGTTCTGAGACCGCCGCCTGTTCGGGCGGTGGTCACGAGACCGCCGCCCAGGCAGGGCGGCGGTTTCGTTACTGAAGAGAAAAAGGCCAAGAAAAGAGGGGAAAAGGGAAAAACAAAGCACGCGGGGGCTAAGCGGGGCATGCGGGATGTTAACACACACAAACAAAGAAAAAGAAGAAAAATTGAGAACTAATATGGCACGATCGCCACATCAAAGAAAAAGTATGGCACGAAACAAGAAGTTTGAGGTTGGGTAGATGGTCTTACTATATGATTCTAAGTTTCTGCGCCATCCTAGGAAGTTGAAGGTCCATTGGTTAGGTCCCTATAAAATCTTGTACATCCTTGACTCGGGCGCATGCCAGTTACAAGCGCTGGATGGAACAAAATTTCTGGACACTTCAATGGGAGTAGGTTGAAGCCCTACTATAAATAAGTCTTCTTGGTGTTTGTAAATAAGGCAAGTTTTACCAACTAGTTTAGAATTTCCTTTATGCTTTTCTTTTCTTGTGTTTCCCTTTCGTGTTTTTGTTTTTTTGCACCTTGGGCACCGGTAACCCTTATTACTCTTTGAGGATTTTTGAGTGCGTAGAGGACCGCACATCATTTTAGTGTGGGGTGGAGTGATGTGAAGGAGAGCATGGGTAAAGTGCCAAGGAAGTTGTGTTGAAAATTCCGGTTGAATGGCCCTGTTGAAAGAGGTGCATGGAAAGAAAATATGGAAAAGGATGATTGGTGTCAAGATAAGGCTACTCTCATATCCCATGTACAAAGGAGGAAAAATCACATAAGGAACACGAGGTAGGTGAGAGCAAAAATTAGGACAGAAGAAGTGCCTTCGGTGCTGGTGACGCGCGCGCAAGAGTCTCTTGTCTAGATGGATTGGTTGCACACCAGAAGGTTGGAAGATTACCATGCAAGGTTAGGCACGTGAGTTAAAGCGCTAAAGTAAGACTTTTTTGAAAAAGCCGCATTAAATGTAAAAATTATGGTGGTAGGTGAAGTAGCATTTAATGCTTAAAAAGGGGAAAAAATATAAATAGAGGGTCAAGGAACTTCATTATTCACTTTGCGTACAAGGAGAAAGAAGCACTTTTTGCATTTTTCGCAAACTAGGGCTTCCAAAAAATGATCCGTGTGAAGAAAAAAATTTAAAGAGATTGAGCATGGGTGACTAGTTTGGATCTATGAACCAGAAAAAGAGGGATTTCATGGGCGTAAAAGAGTTGTGAGAAGGTGTCATCTTGTGAAAGGATTATCCCAGCTAGGGTTTGAAGAACTAGGGCATGGGTTTAAGGAATTTTCTTCGTAAATTCGAGATCTAAGGTGGGAAAGAGTGGAAGAACAAAGTTATAAGAAGTGATTAAAGTAAGAAGCAAGCCTAGAAAATGGCACCCAAGAAACCAGTTAGCACACCCAAGAAGGGCAAGGGCAAGGGCAAACAACAAGAAACTAATGCACATACAAATGAAGAGTGGTATGTAGAAATGTAGTACCAGATGGAGTATTGCTAGGGAAGGAGTGGGAATCCCATCTAAGGAACATGTTTGTACATGACTATAATCATCGTATGAGCATGATCGAGAAGGAGATGGCACTAGAGATAGTGCGCCCAACAAATAGAAGGACACCAGAGGGTTTTCCCATTTATAATGATGACGTGAAGGTCAAGTTGGAAAAGGCAGGGTTATTACAACTCTTTGAGTTGCCTTACTTCTGGAAGCCTGGGTGCCTCTATCAATGGTTGATGTTGTGTGTGCATGAGGACTACTTCCATTTCGCGGGGCACAAGATGTGCGTTACCCCCAACTCATCTCACATTTCACAGGCCTCATCGTGAAGGAGACGGTTGGGAAGATGACCTAGGTGATAAAGAGGAAATTAAGGAGACTATCGTTGCCTACGCGTACAAAAAGGGGTCAAGATATTATGATATCACAGACATCAAGGACCCAATAATGAAAATGGCTGCGCATCTGGTGACCAAGTTAAATGGCCAGGAGAGATGGACCCGGTCAATAAACCATGGTTGAATGTTTGCAGGAAAATCTCAGAGCGCACCATCTACAACTTGATTGCGTTCATCGCGAATGAGATTGTCAGCTACGCGAAGGAAGGTGACAGGATCATGTTTGGTAATGTCCTACTGACAATCATGTTTTTAGAGATTGGAGTACCTGATGCATCAAAAAAATTTATATGGGAGTACCCACTAAGGACCCTTCACCCACAAAAAGATTTGAAAAATACGCATGTGACTCCATGACAACTGTGCACAAGGCACGCTTGGAGAAATGGTATACACACCTAAGGAACACGTTTGGGGTAGAATGGAGGATTCCCAAACAAGCAATTGCCACGACCACCAAAGGAGAAGTAGAATTTTTTGTGTACCAAAGCATTTCTGCTTGGGTAGGTTCAAACTGATGGATGAAACATGGAGCCCATGGTGCAAGCTCCCCTTTGCCTTCACAACTCAATACTTCTAAGTGGGAGTAAATAGTTTTAAAGATTCCAAAAAGCTGAAGTTGGACCTTGGTAATCTGGATAGGGAGCACAGGGAAATGTGCAAAGGGTTGGTCTACCCCAAAAAGAGCACATACATAGAGAAGTACGTGTCGCATGAAGTACAAATGAAAAATTCCATTACCTTGCCCATTACAGCAAGATCCACGGCGCGCGTGTACCTCCGCATAAGACCCAAATCAGAGAAGGGCACATATCTAGACAATGAGGTATATATGCTTGAGGATCCAACCGGCATGAAGAGACCCGCACCCAAGTAGGTGGAAAAGGAGCCAGAGAGGAAAATACCAAGTGTTGAGGAAACACAAGTAATAGGCTCCCCTAGGAAAAGTGCTAGGACAAGCATGTATTCACACAAGAAGAGGCCCTTAGTCAAGGAAAATACTCCAAAGCCAAAAATACATCAAACAAGGAGTCCTCGGGAGAAGAAGAAATATATTCACCTACACTAGAATCCCCAGTTAGGAAGAAGCAGAGGCTAGAAGAGGAGACCGCCTCGGAAGATACTAGAAGTTTGGACAAGTGCATAGGTGAAGAAGAAGATATCAAAGAAGAGGTTAGTGGGGAAGACGAGCCAGAAAAGGAACAAGGGCCACCTGTTTTCAACATACATGATTCAGATGAAAAAGGCAGAGAAGAGGATCATGGGTTCCTCTTCATGCAGCACTGAGGATAGCCGGGAAGGGAGACTCGCCTAAGACATGAGAAATGAGGGAGATGGTATGTAGATGCGAGAAGGCCCCAAGCCTTATGGTGGAACATGAAACCAAGGTGCCGAGGAGAGAGGAAACAAATGCCATCAAGACCTTGGAGGAGGAGAAGTTGAAGTGCGGCACTGAGCCAATGTTAAATGAAGAGAAGGAGGAGAGCACGGAAAAGGACCACGACAGTGGAGGCCCCATTTTAACTGTAATTATTCCTAAGGGCATGTGCACGGGAGGAAGGTGCATAGTGGAGGAGAGGCCAGGGATAGGTTACATTGATGACCCCAATAAATTGTTTGAGTGCGGTTCCAAAGCATGATTATGGCAGAGGAGCTCGTAGCCATGCCATCTTTTTGACAAGGAGTTGCATACCATGGCCAGACAAATAATATGCTCTCATGGGAAATTGAGTCCCATCTTGACGAGTTGTAATTTGAGGTAATCCAAGGGGAAATAATAACATTGTCAAGGCCAACGAGAAGACAACCACGTGGTGAATGCTCAGCAGCTCTCAGATGAACAACTATGCAACGTGTTGAACAAGGTCTCCATTGAAATTGAGGCTAGACTCTTCAGGTGGAATGATAGAATCAAATATCAAGAGGACCTAAAGAAGAAAGCGGAAGAACTACCTGCAAGGGCAAAGGAGCTTAGTCAAGAGAAACTAATCAGTGCTCAGTTGTAACGTGAGCTAAAATATGAGAAGGCCAAGGTGGGTGCGGTATACAAGAAGGTGGAGGCTATAAATAATGCTATAGTATTGAAGCATCTGGACCTAGCACCCTCCGCGCAGAAGTATGGATCTGCTTTAGGATGCCTAGAGGATTTAACAAGAGTCCTCACCATGGAAAGGTAGTCATTAGCCTTGGAATCTGTAGAAGAAGTGTCGTGCACTTGGAGAAGGAAGATAAATTGAAGGTTGTGGCATTCGTAGTAGAGTACAACAAGGTTCTTGCTGATATAAAAGTTGCTTCCTAGATTGTTGAGGCCGCATATGAAAATTGCGTGGACAGAGAAAAAGTGGCAGGCATCTTGGTCACCACTCATGAAGTAAAACTCAAGGAGTTCCAGGAAAATAATAAAGGGAATAGGGTAGAAAGGGATAAAATCCTTGCTGAGGTCAAAAGAAAATCTGAAGCCATTGAAGCCTTAAGGGGTTCAATTAAAAACTAGTTGAAGGAACTGTACCCTGTGAGATTACGCGGAGAATGGATGTGCTAGATGATGTGGGCAAAGAGTTAGAGAAAATTGCCAACACCATAAGCACATGAGGAAATGGGCTATGTTTTGATGAGGTGAGCACCCTGGTTGGCGACCTCTATCAGAAAGTGCAAAATGAAGTTGATGCCTAGAACAAGTTGGAGGCCGACTTGCAAAAGGATTTTCCTAGCCTTTTGTAGTGATTCCATCATTTCCCATTCTTTTTCCATATTCTTTCATCCCCTTATTCTTATCCCACGGTGTAATTCCACCATATTATTTCCTTTTCTCGGAGAAGTGTTCCCACGGATGGAGAACATGCATAGTGTGGGGTAATGTTGGGCCCCTAAGATATTAGCTAAGTACAAAAGGGTGCATAAGCGCGCAAGGCCTAGTTGAAGGAATGCACGTAAGGATAAAGCGTGCAGGAAGGGTTTAGAGAAGGCTTTAAAGAATCCCATGGCATGCGTGCGGATAGAACCAAGGGTTCGAGACTTAGCCATTTTGGGAGTTTTGGTAGAACACGTGAAAATCATGACTCGACTACGCATGCAAAGTGGATAAGGTGTTAGCCTGGCGACAGGGTGGCCTAGGAAGGAGCATGCTTGTGGTAGAAGCTTCTAGAAGCTCATCATGGTAAAAGGTGGAAATCTCGGGCCTGGAGGAGCATGCCCGCATGGAGGACCACATTTAGACACTTGGCATCAGATCTGAGGCCATTGGAGGATGAGTTGGTAATCCAGAAATCCTATATATACAAGCACCTATAGAAAAAAAAAGAGAACCAGATAGTGGGTGGAGCTCTGCAGAAATACTATAAGAACTCTACTAGTTGGGTAGTGGTGTTTAGGGAAGGATGTATCGAGGGTATGGGGTTATAAATTTATTTTGTGAGCCTAGTCATATGAGTCCAGATATAATGCATGATCATGTCTGCTTCTCTATAACATTTTGTAATGGCTCCATGAATGTAATGAGGTTACCAGCTTACAATGAATATGAACATTGATGATTCTAATGCATACATTTTTCTCATAGTTCTTTCTCATTTATGTTTATGATTAAGTATGGATGCTTGTGCAAATTCTTTCTGTTTTAGTATAAGTTATTCAATCTGTTAAGCATTTTCTATCTGGAATGACTGCAAGGACCTAGAAGCCGTCCTGAGCTCTATGGTGCTTGTATGTTTTACTTCCTTCCAATTCTCTTAAATCTGGATCATAGATGATGTTTCCCACTAAACTCACATAAAAGAGAGACTCGACACCCACGTGTGCCTCGGGTGAGTGCCCAACGCCCGCTAGGTGATAGGTGGCACACATGGGGTTCCTTTCTTTTGTGATAAGGATAAAAAGACTACATAGGTGAAGAGTCTTATCTAAGTCTATATATTGTAATGGCTTCCCCATTCTTAAGGGTTGTAAATTTTATATGTTCAAGAGTAGATAACTACTTGGAATAAGCAAAAAAATATCTATTTTACTTTATTCTCCTTCTTATATGTTCTTCTATTCCTCTCATTATAATTTTTTTGAGAATTTCAATAAAGAAGAAAGGAGTTTCATGCTTTTCTGGATGAGGGAATAAATGAAAATTTGTGTTCATGGTTCCATCTTGTCTTGATATAACTAACAAGGTTGTTATTATTTCTAATTTTTTGTGTTAATATGTTTTGATTAATATTTGTAAACATTTGATTTTTCTTACTTACAACATTAATCCCCCTCCTAATTTCTCACTCTTCTCTCCCCATCTACCTAAAAAAATTCCACCCTTCAAAGAAATTGCAAGCATTTGTCACATGTGTAATGGAGTGTGCCTATAGAATCCCCAACAATATAGCTTTATTTTTCTTACACAAAATAATGGATCTTCCCCATTCAAATAGAGGGACATAGTCCTAGAGCATTGGCAGAAATCCACCAATTTGTCCCACAAACACATTTTCTAGCCAATAGACCAGAACTTTGACCATCGACAAATTAAGCATAGGGTGTCCATTTCATACATACCAGTAGTCATCGAAAAGATAATGGAGTGATCTTATGTACTGTACCAATTAAGGGAGAACTTGAGAACATTTGATGCCCAAAACTTTCCTCCAGATCACACCTCCTCACTGAGAAGGATTGTGTTCCATCAAAAGATTCAACCGGATCTAGTAAACTTTGTATTGTCCATGGAATTCTCTACAATGGAATCTAGGGTCTTCAATATCACGGCTCCAAAATTAGACAAGTTGTCTTTGATCCAAAAGCACTGTGGTAAATTCCAATCACCCACTGCTAAATAGTTGTCTACATCAACCCAAAGTGTCGAAACCATAATATATCATAGTGGTTAATGTCACCGAATGTATTAAAATGCCAAGTATATCATAATAAATGGATTAGTGTAAATAGACACAAAAACCTTCTAAAGAGGAAATATCTAGTTGAATCCTTATGAATTGGCCAATACTACAACTAAAAAAGTGAATCGGTAGAAATGGATCACCTAATGCCAACAATAGAAGGTGTCCATTGACTTTGTAAAAATGTCAACTCTGCGAAATATCATTGAAATCAATCAATATGAAATAGGTGACTAAACGCCAAAGAATACGTGAGTGTCCACCGATCATGCGATCTAGAAAGTGTTGTATATGATCTATGAAATATAATACCCAATGAACACAATAGGTGGTGTTCATCGACCCATGTGAAACTATAAGTCATGAAAAAATATCACAATAATATCAGTGCAAAAATATCATGGAAATGATTTGAAAACTACAAAAGTGCCTATAATAAGGTTGCTCAAGTTAGACCGAATTCCTAAAATTGTACATGTGAAAATAATCTTTCTACATATATGTCACATCCAAAATGGTGAAACTACCAATACTGCAAAATATCACTGGCGATACTTACATACATAGTGCACCCAAATGTGGGTCTTAAATATGACAACAACAACAAATCCAAAATTATACATCCTAAAAATGGCTCATGAACCTAGACAGATTTTTATTTAAATCATAATAGAAATCGCCAACCATAAATGCGAGAAGAAAAAATATGAGCACGTTAAACATGTCACTCATCTCTTCCCTATAGGTGACACCATTATCTAGATTAAAAGCCAAAATCATATGGGAAAAATATCCTTTTACATACAATAGGAATCCCATGGAATATGCTCTGAAAAATATGCATGTTAATCAATAATATCAACAATGCAATCAAATCCTATACAAGAAATAAAGTTTTACCAATACGAGGGTTGATCCCTCTTCCCATTTCAACAACTTGAATATAAGTTTGCACCAAATTAAATCCTCCTATGCAACAAGGTAATGATGAAACCCCATATTTTACAAATAGTTCTAAAATAGTTCCAAAACAAGGCATATATTTCCAACATGCCACACAAAGGTTATCCAAATATGGATATGAAAACCAAATATGTGTAAAAATAGCCATTTCTCATAGACAAAAAATGTTGGAGTAATTTACAAGTTATCCAAAATACCCCCATGGGATATTTTTATAACTTACATTTCCATTTGGACTTGGACAATATAAATTGATCAAAAGTGGGAAAAATCTAGTTAGGGACACTTCATTTCCTCCTTCCCAAGCACCCTAATTTCCATACTTAGCAAAAAACCTCAAATTGGGAAAAATACAAGTAAATCGGCCAAATTGGCCTTTGGAGGAATTTTTCCTTTGTTCCTCATATTCCCACATTGCCACATCATTTTGCGGGGAAGGGGTTAGGGGCATTGAAATTGGGTGATTCGAGTCTTTTGGGAACAAATGGAATAGTTATTTGAGGCCTCTTATTTTTGCATAAATGACTCAACCAATGGATGAGGAAATTAGGTGTGGTAGGGAAGTGTTGCATTTAGATCAGTTAATTCAAGAATGCAAGGAACAATTCCCACATTATTCCATTTTGTTGATCGAACTGACTAAGTGGAAGGATAAATAAATCCGAGATGAGACAGATCAGGATAATCGGATACGACGAGCCCTACAAGAATAGATAGAATAGTTACACCCTTCGCTTAGTTCTCGATCAGCTGATCCATCCACACACAACACAAATAACATTAAAAAAGGTTATCGTTGCCCACAGGGAACTTTGACATGATTCTCTTGATCTCCTAAACTTGAGGCCATAACTTTTGCCATGTAACTTTGAATTTCACAAAATTGGACTCGTTAGAAAGGTATCATCATGTACTACACTATAGAAATAGGAAATATTAAATTTGGTGAGGTTAGATGGTGTAAAAGAGGAAAAAACATCCCAGCATTAAATATGCGATTCTAGGTAGCTTAATTACTAAATTTTATGAAGTATGGTTCCCATTCCTTCTCCTACAAGCAAAGTATCAAGGGGAAATAGTCTTGGCAAAGTACCCATGCCTATTTTCAGACATTCAATGCATATTGTTGGTGGTTGAAGGAAAAATTCAAGTTCCCCTCTCTTTTCTCTCGCTCTCTTTCCATCTTTTATATATTATAAAATGATTGAACCCATTCGTAAAGGTTGGACTCTCTTGGAATGCTAGTGCATTAATCTACAAGGTTTGCATATGTATTTTGAGTTGTAGGCCTTAAATTTGGACCTCTACAGGGTGATTCTTTCCTTTCTCCTTCATTATAATGGATTTTGCATCTCTTTGAAGCAATAAAATTCATGTTTTGTGGTTATTCTCTACCCTAGCCTATGTTTATTGCATTATCTTGCCTCTCTATTACATTTGTGGTGTATTGTGCATGTTTTATTCTCTTTTGCAAGGTTTATTTATGTTGTGCTCCATGGAAATGAGATTTTGAATGTTTTTTTGGATTGTGGCACTCATGTCTACCCTCTCTTCCTTTATTTTCCTCCCATTTCCACTCATCTGAGAGTGTCTTTCCCCCTCTTCTTGGTGTTATCACCTCTGTTAGCTTAGGATTCCTCTTTCATGCATCTCTCTCTTCCCATGGTCCCTTGGATTGTTAGAGTAGGATTATATAGTTGCATTTCCTTCCTAGGAGTAGTTAACATTAGGAATAGGTAGAGGAACCAACCTTCTCTGGAGGTCTATCTCAAGTAGCAAGTCCCAAAACTTGAGAGATAGTCCCATGTTACCTGAGATAAACTTATTGTTCACCCGATTGTTCATGAAAAATCGAGGTTGTTATTTTCGGTGATAACATTGCATTCATTCGAGAAAATGAGAACTATGCACCCTATGAGCAAAGGTTAAGGAATCGTTTAATTTTAAAAACTTTAAGAATATATCCTACAATTCTTAAGAATAGTTGTGAATTTAAAATCAATTGATAACCAATTAATACTCAAATAAAATGAGTGCAAAAATAATGTCCATTCCCTGAATAATGTCCTAATGCCATTTCCATATCTTAAAATGGAATGGTATTTTCACTTGCTCCTAATTAAGGACATAGGTGTAAAACAGATATAGATATCATACTAGAAAGGAAAGCTTCACAATATGGTTTACTCACCAAAGCACTATGACCAATGCTATTTGACTAGATTCAATTCCATATCCATCACTCTACAAGTGAGATCAAGAGAGATCCATCTTTCCTTCATCACGAGGTTCCCTATTATATGAAAATAACCATTAATCCTAACAAATGCACACTACAAATGGAAGATCAACAAGCTCAAATGTCTATACAAACTGAATCAAAACAACTGAAAATTTGATATCAAGAATGTAAAATAGAATCTAATCCTGCATTCAATAATCTCTAATATCAAAACTTGATCCGTAAATTGTAGTAAAACCCTAATAATCAATAGTTTAAAAATCATATATTAAATTTTAACCACAAAATTCTTGAAAATATCTTAGTAAATCACCAATCAAAATAACATGCAATAAATATCAACACAATGTAAAATTATTGTTAAGAGAGTTTGGAAATGTGCCTACATCTTGGTCCACTATGGTGACAGTTCCATTAAAAATATATTGCAATTTTACAATTGAAAAACTCACAATACCATAATGGAATTGAAAATTGCATGAAATATGTTCAACAAACCTTTGAAGGAACCTGATCTCGATCAATAATATCCACCACCTTCTTGTGGCAATTGCAAAACTAGTTTCCATGTTATCTATGTTAGAAGAGGTGAATAAATGCTTCCAAAATGACATCAAAAGGCCAAAAATTGGAAAAATCAATGGCTAGGAGAATCGTCTCATAATTCTAAACACTTCTCTAGTTTACTCTAAGGCCCGAAAATGTCATCGACTACTCGAAAATGAAAAAAAGAGAAAAATAGATCCTTTAGGGAACCTACCTTTGTCCTTGAAAAATCCTCTCGAAAACTCTTACACAAGCTCTTTGGTATATCCTCCACAAGTACTCACAAACTCTCTATGCTCATCAAAGTATTAGGAGCGATCGCCTTGGGAAACACCAAGCTTGAGTGTTTTTGAATGACGGTGAGAGGGGGATTATGTAACATCCCTGGCCCGAACTATGGGTTATAACCCATATCCTCTATGTTAATAATAGCTTGTCTCGACGATGCATTAGATGGGTCACCCAAGTCATATGTGAGCAATTGAGGGCTTGAATCTCGCTATTAAGTCCGTTACCATCATGAGCTCACAAGTTTACCACTCCACGATGAGTTGTCCATACACGACTCGGTTATGCTATCCATGTTGACACCCTTATAAACTATAACCATTTGAATCAATTTGCTTCCACACCGATTTCACCATTTTGAGTGGGAAATCGGGTGGATCGGGATAAATAAAGATTTGAAATAGGCTTGATGACCCAAGGCCTATGTGGTCGTGGCCACATCCAAACCTCTTTTTCCACCCAAGTGATATAGTTTGTCAAGATATGCAGAGAATGGTTGGTGAGTTGAGTAGATGATTTGTTGGCTCGACCATAAGAGTTGGTTGAGTTACCCCGCAGAGTTGTGTGGAAAGTTGGTAAGCTTGAGTTGGTTAATGAGTTGATTAAGTTGTGGTGGTAGGCCATGTGGTGGCTTGAGGACCCACCATGTGGACCCTTCTTCATCTACTACGTGTTATTATGAGAGAGCAAAAAATAATGTGATCGAAACTATAGTGTAATTAAATAATTAAAAGTACACTAATACCACGGCGACCGAGTCTCCTTTCAAAATAAAAGTGGATCCCGTTGTTGAACCCCCTTTTTTTGCTCATGCTCGACGAAGACCAGCAAACTAAATCCCAACACGTCCAAGTAAATTTTTTCCTTTCCTCACTCTAAAATACAAAATAGGCTCTCTGCCACAAGCCGCAGTACTGCATACATGTGTTTTCCTTGTTGACCAATTTGACCCAAACTTTGACCAATGACAACTTGAGCATATGTTGTCCATTTCAAACGTCCAATAGCTTTCGGAAATCTATCGGAGTGCTCTGTCGTAGTGCACCCATTCAAGGAGAACTTGTGAACATTTGATGTCTAAAAATGTCCTTTGAATTAGTTCATGCAAAATAGAAGATTAAACAAGAACATGCATTGGAACAACTCAATATAGAATGAATATAAATTTGTAATCATGGTATTTCTTGCAAATGCACCCATTACATGAAACCCTTTGAGAAAATATCCAAATAAATATGGAAATGAGTTCACCACATGACCCGCTTGGCTATTTCAAATAGAGAGTGAGATAGTGCAAATATTGCCATGATTCTATCCGCCATAACCAATTTTTGTATTTATTCAACACCATTGTAGGGTGGAAGGGGATGGGAATGTTCATATTTTTTCTATGTAGTGCATAGTCCCAAATGCATATGAGGACGGTTAATGTCAATATAGAATGTTATATTGGCGCACAATTGTGAACAACGGTGGAAGCTTGTACAATGATAAGGGTTGGGTGAGGTGTATTGAATGCATTGTCTATGCACCACGTGGTTGCATGCACATTTTTACACGAGAAGAGTTATTCACCGGTTCACTATCAAATTTAAAAAAATTTAATGGGTATCAAATTTTGGGCCCATGACTTGGTGCAAAGGTGGCAAAATATTTTTTTAATTTCCAAGAAATTTCTTACGCGGTAAAAAAAATTCTAGGTCCCTCGTACCCCTAAATTTTTGGAGACACCCCTAAAGTTAAGGTGTTTAAAACTGATTTGTCTCACTTATAGAAAATGAATCGAGATAATCCACTCACTTTTCATTTGCATACATATGATTTGCTTTATATTAAATAATGTAAAATTAAATTTTACATCTTTTTTATGACATAATGTAACAAAGTGAGATTATACCCTAATTAAATTTTATTTTGTGACATAATTGTAACAAAGTGAGGCTATATTACATTCCATCCCAATACCAAAAAAATTTAAATTTTTTTATTAAAATATAGTGTGTCCATCAACAACAATCCTCTCATCATTAAAATCTTTCCAATCCATCCATTTCAAGCCTCGCAAAATTAAAATCAATCTTTCCAAGCCCGTTCATTTCTAACTTCTAATAATCTTTCTACTTCCTACAATCCTATCATCATTTGCAAACAAGAGCTTTGACCATCAACTCATTTATGTGCATTTTTTCCTTAAAAAAATTGTCTTTTCTCTACTAACAAAGTGAGATAATACTCGAGTATTCACTTGTTTCTTTTCTCTCTGCTAAGAAAGTGAGATAATACTTGGTATTGGCTTGGGTATTTCTACTACAAAGAGTATGGGATAATTTATTAGTGTTTTGTAAGAGGCAACCTCAACTTAAACTAAATTTTGGGTTCGATATTTAATTCAAAATGTAAAAATTAAATATACGTATTGTCAATCTGCTTGCGTTACAAAAGGATCTAAACTCAACATTTGTATGATCTTAACAAGTAATACGTAAAAGACAAGATTAAGTACTACCACGTAATTTTCATACCATGTATTTTTTCATTTACTATTGTACATTTGAGAAACTATTGTTCAAAGAAAAGTGTCATTTTGGCTTCCACCGAAGGAAAAGAGATGGTGGTAAACATACAGCAAACATGGAGAAAATTTGGTAAGATCCGGGGATCACATACAATTGTCTCATACTTTCTCCAATAAATTCCTTGTTTGGCCTTCATGCTCATGGCACCCTTTTAAAGGACCTAAAACGAAGGCGGTTTGAGGTTGAAAAATCATCCAAACGCTTTAGCTATTCATGTGAACCATAAAAATTATGTTGATTAAATTATTAGTAAAACTATCATTTGCGTAAGAAAGCAATGCAAGTGGGGCGCCAAAAGGGATGTGGTGAATAAGTTAGAGATGATGGAATCACAATCTTCAAAGATAAAAAAATTGATTGTTGAAAGCAAGAGTGAGGGGAGTTACCGTGTAATTTTTAGCTAGAGTTAACATACACTTTGTTTGAACCCAAACGCATGTGAATTTATAAGGAGAAGTAACAAAATGAGGGTGCAAGCCTAGCGAAGAAGTACATGTAGTTGTAGATGTAGAGGAAAAAGACATGTGTAAATTGTTTATTTGAGCATCGTGATTGGATCCATAGGGGATTGAAAATGTGAATTTGAACCATGTAAATTCAAAAGTGCAACAATCTAATTATAATCAATGCAAACAAAATTATCAATGAAGGGAAACAATTTGATCACAAAACAAAAATGTTGGGTATTTTTCCACCAATCTATACTTGCGATTATTGCAACAACTTGATCAATTTTTCTATTAACTCCAAATTAAACTATTGCAACAACTTGATCAATTTCTAGTAAATAATAACTTCATATTCTTACCAAGTCAAATTACATGGTGCAATCAATCATTACTAGGTGCAATTGATGTTTGACATCTTGTATATTCAACATTACAATGAGCATTGGAAGGAACTATTTTTTCCTTCTTTTCAACCTTGTTGGTAGATGATTGTTGGCATAAGACACCAAAAAGAGACTTGAGCTGACTCCCAACCATGTGTGGTGAAATATTGTTTTAAAATTAATGGACTTTCATAAAGCTTCCCCAAAGGATCATCCTATATGAATTCCCAACATACATAGGTGTATCCTTGACTAGAGGTAAGCCCGACCTTGGCGACCATCAAGAATGCTTGACCTTTTACCGAAAGAGGTTATTTTGTGATGGGGAAAATCCTCTCATAGGAAAAGGTCAATAAGGAAAAAAAAATTGGTGCCAACATGGTTCATTTCAACAATGTTCAGATATATACCTTGTTGGAGAGATTCGTGGAAAGTTGTTAGTGATTGGCCTTTAATTTGTTAGTTGACTATTGGAGGGAATATAAGTGATCATATTCTTTCTTTTGGTAAGTCTCATATGGACCGTGTGTCAATATTACAAACCACTCATAGGAAAAAGAGGGTGTGGTGCATAAATCCTTAAGGTAGTTCATTGTGGAGGTAAAATTGCAAGAAACACGTCGTTCAAGATTTCCAATGGTAGAAGTTTATTTTTGGAATGTTAGGCCTTGTGTTTTCCGGGTAGATAGAGGTCACACCATTTTGAGGGGAATTCATTTACACTTTACGATAAACTCTTGGCCCTTAGAAATAATAAATTTTGCAAGTGCATCGATATTGAAGAATTATAAGCAAATATTTCTTTTGAATTGTCATTCGATGCATGGACTCAAACCATACGGTGAGTTTTTAATATTGTTATTCTATTCTTAGAATTTTTATGAGAGGATTTCTTTGAAGGTTTTTTGGGTTATGTAAGAACACAACATGGTTTATGACTCAGATTTTTCTAAGCAAAATGTTTCCAAATCCATTTGAGCCCACACCATTTTGAAGAGAAATTAATTGTAATTAATGATAACCTTTTGGCCCTTACAAATAAGTTATTTTTCTAATAATTTATATTGAGGAATGATAAATAGATATTTCTTTGAAATTTTTTAGAGTTGTTAGATCCCGATGTGTGACCTTAACCGCAAGGTAGTTTTTTAGGCTTATACGTTCTTCTTACAATTTTTTTAGAGGAAGGTTTTGTTCACTTATCCGATTATGTGAGAATACAAAAACACTACAACTCATCTTTCATCCCACATAATTTCTTGTATCCCAAAAATCAAGAAGTGGAAACTTATTAGGGAATCCACCATCAAACATTGGAAAATTCACCGATAGTAAGGATTGATCATTTATGTCTGGATTAGATTTCAAAAATCTTCTCGCACGAGGCATGAGGTTAGCACAACATGAGTGGGTTCAAAGAGGGTTCTACTAGGTGAAGTTAAGGGAGATGGTTAACCCAATTGAAAGTGCCCAACAACTCAAATTCATCCATCTCTTGAAAACCATGTAAACACATATTCGTTAAGACATGTGTACACAATAATTAAAAACAATATTTAAATTTCATAAGCAATTTTTTTAAAATTTATTGTATATAAATTCTTTATTCCCTATTAACATTTCAATTTTAGCTGGCCATACTTAACCTCATGGGCACACTAATATTAAGATTAATATTAATTTGTACTTGTGACTTATAAACTTAGATATTAATAATTAATACAAATGATTTCCTTCACAATGTAATGTTTGTTGACTATAAAATATATCTTAATTACCACCAATCTTTGTTGAGTATTAACTTTGTCTTAATTTCTACCAACCTAGAAACCATGTCTTTTTAATAATCTTGTAACCTTTTGGGATTATTATGTTATTTTATTATGTATTTTAATAACATAAGTGTTGAACTAATACGAACAAAAAATTCTATAAACATAATTAAAATATAAAATACTATACTAAGAATAAATTTAGGGTCATAACAAATTTGATAATTGTAAATACAATATAGGAGACATTAATTTGGTATTAACTCGCAACACATCAATAGAAAAAAGTTTTAAAAATAATTGGGTAATAATTTTGCTTCTCAAAAAACTTCATCTTTGCTTTAGGGTTTCATGTGTGTGTTAGTGTTATCTCCTTTGTTTGTATTGTAGTTCCTTAGCCATGCTAGGGTTTTCCTTATGGTCCTATCATAGTGTATTTGATTATTTTCCCACCATTAAGGCAGTTATAAATGTATACCTCTCCATCTATTGCAGAATGAATGTTCTGGTAATCGGTGGTAAAAATGGCTCCCAATCATGCTCAGAATTTTGTGTTGAATATCTACAACGAGGTATGGACTCTGAATCATCCCCGAATGTTGTGATTTCTGATGAATTCTTAGACCTTGTTGTCAAATGGTATCATAAAAAATTCCTTATTTCTTATTTCTGTGGCCGCATTCCCTCTTAATCATATCTACAAAACTAGATAAACCATTGGGAGTCCAACGGTATCCTGGTTTCAGGAATCCGTAATCTCACCAAGGGAATTTTTTTTTTTGCGATCCTTCTCGGGTCCAAGCCCTCTTGCTTAAGGTTGATTGTTAGTATTTAGGAAACACATTTTTGGTGTTTTCCTAGTGGAATCCCAAATTTAGCCGCTTTTGATTAAGTTTCTTTGAAAATTTTGATTTTTATTAAGCTTCGTAGACTCCTCGTTCATCTCTGGTCTTTCCTTCCAAAGATAGGTAAACCCATTGGTAGGGCGATATGCCATGAACATGATCATTTTTATGCCCGAAGCAATAGACGGGTTTTTGTCGAAGTGGACCTTGTGAAAGATATGTCAAACCACCTAAATATTCAAGTGGGGTCCCTATGTTTCTCTCATAAGGTTGTTTATTTCAACCTCCCCAACACTTCCTTTTATTTTCAATCCCCGAACCATCGCATTTGTGACTATCCTCTTCTATCTTGTTCTAAACCTATGGCATCACATCCTTCAATGTCTAAGCCCAAAGGAGATCTATCAATTTATGGTTGGGTGCAATAGAGAATAAGAAGGCTTCAGGTGAAAAATCCACTTCTGTGGTGAGCCATGTTCCTTCTCCTTCCCCTTTTCCATCCAAGGATAAGTCAATTCCATGTCTTTCCCCCTCATTGGTTTCCATTCTTTCTAATCCTCTCGATCCAAGTTTTTCCTTTGGAAATGGAGGTTTATGTGATTTGAGCTTCAACGTCTCTACCTCTTCTTCGCTCATGCAGTCCACCCCATGAGGTGTCCCATGGATCACAAGGAGACAATGTGGTTAAATGTCACTCCATTCATGTTGATATTTTAAATTCAAGCTAGATCCCCCTCAATAATAATTTTTCAATCCTTGGCTCGAAAGATGGTGTCACAAATCCTTCTTGCAAATACTTATAGATCCAAACAACATTTCAAGTTTTCCCGAGATCAAAGTTTTGATTTTTCATGAATTTCATTACGGAATGTTAGGGGTCTCACAGATCCCTCTTGCAAATACTTTTTGTAGTTATCTTATCAGCATTTTATTAGTTTGGATACTATTTTTCTATAAGAAATTAAAATCTCTAGATTTTTGCTTCAAAATACATTAACTTGTATTGCTCTTGATTTTTTACACTTTCATACTTTGCATATTGATGATAAAGGTGGTGCTAGTATTTTCGTTGCCCCGATATTTTCAGCTTTAATCACCTCCTCAGAAACAATCCTTGAAATCGGGGTGTGTGGATGATTATGGTGATTATTGATATTTTTATATTCTTAATGTTTATGCTCCTGATGATGGCACAAAAAGAACAACGTTATGGAAATGGTTAGGTGATAACTTTCCTCTTTCCTATTGGTTGGTTTGTGGTGACTTTAATATGATTGAAAATTCATCGCCCTCCCTCTGTGATGGTTTGTTGGTGAGCGTGTGGCTTGGTATTACTTTAAAAGTCATTGGGGGATTTCTAATCCTCTGCTCTCGACGACAATATAAATTTAAGTCTTAATCTTGTTATACTTGGACCAATTTTTGAGAAGATTGTGATCGTGTATTCAAAAGGCTTGATCATGTACTTCTCTCTCAACAAAAAATATTTGATTTTGACACGCAAGGTCTCTCCCCTATCATGGTGTGGTTTTATGTTCTTTTGTTAGATCACCGTTCGATATCTTGTAAGATTATCTACCGTGGGGCCCTTTTCAAAGTCCCATCGAAACAATTATTTCTTAATTTATCCTTGTCGAGTCACTTGAGGGTGGTCCCTATTATCAATAAAGTTTGGAACATGGCACCACATCTACCTTTTTTACCATCTTGATTGAGTGATGGGAAGTGGCACTTCAAAGGACTACCTTGTTCCTCTCGCCAATTTGGTACAAATTGAGCTCAGGTATGTAAGCGCTTAAACTCAACTTTTTACGAATAATTTCGGAGGGCTTCTTTTCTCCTCAAATCCAATCCTTTTAACACCCCTCTTCAATTGAAGGCTACCAACATTTGACATTGGCTCAAAGTGGAAGAAAAAGCATCCAAGAATTTTTTTAAATATCTTTGTGCCAAGCATGCTCGTGAACAAATTAAATCTATTTAGGTTGCTTATAGTCAGCTCATGATTTTCCTGAGATCACTAAATTTTTATGGAACACTATCAATTAGTTTTCCAAGTGCAGGAGATCACCAATGAGCTAGTGACCATGATGTAACAATGTATTAAGGTGGTTCCTATCAAACTCTCTCCTTATGATCATGCTCGATGCAATGCCCCTCTTACTTTGGATGAGCTTCATGTTGCTCTTTTGTTCTTAGCCGATGATAAATATCCTATGATAGATGGATTTCCTTGTGAATTATACAAAGCCACTTGGTATTTTATTGGCCTAGACTTGCTTCATGTCTACAATGAAGCTCTCCAATCCAATTCTTTAGGGAGCTTCATCAATCAAGGAAATATCAAGTTCATTGTAAAAGATGGAAATCCTAAACTGATTAATAGTTGATAGTTTATCACGTTTTTGAATGTTTCTTACAAAATTATTTCCAATGCCCTTGCTCTTTACATTGCCGATATATTACCTAAAAATTTTCAACTGAGTAGATGGGGTTTGTCAAAGGCCAATATATTCTAGATAATCTTATTATGGTCTGAGAAGGAATGGAATGGGCTCAAATGTCTCTGCAATAACCCTTATTTCTTAAAATTAACTTTGAAAAGGCATATGATCATATCAAGTGGCCTTTTAGTTTAGACATGCTCAAGGTTGTTGGTTTTGGCATTTTTTTACCTCGGTTTTCCAAACATTGTTTTCCAATGCATCTACTTGCCTCACTATCAATGGTCAACAGTCCTATGTGATTGGCCTTTTCCACTCTATTAGAAATGGGCACACTCTTGCGCCTTCTCTTTTTTTTCTTAGCAAATGATGTTCTCGGATATATTATTTCTACGAGAGTTGATCAAGGTCACATTCGGGGATTATTTTTGTCGAATCATTCTACTCAACTCATTAATGGTCACTTCATTGATGATTATTTTCTCACCCTTGCAGAAAATGAGTATAATTTTGTTGAAGTTTTTCAATTCCTTGACATATTTTTTCTTGCTTCAAGATCCAGCATTTAGATGGCTAAAACCTTGGGCTATCAGAAAATATGTTAGCCAATGCCTTACTAGATAAACACTTACCCTTGGAATTGGATTAGCTGTAGAGAACAATTTAAATTTTTGGGCATTCCTTTTACTTTGGTAATGATTTTATAACCTTATGGAAATATGTGACTGAACGATTTGAGCATAAAGTCTCTTGGTGGGCTTCTAAATCTCTCTCTTTATCCAAAACATTGCATGTGTGCACCAAGATTTTGCAACCACCCATGTTTATTAATTTACTTGTCGGTGCCCATCTCAGGATTCCTTTGCCAAAAATGCTAAGCTACTTGCAGATTACCTTTGGTCTATAAGTTCGGTTCAACATGATTTCATCGATTCACTTGGGAAGTTTTTCTTCTATCCCACGATCAAGGTGGTATATGCATTATTGAAGTTTTCGGTAAATCATCGCTTTATGTTCTAAATTGGTTATGTGTTTCCTTTTGGTTAATCGAGATTGGAATATTCTACTTCACCATTATATTAGTTCAAGTTCTCCTTATGGAATTTTTTTGGAATAATATAGGGTTACATACCTTAATTATCACCAAGGCACTGTTAAGATTATTGGACATTTCATCGCCAAGAGTATATGGAAGGCCTTTGAAGCTATGAAACTGTTGTTGTCAGAATGGATTGAATATGGACTTCACACCAAGATTTATATCAATTCCTAGAATATTTGGTGGTATCCCATTATCACGGAAGATAGTATCGCTCTTCTTTGAAACTTCGGGCATCAAAGCTCTCCGTTTATCTCAAAAAGGGATTCACACCATTCAAGATTTGGTTTCCCATAGAGATTAGATTTCTTGGCCTGAGATCAAGATGAAATTCAATATTTCCAATTTAGACCTTCCATCTATCCACATAATTCAAGAATTGATGTTAGATATCATGCTTCATAAGTTGGGTCTTAAACCTTTGGATGCTTAGTGGCGAGATTGAAGGAGGAATCATAATATTATTTTTTAATATAATGTCGGCATAATTTACCATCTTTTGAGTCATGTATCAACTGTCATTTCCAAACTTAATGCTCATTTGGGGCTTCAATCTACCCCAACCACTTGGATTCGATGAGTGTCACATGTTTGGAACCCTCTATTGGAAACTAAAGTCAACCATTTTCTATGGTACCTTATTTATCAAGGTCTTCCTATTAGAGAATGACCTTACCACATTGTAATTCCTAATCCTAAACACCCCTTCGTTTCTTGACTTGATTCTTTCAAAAAAATGGTCATGATCATGTGCTCAAGTTTCTTGGTCTTGGATTCATATTTTGTTTCAACCCTACCACCTGAATTATTTCATTGGTGGATGGCTTTGTTTGGAGATTTCAGTTCTTGGCCTTCCTATATTGACTCTCTATGGCAATTTTTCAAATCTTGTATTCTCTTTCAAATTTGGAAATCTTATAATATTGTTATCTTCTAAAGTGATCAATTTGTTTCTTTATTTTCCACTAATGATAAAGTGGCTATTTCACAAATCTGCACATACAATTTCAAGATCAATCCAAAAAGGTTACTCTCTTGTTTTCCCACATGTAGGAACTACTTTCTTGACCGGGTGAGTGCTCCATCCATGATGATTTTGGTCCCTCCTGAACCTTTTCTTCCTCCACCTCGTCCATCTCTACCACCCCAACCACTTCCACAAGGACCACATTGCAAAATCCTCTCTCACACGGTGATATCTCTTCCTCTCCCCAAGGTCGACCTTCATATTTTTCCTCTTTGAGGTTGGGATGGATTTTTCTTCCGTATGTGAAGGTTGTGGTTATTTATCTGTTATGGGCCTCTCCTTGATATGGAGCTCGGATTTTTCTAGCTCTTCACCCCCTAGTTGGGGAATTTATGTAGATTCAAATGCCCGATCGGGATGACTAACGAGTTGATCCTCCTTTAGTTGAGATGTCTAGTGGGGTTTACATCCCTCCTCGGGATGATCCTCCTCCTCCTCCTCATAGAATAGAAACATGTGCTTAATGTTCTATGGTTTGTTTTAATGTGGTGCCAATGTTTGTCTTTTGGGTGTTTCATGGTGCCTTTATGGCTTTTTTTTTTGGGACTATGAGTTGTCCGGTCACCCCTGCTCTTGTAACTCTCTTATATTTTTAATATAATGGGTAGTTCCAATAGTAAAAAAATTGGTTGTTGAACAAGTAAAAATGCAAAAATGTCAAACCAATATTTAAAAAGATAAATCGTCAACATTACTCAAATATTTTGAAGGAAAACCATATATGCATATATTTATTCATCTAAAAACTTATATAAACATTCTTAAATATAAAAATATTTATTAATTCAAATAAATATTTAAAATACTTAGATGTGTGTATATATCTTAATGATATTAATGTTCACACTTCGAAAAAAATTATAAACACAACAAAATAAATACAAATATAATAAGAGGGGCATCATTTACTCCAATAAGCACCACTCTAACAAGAGTGTTAGAAACACTCCACTTAGTTGAAGTCGGGGCCAAATTAAGGTTTACAATCGCCTAGGCAATACTAAAGCTAACACCTTCTATAAATAAATAAAATCTATAGTATAAAAAATAATTAACTATGACCAAATATTGTATTACTTGATATGTTATGCCTCTACCATCTAAGAAAAACTTACTAATATTTTTTTGTAGCTATTACTACCTAAAATTTGAATTTAATTCTCTAACATATAGTCTATTATAATCATCCTTTTCTCATATATTTCCCAACTATTTTTTCACACGTTCTTTAAATATTCACCTTTCTTGATCTCTCCTCCAAAAAAACTTCTAAGACTTCAAAACAATACAAAGTATGAAAAATACACAAGTATGAATTAAATTTAAGAATCCTATAACAAAGACACTTACATAAATATTTGAGGCCTCCTAAATATCATATTCTTAATATAATTATGTAATTTTAATTTTATTTTGAATGAAGTGAATTGAATTGGTATGTAAGGTAGGACACTAACTACTACTAGCATAAATGAAACTAATAAATTAATATACTCTTCATAAAAACCGTAGTAAAATAAAATAAATTAACACCCACTAAATATTAACACCCTAAGTAATTGCATAATTTTCCTACGCCTTAATCCCCCTTTATTTGAGGTGAAAAAAATTGAACTTAGTTGTGAGACGAGCAAGAAAGGAAAGACACAAATGGATATAAAATAAATCAATCAATCAACTTTCCCTTTTGCAGCAGAACTTGGTTAAAATGGAATCGTGTATGACAAAGATTAATTAAAAGATCTTGGTAACCCATATCAGAGTTTGGTTCTCTTAGACTGAGATGTGAGTTTTTACTATGTTTATGTCAAAACACATGAAACCATATTCAAAATTAAGTATCTTGTTTTAACATGAATAGTCATTTCTTGATATCAATGGATTTAAGATAGAAATAGGAACACACATAGTGCAGATTCAATGCGTAGATGTGTTTACACACATAGATGTGCTTGTTTACAAGATATATATCTACATCAAGCTTCAAAGAAGAAAATAAGAAATTTCCCAATTTTACTTAATTTTATAATCAAAATCAAATATCAAAATATTCCTTCTAAGACTTTAACCGACTAAACTAATTTTGTATTTCTAATATGTGTAAAAGTGTGTGATGATCCATACTCTTCAAAAGACAAAATTTCTCATCTTTATCGTGTGCACCACATCTCTATAAGAATTAGAAATCCAAAATATTTGAACATTAAGCCTTAAAAAAAATCCTAGCCCGTATACAAGCTTGCGAAATTTGGTGAACATCTAGCATATCTTTCCCAATTTAATTAAATCAAGAAATATTGTATGGAGATTTGCATAAAAGAACTAGAAAAGCTTAATGATAATTCTAATTATGTGTAAATACAAGAAATCTTAGAAATACCTAATCTATCCCTATGTCATATTCTTCATTCCCATGTCATGTTCTTCATCACTATCATTGAGGAAATGCATGCATAATGTCAAATGTTCCAAACACATTAACACTTATTTCACTAAATATGGACTTATTCCAATCGAGTCTAGCTAAAAATATAGTCAATATTGGAATCTAATATTACTAGTTTTGGATTCCAAAATGTTAAATATTGAAATTATTTGCACTCCAAAATCGCATATATTGGATTCCAAAATCACATATATTAGAATCTAAAATCACATATATTGGAATCCAAAATCACATATATTGGAATAAAAAATGTAATATTGGAATCTGTTAATTCTCCTTCAAGTCCAATATATTTGATCACGAATTAAATTAATGAATCTGTGAAAAACGTTTAATGATTTCAGGGAATCCAACATTGATATGAGAAATAATGCCTAACGGTCCGCTAGCCCATATAAAATAGAAACATGTTTTGTTTTATATGGGCTAGCAGCCACTAGGCTTAATGTTTGCTTTGGAATAAGGCTCTTATCAGTTTTAAGATGTCTTTAAGATTAAACTATGCAAATTTGAATATTTAAAACACCTTTGGCCTAGCGGCCACTAGGCTAATGACATTCACAAGATGTGAGACACTTCTAGGTTCATTTACTATGGTGTGATTGAACCTAGGGGCAACCAAAGAATTATCAAAGATGTTATGAAGAAACTAACAGAGGGCAATGATTCATTTAGGAGAATGTAATTAACTATAAAACCATTCCAGATATATTTTCATATTTAAATTTAGATATCAAATTAACTTCATTTACTATGGTGTGATTGAACCTCGGTCATGCAACAGAGAATTTATGAAGATGTTATGAAGAAATTAGCAGAGGGCGACGATCTAGTGTAGGAGAATGTAATTAATCAGACAACCATACTCGTATATATTTTCATATTTAAATTTAGATATAAAATTAATTGTAAAAACATGGCATATATATTTTCATATTCAAATATGGATATGAAATTAATTAAAATTAATTGTAAAACCATCCCAGATATATTTTAGTATTTAAATATAGCTATGAAATAAATTGAAATTCCTTTACTAAAGGTATAATTATAGTAAAAAATTTGAAGAATATTTTGAATTTATATTGTAACACTATTCCCAAAGATGGGATTCCAAATCAACAATAGAAATCATAGTAAAGCTCCAATAAAAAAGCTCCCTATAATTGTGTTTTTATCTAATAAAATCTTGAACATCTTTGATGTCCTTCAATGGTTGCAACAAAGGCCACAACACATCTAACAAGTATTTGTCTTCTGACTTAGAATCTATGTTAAATGTTTTAGCAATTATGTAGTTCCCAACATCATTGAACTTGTTTTTCTCTAAAGAGTCATCTACAAGCATTATATTTTTACAATTGTACGATGCATTAAACCGCCACCAAACAGAGTTAAGATTCTTGAGATATAATTTGGGATTCCCAGAACCTTCATAATTGGTGCATTTGGTCTCAATGCAATCTTCCTATGTAAATATGAACTCAAATCTTCCAACCTCTAAGACAATGTTTTGAAGGAATGAAGGCATCATGTCATCAACATTTGACTTTCTCGCCGATGTCCATAGTGCTATTTTGAAAAAAAATAATACCATTGTAAGAACTCTTTCACATTAGGTCTGAGAAAATAAATTTTTATTTTGAGCTCAATGCTGCTAAAATTTTTTAACAGTTTGTATGTCGAATCTTTTTGTGGAGGTGTGTGCCAAAACATCGTTTATATCAAATATGACCAGTTTCATGTTGCATGTGTTCTTATCTAAAAATGAAAAAAATCAAATGGTTGTTTACGCGATGAATCAATAGAAAAATTAAAATGGTCCCTTTTGATATTTTTATATCAAAAATCAAATGGTTGTAGGTGGTGAAGAAGGTAAAAAATCTAAGGGTGTTCCTCATTTCTTATTGTACTAGGAATTGTTTTTTTCTGCAGAATTTGTTTGAATTGAATGTAATGTTTCAACATGATAAGTCTTTACATACCATATTATAGTTATTTCATTGCATTTGAAAGTGGTATACGTTTTCTATTATCGAAGAAAAAATAGTATTTAAGCATGCTCATAATTAATTTAGGAATACATATTTGATTAATAAAAATTGCTCAAAGATTTTTTTACAATAAAATTTCTCTTGTTAATTCATATTCACAACTTATACACTCATACTCTCAACTTATAATCAAGGAAAATATAAATACTCCCAACTTATATTCGTACAATCTCAACATACAAAATAGTTAAGCAGAACCATCATAAAAACATATGAATGTATTTTATTTACAATGTTAAGCAGTATCATCATAATAACATTTTGAAATGATAAGTATTTATTTAGCATTTTCTTGTGTGATTAACCAAATCTAAAAACCAAAATATACAGAGAACACAAAACACAGGAGACAAAAACAAATATGATAAATAACTCGGGTCACTATTATTCAATAATCAGTGTTCTCTTATACAATAGCTTGATCCTAATATTTAGGAGTCAAAGCTTATCGGAGACAACTCACACATAATCCCACAAATCACTCTAAGTTGTTTAGTAGATAACTAATAAACACTCACTAATGCTCACACTAATAATAATAATATCTATTTTTCCTAACAATCACCCCCTTAGTGTGAACATGGGGAAGGCATCATCCTATACTGCATCTAACAATGACTGTGTGATTTTCCAAGGATTCACAAACCTGAGAAATGGTTTTTCCATGGTTACCATAAAACCAATGAAGGTTTGTCCATGGTTTACCTACAACCAATTGGTTTTGCTGGTTTACCAAAAACCATGTCATTATATGTCAAGTATCTCTTTAACCCCCATCACATCCTGACTAATGCAGGTGATACAATCATGTACTTGTTTTAACAAGTTTTATTTGCAGAATGAAACACACAACTGAAAAATAAATATCACCAATACAATGCAGCAATCTCTTTGTTGGTGACTAACAAGAGATGTAGTTTTCCTCCTCCTCCTTTGCCTCTAGCCTCCGAGATCTTTATTTAGAATAGAAAGTCATCGGAATTGTAGTCAGGTTCTTCTGGTGCTGGTTCTTCTTCATATTCTGACTCTTCAACAACTACATTGGCCTCATCCATTTTGAGTTTACCACTGATGACATCTTTTGCTCTGATTTTGCAGAATGGAGACTTATGCCCCTTTTGTTTACAATAGAAGCATTCTACTTTTTTTTCGTAGGTTTTAGCATATTTTTTCTTGACATAGAGAGCAGACTCTTCTTGATTGTCTTCTTTAGTTCTTTTCTCCTCACTTAGAAGTGCAGATATCATGTCTTCAAGTGATTGTGTGGGCATCTGTCTGAGAGTGAACACAACATTACTGTACTTAGGAGGAAGATTGTTTAGAAGTATGGCTTTAGCATCTTCGTCTTCTATTACAGATTTTACTTCTGCAAGTTACCTTATGAGTGATCTTAGTTCATTAATGTGGCTTGACATTGTCACATTTTCATTCATCTTGAGTTTGAATAGTTGCAGTTTTAGTGAAAATTTAGCATTGACTGCATTTGAGCCAAAAGTTTTTCCGAGTAGTTCCCAAATTGTTTTTGAGGATTTTTCCAGATCCACATAGTGTAGCTCAATATCTGATAGGGAAAGTCCTATTATTTCTTTTGCCTTATCATCCCTTGTTTCCCACTCTATTAGTTTTGTAGCGTCTGTGGATTTTGATTCATCTCCTAATACAATCCTCCATAGATTCTTATGCATTAATTGCATTTGGATTTTGACTTTCCAGGTGTGAAAGTTCAATCCGTTGAATTTGTCCTAGTGGAATGTCCATTATACCTTAGAGTGTCGGTTTCAACCGAAAATGCACTCTTATTACAAGGGTTTTCAGGGTGTCGGCTTTGACCGATAATGCACCCGATTCACACTATATTTTGACGATATTCTATTCTAATTTCTAATATAGCCGAAGGCTATACATTAGAAATTATATCATTTTTGCAAATACTTTGTCTTTATTAAAGCAAAATACACCCCCTAATTTGGAATAGTCTAGTTTTAATATTTCTTATAAGTCTATAGCCAATTGTGCTAAACTTATAACAAGATATTAATACTAAGGTTTATGGCATAATATATTAGATTGATAATTAAGAAATGGAATATGGTTTATATACCTTCCGGTACTAATCACCACGTGGAGCTGTATGCAGAGTGGTTGAAATCAGAGGTGATGTTGGGTGCTACGGAGGTCAAAGAATCTTCGAGGGTCACCTTTAAAGCTTTGTAGGTACCGGCCCTTTATTCCCATGATTTCTCACGACCTCGGATCCGTGATTAATCATGGTGCATGAGGGGATCTCTATCACAGGATTTATCAGGGGTAGAAGCTTCTATGCATGGGTCTACAAACAAATAACCAGGGATCCGTAATCCTCAGATGTGAGCACGTGGATCCGATCAATCTGTATCAACTATCAACGTGCGGGGTTAGATCCGTTCTCAATTCCAATCTCTTAAAAACTCCATGTAGGTACGCCTTTGCATTCAAGACATCCTTGCACCAGACAGAGCTTTGTCATCCATGTGAGGATCAGATGTGCAGGGCCGAGCGTGTTCAAGGATCCGTAGGCAGATCTTGTCTCCTTCATCCAGAATTTAAATGCATAGATCTTTATTGAACAAAGTGTCCGCTACCACCGTATACGACCTCCCTATAAACCTTAACCATTGCTAATGGTTTGATAATGGGATTTAAAAATTGCTATTTGATATATATTATTGCAAATGATAATATATAGACCCTAAGACTTATTGCTCGATACCAGATGAAGCTGATTAACTAGATCTAAAAACCAAAATATATAGAGAACACAAAACACAGGAGAAAAAAACAAATATGATAAATAACTTGGGTCACTATTATTCAATAATCAGTGTTCTCTTATACAATAGCTTGATCCTAATATTTAGGAGTCAAAGCTTATCGGAGACAACTCACACACAATCCCACAAATCACTTTGAGTTGTTTAGTAGACAACTAATAAACACTCACTAATGCTCACACTAATAATAATAATATCTATTTTTCCTAACATCTCACTCCAAATATTTGATCCTCCACCACATTCAATCCCTTAAACATTATTAGTGATAAGTCTTTGTAAAAATTGGTCATCAACCACATATCTTTTGAACAATTTTCTCCTTTATTTGTCATCCCAACCATAAAATTTGCTGGAGGGTTTCCCTTTTCACCTAATGTAATACACAATGTGTCTTTAGAACTATAGGGAACATCATTTCTACTCTAAACCTTTTCTAGATCTTTTATTGCAATTCCATCAACTATATTGCAATGTTATTTTCCCCATGTGAGTATTAGATTCAATTCAGTCGATAATTTTTTAGTGAAAGCCTTTGTCATATTTTCAACATCTATAGAAGTGATTTTGTCATACCATAATCCCATTTAAAATTTTGTTGACAATGAATTTATAAACTCTTTCAGGCCACTTCGCAGTGGATAGTCTCCTTGCTAAACTTGAATGACATCTCCTTAAAGGACAATTGGTTTTTTTCTCATACAAAAGCCCTCCAAATCTAAAATAAGCAAGTAATTCTTGTGGCTAACTGCAGGGAAGTAAATAATTTTTTTAATTGGTCTCATATCAATTCTAACCAATGGAAATAATCAACATTTTAGCTTGTGGCTACCACTTACCAATGGGGCTTGCGTGTAGGATTGCATCTTCTTTACCCGTAGCTAGATCCTTTGATGCAAGATATATTTCAAACAAACATTAATCTATTCATAATCTAGCTATTGTTATGGAAAATGAAATCATATTTGAAAAAACATAGTGATCTACGTGGTAAAATGGTAAATTCAATATCAAGCACTTTAGGAGGCTACCACTTACCAACTAAGCTTCGGCATGGCTTGCATCGACCTTACCCACTGCTGGTTTTTTTATACAAGATGTATTGCAAAAAAAAAATCAATTCATAATCGATTTCATGCTATGGAAAATGAAATCATAATTGAAAAGCATATCGATCTCCATGGTAATGTGGTAAGTACAAAATAAATTGTTCTCTTCTTCGAATGATTTTTAATGTCTGTTAGGGTTTGTTTATATTCGTTGAACCACCCATTAGCGAGAAAATAGTTCGAGATATTTATGTGGATTAACAAACACTAGGATATGACATCATTGGTTAGACTAAGCATCGATACTAATGTTTGTTAGTTATGAAACAAGAATTATAAACTATGGATTTTTGGTGAGAAAATTTTTCAATATGAAAAATTAGGTGTCTCCACCAACATTCATGGGGCTACACCCCTCTGCATTGAATGGTGCAGATCCCATTATTGAATGAAAACTAATCTAGTCCTATCTACTAGTGTGGGTTGGCCCGTAAGGATGAGAATCACAAAAGGACACTCCAGTGAAACGTGGTAAGATGCTTCTTGTATGGGGGTACAAGGGAGGAAATTACAATGATGTAGGGAGAAAGAGGGGAATTAGGGAAGGAAAGTTATTGTCGTGAGTAGACCAATTGCAAAGTTCACACCTAAGTAACCATAGTAGTTCAACATTCAATATAGAAGAATAACAACCTTGTTATAGACATCAAGACAAGATGAGACCGATAAACAAAATTTCAGAAATCTCCTTATCAAGAAAAGCAACAAAGTATTTTCCTATTTATTGACATTCACAAAGTTGTATAATGAGAGAAATATAAGAAAATATGAGAAAGGGAAATAGAAGAAATGTAGCTCTTATTTCTTGTGCATTGACACAAAGTTCAACAACTACAATCCACAATTACTACAGAGTGGAAGTTTTCAAAATCTAGGATCCTTTGGAATGGAGAAGCCATCCCAATTTATAGCAATGTGAATTGACCTCTCACCTCCCTCATATGACTCTTCATTTCCATATTCCACTTGTGACCTTTTGTTTTCCATTAAATTAAGTATTTCTCTTATAATTTTGATAAATAATTTTATAATTTTAAAATAGGTCACTTAAGTGAATAGGAAAAAATACAATGATGAATCCTAACGAATAATTAGAAAGGAGAGAGAATAAAGAGGGGGAAAGAGCGGAGGAGGGAAGAGATGAAAGAAATTCACTACTTACAATGATCCAATTGAATGCCTGATGCGATCAACAACGAAATTTGACAAAAGAATTTCGACACTGATGATCCTCCACACTAGTGAAGATTTCTCCTCTAAACACCTTTGAACACTTTTCCCAAGTAAGTGATGACCATAATCCCTTCCCCGATACCCGATGTATGCACAACCCGGATTTTTAAAAATAATGTTGATGGGGCCGTTTGTCAATCTAGATGACTTGTGGTCAATACTTGTGATGATCCTCCATGACATTGCCATGTTCCACTGACAAAGATGACTCCTAGAATGATGTACTTTTCCATACACACTAAAAGGGGATTTACTAAAAATAGTAAATAGAAAATTTTCATCCTTTCCAACTTTGGGCACTTTGTTTCTCCTTTTGTATGCCCTTTGTGGTTATTGCTTTTGCCTAGGCTAATCTTTGATATGACTTACTAATAATAGCAAACGTCCATGTAAAAACTTACTCTTTTTAGTAAGTGACAATTTTTCCTTTCTAGCTCTAACCACTAAGACCGGATTTACGGATCACCTCTATGCACATGGCTTCTATCGAAAAAATTTCTCAGTATAAGCATACTAAAAATAGCAAGTGCCCATGTAAGACGATTACTATTTCTAGAAACTAGGTTCTGGACCTCGGTTTTTGACAAAACCAAATTTTTGATATGGGTTTTTCTCTTCAAGTGCACCTCTAAAATTTCAAGTCCACTGAAGTCAAGAAATGGAGATTTTAATTTTCAAAGTTTTCATTGCGAGAAACTCGGGTTTCTTTCTGAAAACAATCCAAGGTGCATGCATGAAAATCGCTCCACTTGGATTCTAATGGCATCTGAAAAACTATAAGATTGTAAAAAATGACACGTCGATTCGTCCACCGGTTTGTTAGATATGAGGAAATTTTCTTCGTGGGCTTGATGTCTCTTCAGAAAAAAATTTGCTCTTCACAAATCTGAATTTTCTTGCATTTTTGCTTTTTTCACTTATTTAGATTATGAATAAAAAGCAGGAATGTATAGATCATGGAAATGGTGGAGGGAGATTCAATGGAAATTTCGGCAATCGGAGGAGAATGTGGAGGTTTGAATCAAAAAAATGGCTATCTCCCATTGGTGAGATATTTTCAAGAAATGAGCCCCATTCCACAGATGGATTGAGCCAAATGTGGGTGAAGTGCTCAAGTATATGCATTGAAAAATGGGTGTGAGGCCTCTCGTTGCGGGTGAACCGGGCCTGGATGCACAGGAGGCACAAGGGTTGCATCAAAACAAGTTCGCCGCGGTATGGGTCTGCTATGCATTAGTGAGGAGGTTGGTAGAGATAAGGGGTCGAGTTACAAAATTGAAGAGCCCGCCAATACAAAAATAACTCGGTGGTGAGGAAGGTGCCAGCTCGGCTAGGTTGGCCAAGTTGGCAAAGAATTTAAAACATTGAAACATACAAATTTTCCCCCTAATCAACATAAAATAAGAGGCGATATAATGATGGGCCCGCCATGGTATTTTTAATGTTCAAATAATTTAAGAAGATATGTATACAAATTATAAAAGGATAAAAATGTTTAGAATGTCCCATTCCCGTGAACATCAAGCAAGCCTGTGAAAACTCAAAACAGCCTACCCGCACTCTAAGCTCATAACTTGAGCATTTCTCAACAGAATCGCACAAACAAATACTCATTGGAATCCTAACTCCAAGATCTAAATAAAGAAATCAATAAAATCAGGAATTGATTTAGAATTGATAGAGAATTTTACAAAAACAAACTCGTTTCAGAATGATGGTTTGATGGTGGTTGAAAGCACAATTAAGAGACATGGACATCATTCTCTCTAACCATAGGTCATTGATCGGGGATCATTTTTTAAAGTTCTCAAAACATCCCTAAATGGTGTCAATGCATAAGATCATCTCGAGAGATTTCCAACGACTATAAGAATGTGAAAATGGACATCGAGAACTCTAGATATGTTCGGTCAAAGTTCGGACAGCGAGAAAGTCAACTCTGGTCAACTGGTCAATATTGGACCAATCGCACTGCGACACGTGGCGAAAAGGAAAAAGGGAGTTGTTTGTTGGTTTTCGATCACCGGTCTTCGACGAGCATAAAAATGGTGCACGGGAACAAGAGGCTCAACTTTTATTACGGAGGGGAGCCTAGCCGCCATGTGGACTATGGTATTATCGCCAACGTGGTGGGTCCACAAGCCACCACGTGGCTTGCCACCACTCGTCAAATTCGATCAAATTTCCTATCGGGAGATGACAAGTGGAATATATATTATTGACCGAGTTAATTATTTCCATACCACATTACATGGGTCGAAATTATATTTACTTGGTAAGTCCACTTTCCATATTCCACGCATTTAATCCAAATCCATATTACATTTTCCATGCATTATATTTGGTTTAACCTCCATAAGCATTATTCAAGGCACCTAAAAATACCATATCCATGCGCCATCCTAATACAACCAACAAATGCACCACTTCCCATGGCTAAGGTGGCTCTTAAGCCCTTTTTAAAACCTCCTCCACTTTAAAATGCGCCAAATGTGGGATATTGTTCCCTAAGAGATAAGTCAAATGCATGGGGAGGAGAATGGAACCCGGGTGGGCCGTGTAAAAGGATAAGCGCCCAGCCGGTATGCTAGGAGGCTTAGAAACAATATAAAAGGAGCTTTATTGTATTTGAATAGCATTGGGGGCAGGTTTGTGTAAAAGCCATAAGGAGGAAGTTCTCAGAAAACGCCATTTTTGAAGGCCTTGCACTCAGATTGGGCACTCGGAGTAAAAATATGAAATGAAGAAAATTCTGAGACGATTCCAAAGATGTAATATTTGATGTTTTTGTTGAGTTTTAACCTATTTTTGGAAGCTTTGAATGCAGTTTTTAACAGGGATCTACAAGACAACTAGTTGGAAAACACGAATTTCAATGCACTTCTGGTCCGAATTGTGACTTGGTGTAAACATGAAAAGTGTTCAAAATTCAGATATGATCTCAGATATATGATTTTTTTTCATAGAATGTTTTTAAATCTCCATTTGTAGGTGTTTTTCTAACACAGTTGCAGGGAGATCACATTGTGAAAACACTGTAGGAGCCACGAGATCGTTCTTGGGACAGTTTCTGCAATTTTTCGAGTTGTTCTTGGGACATTGATCAGCTCATTTGTAGGTTTTGATTCATTATTGGTTGTTTTTAAGAGTTATTGTACTTACATTTCAATATTATTAATGGATCGGTTCAATCGAACCCTGGGACGAGGAATTTCCGAACCCCGTAAACAATCTTGTTTGTTATCTGAATGTTTGTAGTTTTTTTATTATTTATTTGCTACAAAAGTTTTTCACACTTCTATGGATGCATAATAATCAGAATTTAATCAATTTTTGGAGTTTAGAATACTTAAAATTGGTTAAGAAAATCACGATCTTTGGAAACTTTTAAAAGTGAAAAAATACAACACACGTTTTCAAATCAAGTTTGGTATCAGAGCAGTTAGATTGCGGATTAGCTTCTAATTGTGTTTGAAAATTTGGCTTCAGTTTCAATATTGATTTCACTTTTCAGTGTGCAGACATTTTGGGGCTTGTTAATCTTCTTTCGCAGTGTGTAGTTTTGGAAGTACAGGTTGTGTTTGCAGGAACGAGGAATCATGGGAAAGTCATCCAAATAGGAGCAACTGGATGAGCTTGAAGCCATAAACCGCCAACTCCAAGAAGAAAACTCTTTCTTGAGAGCTAATTTTTATTCCTTAGAAGAGGAAATAGTGCGGTTAAAATCTGAGCCACAATCCTCTATAACCAAGAAAGAGGAGTATGTCAACAAGATGCTTGAAGAGAGCAAGAAGTTGATGGGCTTTGTTAAAGAGTTGCAGGAAGAAATACGGACCAAGGATGCCCTCTTGGAAAATCTGCAACAAGGTGAACATAAGAAGGAAATGCCTTCCAAATCAGATGCAAGTACTATGACAGAATGCACTGTAAGTTGTTCACATTTTAATTCTTCCTCTCATTCAGTTTTAGATATTCCTTTGGGTCAGTTTGAAAAACACACTAAGGGAATTGGGTCTAAGCTAATGGTTAAGATGGGATTTAACGGAAAGGGCCTTGGTAAAAATGGACAAGGCGATGCTAACCCAATACAGGTAGAGGATCAGCCTCGGTTTGCAGGTTTGGGTTATTCTAGTGGGAAAATAGAAATTGGAGAAAGTTCCAAAGCAGCTGAAGGAAGACAAGCTTCCAACAGCCAAGGATCTACACCACTAGAATTGCAGGATTCCGCCATCAGGAGGAACAATGAAAGGTGTAAGAAAACAGGTAAAAGAGGTAATCAGATTCCACCTCCTTCCACTTACACTAAAAATAGCACTAAGGGAAAATCAAATCCTAAAACTTCTAATACACTCTTTCAGTTGGAACAATATAGCTTTGGTAGGCAGAAATATGCTTTCCCTTGCACATTTTGTGAAGGTACTAATCATTCTATTGCATATTTTTGGAAGAGGAAAAATTTGATTAAGAATTTAATGCCTTTTGTGAATGATAAGGCAAGTGCTAAAGACCAATCTCACCAAGGAAAGGCGAGAAATGGCAAGAATGTTACCTCTCCTAAACAAGGGAATCATTCTCGTAGACAGAGTTCTGAGAATGGTAAAATGGGTAAGACTCCTAAAAACAGGGAAGTTCAATTTTGTTCCCATTGTAATAGGAAGGGTCATGATGTTAAGGTTTGTTGGTTTGTTCCTAAACAACAAAATTGGAAAGTTGTTAAAAAGAACAGTATTGTAAAACCAACAGTGCTAAACCTAACTAAAACTCATTGTGGTATTGAGAAGGTAAAACAACCAAAATGGAAAAACCCAAGTGATTGGTTTGGAAAAACACTCCTCAACTTTATATTTGCACTACAGTAAATTGTTGATAGTAGGCAAGCAAAATGTTTTTCAGAGCTATATTTTAGGGATTCCTATTGATTGATAAGGATTTGTTCCTAAGTTGATATTTAAGCTTTGAAAATGAATGGAAATAGCTGAAGAGAAGATTTGAGTGATAGGTTCATCATACTCATGTTTTGTTTCTCAGATTGGTTGGTAGTTCCATTGTTGAAAACAGTATGCAGGATAGGCATCAAGAAAGATGTCTAAATTTGAAACTTGCAGTTGTAATCAAAGCATAATCACAAAGTGTCAGTTGAACACTAGCTTCCGTTATAGATGGGTGTTATTATCTGACTTATTATTTGTGATGGCGATACAGTGTTTTGGCATATTCATGTTGATTTAGTTGTTGACTATAGCTATTTTTGGGCGTTGATAGTCTATTATATTCTGATAGTGAATACTTGCAGTTGTTACAGTTTCAGATGGGCAGTGGGCACTAGCCTAATTGTGGGTAGTTTAGATGTCTTGTATACTGATCTGTGTTATGGAATTGTAATTTTTGGTAATCAGCCATATCACAAAGTGACAGTTGAACACTAGCTTTCCATAATAGAATGGGTGTTATTATCTGGTCAGTTAATTGTGATGGCATTACAGTGGGGTATGACAGTTCACAGTTGTGCGTAGAGTTGTGGTGGTTGCAGCGTTCTTGGTCTTTCCTTCTTATATCATATAGGTACTCATTTTATAATTATCGGGAGAGAACAAAATCTTTAAAACATCTACATAAAAGCACAAAAGCTTACAAACTTCTACACAAGCTTATATTAAAAAAGAATTATAGATATATAATAGAAGTTAATAAAATTCTTTTGAGTAAAAGAAGTATACACACCGATGTACCATAAGAAAGAGCCTGCCTTCGACCATTTACTAAGATGTCTCCAGCTTGTCTGGTGGCACCTCCCAATCTACCTAATCTCCAAAAATGAAATAAACATAAATAAATAAATTGTGCTTCCTACTCAGTGGAAAGGTTTGAAGTATCAAGATTGTACAAAAGAACACAGAAGAGGATAAGAAACATATCAAATATGTTACCTGTATCGTATATTAAAACACAATTTGATAGAGTTAAATGAATGGAAACATTTCATAGAGTTAAATGAATTGAAACATAATGATATCGAAATAAAATGATAATGGAAATAAGTTCCAACGTCTGACCTGCAAGAGCGTCCAGAAGGGTAGACTTCCCAGATCCAGAAGGTCCCATGATGGCAACCATTTGTCCTGGTTGGGCGTGTCCTGTGAGCCCTTGAACAAGTATTTTACTTCCTCCTCTTGGACTTGGCAATGTTACCCACACATCCTTCCACGTCAACCAAACACCCAAGCTATAATCACTACTGGGTATATTTGTATTGCTTGCAGTAAGTTCCACACTGGTCCCTATGTTGCTACTGCTACCATCATCTACTTCATTGACTTCACCCGTGTCTGAGATGGCATTTATGATGGTACCACTTCCCCCTTTGGCGCTTAACTCTGTGAACGCCAAAGAAGCCAACTTTTTTTTGGAGAAATATTCTGCAGAGTGAGTAGAATTTTCTAAATCATCAAGCCATCCTTGCCACTTTCTTGATGTTTCTCTTGGTATTTCTTTGGGCTGGCTTTCCATCGGGGGATCTCAGAAGCCATTGTAACAAATGCTAGAGATTTCTAAGAGTCTAAAGAAAGGATATGGAACTTGGAAATTTTATAGAATAGCTATGCACTTGCACTGAAGAGCCGTGTTGTAATATCAGATTGTTTGCTCTTTAAAGACTTCCATCAACATAATTAATCTTACAAAGACTTCAATTAAAGTGATTAATCTTAAAAAAATTAAATTATGAAATGGATTTTTTTTTTTTTTTCTCGACTCCTCACAATTATTGGTCCATGCTTCACTAATGGCTGTTCTCCCTTGTCTTTTATTATCCTGCCGAAGGCATGGATATTGTTTTCACCTTAACAATTAATCTATTTCTCTTTCCTCAATCAAATGTTGCCATGTGGATTATTTTGAAATTGGGCTAAAGTTTAATTTTCCAATATTGTACTTGAGTTCCATTTCATTGGCTGACCCCTTTATTTGGCACTATTTGTGAGAAAGAATTTGTCCTCCATTGCATTTAAGACTGTCACTGTTTATGACAGGTTTGATTGGTGATCCCTTTTATTTTTGGATGGCCAGTTGTTCCCTTTATTTCACACGAAAACCAAAGCATTCAAATCAAAGCATTGAAAATTAGGGTTGTGTTTGAGGTGGGTGGCATTCTGTCGGAGATATGCGGCAGTCTGTCAGAGATGGGTTGTGTGAAGATTTTGAATGCTCATCTTGTTTTACGCGTATTGACATTCATCTTTAGCACTAGGTGGAATAGGGTCGCAAGGCTTTGTTTCATACTGAAGGAATGAGTAAAGAAGAGAACTTCAAGCTTCTCAAGATCTAGGTTTGTTTTGCTAATAAATGCTAGGGATTTTCTGTGCGGGCCTGTATTTGTTTGCATTTAGATCTTGTGGCTCTAAAGCTTTGCTTTAAGATGTTACAGTGGTGGATGATAGTAAATAACATTTGACAATTTTCTTTGCAGACCATTGTACTCAAGGTCCATATTCACTGCGAAGGATGTAAGAAGAAGGTGAAAAAACTGCTACAGAAAGTCGAGGGTATGCTTCAGACTTCACTTGTTCTGTTTAGAAGGTTGCTTCAGATTCTTTAACAATGATCTTTTTAATGGACAACTAGACTTTTCAGTAATGTAGAAAGAGTTCAGACATCGTTAGTGAGAATTTCATCAATGTACTTTGTTTGTGGCTAGCAAGATTTGTGTTCATCTGTTTGAGCTTTTTCTTGGCAGGTGTATATACCTCAGACATTGACGCGGAGCAGCAGAAAGTGACTGTAACAGGGAATATAGATGCAAATACTCTGATAAAGAAGCTGGTGAAATCTGGTAAGCATGCCGATTTATGGCCTGCTTCAGGGAAAGGGAATCAACAGAACCAACAAAATGAACAGAAGCCTCACAAGGTTCATTTTGATACGAGTGATCAGAAGCCACTGCAAAACGACTTGCTTGTGCGTTTTACGGTGGCGTCGTTTGTGAGTGCTGCGCTTGTCTTCTTGTCGATTCGGTCGGCTTTCCTCACTTATAACATCAATCCCTATTTCACAATTTTGTATATAATATATACTCCCCGCCTTCGAACCATCCACAATGAATTTTGCTCTCACTAGTACTTTGAATCATTGAAATTTATAGGCTTGATAGATTTGAACATTGTGGAACATGGGATTTCCTTCAGAATATAATTGTGCAGTTAACCAGGCGCTCATCAACTTAGCATTTGCGTTAGTTTACATAGAAAATGCAATATATTCTCTCCTATCTCGCCTTGGACTGATGGACACACACACCTTTGACTCGCTACATTCTCTTCCAGTCACTCCTCCTTCTGCGTCAGGTTTTACTATTAGAGAGAGGTTGCCTGTCAATACATTCGGACAATTTGTAGAGAAGTTGAGTGTAATGGAGGATGATATTTTGTGCGCCATTTGCTTGATCTCTTTTGAGAATGATGATTAAATCATAGTGTTGTGTAATTGTTGTCACGTATTTCACACAAATTGTTCCTTATGTTTTGTGTTTGTTTTGTATTTTTTTGTCACAGGTTGGGGGACGATGAAAGATGAGAAGGGTGGGGAGAGAATGCTAAACGAAACTCTCACTAACAACCGTCCTAAAATAAGTACCCTTATGGGTTAAATCAATGATGCTCACGGAGATAAATCTGTGACCCTAATATCTCTTCATTTACCATACACGATTTGATTGATCTGGATCTATAGTTGTATCTGAAGAAGGTTCCATTGCCTCTTAGAGGAAGTTACTTCCTGCCGCTATTTTGTTTTTACTTTTTTTTAGGTCTGCTCAGGGTTTGGCAGGGCGGCGACGCACATGGACGCAGGAGTGAGGCAACACAACCACAGGGGAGAGAGAGTGAGTGTCTAGTGGGTCAGCCGAGGGCCAACCCCTACGTCCGACCCACTAGACAATGGAACCTGCTTTGGTCGCAATAGGTTGATGCAGGAAAAAAATCTAGCCAGATTACCATTTATAGCATAGAATGTTCATTTGTTATGTCTGTTTGTATAAACTAATATTTATAAAAATGTGTAATTATTTAGCTTTGTAATTATAAAGAATGTCATTACAAAATAAGTTGAGGCCAAGGCAGGGGACTGTAGGTTTTTAATAATACTGTGGTAAATTGTAAATTTTCACGATACAAGCTTATGTGACTCAAGATGACATACTGATGGCAACATTGACAAAGGTGGGAGGTAGTTTTTACTCGCTCAATTTCGATTACTGTGTAGCATGTCTACTGCAGATAAGAGAGAAAGAGCTGTGAATACCATTAAACAGATGGGTCTTGATGATTCAGTGAATACAAGGATAGGTGGATGGAGGATGGAAGGATTAAGTGGGGGACAGAAAAGGAGAGTTAGCATTGCCATAGAAATCCTCACGCGACCACAGCTACTCTTCTTGGACGAACCTACCAGTGGTCTTGACAGGTATACATGATTAAGCAACTTAAGTATATTATATGCAACAGCACCTTTGGGTGCTATGCTAAGGCTTACCTAGATTTAAAAACAATATTTAAAATGGCCATCACCGTGAACTTACACGCAAAAATAAACTCTAGTCCTCATAATCTTAGTAATTTGTGATATCAATTTCTAAAATACAAGATCATCACATCAAACTCATAATAAAATATGTTCATAATGCAAGATAGTCTCAATTGTATACATTATATTAACAGCCACCCAACCTACGAGAAAGTTGTTTGCATGGTGGATTCATACCACCAACATTGTTGCTGATCATAATGATATTTTTTTAACTTTCTATATGGATAATTTCTTCCTACCAAACAATATCTTCATGGAAGTATATAATAATATATAACTTCAATATAGATAATCCTTATGTCAATAGAGGTGATACCATGTATCAGAACTAACCCTCCCTCCAACATAATGATTGATTGGATTTACTTCTAAACTCTAATATCTCCATATTTATCAGAAAATACTAATATCATTTTTACAAAAGAGAATGATTTTTGCGTGATAGATGTGTTGCACTAGCGCTGTGGCTTATCATGTGATGAAAAGGATAGGAACCCTTGCAAGAGATGATAAGAGAACCGTTATAACCTCCATACATCAACCAAGTGGTGAAGTGTTTGAGTTATTTGATAGCTTGTGCCTTCTTGCTGGAGGAAGGACTGTCTACTTTGGCGAAGCTTCTCAGGCAAATGAGGTAATTAAATATTTTCAATTAAAATACTAGATCACGTCACATTTTCTATCTCTAGTAAAAATAACTTTTTATTCTGTTGAAAATCAGTTTTTTGCAGTGAACGGTTTTCCTTGTCCATCTTTAAGAAACCTTTGTGATCATTATCTCCGGACCATCAATTCTGACTTTCAACTAGTGAGTACAAACATATCAAATTTATGTAATATTATTTATTGGGAATCACTAATTGTATGATTGTTAATACAATGAAATCTTAGTGACTCATGGTGAAGTATCCCTGCTAAACAACCATGCTAACTTAGATTGCTAGTGTTACGGCCTTCATTTACAAAACAATACTTGTACCATATTCAAACCACTATGTAGGAATGAGTTGGATGATTACATGGTTAATATATGTTTGTTTTTTTAACATTGAAATTCATAGGACATTGAAGGAGGAGATTCTCAAGGATGTATGTCAACTTCACAAGTCATAAACAAGCTAGTTACATCATATCATTCCTCAAGCAATGCTAACACTATTGTAAGCAAAGTAAATGAGATATCTAAAAGAGTAAGTTCTTATTTATAAATATCTTTTAAGTGATGTAAAGCATAAAACCACACACACCTACATGATTGAAAAATTAGAATACTTTTTCCAAATATATATCTAAATATCATAGTGTTCAATCCATACATATGTTTTGAAAATGAAGAGTGAAAATAACTCAAAAACCTAATTAAATTCCTTGTGGTATAGGAAGGTGCAGCATTGGAAAGTAAAGGAAGCCAGGCAAGCTTCGTGATGCAGTCTTATGTTCTCACTAAGAGATCATTCGTGAACATGTATAGGGATTTAGGATATTATTGGCTTCATGTTGCAATTTATATTGCATTGTGTCTTTGTGTGGGTACAATCTATTATAACGTCGGACAAAATTATGGTGCAATCCAAGTATGAACTACACTTATCTAAGACTTCATAATCAATATTAACTAAGTTTTTGCTATCATTTCCATTTGAAAAGTCCTCAAGAAAGAGATATGATGGTCATGTGGTGCAGGTAAGAGGTGCAATGCTTATGTTTGTAGGTGCCTTTCTCACATTCATGGCAATAGGAGGCTTCCCATCTTTTGTGGGGATATGAAGGTTATCCATTTCTTCTTCTTTGCTTCTACTTGAAATAATGTTTTTGTACCTAGAAAATGTATTTTCTAATAACAATAAAGGAATTAATTATTTAAGGCTTGTATTAGAGGTAATCAATGAAATCTAAATAATATGGATACGTTATAATCAAATTTGAAATCCTCAGAGGTTTTGGGAAACCATCGCTAAGGTAGTTTTTTCTAATTTTCAAATAACAAGATGTTTAAAAGGAAAAAAAAACTCAAAATTTGAGGATAGATCAAACTAACTAAAATTTATGATCTCTTCTTCACGAGAAAATCACATCAATTTCCTTCCTAGCTTCCTACATGTAATTATTTCTCGATTCTTTTGCAATGTGTTAGGCATCTTCTATGTGGAGAACCAAAACAGAGTATGTTGCTTTATTAATTTTTCCTAAAATTAAGATTAAAACTATTGGATTGAACTATTTTAAAACAAAACTTCAACATGCAAAAGTTAAGAGAAAACTATTGTTTTCCTAAAAATAGACTAGGGAGAAATTATCTTAATTCCCAACACCCCCTTAATTTCAAACTTCTATATTTTAATCATTTTAGAGTTGAGTCCAAAAATATTTTTATGCATTTTTAGAGTTAGTTCTATATTTATGTTGTGATGTATGTTTCCAGAGATGTGTTGTATATTTCTAGAGTTGTGCTATATATTTTCGATTGTGTTGTATGTTTTCAAAGCTTGCATATCCTTGATCATAGATGCCTAAAAACTTCTCAAATACTCAAATGCTACTTTTCATATAGGTTGTATGAAGATATCAACAAATTGATCTCGAGATCAGCAAAATTATAGACATATATCTTTGTTATTAACCAACTCTCTGATGAAATAATATCTCGTGTTTATATGTTTACTTCTCTTGTGAAAGACGTGATTTTTAGACGATGCTATAGCTAAATTATTGCCAAGAATATTTGTAATATCTTTGATTCTATATCAAATCCTTCAAAGATTCTTCTCATCCAAATAACTTGGGATGCTAATCATGTGGTTACCACATATTTCGCCTCATGAAGAAAGAGTGACTATGGGTTGTTTCTTTGATGCCCATGAAACTACCCCTGTTCCAAAGTGAAAAACATAGTAGGATGTACTTTTTCTATCTTTTATATTATCGGCATAGTCAATGTTTGTATAGCCTATGAGTTTGAACTCTGCTGAATACAAGATTCCATAATTTATATTTCCACATATATACCTCAAAATTATTTTTCTATCCTACCAATGCGAGTCGTTAAGAGACTCCTTTAACCTTGAGATGGGGCACACACCTTACATAATATCATGTCTTGTGGCCATTAAATACATGAGACCGCCAATTAATATTTTGAACAATGTTGGATCAACAAATGACATGTCTTCTTTGCTTAATTTAAACCCTACTACAACTGGTGTTGGGGCTGACTTGCAATTTAACATGTTAAATCTTTTCAAAATGTCATTAGCATATTTTTCTTGTGAAATGAAAATTCCATTTTCTAATTGTTGAATTTCAATTCCCAAAAAATAGTGCATGAGAGCTAGATTAGTCATCTCAAATTATTTCTTCATGGTGACTTGAATGAATCTATAGATAGTTCTTCATTAATTATTACATCTATATAAACGTAAAATTAGAATTTTATCTTGTTCATTTTTTTGATGTATAAAGTGGGCTCATTGTTGTACCTATTCAAGCTATTCAAAAGAAAATAATAATCAATTCTAATGTACCACACTCTAGGAGCTTTCTTAAGTCCATACAAGTGTTTTTCTTAAAGTTTGTACATATTTCCTTCATGGCCTTCAATTCCATAATCTTTTGGTTATTTCACATATAGTACTTCCTCTTCAAAAAATTCATTTAAAAATGTTGATTTCACATCCATTTGATATATGGGTCATTTGTCAACTTTTTGGAATGGTCAACATGTAATTCCTTGATGTCTAGATACTCATGGAAAATCAATAAACATATATATGCCGTGGGATTCACTCTGTTCGTTATACTAAGAATAGTATCAATATCTATAATATTTAAATATTTTATGTAAATTTTGTTCCTATGCTTCTTATTGGAGTGGGAAACATGGAATGATAGTCGTGGACCGTTTTTCCATATTTTAACCGTAATTTACAATTTAATAAAACTTTAAACCGTAAATTTAGACCAATTAATTTTTATCCAAGTTGTAAATTTGAAGGTGTATATTTTTACAAACCGTAAAAAATGTTAGTAGTCATACATTATATGAGGTAGAAAAATCTAATATATTAAAAATTATAATTTAAAAATATAATATATAATGATATATGATTTTTTGTTCAAAAATAAATTTAGAAAAACTGATTTATCTTAAATTACAGTTTCTAAATTCAAAAATATGTTTTTTTTTTTGTTTAAGTTAAATTACAAGTTATTCCATACTGATTTTTCAAACCATTTAGTAATTTGCTATTCTAATTCATATTTACTTAAAACTAATTTTTATTTATTTTCCATACAGATTTAATTTCAACTTCAAGGAGAAAGAAGCTAAGAAGAGCAATCCAACCGCATCTATGATATTTATTTATTTATTGCAATATTTGTTGTTTGTTTGTTTTATGTTTTACATACCATAAATTTGGTATTTTTTGTTATTTGAATGATTGTTCTATCTTAAATGCACACAATTAACATCTTTGAAATACAAAGAGCACTAATAAATTTATATTTCAAAACATAATTTTAATTAAAGTGAATGGTTGTAGCTTTCTTCTCACGCTTAAACTCACTCTCCAACCATGTATGATAACATGTTTATTCCAATTGACCTTGCATTCCATTTTTTTTTCCAGACATAATTTTGTAAAAATGTAACATCAGAAAAATAATATTATTTAAATTGTAATTTTTCAACAATCTTAAATATTATTCAGAACTTAAATCAAAACACGTATATATGGCCAGAGTGTCACATATTTCCCTCTTGACAGGTAGGGGTGACTGTCAAATTCCAGGCCAGGTGGGAGACATTGACCACCCCATTTGTATTTAATATTTTGGTTTGTTTCTATTTTGTAATTTAGCTGTGGATGTTTCAACCATCCGATCTTTAGCAATGCTGATATAACCAAACAAACCAAAATGTTCAAAGGAAAGCTGCCGTCTTGTCTTGATTTAACCTCTTTACAGAAAAGTGAAAGTGGACCAAGCACATAAATAAGTGTTAGGAAGTTACTCCAATCAATAAATAAGCAAGAGCAAAGCGGAAAATTCAAAGCTATGTGAAATTTTTTTTTTTTTAAGATTTCAAGCGGGGAAAATTTGAAGTTATGAATTGTTTGTCTTAAATCAGGTATTTGGGCGAAAGAGATTTAACGGCCATTACGGCGTAATGACTTTCGTGATAGCAAATACTGTTTCCTCAATTCCATATCTGATGCTTATCGCTGCATTCCCAGGAGGCATAGCCTACTTCTTAGTAAATTTACATAGCGGATTTGATCATTTTATGTTCTTTGTTCTCGTTCTCTTTGCATGCATGATGCTGGTGGAGAGTTTGATGATGATGGTGGCAAGCATTGTTCCAGACTTCTTGTTGGGAATAATTACAGGAGCAGGCATCCAGGTACTCATAGTCTCCATACATTTCAAGCTTTCCCAAACCATATTATCAATTAAACAAGCTTTGGTAACAACATTAACTCCATATTATCAGGGAGTTATGATGTTGAATGGTGGATTTTTCCGGCTACCCAATGACCTGCCTAAACCGTTTTGGAGATATCCCATGTACTACATAGCCTTTCACAAATATGCCAACCAGGTAATATTTTGAATTTTCTTAGATTTATTCTTATATGGCACTTTACAAACAAATCTTTCTAGCCTGGCCGGCTTTAGCTCAATTGTGATGACAGGCTTTCTACAAAAATGACTTTTCTGGTTTGAACTTCACAAACAATCAAGCTGGTGCTTCACCAATAAGAGGAGATGACATATTAAGGGATACCTGGCAGGTTGAAATGGGATATTCAAAATGGGTGGATCTCTTAATTTTAGGAGGAATGGTGATGGTATATCGAGTGCTCTTCTTCACCATTATCAAGCTCAGGGAAAAACTGAGGCCTCTCCTTAGGGAAAAGCTATCAAGCTTCCATCCAGGACCGATTAAAACATCCCCACCTGTCACCAACCTTAATATTTGACTATCATATATTTTATAGCAGGGAGATACCTCTTAAGATTTTAGTATGTAATATGTGTGTCTTGGTTTTACGTTATAAAATCAGTTCTTTATTTTAATAATTATATGTATTTTCACTGTGTCTATGTCAGAAGTATATGTAAAGAGAACTTACAACATTGTCATTTGAATGCATACGCTCATAAAATCAGAGTTTATTTAAGTGTATACTTTTTGTTTATCATATTTCCTTATCTTAAATTGAAGAACGCCAAATATGTGAACTTGACAAAGTAAATTTATTATAATGTTATATGGGGATGCGTCCTCTAGATTTTGCTGACATCTCAGACGTTCAGACTGTTTCAGGCATTTTGGGATTTGGAGGAAAGTCCCCTATTTTTTTTAAATCTTTCAAAAAAATCTGATGTATATTTTTTTCAAAAGCTGTTTTTTTTTACGAAGAACATTAAATTATAATCTTGAAAGTGCCTGAATAGAGTTTAAATCCCTAAATTTCATTATGAAAATAGAACAAGCAAGAAAAACACAACATTGAGCTTAAGATAATGATGTTCCATACCTATGCCATGTGAGAACTGTATCAATGAGAGACTCTCATAGCAGGAAAAATGTGAAGCAAAAACCATTAGCTATAGTATCGTTGGTTATATATATTGAATAATTATATGTATTTTTTAATAATTATTCATTTTAATTGAATTTTAAAACAGCTACTTTTTCTAAGTTATCCCCTTCTTTCTCCAAATTCTCTATGGATCTTCACTATCAGTGCCTCTTCTGCATGCTCTATAATGTATGCATAAAAAGGCTTATGAGCATTTGGAATGAGAGATAAAAATTCACTTCCTTTAAATACCGTGTGTTAAGGTTGCACAGCACCCTCAACCCATGAATCCTCCACAAATTTGCAACACTGTGATGAGGATGGAGTCTTTTCCAATATTGTATCCTAATAGAGGATTATGATCCTCAAGTTGTTTTACCCTCATAATAAAATCAGTCATGATCACCTAAGATCCATAGTTTAAGCTTTATTTTTACTTGAGATCAACCATATGATATATCATATGAACATAGAGGTAGATGGTTTTGTTTACACCCAAGTCATATTTTATGTGTGGAAAGTACATAACAATAAAGAGGATATAAGGGTTTGCAATAGGTAGAATATTATGATCTAATTAACTTTCAACATCAATTATGCACAATCATAATAATGTATTCAAACTTGAAATAATTGATAAATGATAAGTACTTTCTCAAATACATAAGATGAGATATAATCTTAGTTGTGAAGAGTAGGACAAAGAGTGTCCGGATATGCGGGATGATGAAATAGGCTAATTTGGAATTGTTGATTCTACAATGGAAGTTTTGGAACTGAAAATAGAGCAGGGGAAGAATCGCACATCTAGTGTATGATTCAGGATGGAACTGCATGTGCAGTCTTAACATGGAGTTGTATGATTACAAACCCTTTGATAGTCCGAATCTGCAACTTTCTATGTGCTTTTATGTCTAGAAATGATCTCCGTTATATGTCACTCTTTCTTGCACAACTTTGGGATGACCTGTAATGACCTATAACAAAATAGATTCATAGACAACCCATCATTAGAGCATTAGAAAACTAAAAGGAGAAAACATGTGTGGTGAGGTTAGACTACCCTCGGTTGTCGGACCCCTAGCAAATGAACCAATCAAAGTGTTGCACTACATGTATTCATTATGGGATCAAACCTCATGTAGTTCTCCTATATTTTTGTGCAAGGGTGAATAGTTAACCAGCCCCTAGTTGCGATCTTATGTCTCTTAACACCAAGATAGAGAGATAAATACATAGCATAGGATGTACCAAGCATAGTACTAACTTTTTATATTGTGTGCCTAAGCTATATTCCATAATTCTTTATTGATTACAACTATTTTGCAATGCTTGGAGTGACTTTTCTCTTGCTAATAAATTGATTTGTGACCCTTGCTTGCTAATAAATGGATTTGTAACTTTCCTCTATGAATTTGTCCACTACCCTCTTCCTCCACTCCTTAGGCATATAGTTGAGCTGCATTGTCTTGAGCACAACTATAAATATTAAATTCTTGTTGGCCTCCACATCACTGCTATTGAACAATGGTTAGAGATAAGATACCAATGATGACTTGGATGGGTGCTTTCAATGGAAAAATAAGCTTATATCTACATGTTCTCCCCCTCTGCAACGAAATCCTCTCCTCTTCCCTACATTATGCCATCTTGGATAGGTCCAATTAACCTTTGCATTAGGGAGAAGCTCGACACTTAGCTCATTTCTTCTTTGTAAGGATCATAATGGGTGAGCTCATAAGTAAATTGACCAAGTAAGCATCAACTACTTTTTCCTCTATTGCGTACAAATCGAGTTAATCCAATCATATGGCACGGCTTGTCTACACACCGAGTTCAAATTGATCTAGGTGATCTGGATCAAGACCATTGTGATCCCATCTCGCCCTTTGGCACAACTGCAGCTCCCATAGAGCCTTCTCAACACCCTACATTGTGAGTCATGAATTGAAGTCACCCTTTGAGATAAGCTCAACACTTTTCTCCAAGATTCCTTGACCTTAGATATCCATCTCATCCCATATCCCAGCTCGTGACCACTTGCCACACTCGGTCTATTCCAAATCATGTTATGCAGGTCCCAAGTGGGTAGATATTTATGTGCAATTCGATCCTCGCTATGTTCTTTGCCTCTCTAGGCAGCTCCCGCAACAACAAAGTGGAAAAATACAAGGAAATAGATAAAACATCTAAATGAATCCCAAGCAAAGGTTAGAACCCTAAATGGTAATATTAAATATTTGGTTTTTAGGTATTTGTGCTCAAGTATTCATTGAGCTGGCATCGCCAACTTGCTAGAAACTTAGGATTTGACCTTAATAGTATTATAGTAGTAGTATATTTATTATATTAAAACTTTTGATAATTGCTTAATACATCTTGTCTAACATATATGTGAGTCAAGCGTAGATCCTGAAAATTCTAGAGGTGATTGTTGTTTGTAGAAGTCATCACAAATATGTAATAAGATTTTTAAAATTACACAAATTGTTGACGAGCATTTTTCACCATAACCCTTCTTTTGACACTTTTGAAAATAACTTGTACTACTCAATTGTCAAATGATGTTTACACTTTAAATTTTTTTACAATCTCTTTTTTCCTTTTCCTACATATTTCTTTTTTCTGAAAACAAAAGGTCTTCTGAAAGAATTGTTAAACTCAGATTTATGCTTTTACCATACTGCTTTTTATATTTATATTTCTTATACTTCCCCTTCCCCTTTTTTGAAGATGAACAGTCACGACATTTTGTCTTGACTGGACCATCTAGATTTTCACATCCAAAGGGATCTATGGCATACATATCACAAAATTGTGTACCAAGAGACTTAGCATTCCTTATGGCTTGTTTTTTTCCCATTTCTCTTTACATAGCTTAGCATGGGTTTGGTCAATAATTTGATTTATTGCACCAAAACTTAATTCTGAAGCATTTATGCCATGCATAGCCTTTTTATATTCTGTAGCAAAATAGGGAGGAAAAGATTCAATGTACCTTAGACGCATAGTCTCATCATTGATATTTCCAGAGTTGTAGTAGAGCTTCTGCATGAAGCACTGATACTCTTTGATTCTGGACATATCACAGAGTCTGGCTCTGAGGAAGATAGCAGTATTCTTCATCTTATCATCATCAATATTACCTATAAACTCTTTAATAATAGCAGCTGTTAGTCCCATATAACCACTTTGTAAAATTTCTTCTTTATTGGGAAGAGAATCCCACCATTCTTTTATAATACCTACAAACCCATTAGCAATGGAAGATGCAATAACATGCGGATCTTTTCTATACATTTCTAACTGGGAATTACCCCACCAATCATCCCATGCACCATCTCTTTACCCACCCTTTTCTCGAGGGTTTGAGGCCTTGGGCGCCGTGGACGGGCTCAATTTTGAATGGCTTGCACACATGGAAGGAGCACCTTATCTAGCCAGCAGGTTCGAGTTTTTGTTGAGATGGCATCCAAGTCCAACAAATTTGGGTCAAAGATTTCCATTTATGTTTCTTTCATTAACTTTTATCCCTCTCATTTAATCATGGTCACCAACTTGCTAGGGGAATTAATAAACACTAAAAACCATATTGTTGGCGATGGAATTAATAAACATTAAAACCATACTGGAATAAATAAAAATAAAACCAGTGGTTCTCCTACCGTGGTTCAAAATTGACGCCACACGCCCCTTCCCAAGGCCTCGCTAAAAGGGCAAAAAAATGCATGTAAAAAATAAATCAAAATGTAAAATCATTGACAATACAAAAGGGCAAGTTACTTTTACAACTGCCAAAAGAAGGGCTATGGTGAAAAAATGCCTATCAAAAATTTGTGTGAAATTATTATGTCTTAAGAAATATTTTTGATTAATTTTAATACCTCCAAAGAGCACTGCGTATGACTCGTAGATACATTAGATAAGTCGTAATACTTGAAATTACCAAAAAAATAATATAACAAATATACTACCACTATAATACTATTAAGCTCAAATTCCAAGTTACTAGCAAGTTTTTGATGTCAGCTACAAAAATACTTGAGCACAAATACCTAAAAACAAAAGATTTATTATTATCACATGTTTTGGCCTTTTCTTGGGATTCATTCAAACGAAATATCTACCACTTTCTACTTTTTCTATTTTTTTGTTGCATAGAGCCACCTAGAGAAACATAAAACAAAGCTAGGATCAACTTGCACACAAATATTTGTGCACTTGGGAGACTGCACAACATGATTTGGAATAGTACCCTAGTGTTGATATGGATGAGATGGATATCTGAGGTGGGGGAAGAGCTTGGAGAAAAGTCTTGAATTAATCTCAAAGAGTGACTTCAATTTGTGACTCACAATGTAGGGTGCCAAGAAGGCTCTATTGGAGCCATATTGGTTCCAAAGGGTTGGATGAGCTCATAATGGTCTTGATCCAAATTTCCTAGATCAATTTGAGCTTGGCATGTAGACAAACTATGGGCCAAGATGATTTGATTAGCTCTATTTGTATGAAATGGAGAAGGATATAGGGGAAAATATAGATGGGGCTTGCTTTAAAAAAAGTTGAATCACATAAGGAGTTCACCCATTATGACCCTTGCAAATAAGAACCGAGCTAAGTGTCGAGTTGCTTCCTAATGCAAAGGTTAATTGGACCCATTCAATATGGAAGAATGCAGAGAAGATGAGAGGAGATCATTTTAGAGGAGGAGAATATGTAGAGATAATCTTCTTCATCCATTGAAAAAAACCCTCCAATTCATCATTGGTATCTTCTCTCTAACTATTGTTTAATAGTAGTGATGTGGAGGCCAACAAGAATTTTATATTCGTTGTTGTGCTCAAGACAATTTTGCTAAACTCTATGCCTGAGGAGTTGAGGAAGAGGCTTGTGAATAGATTTAGGGAGGATTACAAAGGGTGTGTGTGTTGAATGGAGTATTCTAATTTGGTAAAACATCATTTCTATGTAGTATATTTGAATGCATACTCTACATGAGGTGAAACTCTTGGATTGGAAATCAACTAAGAATATTTAGATGTATATATTGGTGACATAGTTAGTGTGGGTGTTTCAATGTATAGATGCACATTTTCTTTAATTTATTTAGAAGATGTATTCAAGTCAATGCATTTTACTAGTTAAAATTTACATGTGTGTTATTTTAGTGTTTAAAATACGAATGGTTTTTTTTAATGAAGGGGTAAGAATCCAAATTGGTTTTATTTTTAGGACTAAACTCCAAGTAGAAGTTAAAGTTATTTATTTTACTATTTATAAGTTTTCTTAATGATTTTGATAAGAGATCCTAGTGTAGTTTGATTGTATTTATGTGTTTAGTGATTTGTGTGTCTTCTTATCTCATTTCAATTGTTTGTTTATGTATTTATTTATTAATTTTATTTAATGCTTATTTTATTTATGATGATTTTTAGGAAATTATAATATTACAAATTTGGGCTTTATTTACATCAAAATTTGATTATTTTACCAGTTTAAATGTGGCTTAATTTACATCATTATGATAGAGGGGTCATTGTGTTTGGATTACTGAATTTTCCCTTTTTATTTAAGATGCTAATTTTGAAAAGAAAAAATATTTCGTTAAAAAAATTATTCTTAATTTTTTTGACGTGCGTATTTGATTTATTCTTGTCATATGAAGTGTAAAATATTCGTGCTACTTTTCATCATTGAAGGGTTGGTCCAATACTTGCCCTTCAAAATAAAATTCAGACCAACCCTTCAAATTTGATCCTTGCTCTCCCTACACGTTGCACGCTAAAAAAATTAAAAAAATCTAAGCTCGCCCTGTTCCAGGTAGCGTGCTTTGTTTTACTTTAATAGCTAGCACATTGCCTAGTTCAATAGACCCCTCACATCTTCTCCAACCGTGTTTTGATAGCGACTCTACAAAATCCATATATTTTTTTGTCCAGGTAAGCTTTGTCCACCATATATGTCAAATAGATGTATTGAAAAGGGTTTTAAAACTCTATTAAAAAGAAATGGCAGAGGCAAAGCCAGCCTCTATAATATTTGTGGAAAAGACCTTGCAAAAATTTAAACAATAACCATTGAGGTCTAAAGCCAAACTCCACAACATAATGTGGAAGCACATTTAAGGCACATGAACTGGTTGACGAAATGTAAATGAATTCATTGTTCATGTTTATGGACAATATAATGTATGTATAAAGTTAATTTCTAATACCTTCATTAGTATTTTTCTAGTCTATGTAAAAATGAGAATTTTGGAATATTTTATGAAGATGCATATGGGGGCTGAGATATAGAGAGGGGGGACTCTCCCCCCTGCCCTCTAAAGTTAGTTGGGGTTGGGTGCTTTTCTAGCGGGAAGAACTAAGAACTTGGCTATAGATAGCCCATAGAGATTTATATATGGAGTGGAGGCCTCCGATCCACCCCATCTATCTAAATTAGTCGATGAGTGTATGTATATATATAGCTACCCCATCATGTATAATAGGTTGGTTTGGGGTTGGTTCAAAGTCCGAGGGGGCGAGATAGGGCCCCTATCTCTATCCTGGGGACCAGATATCTATATATGGGTTGGGGCACCACATATAGAACATGAATGCATCCATCACTCACCACTCATGCTACATATAGAATAATAGATGGGGTGTCCCTCACCCATCATCCATGGCTCGATTGACCTTAAGTAATTGAAATTCGATAGATTTTTTTTGCATTTATATCTCTAAAAATGTTCATTCGAAAATCCATCTTTTGCATTATGTCCATGCCTATTTAAATATCTTATTTTGCACAGGGTAGGTGTGCATTGGAAAAACTGAATCGATCAAAATGGATGATACAAAGAATTTCAATGCCTTCTGAGATACCCACAGTTTACACCCTTGGCATTAAATAATTTTTTGAAATGTGAATGGAAGAGATATATTAAAAACACATCCAATCAACTCCATGCAAACTTTTTTAGCGTAATGTGTTGGCAAAGATGAACTAGTCAAATTGAGTGAAACTATGTCAATGCCTTGTGTCCATACCTATGGTTCATATGTTAGGGATTAAGACTTTTGTCATGAAATGTGTAATGTAAATTGACAATTTCCAAGCTTGACACGATACCCCTATAGAAAACTTTTCATGTTTTATCATTTTGAGGTGCACCGGGTCCGCCCAATTAGTCCAAGAACCTCCCAATTGACATCATCTCATCCCCTAGGTGAATTATGAAATATCATTCATTCCCCCTACGTGATGATAGGAGTTCATTAAAAATTGCAAGCTACAAGTTGTTGTGGAAAAGGCTATCATTGGCCTTCCTAAGGTTGGAGCAACCTCATGGAGTGGAGCAGAAAGCAAAAACAGAATTGGAAGTGTTTCAAAGATCTTAGGACATCATGGAGATGATTCAGGAAGATTCTGGAAGGGCTTGGAGAAGTTGGGGCGTTTCGCCAAAATTAGGGTTCACAGGCCTAAGTCAAGACACGTGCCAAAAATGTCATTGATCTTTGGAAGGTGATTCCAAGAGCTCTAGATGGAGTTAGGAGAAAAAAAAAAACATTTCTGGAAATATAATTTCAAACCCTACAATATGGTGAAATCATTTTTTTCACAACACTTTAGCGCATTAGGTCTCCGCATGCAGTTTTCTCAGCACATGTAAAGTACCAAATCAGAAATTTGATTTTTAGGGACCAAATGAAATAATAAATACATGTGACCCCAACCATTGTATTTAGAAGGCCATTTCTAGTCAGGATCATATAAAAAAAATCCATCGGGAGCTCAAGTTATCATCGTTAAAAGTTGTTCTCTTGGAGCGAGTTCAGGGCTTAGCCAAATTTTAGGAGGACACGTGTCAGCTCCAGGAGCCTGCCGAGATTTTGTGTTCCCAAATTCCTTGAGGGTCAGCTAAATCAACCTTGGAAAATTATCCCAGCCCCCATGTGACCTCTGGAACCCCATGTGACCATCAGGATTGCCAGTTCAACCCCCGGGTGTAATTTGGAGCTCAAATTCCCTGTCGTCGGATCTCTACGCCACGTGTCAACTCCAGGATCACTATGGAATTTGATGTTCCTCATGTCCCTCATAGGTCAGGGACATCAAACCTTGAAAAATGTTCCCATCCCTCTAGGAGAGACTTTTGGTCACCCATGTGACCCGCTTCCAGCCCCTCAGTGTTGATTTTCTAGCTCTCACTCCCTATCGTCGGATCAATGCCATGTGTCACCTTCTTGCTCACTATGGAAATTGATGTCCCTCGCATCCCTTTCATGTGAGGGACATCAAGGAAAATAAAATGCACCCATCCCTCTCTGCCCATTTTTTGAATAATTTAAATTTGGCACTTAGTCGTTATTTCTCCCCCATTTCTTCTTCATAGCTTCATACCTTGCCATGGCTTTGTTCATGATTGTCCAGACACCTGGTCCACCATTTTTGCTCTGAACCAGCTCCACCATGGCCACAAAACCACTCAAATCCATGAAAATACATAGGTCTTAGGGGAAGGATTGATCAAAAGTGTTGAAGAAATGAAGAACGAGGAGAAAATGAATATTTTTGCAGATAACCATGAAGTCACCCAATCGAAAAATCTTCATATCTTGTAAGATACAATTCGGATTGAGGTGTCATATTTTTTAGACTTCATATTTTTCAAGATGATCAAGATGTAACAAACGAGAGGTCAAATGGTGCCCAAAATCATTTGTTCTAACAAAATCCTCACTTTGTGCACCAACTCACATTCGTCGGATTTCCCATCATTCCAACAATGGAAATGAGCTAAAAACTTGCACACGAGCTCCAAATGAAAAAATTATCGCAAAGGATTTTTTTTTCATTGCAAATAGAGACAAAACTAATCCTACAAATTTCGAGCTCCATTAATGGTTGTCATGGCAACTCGTGTCTGAAGCCACCGCCAAATTAAATTTCAAAATTTATTTCCAATCATTCTAGCAAGCGAAATCAAGTGAAATTTGGAGGACGTGACCGCGAAAATGAGCCAAATCCAAAAAAATATAATTTGTCACAAACCTTAATCGGAAATCCACTTTCCGAAATTGTAAGCTTTCCTACATGTTTGCTATTTTTGGTAAGTCTTCATCAAAAGTGGATATGGAAAAGATAGTGTGCACTGAAGATCTCCAAGAAGCTAGAATGATTATCTGGAGCAAAAATAGTGAAAATGACCACTTACTAAAAATAGTAAGTCCCTTATATGGGTGCTTACTAAAAATAGTAAGTCACCCCAAGAAGTGGTCAAAGCAAAGGTAGTGTGCATAGGATTGAATGAAGATTTTCATCACATCAAGATGATCAAGAAGAAGCAAGAATCACCTCTTACTAAAAATAGTAAGTCTCCCATCTAGGAATTTACTAAAAATAGTAAGTCACACTCAAAGAGCAGTTTTGGCACAATGGGACATTCAGAACTTTGTCACATCATAGCTTTCCATCAACAAGGATCATCGAACTTCATCAGGGGCAACATCTTCTCCTCTTCTCTCTCTTCCCTCTCCCCAACTTTCTCTCCCTTCAAATGTTCTAATTCTTCATTGGGGTTTGCACTTTTTGATATGCCTTTAAGTCACCTAAAAGTGACTTTAGAAACATAATGTAAATTAAGTCACCTTGATTTTATAAAAGGGACTTAAATATTTTGTAGGAATATGAATAGTCTAAAGTTAGAAATAAGGCATATGGAGGGTCATGAAGAAGATGAGGATTCGAGTCTACTCTATAAATTGTAAATCCATTCCCATCTCAAAGGGTTGGCAATTGATCTTGTAAACTCAAGAGTGCATTGTACTTAGAGAAAGCAAAGGAGATAGCCATTTTCTTCTACTTTCCTCCACTCTCAAATTTCTTCCATTCCCACACTATGTACAACTTTTGTTTAAGCAATCAATACAAGAAGAAGGAGTTTCTAGCTTTCTTTGACTAAGGGGTTTCTTGATACTTTGTGATCAATAAATTCTATTTGGTCTTGTTTTTATTTACAGAGTTGTTTCTTCTCATGAATGCATGTGATGAAATTTCTAACTAGTGTGTGCAGGAATATAATTTTCTACCTGCAGATTAGTTCTCCTACCTCATTTCTCACTCCCCTTTCCCTCTCTACAGACAAATTCTTCCCTAGCAAGAGATTGATATTTTTTCCACAGGGTCAGTGGAGTGCCCCTGTTAGATCCCCGGTCATAAGGCCACCCAGAGAAAACTCACTTTCACTCGCGCATGCACATACGGAAGTTCACCGGTTAAGTAGAGGGACTTAGATTCCTAGAGCGTTGGCATGATAACCACCAATTTGTCCCTGAAAAAACTTCTTTCCAACAAGACTTTTCCAAACCGAATGAAAGAGCTAAAAAAGACATCGAGCCAACTTCATCAAAACTTTTTAGTGAAAGTGATGTAATTTAACATTTCATTTTCATAATCCTTGTAATCAATCCTTCAAGACATGCCTCTTTGACATCTCCCCACCTTAATGAATATTATTTTCAATTAATTTTTGTCTAATATGGAAAATGGTTTCATAGAAAATAAAATCATTTTATTTTTTGAACAATCTTTTTCATTGAAAATATTGTCTATTATATGCATATGTAATTAAATATCCCATCTTTGAAATGATTGGATTAGAAAAATACAAATAGAAAATGTAAGTGTTTGAGAATGGTTTTCCTATTTCACTTCCGCAACATAAGTTTGTGTGAGATGTGATATAAACTAACAAGTGTAATTTTTTTTGTTCACTTCATAGATGAAGTCCAAGTGGAAGTGTTTTCTATCTATTCCAGTGCAAAGTCCCCCTCCAGGAGAGTTTTCTTCCAAGGACTTGGATTGGAGCAAGGTTAAGTACCATTCGGGCAACAACAAGATATTGTTTCCTAGATACGTGATTATATAGATGATTTCCTAAGGGGTGAATGTAAAATGGCAGGCTATCCCACCACCTTTCATATTAATGATAGTGCATTCAATCCTCTACCATATGACCTCCAAAAATTTAGAATTGATAGATCTCTCCAATACATACTGTGAGTATGATGAATGTAATATATTTTCTTTTTAAAATAAGAATTGAATATTTTTATTTCTTAATTTATGTATGTTTAATACAGTTATTGGTGTACATATGGACCTAAGGATTATAGGGCTGAAGATGAAGTTTATTATAGCATTTCTAAGGTTCCAATGGTTGGTAAGGGTATCTGACCTGGTCGTATGCATTTTCATCATGGATGTCAATGCCATTTTTCCATTCATGTGTTGATGAAGAAGCAAGAACATGCTTTGATTACATATAACAACATGGAGCATAGAGATCAAGGGGGATGATTTTTCATAGGCAAGGGACAGTTGACTTTACAGGTATTCGTTGTTTTTAGCTCCACACATAAGTGATGCATTGAAGGATTGGGTGGAAATATTGTTGTTATTGGGTTTGAACCTCGACCTTGTTCATAAAAATTGTCATGAAATGGTACATGAGAAAATCACATTATTTGAAGGTCATACAGAGAGTGATGATTTCTTAACCAAATATGATATCCGCAATATTGAGGGAAGGATAAAAGAAGTGACATATAAATTTGAGACCAATGATGCAAATAGTGTTAGAACATTTGTCACAAAAATCCTGAAAAAGTATTTGTGTGTGAAGAATTTGAAAAAACAAGAATAGATTAGCAACCCTTTGTCTTAGGCCTCCAGCTTCCTCAGCAACGTGATTGGATGTTGAAGTATGGAAACAATAGTATACTTTTAATGGACTCCACATATGGGAAAAATACGTAGAAGGTACTTGTAGATCTACAAATTTGAAACATCATATTCATTTAATTATATCACTTACGTTTGTCATGTTATATGTAGTTCATGTTGTACACAGTTCTTGTATTTGATAACATGCAAAATGGGTTTCTTTTGCATGGGTGTTGATGTCAAGGGATACTATTCCAGACCTAGCATTGTGGATGCAGAGGTTAGTGGTTAGTGCACATTGTCACATGTTGGAATGGAAACCAAATGCTTTCATGGTGGATGATGCTCGTGCTGAAATTGTTGCTATTAGGTAAGTGAATCCCATGCATATTTGGAATTTTTCTTATTATCAATGAAAAAAATGTTTTACCCACTTTTTTTTTACTTTCATGTTTGCATTGCAGGAATTATTTTAATGTGAGGTATACCTATGCAGTTGGCATGTGAGGAGAGCATGGCTGAAAAACTTGATTGCAAAGGTGAAGGATCCTAAAACAAGGCAAGAAATGTTTAGATAAGCCTAGGTGAAATAATGCACAAGTATCCTATAAAGGAGGCAATAATTCATTATGTGAACCTATTCATGGAAAAATATTCATCTCAAGAATCATTTAATAACTACTCGAACCCTAAGCGAAACCAAGCTTTTTCTCCTCTGGACCAAGGTAGTGGATCTATTTTATCAACCCCAAAACCGTTTAATGGTGCTTCGGTGGTGTCGTGAGCGGCCCTCATCTCGATGACGTTATGTTTCTCGGTCTCTAGAAGCTCAATTCATTTAGCGGTGTTGTTCTTTTGGTGAGCAGCAATGGTGGTAACTCTCCATGGCGGATCCTTGGGCTTTTGTGGATGGTGTTGGCGTGGGCATTAGTTCCTTGGCTCATGGTTTGGGCCCTTCCCCTACCCCTAGTGATGCGAGTGTTTTGGGGTTGTGATTCCTCTTCCTAATGACCCCGCTAAAAATCCTGTGCGATTGCTTTAGTTGGCTCCCCTGTTGCGGTCATCCTTGGCATGGGTGTCAAATCCATCATAGCTAAAAATGTCAATGTGTGGGTTTACTCCCTACAGCTCGACCCTTAATAGAACCCTCTACACATCGATCCTTTTTTGTGGTGATATCCAATCAGATACCCTTTAAAGCGGCCACTATCACTCATGTGGTTACCTTTGGTGCTCAGGTGATTGAAGTTGAGGAGATATTCACCAAAAAAGATTTGATCTACAGATTTAGTGGACTATGGTCGGGTCTCTCGCAGCTGCATTCTTGGATCTCTACGCAATGGTTTCCTTGTTGCAAGGTAGAGTGGATATTTACCCATGTGCTCGGGGTTTTTATTGTGGTTTTTAAGGTTTTGGAAGATCGTGCTACTATTTTTTCTAAGCTTTGGGATCTTCAAGGGATCATATTTTTCTTATGAAACCATGGTACCCCTCTTTCAATCCTACTACTGAAACTTTTAATGTCAAGCCTATTAGGTACGCTTGCCTTACCTACCGTTGTAATTTTGGGGGAGGAAATCCTTTTTTCCATTGGAAATGCTTTCGGGAAGTTCCTTTCCATATATACCAAAATTGAACTACATACTCACATGAATTATGCTCGCATCCTGGTTGATTTGGCTACCATTGTTAATCTTCCAGCCGATATGAAGCTTAGGGTGCTGGATAGAATATGGACTCAACAGTTGGACTATGAAGACTTGCCCTTCAGATGTAGGAAATTCTTTGCTTTGGGACACTTAGTCTCACATTTTTATAGTTTGAAACAGGGAAAGAGTGATAAGGTATCTTGGTGGAAAGACTTCCAACTAGTATGTTGGTTATGGGAGAAGCTCCAAATGTTTCTTTGGAGGATTCAAGGTTAAAAGGTGGTGATTTATAGCATTCAGATGAATCCCTTGTTTATCCTCCTGTGTTGGGGGTGAGGATTCAATTTCTCTTTAAATTTATAGTGAGTTGTCGCATCCTTTGGGGTCGACATCTGGCAAAAAAGAGACTCTTGAAATAGTTTTACCAATCCACAATGATGAAAATGAGGATCCTAATAGGGAAGTGGATTGGATGGTTGTGAAAGGAAAAAAGAAAAGAAAAATTGTTATAGGCCCACTCAAAATGAATTTAAGATCTCATGGTATGGGGTCTAATGGGTAAACTTTTTTTCTTCTTGTTGTTATGGTTTGGCCGTTGGTAGAGGCCTCTTCATTTGAGCATCATTGTTATATCTTTTCTCCCTTTGTACTTGGGGTTTTTGGTCCCCTCAAAACCAAAATATATTACCCTATCTAAAAAAACTATTGGAAAGATCAATGGTCCCACCGCATTGGCATGTGGGAAAGATGTTTACATACAATGCCCCATGTGGGCCAGGAAACAAATGTTTTCATAGAAATTTATCACTCTCACCTAAAATATATGTTTCTAAATGAAATACGAGTTTCTTCCCATCGAAGAGTGGATTGGTTGGTGAAGAAGTTGGTGACTGTTGTATTTGTATATTATTGGTGGAGCCAAATGTGTAAGGAGAATGGGTTTTATAGGAACTTCAAGTTAGAGCAATTGGAAAACAAATCATGGGTGAAATCATAATGCATCCCTGATGGTGACATGATGTTAAGTGAGATTGACATTGATGTGGCATGGGTGAGGAGCTAAAGCCAGGAATAAAAAATTTTGCAAGGTTAGAATGGTGAGTCACTCTTTTGCAATGTGTGAATGCATGTGGTCAACCCAAGGGCATGTGTGCAAGAACATGTTGAAAGTTGTTGATTTGAGAAAAAAATAGGAGCATAATTTTCTTCAAGAATTAATGTTCCATTTTCTTCAACAAAAATGTTTTTTCCCAAGTAAGTGTTACACGTGTTGGTTTTTACCTTTCCCTATTTGGTTGATTTTGTAAATGAATTTCATATTTTATTGACATGCATCCATTTGTGTAATTTTAGGATGGTTCAAATAACAATTTTCTTGACCTTGATGCCAACAATTTTGCCATTGCTCCTCTAAATGAAAATATTGTTAGTGATGTGGATGGCCCCAATGATCCCCAAATTCTCAAGATCCATGGAATACTAGACAAATCCCTTCTTACTCTTCCAGTTGATAGGATAAGTCTTAATTTCCTTGAGAATATTGTCGAAGATGGTTATAACAAGTTTCGAATGTGTAAAGATAGTTTCGGAACCACTTTACGACTCTCAATCGATTTTGTTGAGAGTACTGTGATTCATAGGCAAGCAATGCCAACAAATGAGCATGCTCAATTCCCTCCCAAACATAAAGGGAGATCAAAGCACACTACTTTTCAAGAGGATTTGGAGAGAGTGACTGCAAAAATGTGGAACAATAACAATTCATATGATCTATAAATCTTAAATTTCCTTAGCTATCCAAAAGTTACTTGGTTGACTTATGGTTAGCATAATGCTTTAGTCAATAGTCATGCTACATAGCTTAATATTTTCTTCAAAAACATCATGTTTTCTGTTGTTTTTTTGTTCAACCTCCACATCACATTCAAATATGTTTTAATGCATATAAAACACAAGAAAAACTTACATGGTTTATGTTCTAGATTTCTTCATTGGTTCTAAGAGTTCCAAAGGATCTTTGCAAAATCTATTTATATTTATATTAAATCCATTGATGTGGCTTTACTTCCATTACATTTCAAATATGTGTATTTATTTTTCCAGTTGTCCTATTATAAATAATGGTGTGTCCTCATTGTGGTATTAATTAATCGTTAAAGGGCACAAATAAAGTGTAATATAGTTGTCCAACAATAATACATACATATGTGAAGGGAATCATGTTGACAAAAGTGAATCTTATGAATATAGAAGATGTGGATTACAATGCAAATCATGTTTCTAAAACCCATTTTGCAAATATTTTAGTGATGTGCAATGATGCTTCTTTCCCTTATCTTTGTAAGCCATATTTCTAAAACCCAAACAAATGATCTTCATGTGTAATCCCTATTTTTCTAGTATCACTAGAAATAAAAGGCATGAGATACTCTTGATAACAATGCATACTATCTTGAAATATATTTTTCTTTAATAAATAACATTCCACATATAAGACACTCAATGATATTGAAGTGTAAACCCTTTGTCTCTAGCATCAATGAGAATGAAATGCATGAGATACACTTGATTATGGTCTATAATACCATGATTCAAAGAAGAACATAGTAGAAAAGCTCATAGAAATGTATAGGAAAATATATATTTTCAAAACAATGTCCAATTCAAATGTGAGAGAGACTAGTTAAAACTAATCATTTTCTATGAAGTGTACATATTAGTTTAAAATCTATTGGCATGTACATATAAGAGGTTTTATCACATTCCATAGAACAAGCATATAAACAATTAGAACCTTCAAATCTAAATATAGCAACAAAAACTAAAAGACGGTTTTAGTTACAGGGATATGAAGATCAAAAAACCTCGCTCAGAATTTTATTTTGAGCACTTTCAAATTTTGCTCCTTTTTATGGCATATAAACAACTAAAACCTTCAAATATGAATATAGCAAGCATGGTTGCTGCTGTGTAAAAACTGAAAGAGGATTTTAGTTACAAGGATATGAAGATCAAAAACCTCTCTCAGAATTTTATTCTGAGCACTTTCAAATTTCACTCATTTTTTATGGCATACAAACAACTAAAACCTTCAAATCTGAATATAGCAAGGATGGTTACCAATGTGTAAAAACTGAAAGATGGTTTTAGTTACAAGGATATGAAGATCAAAACCTCTCTCGAATTTTATTTCGAGCACTTGCAATTTTGTTCCTTTTATGGCTTCTTTACATACTTGTTTTTCTCTAAGATTTGCTACTTTTTACAAATGTCAAAAGCTTGATGGAATAATATTTTTGAATGTTGTGTTTCCATTGTGAATAGCGGTGAGCAAGATGTTGTTGATTTTCATATTTGTGTAATGATTCTTCCTTATTTATGGCTAGGTTTGATTTAAGATAACAATCAAGAGTGGTAAATGGTATAGTTTTGTTGGCCCTAGGATTTTTGAAGATGCATTCATTGTTCTATGAATTATTTAAAAAATTAAGAGGGTAAGGCCTCTAAAATTATAGATTTTAATTAGGGGTGAGTGCACCAAGTTGGGGGGCCAAAAACCGGGTAAGAATCGGAAAAAAGTAAAACACGCTCACATTTTAATTTGTTTGGCTCGGGAATCACCAAAGCATAACGCGTATGTGTTATGCTTATTATAAATAAATAAAAACAGGCCCAAGCCTCTATCATTTTGCCTCCCTCAAACGCGAGTTTCAGAGCTTAACTGTGCCCTCGCGTTTTTTCATTCAGCTAGATCTCAAGCTCAAAGGATCGTTTCTGGATCATCGGGAAGATCCGAATCGATCGGCGATGACGCCTTGAGAGAAGAGGTAAGCACAATTATTTTCTCAAAATTGCATTGAAATATGATAATTATAGATTAAAATTTGAATTGAATACATATTTTTTATTGTTACAGTTAGAGGTCGAGGGAATCAACCACAACCAAACCCTATTATTCTTGTCATCCCTCCCGACACTCCCACAGTTGCTCAACATCCCTCGGGTAGTCAAGAAGATTTAGCAGCCCAAATAGTTGAAAAAAATTGAAATTGAGGATTTAATCAAAACAATGAGGGATGCACAATCTACAAACCCCACCACGCCTCTCTTGCAAACACATTAGAGGCATTACTTGTTCAAATTGACGCAGCAACGGGGCAAATTGATCGTTGGACAACTTATAGAGAGGGTTGTAGGGTTTATTATTCCAACAAATTGTCATATGTGGATGTAAAGAAAAAAGAAATTTCAAAAGAACTCATATGCGCCTTATTCATGGACCCTGCACTAATTTTCCTATTTGTTGACATGTAAACGATTTCCCATCCATTGGTGCAATAATAATTTGATTAAAAATAATTTTTGGGACCAATGGTGGATGGTGTTTGATTTTCCACCTTGTAATAACAATGAGGTGCCACTATACTTTCTGAGGAAACTCTATTGCGATTTTATCCTCAACAAGATCCCAAATTATTTTGATTTTCAAGATTTCCAGGGCCAAGGAAAAGGATCTACACAGGATCGACCAGGTGCACAATGTGCACCTATTTAGCAGGGTAGATTCCCTGCATAGAAGCCCCCTCACCCTGAGATTGTCCCTCAAGCAGTGAAGGAGACAATAGAGATTGATACACTCCACGTGCTTCAAGGGCTATCTGCGACCCTTGTTCGACATACGAGGGAGATTTCTGAGCCAGATGCTCGCGGAGGTACACAGAGTATTCCCTCAGGGAGTACTAGCATGAGGCCACATCTTTGCTCATCATGTGGTAGCATATGTTTGGGGCCCGAGGAGGACGATACTTTCATGCGTACTGATTTTGGTGCACCTGGTGCTAGGGGTGAACATGATAATGTCACTATGTCAGATGTCCTTTTGAGTGAGACATTTGGATTGCATTCATCGGCATCACCTTCGCAGGTAAATTTGTTATGTTTTTTTATGTGTGTTATAAAAAGTTTGGAGTACTGATTTACTTATATATGTTAAATTTTGAAATAATTATATTTGTACATGTACATGCATTGATATTACAACGTGTGGGAGGTGCATCTTCATCCCAACCACAGTGGCAAGGACCATGCACACACATAAATTCACAGAGGTAATTTAGAATGCTAATTATGTAAAATTTTCACATACACACACACACACACACACACACACACACACACACACACACACACACATGTATGTGTGTGTGTGTGTGTGTTAGTTTTGAAGTCAAATATATGTATGTTCTTGTATGTCCATCTAACTCACGTGATATACATGTTTGATAAAGATGTTGACTTCACTAGATACCCCACCATCTCTACGATAAGTAGATAAAGGTGTTGCCGCTACGATTTCATCTCGCAAACAACTCACCGAGGTATTCAAACAACACGTAAATTTTGTTAAATTTCTCATGTAATTCATATTATGTTAAATTACATGTTAGTAATGTCTTTCATTGTAGAATTATTAAATTATGTTAATAATGTCCTTCATTGTGTATATGCAGGAGTTACTCATGACAGTAAGACCATGTTCATTTGATTCACGCAGTGCGGTGGGGTAAAAACAATAGTTCTATATTGATAAAATTAGTTAAAATATTGTCATTATGTAGATACATGTACTTATCTCTATTTTTGCTAATTCTTATGTTATATTTTTAGATCTTATTTGTATGTAGGGAACTTTAACCCCCTCCATTTTGACTTCGAGGGCATGGACTCCTCCATCTCGTCGTCTTCGTACCCCCGTTCGTATTGCAAGAGCTCCCGATGACTCATCTGAGCGTGAGATGCAAATTCGGCGTGATCGAAAACTTGCGGTAAGTTTGTGTATTTATGTTAATACTTTCATTCTAGCATGGTCTTAAATACATGTTGAAAACATATATAAATTAAGTTTTGACAAAAAAATATTGTTTGCATTTACAGGCTCATCTACAGGCGAGTATTCAGCGGAAGAGGACTCGAAGCATGGGCTCAAACGATCCAAAGTCATCTCATGGATCTCCATCTTCGTCTAAGGGAGGGCCTTCTTCAAGCAAGGCCAAGAGAGGGATAGATTTTGATGAGTAGGAAATATATATGTCTTACACATGACATTGTTTTTGTATGCCTATGTGCATGACATTGTATGTACGCCTATATGGAATTTGAACTTGATGGTATATGACCTATTTGGGCATTTTTGTATTTAATATGCACATTAAAATACTATTTTGAACTTGATAATTTTGTATGAAACCTTATGTTTCTAATATTATTTTCGCATGAATCTAATATGATGTGCACTTGACAATATTTAAGACATTATGGATTATTTTTTCATTTATTGGTGATGTACATGTACTAGCATTTTCAATGTATAATATGCATCAAACTTTGGAAATCAATATTTATATAATGTATGTATATAAAGAGTTGCCTAATCTGAGTAATTATTCATTCAACTTATCAATGTGTATATGTGTATTTACCTTACTTGTGCTTCTTCTTGCTCATGGTCTCTTTGTATTGGTTTCTATCTTATCATGCACTTACTACATTATTATATGCTTCGTAGTATTCTCCCCTGTTAAAACACCCGACAGTCATCACAATTTGATGCCTTTCATCTATTGATTTTTTGAGAATGTCTCTTCATATGCATTACTCCAATGCTTGAGAATGTCCCCAAATGCAATGACATTTGATTCGGACACTCAATGATTCTTGATTGTCTAATCATGTCCAATTCATGTTATTACCTTTAAATCTATAGGCATTTCAAGTTATTTGGAAATCACATCACACCCTTCAATAGGCTTGATGACTACCCCTATCCTTTTTAAGGCACTTTTGAAAGCGTCCATGGGTTTAACATAACATAAATTATCAATGAATGGAAGGTCACTAAGCCATAAAGCGAGGTGACTCCCATCCGAACTAAACAAGAAAGATTTGGGTGATTGATAACTCCCGTGTGTTCTTAGACATACCCCTATCAAATTCATTCTTAAGCCAATCTAGTCATTCAAGGCTCTTAAGTGACTACGCTCGGCCTGACGGGTACCCGCAAAGCACGGGAGCGTAGGGAACTAAAACAAAGCCTTCACTAGCGTTCACCAAGCCACCCTGACGTGTTTGCATAGTTGGTTCAGTCCCACAAGCTTTCGTTTGCAAACTACATGACCTTTGTGACCCTACATCGACTCAGACCGCACTATTTCTGTGTTTGCAAACAATAGCAATGCAAGAGAACTGAATAGATATGAAGAAAAATGTGATATTATTTCAAAGAGGTCCCCACCGTGGAGCTGTCAGATCTAACGAGATGTCTCTAGGTGCCACAGAGTCCGAGAAATCACCCGTCGAAGATATGGCGTGATTGGGCCTCAAGGCTCTTAAGGGACTACGCCAAGACGGGGTAGCCCAAAAGCACGGGGAGCGTAGGGAACCAAAATAAGCCTCCACTAGCATTCACTAGGCCAACCCAACATTTTGGCGTAGTTGGTTCGGTCCCACGAGCTTCTGTTTGCAAACTACATCATCTGGCAGCCCTACACTGACTCAGACTGCACAATTTCTCGCATTTACAAATAATAGCACATCGAGAAAACCAGATGGAGAAGGAGAAATCTATGAGATATTTTTGTAGAGGGCCCCAACATGAAGTTGTTAGATCTGATGAGATGTCTCTAGGTGTCATGGAGTCCGAGAAATCACCCGTCAAAGATATGGCGTGTTTGGGCCTCACGGCTCTTAAGGGACTACACCCATACGGGGTAGCCCGAAATCACGAGGAGTGTAGGGAACCAAAATGAATGCTCCACTAGCATTCACCAGTCCATTTAGATGTGTTGGCCTAGATGGTTTTGTCCCACACACTACCGTTTAAAACTACATCTAATGACCTTTACATCGACTCAGAATGCACTATTTCGCGCTTTTACAAACAATAGGACAGCGAGAGAACCGAATGGAGACGGAAAAAACCGTGAGAGGATTTCATAGTGGGCCCTAACATGGAGCTCTCAGATTCAATGAGGCATCTCTAGGTGCCACGAAGTCCGAGAAATCACCCATCGAAGATATGGTGTGTTTTGGTCTCAAGGCTCTTAAAAGACTACACTCAAACAAGGTAGCCCGAAAGCACGGGGAGCGTAGGGAACCAAAAAAATCCTCCAATAGTGTTCACCAGGCCATTTGGATGTGTTGGCCCAGATGGTTTGGTCCCACACGCTACCATTTGCAAACTACACCCTCTGGCAGCCCTACACTGACTCAAACTGCACTATTTCACGCGTTTGCAAACAATATGACAATGAGAGAACCGAATGGAAATGGAGAAAACCGCAAGAGAATTTTTATTGGGCCTCGACATGGAGCTTTTGGATCTTACGATACATCTCTAGGTTCCACGGAGTCCGAGAAATCACCCGTCGAAGATATGGCGTGTTTGGGCCTCAGGGCTCTTAAGCGACTACGCCGGACGGGGTAGCCCAAAAGCACGGGGAGCATAGGGAACCAAAATGAAGCCTCCACTAGCATTCACCTAGCCACCCCAATGTGTTGGCGTAGATGGTTCGGTCCCATGAGCTTCCGTTTGCAAACTACACCCTCTAAGCACCCTACATTGACTCAAACTGCACTATTTCGCATGTTTGCAAACAATAAGACAATGAGAGAACCGGATGGAGACGGAAAAAACTGTGAGAGGATTTCATAGTGGGCCCCAATTTGGATTTTTGGATCTAACGAGACGTCTCTAGGTGCCATGAGTCTAAGAAATCACCCGTCGAAGATATGGCGTGTTTTGGTCTTAGGGCTCTTAAGAGACTACGCCCGAATGAGGTAGCTCGAAAGCACGGGAGCGTAGGGAACCAAAAGAAATCCTCCAGTAGCATTCACTAGGCCATTTTGACATGTTTTCCTAGACGGTTCGGTCCCACACGCTACCGTTTGCAAACTACACCTCTGGCACCTTACTCGACTCAAATTACACTATTTTGCGCATTTGTAAACAATAGGACAACGAGAGAACCGAATGGAGATGAAAAAAATGAAAAGAGTATTTTTTAGTGGGCCCCGATATGGAGCTTTTGGATCCAACGAGATGTCTCTAGGTGACACGGAGTCCGAGAAATCACCTGTCGAAGATATGGCGTGTTTTGGTCTCAAGGCTCTTAAGAGACTACGCCCAAATGAGGTAGTTGGAAAGCACAAGGAGGGTAGGGAACCAAAAAAATATTCCAAAGTAGTATTCACCAGGCCATTTGGACGACGTGTTGTCCCCAGATTTGTTCGGTCCCACACACTACCGTTTGTAAACTACACCCTGGCAGCCCTACATTGACTCAAACCGCACTATCTTGTGTGTTTTGCAAACAATAGCACAATGAGAGAACTGGATGGAGATGGAGAAAACTGCAAGAGGGTTTCGTAGAAGGCCCCGACTGGATATTTTGGATCTTATGAGACATCTTTAGGTGTGATGGAGTCCGAGAAATCACCGTCGAAGATATGGCGTGTTTGGGCCTCAGGGCTCTTAAGCGACTACGCCGGACGGGGTAGCTCTTGAAAGCACAGGAGCGTAGGGAACCAAAACTAATCCTCCACTAGCATTCACTTGGCCACCCGATGTTTTGGCGTAGACAGTTTGGTTCCACGAGCCTGTTTACAAACTACACCCTCTGGCAGCCCTACACTGACTTAGACTGCACTATTTCACGTGTTTGCAAACAATAGGATTGCGAGAGAACCGGATGGAGACGGAAAAAACTGCGAGAGGATTTCGTAGTGAGCCCCGACATGGAGCTATCATATCTGACGATATGTCTCTAGGTGCCACGAAGTTTGAGAAATCACCCATTGAAGATATGGCGTGTTTGGGCCTCATGGATCTTAAGCGACTACGCCTGACGGGTAGAGACGGAAAGCACGGGGATCGAATGGAACCAAAACGAAGACTCTACTAGCATTTACCTTGCCACCCCGACATATTGGTATAGACGGTTTGGTCCCATGAGCTTTTGTTTGCAAACTACACCCTCGGTAGCCCTATACTTGACTCAAACCGCACTATTTCGCGTGTTTGCAAACAATAAGATGCAAGAGAACTAGATGGAGAAGGAGAAAATCATGAGAGGCTTTCGTAGAGAGATTCAATATGGAGCTCTCAAATCGGACGAGACATCTCTAGGTGCCACAGAGTTCAAGAAATCACTCATCGAAGATATGGCACTATTGGGCCTCAAGGATCTTAAGCGACTACACGCAAGTTCAATTATCAATACTTCATTGCAGTTTTTCTTGCCAGTATGTTGCTTTTGGAACTACTTGGTTTGATTTGTGAAGTTGAAGCAGCTGGGATTAATAAAAATAATCAACTTGGCATGTTGTCCTTAAGATTATCCATGATTCTATCAACAACATCACATATATCTTCCATTCCAGTTAAGTTGTGATCCTTCCATGCTTCCCATTTTTCCTTTTCTTCCACTCGTATCTTCTCTTTAAGTTCTTCCAGATGTTTTTGGGTAATCAAATTGACTCTTTATGAATTTTCAGGAGGCATTTCTTCTTGAATCATAGTGACATCTTCACCTAATTTTTTTTCTTCACGATGTTCATTGTCATCTAAAGTTGAAGACTGGATATTTATATGGCCTTCGACTTCTTTTTGGGCACAAACAACCTTTTGTAATGTCCAAAAAAATTCAAGCTCTTCATTCTCTGTTTGATTGAAGATATTTGTTCTTTCAAAATGAACAGTTGGAACATTGGTGGTCTCCCTAGCAAAACTAAGTTCACAGTCTACATTGTTACATCCTATGGTAAAATCATTGAACGTTGGTGGTTCCCTATGCTCCCCGTGCTTTCGGGCTACCTCGTTCGAGCGTAGTCACTTAAGAGCCCTGAGGCCCAATCACGCCATATCTTCGACGGGTGATTTATCAGACTCGTGGCACCTAGAGATGTATTGTCGGATCCAAAACCTCCATGTTGAATTCCTCTATGAAATCCTCTCGCGGTTTTCTCCGTTCCATCCGGTTCTCTCGTTGTGCTTATTGTTTGCAAACGTGTAAAATAGTGTAGTCTAAGTCAGTGTAGGGCTGCTAGAGGCTGTAGTTTGCAAACGGAAGCTCGTGGGACCAAACCAACTATGCCAACACGTCGGGGTGGCCTAGTGAACGCTAGCGGAGCATTCGTTTTGGCTCCCTACGCTTCTCGTGCTTTCGGGCTACCTCGTTCGGGCGTAGTCATTTAAGAGCCCGAGGCCCAATCACGCCATATATTCGACGGGTGATTTCTCAGACTCCGTGGCACCTAGATACATCTCATCAGATCCAAAATCTCCACAGTTAGGACCTATTCGAAATCCTCTCGCGGTTTTCTTCATCTCCATCTGGTTCTCTCGTTGTCTATTGTTTGCAAATGCGAGAAATAGTACTGATTTAAGTCAGTCAGAGGGTCTGTTAGAGGGTGTAGTTTACAAATGGAAGCTCATGGGACCAAACCATCTACGCCAACATGTCGGGGTGGCCAGGTGAATGCTATTGAAGGCTTCATTTTGGTTCCCTACGCTTCCCGTGCTTTCGGCTACCCGCCCAGCGTAGTCACTTAAGAGCCCTGAGGCCAAAACACGCCATATCTTCGACGGGTGATTTCTCAGATTTCATGGCACCTAGATATGTCTCATCAGATCTGACAGCTCCATGTCATGGCCCTCTACAAAACCCTCATGCGGTTTTCTCATTCTCCATCCGGTTCTCTCGTTGTAAGCTATTGTTTACAAAATGAGAAATAGTGCGGTTGAGACAAACAGTGTAAGGCTATTAGATGCTGTAGTTTACAAACGGTAGCGTGTGGGACTCGAACCATCTAAGCCAACACATCCAAATGGCCTCAGTGAACACTCTTTGGAGGATTTTTTTGTTCCCTACCCTCCCCGTGCTTTCGGGCTACCTCGTTCGGGCGTAGTCTCTTAAGAGCCCTGAGACCAAAACATGTCATACCTTCGACGAGTGATTTCTCAGACTCCGTGGCTCTTAGAGACATCGTCGATTCGACAACTCCAAGTCGAGGCCCACTACAAAATTCTCTTGTGGTTTTTTTGTCTCCATCCGGTTCTCTTGTTGTCCTATTGTTTGTAAACACGTGAAATAGTGCAGTTTGAGTCAATGTAGGGGCGTTGGGGAGGGTGTAGTTTGCAAACGGAAGCTCGTGGGACCAAACGTCTACACCAACACATTGAAGTGGCCGGTGAACATTATTGGAGGCTTCATTTTGATTCCCTATGCTCCCCGTGCTTTTGGGCTACCCCGTCCGGGCATAGTTGCTTAAGAGCCTTGAGGCCCAATCACGCCATATCTTCGAGGTGATTTCTCAGACTCCGTGGCACCTAGAGATGTCATGTTAGATCTAACACCTCTATGTTAGGACCCACTACAAAATCCTCTCATAGTTTTCTCCGTCTCCATCCGGTTCTCTCGTTGTGCTATTGTTTGTAAACACGAGAAATAGTGCAGTCTGAGTCAATGTAAGGCTACTAGATGTTGTAGTTTGCAAACGGTAGCGTGTGGGACCGAACCATCTAGGCCAACACATCTAAATGGCTTGGTGAACACTATTAGAGGATTTTTTTGGTTCCCTACGCTCCCTGTGCTTTCGGGCTACCTCATTCGGGCGTAGTCTCTTAAGAGCCTTGAGACCAAAACACCTTATATCTTCGACGGGTGATTTCTCAAACTCGTGGCACCTAGAGATGTCTCGTCAGATCCGAGAGCTCCACATCGGGGCCCACTAAAAATGATCTCACTATTTTTTTGTCTCCATTCAGTTCTCTTGTTGTCCTATTGTTCGCAAAACGCGAGAAATAAAGGCTGAGTCGGTGTAGAGGGTCATGTCGATGTTGTAGTTTGCAAACGAAAGCTCGTGGGACCAAACCGACTATGCCAACACATCGGGGTGGCCTATTGAATGCTATTAGAGCATTCATTTTGGTTCCCTACGCTCCCGTGCTTCGGGCTACCCCATCCGGGCATAGTCGCTTAAGAGCCCTGAGGACCAAACACGCCTTATCTTCGACGGGTGATTTATTGGACTTCGTGGCACCTCGAGATGTTGCATTAGATCCGACAGCTCCACATCGGGCCCACTAAAAATCCTCTCATGGTTTTCTCTGTCTCCATCCGATTCTCTCACTGTATTATTGTTTGCAAACGTAAGAAATAGTGCGATGCCGAGTCAGTGTAAAGTTGCTTTAGATGTTGTAGTTTGCAAATGGTAACATGTGGGACCAAACCATATGTGCCAACATGTTCAAATGGCCTGGTGAATGCTATTGGATTATTTTATTTGGTTCCCTATGCTCCTCGTGCTTTCGGGCTACCTCGCTTTGGGTGTAGTCTTTTAAGAACCCGAGACCAAAACACCTTATATCTTCGACTAGTGATTCTCGACTCTGTGGCACCTAGAGATGTCTCATTGGATCCGAGAGCTCCACATCATGGCTCAATACAAATTAATCTCACGGTTTTTCCATCTCCATTTGGTTCTCTCATTGTCCTATTGTTTGTAAACATGAGAAATAGTGCGGCCTGAGTCAACGTAGGTCCTGCATCGACGCTGTAGTTTTCAAATGGAAGCTCATGGGACCAAACCAACTACGCAAACATGTCAAAGTGTCCTCGTTGAACGCTATTGGAGAATTTTTTTAGTTCCCTATGCTCCTCGTGCTTTCGGGCTACCCCGTCCAGGCGTAGTCGCTTAAGAGCCCTGAGGCCCAATCACGCCATATCTTCGACGGGTGATTTCTTAGACTCCGTAGCACCTAGAGATGATGTGTTAGATCCAACATCTCCATGTTAGGCCCACTACGAAATCCTCTCGTGGTTTTCTCCATCTCCATCCGGTTCTCTTGATGTGCTATTATTTGTAAATGCGAAAAATAGTGCAAAGTGAGTCAAAGTAAGGTGTTAGATGTTGTAGTTTGCAAACAAAGTGAGCGTGTGGGACCAAACCGTCTAGGCCAACATGTCTAAATGGCCTGGTGAACACTATTGGAGGATTTTTTTGGTTCCCTATGCTCCCCATGCTTTCGGGCTACCTCATTTGAGCGTAGTCTCTTAAGAGCCCTGAGACCAAAACACCTTATATCTTCGTCGGGTGATTTCTCGGACTCTGTGGCACCTAGAGATGTATCATTAGATCCGAGAGCTCCATGTTGGGGCCCACTACAAAATCCTCTCATGGTTTTTTCTTTCTCCATTTGGTTCTCTCATTTTCCTATTATTTGCAAACACGAGAAATAGTGCATTCTGAGTCAGTGTAGGGCTGCCAGACGCTGTCATTTACAAACGGAACCTCGTGGGACCGAACCAACTACGCCAACATGTCAAGGTGTCCTCTGGTGAACTCTATTAGATCATTCATTTTGGTTCCCTACACTCCATGTGCTTTGGGCTACCCCGTCAAGGGCATAGTCGCTTAAGAGCCCCGAGGCCCAATCACGCCATATCTTCGATGGGTGATTTTCGGACTCTATAAAGCACGTAGAGAGCGTTGCATCAAATCCGATAGCTCCACGTTGAAGCCCACTACAAAATCCTCTCATGGTTTTGTCCATATCCATTCAGACTGAGTGAGTGTAAGGTTGTCCATTGCCAATCACCTGAATAATATAGGTGGTTCATACAATATAGGTGGTGAAACTAGAATTTTAATAAGATATTTTTACAATATAGGTGGTGAAATGAGAATTTCTATTTGTTGTTCCCTTCTAATATTTAATTTTTCTTAGCTTCACTTGGCTTCAAGAATTATAAATTCTCTACTAACAGTGCCAACCACGTGAAGGTGGAAGCTTTTTTGGCACCACTAACCTACATAAACATGTTAGTAAGCAATTAAATAGAATTTTAAATCATAAAAAATTAAAAAAATCATCTAAGTAAATATTCAAATTAAATTCATGAAGAACATACCTTTGCAAATTCAATCCAATGAACCACAAGGCTCAACTCTATTCTTCGACAAGGCAAGAATTGCTTCATTGATCGATTCACAAACCTTCCACATATTTTTGTTTGATGGCCGACCTCGATATTTGATCAATTTAATATTTGTTGCAAGGACCAAATGTGAATAGTGAAGTATCTTTTGATGTACTTCATAGTCTTCAAACAACCAAATGTCTGATTTTTTGATAGGATATCGTCGAAGCCAAGTTCCAGTGACTACCACTGGTCCAGTGGGATACTCAAGGTCTTCACCATCAATGATTGTGGAAGTCAATTTTCCCCTCTACACAACGAGATAATAAGTAGTTTGTTCCCTCTTTGTTAAATTCTATCGCAATAACTGCAAAAACGTGCCCTATGTATCAAAAAGTAAAATTGTTCAGTCAATTTATAAATACATTAAGAGTTGACCATTTAATAATTTATAAATCTAAAACATGGCATGTACATATATGTATGTACCTTATTACACTAAATCAAAGACTTGGTCAAAGTCAGGTGATGTTGTCATTTGATCTGAAGACCCTGCAAGTTGTAATGCTTGTGGAACTTGATGTGTGTCGAGTGGAATTAGAGGTCTACAAGTCCATTCATCCACCCACTGTTGTGACTCACATTCATTCCATGCAAAATCAATGCATGATATACAAAAACATGTCATGCACCTAGTATAAATAGTCCAAGCATTTGCATCTGAACTACGGAATGAGTGCATATCACTTGATCCTACAACTGTCATACAATCTTCAAAGTTTTTCAGATGTTGTTGCTCTATCAACCAAAAATATCTACGAACCATTGATCTCTCTTGAGATTCATGGCCCATATTCTTGACACACCAATCAACAATGCTTTTTGCATCTGTAAATTTAGCACCATCCTTGAACTTTAACTCTTCTCTTGTAAGTGCTCTTTTCACACATGCTTCTACACCATCATGCTCTCATTTTCCATGCCCTACCTCAATAAAACTCCAAATATGTTGTACATTAGTTTCTTTGTACATCCTATTTAGCCAATAAAACATCTATGCATTCTTGAATTGTGATGTGCAGTTGTCCGACCAAATGTAATGTTGATTGAAACTAATGTTCCTCTCATTCAAGTTTGCATAAAACACCTGGAAACACCCTTGTACATATTTTGTAGAATGTGTCCGATCATCACTGATGTATAAATGATACTCTCTTAATATTTTTTGATCTTGCTCAGTGCTTTCTGGAGAGTACATGAATGTTATATGCACGAAAATAGAAACTTGCACTGAGTTATAATATTGAGACTGAACATCCATTTGTGGATGTAATGTGTAATTCTCTACAAAGTCAACTACTGAAACAATAGTACCAAGTGGGAATGTTTCTTTACTTAACTTGAATTGTTCATCTAACCATCGAGCTCTATGTGTGTGCGTTGCATACTCATAAAAAAAATTTCTCTCGAATTTGACCATATATTCTTATACAGTAATTGTTTTCAGAACACGCTCACACCTCTTAGATTATTTTCCATCTTTTAATTGATATGCCACCGATTTATATTTGGTGAAATCAACCAATTATTTTCCTATTGAATATGTACTCTCCTCGTGGATACAACTTTTCAGATTTGGCAAGCCACCGCATACATTGCACGTTCCATCCAAACATGCTTTGTTATAAAAAAATTGTCTTGTTGATTTTTCACAAAATATTGTCGGAATAAATTCCCTTGAATATTTTTGTGGGACATTTATTCCACACTCCTGCAACATGATGTCAGTATGCAAAACATGACATATTTGACAAAAAAACATCATAATGCATTGAAAATTCAACATGATGCCTGCAACAACAAGTGGTACGTGAGTGATTGATTTTCACATAAAAGGGTTTGCTCATTTCAAAGAATCTTTGGCTAATGTTAATTTGTGGATTTTCATTTTTAAACTTAGAGAACAATTCTGTTTGAGTCATATCTAAGAAATGTTTTACACATAATTCACGATTACGAGAACCTATTCTTCTTTTTACTGTATCTCTTCTATTCAATGAAACCCTTGTGTTCTCATTCCAAAATTTTACAATTAATTCTTTTAGAATATCAGATGTATTCTTGTCTTTTCGTGGAAGTCTGCTAGAGAAAGCCCAATAGTCAGTGTTATTGACTAACTCAAGACGTTTACGTCTCTCTATTTCTTTCATTAGTGTTTTTTTGTTTAGCTTCAAAGCACTGCTTGTTTTTCTAATCAAGTGTTTATTAACTATTTTATCACTTACTATACAATTAGTTAGTGCACATCGTGTAGCATTACTATCTTTGGTGCATCTTTTTCCACCTACAATTTGGTATGCTTTATGTATGTTTTCAACAATTGACGCATTTTGATCAACAACATTAGATGTTCTTAACCCTATGGTCTTCATTATAGGTCTCATCTTAATTAATTTCATCAATGAAACAAATAATTGACATATTTGTGTGTCATTTAAATTCTCAAAGTAATTATCCCAAATTCCACTAGATTTTCTTCTCGCATTTCTTTCAAACATTTTGTTAGGCATTGGTTTTATAATGTTTTCATCAATTTCAATTAAGTGAATTGGTTTTCTTCGCGAAATGGAAGGAGGTGTTCTTAGAGGTGAAGATTCATTTACAAGGTTACTTTCTTCATTCAGTGTTTTCATACAAATTTTGGGGTTAACATTTGGATTCTCAAGTAAGGGTTCAACAATTGGATTCATATCAATTTCTTCATCCATACCAACATTATCATTCAATTCAATATCATTATTCATTGCAAAATCATTATTCTCTACATTTTCATTATGTATTTCATCCCAATTTTCTAATACATTAGCTACATTTGATATAGTGGATGTACCTTGCCCTACTCGAATTTTTTGCATTCTCTTCAATTTCTTTATTCTCTTCTCTTCCAATTGCTCCAGTGTCTTATTCTTGACTTTCTTCTTGTCCTTAGCTCAACGTTTATCACCCATGATTAGAAAAAATCAACTAGTGGGGTAGGGGAAAAATGAAATACTAAAAAATCATGCAAGAATGTAGAGAATATTGCAGACAAAACAAAATGTTTGCAGAATTCCCGTGAAAGAGATGAAAGGGACGTTGGGGGGCCACAATATATAAAACAAACAAAAATACATACGTGTTTTGTGTTTTCTCTTTTCCCAAGCCATGCCTCAAGGCTTGGGATCCGGTTTGGATCCCCAAGCCTGAGGCATGGACCTACATAAACACAACAAACAACAAGTTTTTACAAGAAAATGTAAAAATGACACTTCCTCTATGATAAATCAAAATAAAACAATCGATCCATTTTAAAAAAATTATACCACGACGTAGAGCAAAGTCTCTTCTTTCTAAAAATATAATTTTCCAAATTTTCTAACTAATATAAGGTTTCCATATTATTTATTTTCTAACTATGCCTTTTTATAGCTATTTTTGAAGTGTAAATATGTATATCTTTCATGGTGTGTCTTTTTTTTTTTTTGGTGATCGAAATTTTAAAAATATATACTAGCCCAAACTAGGCATAATTCAATACATATTCAAAAAAAAATCTTATTTTCGATATTTTTTGAGGTAGTTAGGGGGGGCACGGTCAGAGCTCCATTGTTTTTCAAAACATAAAATTTTTGTACTAGAAAAATCATAAATAAAAAAATATTCGCTAAAAAAATCAAAAAAAAATGGAGCCCAAACTAGATTCTCCTACCTATCTTTATACCAAAGGATTTTCAAAAATACTAAATGGTGCTCAAAAATGGTGGGGGCACGAAAGTCACTCTATTATGTTTTTTAACAAAAACAGAGCATTTGTTGGTATTTTAGTTGTTTGACCCACTTAAACTTATCTCTGTTTTAAATAAAATTTAATAGCTTAGAAACTAGACTCAAATCGCTACGATTCATATTTCTACAACATCTTCCAATTTTGAGTGTAACTATTTCAAAAACTCGTATTTTTTCATAAAAATGTGTCCACTTAAGACCCTCTTTTGGCCCCTCAATTTGGTGCACTCACCCTTAGTTCCATCTTTAATGTGTGTTCTCATTTTATAGTTGTCCAATTTTTACAACCTTTTTGACATTATTGAGCTTAAGCAATAAATATTTATTTTCTTTGTTAGCATTATGTCACCCTACACTTAATTGGATTGTCAATAGATGCAATAAAATACTCTTTGATCATAGACCAGAATCATTCTATCATTTAAACAATTCACACTATGATTTAGCCTTAGGCGTGTTTTAGTTAGTTCAAGTTGTTCAACTAGAAAAGGCTCAACTTGTAGCATCTAATAATCATTGGGTATATGCATCATATAGATCTTTCATTGTGTAAAACAACTACAAGAAACAACTTATTAATCTTGTTCACACAAGTGGGTCCAAAAATATTTTATTAATATTAAAAAGAGAAAATAAAAAACGGTTCCTAAATGTCGTTAACCCTTGTTATAGAATGGTACACCTATTTATTTATTTAAAATGGGATCGTAAAAGCCCATTTATAATCTGTAAGAAAAAAAATGAACACTTGAATGCGAGATAGTGTTCTTGCAAGATGCCCAAGTATATCTCCAATTGTTGCTTTGACTACACAAGTCACAAAATCCATGACATTCAATTTCCAATGAACTCTCTAAGAAACAATGGAACAATTACGCTCCTAACATATACTAAATTGTAAAAAATCGAATCGCACAACTTAATCCCAATGGTTTCACTCTTGCCTGCAATCATGTAAAATCATAACTATATATTAGTTAGAATATGATTACAATAGCATATAAATATACAGACATTGCACTTATCAAATAACAACAAGGACCACACTATAACATGAGTACATATCATAACTGTAGAAGATAATAGAATTGGTGAAATGAGAACTACATGCAAGCTTGAAACTAAAAATTAGGATCTGCTCCAAGCCCAAGTTTCCACAACAATAATTGTATCATACTTTGTGAGAAATCTAATATACAACTAGAAAAGTAAGTATGTACATAGCTTGGCTTGCATTTGCATATAAGTAATGTTCCTCTTCCAATTAAAACTCCAAAAGTTACACCAAAGACGTTCCTCTTCCCTGAATTGCACATATGCATTACCATACTGTAACAGATAAGCAATATTAAAAATTACATACAATACACAACAAAATCCAAAGTAACATCAAAATGTTTCTATGACTAAAGGAAAACTAAACTAGGAAATCAACATTATCATATGGTCTACCAAGTTGTCACACATATTTAGGCTTTCAATTTCCCCATACTTGCTAAGCTCCTAAAAAAAATTCTTAGAAATAATGAAAGGAGTCATTACAAATAGATCCAAAAAAAAAAATTACAATCCTATAAGCCACAAAACAAAGGAAATAACAAACAAAAAATAAGACAAAATCTATAGTATATAAATTTAAGCAACGAGCACATTTCAAATTCATTCGCATCCTCCATAATTAGTCCAAGAGAGGGCATTGTGAAATTATTTATGATGGAGGACATGAAATCATTTCGAAATTGTATTCCAAAGAGAGGGAGTTGTGAAAGCATTTCGATAATTTTATTCATTCTAAAGTGAGATTAAGGAAGATTATAGAAAGCTTTGAGGTCTTTCCATTCCATCGACTTCCATGAATTTGTAGACAAGTCATGAAATATTTTAATTCCTTTCTCAAACCAAAAGAGGGAAGAGCAACCTCTTGTCAAGGCAAGGATCTTGTCATTATATTTCAGATTTGAAAAAATTGATTTGTAGGCTTGGTACCTAGTGTCAAAGGAAGAGAAGATAGGTTGCCCAACCACCAAGTGCTTCACTTGTTCCCATGCCTTCCAAATTTATTGAAGAATAAATGACCCATGATTTATTTGCAACAAGAAATCCCCCAAATAGTAAGTCAACCAAATAAATTCGTTTTCATCTCTCGACCCTTTAGAGCCTATTGGCAATATTGAATCTCACATGAACTTTCCAATGGAAGGTTCTAGTCAAAGCCCTCAAGTTTTATTTTTTTCACTTAAGAAACTATGTCTCAATACGTCAGGTACATCCGGGAATTTGAATCTTTACAATAGTTTTTAAATTATATTTTTGCATTAAAATTATGCAAAGTGGGAGGATGGTAGAAAAGGATGTAGAGTCTAGTTTTACACAAATCAAGGCATTTGCTTAAAAATATTCCAAGGCCTTTTCAACAAAACCATTTTATGTATATCCTACAATCATTATAGTCCACAAGACGACATTTTTTTAAGCCATTTTGTAAAAATGGGATATTTATTTTCAAGGCATTTGACAAGAAGGGTAAAATACCATGAATGAATTTTGCATACATTGAACTCCATCAACAAAAAGTATAAAGAGGTCTTGAGGATCATTATTTTTGTGTGTGGAATCTAAAGTGCATCCACATGCTCTATAAAGTTGGCTTCAAATTTTTATAGGATTGGTAATCATCAAATATGAAATATTTATGCAAGTATCATTGTCGAAAAATATTTGGTGTAGAACCATTGGTAAAGGAGAAATGTCATTGAACTAGCACAAGATTATTGATATTCTTGGTTTCTATTATTTGGAAGTTCATGTACATGAATAAGGCTGTGTAAATTCTACAGTCTCATTCCAAGGTAAGATACAACTCATGCCATTAAAAATCCTATTGGTGCTTAGATACAAATCCACATTGCAGATGTCTCCTCTTTTCCTACATTGATTGAATTAACACTAGAAATTTATTACTTGGCTACCAAAGGAGTCTTGAAAGATGCATTTTCAAGTTATAAATCTGGGAGAACAATGTTTAGGGATTGTACTCAAGGTCGTATCATATATCAAATCATTTTTAAAGTAGAGTAACCAAGTAAATATTTCTCTTTAATACTTTATTGATAATGCTCTACGGTCAAAAGACTTGAAAGTCGAAAGTGATTTTACCGGAAGACCTTCACTTTGGTAGAAGAATTCTTATAACTACTAGAAACTTGGGAGCCACTGATATGCTTCAGGAAGGAAGACTTCTACTCAAGGACTATAGAGTCACCCCCCTTCTCGACGAGCATGTTGTAAACCTTATGTATAGTGACCCCAAAAAAATTCAAAAAATCAGAGATAAAATTGAACTTCTCCAATTTTTTAGTGGGATTATACTTGTTCTCAAAGTTGTAGGAACTCACTTAACCATAATGCAATAAAGGGTAGAAAAATGTTGTCAAATAATTTCAGGTTTGGAAAACATACAAGATAACCTACTTAAAGGTTGTAATATCACCCTTAAACTACATCTAAGTTCCTCCCTATTTATTACACATCTATCGGAGTGGATGCATTTGAGACTCTGAAGCGGAAAAAATTGATGGTAATGTCATATATTCAGCAAAGTTGGAATACTTAGAGCACTATCACATGGATGGAATTTTTGTAATATCCATTCCCAAAGTCAAAGACCTTAGCCTATTTTGTCTTCCCAATGTTAGGAGAAAATTAAAGGGAGACTTAAGTTCTATTATTTTATTATAAAGTGTAAAAAATAAATAAAATATTATAAAAAGCACTTAAAGTAATGGACTTAATAATAAAAATAAAATAGAAAAGTGAATTAATTGATAAAAGCACTTAGCAAATGTTTATTTCTAGGAGAAGTGTGACTTGCCTAAGGGGAAATAAACAATGCAAAATAATGTAAAAAGCTCATGTGTTAAATGTATCCCACCTAGAAAATGTGATTTGATCTAGAGAGGAAAAATGGAGGGAGAAGAGCAATAAATGAAAAATGAGCTGATTGGTTTTGTAGAAGGTTACTTTGGGTCACTTTTCCCTTTAAAAGGACAAGTCAACTTGAGGTAGAGACACACTTGATCATTTTATAATTTCTAAATTGTATTGGAAGCTTTGAGTTTTGTCTAAATTATTCTAAGGACAAAAACCCTTAGGATCTACCTCTAGAGGACGAAAACCCTCTTAGAGCATTTGGGGATTTCCTATCCAGGGTTATCCATTGTGCTTGCAAATATTTTTAGTTATTTTCAGTAGTGAATAGAGAAGATTTTGCAGATTTGGTACAAGGGTTTGAAGGGAAGAGAGTGCAGCTGTGTTTCCTGCATTATTTTAACCTAGAGCGACATGTCTCTTTCAAAAATCTGAATTGTTTTGAGGTATTTCAAACCAAATTTGTATAGTTATATTAATTATCTGATTTTTGTGAATTAAAACTTCCAGATTTTAGTATTTTCTAGCCCAAAACCCTAAGGGTGAGTTAGTATTTTGGTTGTTTTCACTTCGGTGGTGATTTGCATACATGGGTAATATCATTGCGTTCTCCTTAATTTTTTGAATCGTGCATAGTTTATTTGTGTGGATCGGAGCATTTTTTAGGGAGTTATGAATTTTTGAAGTTGCCATAATTTTCTACAAACTGGGGTTTCAAAATAAATTTATTTCAGCCTTGTTTGCATCAGAAACCTGCATATTCATGCATATTTTGGCTTTATAAATAGATGAAATCAGATTGGAGTGGTGAAAGTATAATTTATTGGTTGATTTGTATGAGTTTCTTGTTATGCCCTAGTCGCATTTTTCCATTAAAATTCAGATCTGCATAGTAAAAATCTGATTTTAATTTTGTGAGCTTGCATTTGGTTGTGGGATTTGCCTAAAATCCATTGAGGGAAAAATATGTCCATTTGGGGACATTACAAGTTTCTTGTAAGACTCATCTAACTTTGAGGTAAATTCTAGAAGTTCATTTAAGGCTTTTGGCCACTTGCAGCTGCATGAATTTCCCACTATCAATACACAATACAACATCATCAACACCTTAATTTATAACTAAACATAAATGTATCAAACTCATTATGTTTCTCTTGAAGTTATAACTAATAGCATAGAAAGGAAAAATAGTGGGGAACAATGAATTAAAAATATCATAAAATTCATCAAAAAAAAATGATATGGTAAATCATTTATTTTATTTGTGCTCTTGAACAAATGAGATAAAGGTAAGAATTTCTAAATACAAAAATAAAAATATCAAACAAATAAAGAGAGGTATTCAAAGCAAAAACCATATCCACTCTTTTTGTTTCTTATATTCCTTTTGTGGAAATATTCCTTAAAAAAGAGGGATGTGGGATGTAGATGAGTTCTTTGATAATCAAAGCGAGTGGAAGTGCTGTAGGAAATTAAATACCTGGAATCAAAATAGAAAAAAGGCGGATATTTTTTCATAATGTACCCATGTATGAAATAAAAAGGAAACATGATATACTTACAGCTCTAGTGTTCCTCATGAGTGAGTGTACTTCAAAGCCCCATTATAATCTTGTTCATGCACATAGATTGTTTCACCAACCAACTTCAAAATAGGATTGTTGGTAATGACTGCATCGCTATATTCTTGAGACTAGAAACAGAATTTCCTAGAAGAAAACTTCCTATCAAAAAATTAAAATTATTCTATAATAAAAAAACAATTATGACCTAATCTTACTAGTAATATTCTATAATAAGAGCCTCTATACAAATTATTTATGAGATAAACTCTCAAGTGATCTTCAATACTAAAAGAAAATTTTGGAACCAAAAATTGTATACATCTTAAAGTTTCAAAGACCATTCTTTCCCAAAAATATCAAGGCACAACATCTTGTATTCTTAAGGGGGAATAGAAGTTTATTTTTGATAATATGAATTATGCAAGAACCAACCATTGATGTATCTCTTTAGTTATCATTGGTAGGTTAGATTAAATCTCATTAAATAGGTCATTTAGGAGCTCCCTATATACATATTTTATGGCCACCATCACAACACAAAAATCAATCTCAAAGGAAATGGATGGAACACAAAGGAATACACTTATCGTATTTCATTGAAAATGTAAAGTCTTAAGTATATTGAATGTTTTGAATATTGATTGTACTAAAATTTTCAAGTTTTCTATTTCTTATGGACTAAAAATGATTATACTTATAAAATGTATATATATATATATATATTATAAATTTTAATATATACGCACAAACGTATCCAAGATGTATCGTACCCAAGGGTTTTTAAAATCGTCATAGATCTGCATATTGAACATGTGCCCGAACCCATACTCGTACTCGTATCATGGGCACTACTACAAGGGGTGATTTGAGACAATATGTAATGTCCCCTTCCCGTAATGTCCCCTTTTCCTATGCCAAATGGCCCAAGGGCCAAGTCAAGTCCAAACTGTGGTCGACCTGGGGGTGTGGACACTTTGGAAGCTTTTGGGAGGGGGCCGGTGGTTTTAATATCCCAGTTTTGAGTTTGGGGGTCACTTTTGGACATGGCGACTCAAAAAGGAAAAAAGTAACTATAGTTACTCTTATCTTATTGGCCCCTCCATGGAATGAAATGTGCCTAGGGTTATGGGGGATTGTTTTCCAAGGAGAAGCATATAAGGAGCCGAGGGAGGAAGAAAAGGCACTTTTTATCACATAACATTTTAGCCTCCTTCACATGCAGCTGTTGTTGCACATCTATAGCTTGTGGATTCAAATCCCATAGGGACCCTAGCTTCGGTGGTGAGAGACCCATCCCTAGCTAGCAAGGCATTCTTGGTAGTGAGAGATCTACCCTATTCTATCATTTTGGAGCCGCTTTTAGGACTGTGCTACTGAGATATTACCAGAGGGTTCGTAGGAAGGGTTTGAGGAATTTTGGGGGCATTTGGAGAAGATAATCAAAGGGGTTCCAGATCAGACTCATGGCAGCCATTTGGGCGGGCTTAGCCTCACTTTGAAGGCGCCTCCATAATTTTCTGACCCCTTTCCAAGTGAGGCGACTTGAAGCCTTTATTTGGGGGTTTTCCAGTTGGTCGTTTTCAGATCTGAAGGTGGAAATATTATTTCCTATATCTTTCAATGTTATTTCCAAAGACTCTTAATTGTTGCTCTTGTATTTGGTGATTTACGGATTTTAGAAGTTTACCAGCCACCTAGGGCATTCTGTAATTTTCTGGCAGCAATATATTATTCCAAAAATTCCAAAAATGTTTTTCTAGTGTTTATTATTATTATTGCAAGCTTCCCTCAAAATTTCATGCACTTTGGGAAAATATTTTGTGAGATATCAATTAAATACCATTCATTGACCTAGCTGGTCATTTTTTGTAAAAATCAGTATTTTACTTTGTTGCAATTTTCATATAATTTGTGCATTTCCAATTGGTATCCCACTAGGGATATTTCAGTGGTATCACAGCATTTGTTTCTTTAGACTGTTGGGATTGAAAGATGGGGGACAAAGACAGTGAGAATATAGTGGTAGAACTGATGAAACAATTATTCACCAACATGGTAAAGCAACAAGAGACTACCAATCTCTATTTGAGCCAGCTCACTGAGAGATTAGCATAGGACAGGTTTGATACTCATGTGGAAAGAGGAGAAAATAGCAACATGGGACAATATGGTCAAAGAGGTGAGGGTGGACATTCAAGACAGTGGTCCCCCCATTCTTCTACCAGGCCTCTGGGGTCTCACAAACCTTCTTTCTTGAAGTATCGGAAGTTTCACAGGTACGGCAGCCAAGGGATGTTGTAGATGAGGAGTCTTGTTGGGAAAGGTACTAGACCTTAAGTGATGGCTTTCGTGACAACATTTCATTCCAGAATATTACAAAATGAAGATTGGTAGTAGGCCTAGGAGAGATTATCAGGCACAGGTACCAGAGATGCAAAGGAGGTTGGGACACATTTTTTCCACATTTAGATGATTCTAAGAAGTGTATGCATAGTCTTAGTGTGAAGGAAGTGAAGACATACTTCAACTTGAATCCTATGCGTGATGAAGATGCAATTAAGTTTACAATCTTACATCTAGAGGGAGACTCTCATGATTGGTGGTGGCATCATGGGTTGATTACATAGGACATATATAAATCACAACTTATGCAGAGTTCACAAAGAGGCTAGTGAGAAAATTTGATAAGAGGGACCCCGACAGGTATTTTAGAGAGTTGACTCATCTAAGGCAAACTGGTTCCGTGGATCAATATATCACTTATTTTTAGAGACTATCGGTCATGGTACCTGATGTTACAGAGATGAGGTTGATTACCTATTCACAACAGGTTTGACAGACGCTCTCAATAGATTTGTGAGGGAATTTGAGCCTTCTTTGTTGCATGAGGCTATTAGGAGAGCTCGTGACCTGGAGTTATCCACTCCTAAGTCGAGGTTTCCACTTCGAGTGCAACCTAAGGGTTTCCCTTCTAGAACTGAGGGTTCACAGCTGAAGTTACCTCCACCTAGGAAAGATATAGCCTGGAGACCATTCAGATCTAGAGAGGATAAGGAGAAATTGAGGCGAAAGAAACTATGTTTCGATTTCCGTGCACCTTGGGTTTCAGGACACGATTGCAAAGGTAGAGGGAGGGCCCAATGCATAGAGGTCTTCGAGGAGAGTGATGGTGACGAGGAGTTGGACACACAACCATTAGAGGATGATGATGATGAGGCATTAGATAGTGCGGGTGTGGAGCAGATAGCGATACTTTCCCCTAGGAGACTATCACCACCTTGTCTAGTACCCCGAGGTACAAGGCATTCAGAGTTAGGTGAGTTTTATAGGGATAGCGAGTGGTGGTACTCATTGATAGTGGTGAAACCCACAAATTTATTGATGCCTCATTGGTTGAGAGGCGGGGGTTACAGACATAGGAATTTGAGGGCTTCAACGTGGTTGTAGCCAATGGAGATTCTATGAGATGCACACAACGGGTTCCCCAATTGAGCATCACGATGGGTAACTATACAGTTACCAATTATTTCTATATTGTTGGTATTGGAGAGACCAACATAGTGCTTGGGGTATAGTGGCTCCATTCCCTTGGTGAGTTTCAAACTAACTTCTAGACAATGGAGCTAAAGTTTAAGTCCGAAGGGAGGAATGTGATCTTGAGGGGCTTATCTTCAGGGGCACCCCAAGTTGTTACGGCCAAGAGGATCAAGAGGATCTATAGGCATGATGGGGTGGATTGGGCAAGTACACTATTTGGTTTCAACCAAGAAATCAAAGGATGGACAAGCAATACCATGTGGATATACTATGTGATATACACAGTGCCATGTTTGGTGACATACCTCTAGGCATACCTCCAGATAGGGAATTTGAGCATGTGATTGAGCTTGAGTATGCTTAGACTAGTGGTCACTGTCTCCTTACCGTCATCCCAAATAGTTTAAGTATGAGACCGAGAAGACTATACAGGAGCTCATGGATATGGGGCATATTAGACCGAGTTCCAACCCTTTTGCTTCTTCGGTGGTTTTGGTGAAGAAGAAGGATGGGACCCTGTGGATGTGTATGGACTACCGGGCCTTGAATAAGAAGACAATAAAGAACAAGTATCTCGTACCACGCATTGATGAGTTGCTAGACAAGCTACATGGTGCAATCTATTTTTCAAAAATAGATTTGCATTCTTGGATATCATCATATCAAAGTCAGGGAGCAGGATGTGCATAAGATAGCATTCAGATGCCATTACGGTCACTTTGAATTCTTGGTGATGCCTTTCAGATTGTCTAATGCTCCAGCTACATTCCAGTCTTGCATGAATCATGTGTTCAACCGCCACTTGCGGAAGTTTGTATTGGTTTTCTTTGATGATATTTTAGTCTACAAAGGACTTGGGAGGACCATATCGTGCACCCTGGGTGAGATATTGGGGATATTATAAGCTAATTCGTTATATGTGAAAGCTCTAAGGGTGAGTTCAAAGCATGACCGAATGTCTATACTTGGGATATGTAATGGTGGGGGTACATTGAAGGTAGATAGAGGGAAGATATGGGCAATCCCTGGATTGGCCACCACCTATGACATTGACACACAATTGAGAGAATTTGTGGGGTTGTGCACATATTACCTGGGAGGTTCATGAAGAATTTATCTTGGTTGACTGCTCCATTGACTGATTTGACCAAGAAGGGGTATTTTGCTTGGTTAGACGTAGCAGAATAGGTTTTTGATCACCTCAAGGAGGTGATGAGTTCGTGTCTCATCCTCACATTACCAAACTTCTCCCACCCATTCATTCTAGAGTGTGATGCATCAGGAGAGGGTGTTGGGGTAGTTCTCATGCAGGATAGGCATCCCATCGCTTATGAGAGTCATAAATTGAAACCCATGGAGAGAGGGTATTCAATTTATGACAAGGAGATGTTGGCCATCATGCATGCCTTGGCCAAGTTCAGACAGTACCTTGTGGGCAGCAAATTTGTGGTTCGTACGGATCACAACAGTTTGAGGTTCTTCCTTGGGATAGAAAGAGCTCAACGATTGCCAGAAAATATGGGTGAACAAGGTGTAAACCTATGAATTTGACATAGAGTACACTAGAGGTAAGAATAATATTGTTGTTGACGCTTTATCTAGGAGGCCTTACCTCACTGCTATGCTTAGTTCTATGTCTGAGATTTTAGCGGATTCGAAGGCTCATATACTTGTTGAGTACTCCAAAACCAGTTTCTGTGAGATCATGGATGGTATTATACAAGATGACCGATACAGAGTAGTGGATGATCTCATTTTCTACAAGGATAGGATTTTCCTTGTACCAGGATCCAAAATGAAGGAGAAGATCCTTCGTGCAGTACATGATACACCACTAGCTGGACATCCTAGGTATTTCAAAACATACAGGTTCATCAAGGAAATATTTGCATGGAAGGGAATGAAGGACGATGTCCTTAATCATGTCAGAGAGTGTATGGTTTTCCAGCAAACCAAATCCAAGCGTTCTTTCCCAGCAGGATTACTTCAACCTCTCCCCATTCCCGAACAGAAATGGGAAAGCATATCTATGGAATTTATCACTAGGCTTCCCTTGGTGCATGGGCATAGCTACATTTATGTTGTAGTTGATCGTTAACTAAGTATGCTCATTTCTTTTCCCTACCCAAGGGGCATGAGGCAGTGGATGTGGCCCAGATCTTCTATACCGGTATTTTTAGGCTACATGGGTTGCCTAAAAACATTATTAGTGACAGGGAAAAGATCTTCATGAGCACCTTTTGGCAGGAGATCTTTGACTAAGCAGTACAGAGTTAACTCCTAACACTAGCTACCACCCATAGACAGATGAGTAGACGACAGATAGTCAATAAGTGGATAGAAGGCTACTTGCAGAGTTATGTAACAGGACACCAGCAAGCATGGATTAAATGGTTACACATGGGTGAGTATTGCTACAATACCACCTACCAGATGAGCATAGGTATGACCCCTTTTCGAGCCTTGTATGGGTACAATGCCAAGACATTTGTAGATTTGGTATTACCAGATAGCTGAGCTCCCAAAGCTCGAGATTGGTTACAGGAGAACTAGGATATTTTGAAGGCTCTCAGAGAGAATCTTCAGAAGGCACATAATCAATGAAGGTATATATAGATCGTCACAAGATAGAGAGGTCTTTTGAGGTTGGGGATCTAGTGTTCCTATGTTTATAGCCATATAGCAAAGTCCTCACCTTTGAAGCGAGAAGGGTGCAAAGAAATTAAAAACCATGATTTTATGGTCCATACCAAGTAGTTCATCGAGTTGGGGCAGTGGCATATGAGCTAGAGCTACCAGAGCACAATAAGATACATAATGTCTTCCATGTTTCATGCCTTAAGAAGGCACTCAGACCGCATATTGTACCATCTACAGAGTTACCACCACTAGATGAGGAAGGGAAGTTGGTGCTGGAACTAGAATCCATTATTGAAAAGAGACAGAGGGGGCTCAGGAGAAGAGTAATCACCGAGTATTTGGTGTGATGGAAGAGACCGCCACTGAGGATGCTACTGGGAGGGAGATCAGATTTTGCAGCATCCTAATTTGCATTTTCTTGAGGACAAGAAAAATTTGGGAAGGGAGGACTGTAATGTCCCTTTTTTGTAATGTCCCCTTTTCCTACACTAAATGGCCCAAGGGCCAAGTTGTTTCCAAACCGTGGTCGACCCAGGGGTCATGTGGACGCTCGGAAGATTTTGGGAGGGGCCCATGGTTTTAATATCCCAATTTTACATTTAGGGGTCACTTTTGGACATGGCGACTAAAAGGAAAAAAGTAACTATAGTTACTCTTATCTTATTGCCCCCTCCATGGAATGAAATGTGCCTAGGGTTATGGGGGATTGGTTTCGAGGAGAAGCATATAAGGAGCCGGGGGAGGAAGAAAAGGAACTTTTTATCACATACATTTTAGCCTCCTTCACGTGCAGCTGCATTGTTGTTGCGCATCTATAGCTTGTGGATTCAAATCCCACAAGGACCCTAGCTTTGGTGGTGAGAGACCCATTCCTAGCTAGCAGGTCATTCTTTGGTAGTGAGAGATCTACCCTAGTCTATCATTTTGGAGCCGCATTGTGGCTATGCTATGCAGAGATATTACCAGAGGGTTCGTAGGAAGGGTTTGAGGAATTTTGGGGGCATTTGGAGAAGATAATTAGAGGGGTTCCATATCAGACTTACGACAGCCATTTGGGTTGGGCTTAGTCTCACTTTGAAGGCGCCTCCATCATTTTTCGACCCCTTTCCAAGCGAGGCAACTTGTAGCCTTTATTTGGGGATTTTCCAATGGTTGTTTTCAGATCTGAAGGTGGAAATATTATTTCCTATATCTTTCAATGTTATTTCCAAAGACTCTTAATTTTTGCTCTTGTATTTGGTGATTTACGGATTTTAGAAGTTTACCAGCCACCTAGGGCATTCTGTAATTTTTCGGAAGCAATATATTATTCCAAAATTCCAAAAAAAAAAATTCTAGTGTTTATTATTATTATTACAAGCTTCCCTCAAAATTTCATGCACTTTGGGAAAATATTTTGTGAGATATCAATTAAATACCATTCACTGACCTAATTGGTCATTTTCTCAGAATAATCAAGTATTTTACTTTGCTACAATTTTATATAATTTGTGCATTTTCAAGTGGTATCCCACTAGGGATATTTCACAATATTAAAGACAATAATTGACAAAACATTTCACATTGAGACAATAAAAAAGTTGTATATTGTCTCAAAGCGGGTGTGTCTCTAATATTGTCTCTAATTATTATATGTCCGAAACAATATAGATTAGCACATATTTTGTCTCTTGATAGACAATATCATTTTTTCTCTCTAGAGACAATGTCTAGAGAGATGAAAATTAGAAGGTGTTTGTCATGAGGTGCATTCCAGACAAGAATATACAAAAAGTACAAAAATACCTACACCTTTTTCAATAATCATGACTTACCTTGTTTGTAGTTCAACAAAGATAAGGATAACAGTACCCTTCCTAGCCACACACCCAACACCCCCAATAAAAAAAAAATCCCAAATAATATTCCTATCAAATAAATAGGAAATTAAGAGGATGTAGAGTTGAAACAAACAACATGATTTGCTATGTAATTTTACACCCAAATCCTCTTCATGTTTGGTAATTAGCATGAAACTAATATATCTAAATATCCGGGTAAATTTTAATGGAAACCAACCATAATGGTCTCATATGATAAAGAATGCTCAATTGCCATCAAATTACATAAAATAACTCCTTGCATCTTTGTTACAGTATTGACGCCAACCAAGATTTCTAGTGTCTTTTCAGAATATTCAGCAACAAGGCAATATAATTTCTACATTTAACCTACAAACCCCTAGAAGAAACAACTAAATAAGTAATATGTTATCTTTACTCACTCAATTCTGTTTTGGTATGGCTTTACCACTTCTTTGAACATTCAAACGACAGGAAAGCAAAAAAAGGGACTATTGTGGAACATCAAAAGTTACTGATACATAGAAAAATATATTGCAAACACAAAGGCAACAAATTAGTGGGTTGAAACCTCATAAATACAAAGAGAATAAAATACAAGTGTGCTAAAATGTCATAAATACAAAAACAATTTAGACCAAAACCTCATAAATACAAAGACAACAAATTAGTGGGCCAAAACCTCACAAATACAAAGAGAACAAAATAGTGTGCCAAAACCTAAAATCATGCAAGCACATATCTTCTTTTTCAATGCCATATAGAAATAATAATCTAAAAGACATTTGTCAAGATGTACCAGAGTATTACGTCTCTTGTGGAGATAGAGCACATACTTCTTTAAACTTGCAACCTACATCTTGCTCAATAGTCCTGATTGCCCTAGATTGTTGCTCCGTATAAATGAGAATGGCAGTGCCCTTCTTTCTAGCACACCCAGTATGCCCAGATCTATGAACAAATTCATAATGAATAATCTGAACACACACAAATCAACTTTATGGTCATATAAACAACACAACATAAATAAGAAACACAAACGTGCCCAACCATCAAAGTTAACATTCATTTAAAATTATGGCTTCCTTGCTCCAAAAATATAGTCACCCCATAGATTTATAACACATGAAGGGAAAAACATGAATATACACTATTGCTTGTATTTGACAAATTGCTAGCTAAAGTTTTACCTAAAAATTAAAACCTTTAATATGTATAACATAACTATACCAAATGGACATTAGGAACATCAAGCCCATGTGCAGCAACATTTGTGGCAATCAACACATTAAACCGCCCTTGGCGAAAACCAGCAAGAGTCCTCTCTCGTTGACCCTATGAAATATCCCCATGCAATGCCGGCATCCAAGAGCCTGGCTCAATGACGTTGAAAGATAGTCTGCATCTCGCTTTGTTTGAGTGAAAACAATACATTTCCCCCCTTTGGCATGTTCCTGAAATATCCAGGACATGTCTCATACAAAATCATATGTATAATGAACACCAAATTAAGAAGGCTATACTTCCAAGGGAATACCAACTAGGAATAAAGTTTATTGTACTATTTAAAGAGTGCACAAATGAGAACATAAACGAAATTACAAAACCAACATCACAAGCCAATATGGCCATTAAAAGAGAATCTAATTATGTCTCAACCCGCTTAAGTGGATCTACACTGACAAAGCAATCCTTCATTTAAAAACATAGAAATCAAACATAAAACGAACAATAAGATAAAAATAAAATAACAATCTTGAACAACATATAGTGTTAGGGTTTTAGAGTGTGCCATTTTCTAAATTAAAATCCTAAAGAGAGTCACATGCAATTTATTTACTCTAATGCAGCTTTTTAGATGGGACTTTTTAAAAATACATATACAGCATAATGCTTCCTGCTGCAACTACTACAATATAATATATACAATCCAGCCACAATAGACTGCAAACATCTAGATCCAAATCTTTCCAATGACCCCCCACACTCATCCAATTTTAAAACTTGACTATGACATCGGTAAAGTCAATGTGTCTGGATAACTATAGAAGGAGACTACTAATTTAGAATCAAATTATATTATAGGTATTTGCCCTTGTAAAGCTATAGAGAAAATAAGTAAAGAATAATTGTAAAGCACTTTGGATGGCTTGTCAGTGTCTACAACTTATCACCACTAAAACATTTCATTGAGGCACTCCTTATAGCATGGAACGATTACTTAGCTGACATTTCAGTAAAAATCGCCCACAACATTCCAACACTCCCACCTACTTGTCCAATTTAAAAAATTTAAGACAACGGTAAGCCAATGTTTGTGGATCCATTTTCACCTAGAGAGGGAGACTACTAATTTGGAATCAAATTACATTATGGGTATATATGGCTTCTTAAAGCTACAACTAAAATGTGTAAAAAATGATTGTAAAGAACTTTGGATGGTTTGTTACTGTGTACAACTTATCACCACTGGAACATTTTATCAAGGCACTCATTATCACATACAATGATTGGTTAGCTGACATTTCAAAATGTCAAAAATTGTTCACAACATTCGTCATATTCATCATTAAATGGCAAACTTACACAGGTCCATCCTAACGTGGTTCTCATGTGCCAAGATGTATTCAGAAGACGCGAGGTGCAAATCACCTGGTACAATTACTTTGCAAATTGTGGATTGTGGGTACAAAAGCATGTATACAGACGGTACCTCGAGTCACCTGGATACTTGCAGCCTAAGAATGCCAAGTATGAAAACAAAGGGATAAGCACCAAATCATTTGGTAACCGATACAGACTTAAGCAGACTTTTAATAAATCTATTATAGAAGCATAGCAAGGATATGACAAGCACATAAATATAATATGGGCTAGGATATGACTTTTAATTCGAGCTCGACCCTGCTTGACTTGCTTTCACCTGCTCGACTTGCCCTCGAACTCCTCCCCGCACAAACCACAAGCATTACCAAACACTATAGCACACGAAAAAACAACCATTTCGACTTAGGGTTAGGTCTTGATATTTGTATTTTGGTTTTAGTTTTTCTTATATATGCTTAGGTTTCTTTCTTTAGATGCTTTCTTTCATTATTTAGTTAGGTTTGCATTTTTTTAGTTTTTCTCACTTAGTTAAGTTTCAATTTATTCTCTTACTTTGATTACGTTGTTAATATTGGTTTCTTTACTTAGTCTAGTTATTTAGTTAAGTTTAATATTACATGTCATTTGTTTTCTTAACTTACTTAATTTTGTAAATTAGTAAATTTAATACTTAGTTTCTTTCGTTCGACCTTTTCCATTAATTGACAATTTTTTCATTATTTTTTCATCGTTTTCATAAATAGGACTAATTGTGCATCTTGTTGTTACAGGACTACTCGGGTGTTTTCAAATCCCACAATGTAATTCACTTACTGAGACTTTTTGTCCCCTTTTCTTAGCTTCAAACCACTCGTCAAAGTTGCTAACTTAGCGTTATTGGACGTTTCGATCCAATTTTTCTTACTTTTTAGTCATTTTACATCCATTTCATCATTTTGCTACATAGACTAACGCTTTCTCACATGTTTTACATGCTTCTCGTTTGTCATTTTCTTTTGTTTTTGTGAGACTAACCACAAAACGATCACGCGTATGCTCCTCCCTTACACTTTCTAAGCAATCTTGGGAATTAGAAATGTGGTCGTTTCTTTTCTTCTTCTTTTTGGGAATTAATGTTTCACTTAATCCAATCCAACCCACATGTATTCTCTTTCCTCATGCTTTTTAAGCGACCTTGAAAATTAGAAACATGGGTTCACTTCTATTGTCTTTTTTTACCTCCTTTCGGAAAACATTATAATCTTTGTTTGCAGGAGCCACACTACAAAGACTATCACAACTACTAACCGCAGGTTGTCAAATGGTGTGCAACTAAACCACATTAAGTTCAAAGATAAGAAAAAATCACCACATTCCAAACATTGTATATGCAAGTTTCGGTTAAGAGTTGTGGCTCATGACGCTTTGAACTAGGAGAAACCCCTTTAGCATAAGCCTTAAGAAAACAAGAGGATGCTCTAGGAACCCCAAAGTAGTCCACACCTTGAGGGAACTAATGGATGAAATGGGAACATTTTCTCCTACTTGACTAGTAAAGCCTTGTCATTTAGAGTCACGGATATCCTTAGTGGCGACCCTATACGATTCATTCTAAGCAAGATCTTTGCTCAGGGTTTCAAAGAGGGTAAAGTAAATTCATTAGTTAGTAATAATGTCACGCTCGCTCAGATATATTGTTGACACCTAGTTGAGAGAGCCACCTAGGAATTCAAACATTGTCGAAGCCAATTTAAGGTAGAGGCCACAAACAAATAGTTCAAAACAAAAACTCTTTTTCTATTTTCTTTATTTTTTTAGTAGTGTTCCACACTCATATTTTCCCAAACACTCCTTTTTGGGATCATCTTTCACGTTCTTATCTTCTCTTGGTTTTCAAACACTCCTTGTTTGAATTTTCTCTTCACTTTCATATATTTTTCGTCATTTTCCAAACACTCCTTATTTGGATTCTACTTTCATCCTCATTTCATCTTTCCAAGTACACTTTACTTGGATTATTTTTCATCTCCTTTTCAATATCCCAAATACTCCTTATTTGGGTTCATCTTCTATTGTGTTTGCTATCACCGCACTTATCCTTATTTGGACTTGAAATTCACTTCTTTTTCTCTTCATCATCATTCATTCATCATCCTTCATTTTACTCTCGAAATTCCCCTTTTTAGAGATTTTGTCTCTTTTTCATTATTTCAATATTTTCATCCTCATTACACTCTCCATTTGATCTTATTTCGTTCTCATTCAATTATTTGAGTCTTCCTTTTTCACGGTCATCAAATTATTCCATTTTTCGTACTCACCTCATTTTGAGTTTATCTCCCATTCCATTGAAACTTAAACATTTGGATTACATTTCCCAAAGTTTAAGTTTACATCTCCTTTCGACATCAAGTCTTAAGTTATGGATATCCACGTCCTTGCTCAAGAACTTTCATCTTACGACTCACATCTTGACAGTGTTATATTCCACTATGTCACAGTCATTTCCATTACATCTTATCTTTCCTTAAAGGTTTGATACTTTCATTACATCATCATTATTAAACTATATATGTTTGCTTTCTCCACGTCTCTAACTTGACAAACTATTGTTTCACTTTAGACACTTGATCATATCTTATTTCACCAACATTTATGTTGTCGATATTTGAGTCTTATGCTTTCATTAGCCTCTTCCTTCTTAACTAATTCTTGTTAAGGGTTTAGCACATTGCATACGATTTGACTCCTTCTTCATACCCTCTTCACATCTAGCATTCACTTTGTTAGTGGTAGAGTACATTTCATATCACTATATCCTCGCTCCTCCATTATATCATTCACATTGTTAGAAGTTGAGCACATTTGAGCTTTTTTCACTATAATCCTCCTCTCGTCTAGCATTCACTTTGTCTAGAGGACAAGAAATTTCACCACATTGAACCACTCTTCCATCTTGGCATTCACTTTGTCAAGGGTCAATTTTATCAATCACTTTCACATGCTTCCATCTTGACATTCACTTTGTTAAGGGTTGTGTCATTCATATCTTCCAAATGTCTTGCACATCTTAGCATTCACTTTGTTAAGGGACAAGTTATTACCAACTTTAATCACACACCTCTCTTAAATCATAGCATCCACTTTGCTACGGGTTGAGTTATCTTTCACATCTCTGTTTTTCTCCCCCCTCTTTTAAAAATTTTGGGAACACGACACCGAGATTATAGTCATTTTGGAAGGAACAAATGATATTGAAATCCTTTGGGAAATTATGATAGTGACAATGACCAAAACTCTGGGGATGATCAGAATGACATCTCACTCGAAGAATAATCTCGCATCGAAAATATCTTATGTGTGAATAAAGACCAATTTTTGCTTCATCTCCTTGATATGGGAGAAAAATTACCTTCTGATTTCAATGAGGTTATTCTAAAAACACTACTTGGCAAACCACCACCCAACAAGGGTGAACCTTTCATTTTGAAAAACAATGACGATGGGTCAGGCCCTAGTCACACAAATAATGATGATCAAAACAAGTCCACCTTAAAGAACACCAAAGATGATGAACCAAATAAATACAAATCTAACAAAGGAACAAAGGAAAATATGACAAAGGGAACAAAGACAAATCGACGTAGGGAACAAAGGAAAATCAACCGATTCAACCACCGATCCCACTAAATCCCTCATGAATCAAATTAATGGCATGGCTAAGTGTAGTGCCCACTTCCCTTTGACACTATTTAGATATTGATTTTGATACTATTGATCATATTATGGACACTATTATGATTATTTTGGTATGATGGTTAGATGTTAGATCATGGACTAGTATTGATCGGATTAGAGTTATTATGATTGATGATTACTAGAGACACTTCTATATATGGTTGATGATATCTTTGTTGTGACATGGACACATTATAGATGTTGATTTGGACTTATAATATTAGATATTTGAATAGATCTGGTATGGTAGAAATTAGATGATGATATAGTTGATTTATTTAATTAAAATGATAATGTTGAATTCTTGATATTGTTGTGATTTGGATTTGATATTTATATGTTGCTTATATCATTTTGGATGTTCTGATATGGCCATGAGGCTGAAGGAGGTGTTATTATTTTGCAGGTTAAAATATCACAACAATGTCGGGGATTGGAGACTAACCATATTGAAATTCTGGATGAACTCAATGGGGTCACCATGGCAACTGTAATTGTTTGTGTGTTGTGTTGTGTTAGGATTTCCCATGGGGATTTCCATTATATGTGACCATGGGATGTGTGCTTTATTTAGGTGTTCCCTTTTTTATTATTGATTGCATGTATTTTTAATTGTATTATGTTCTTCCTTTTTAATTAATTTAAATGTGATGAATTTAATGTAAGAGTCACATAGTTAAATTTAATTTAATTTAATTGGGATGTGGAATGTATGTAATAAAGTTGTTGTCTTAGTTATTAATTAAATTGGATTTATGTCATGCATAACCATATGTTAAATAAATAAATCATTATGTCAAAAGAATGTAATAAATGAAGTCATAGGTATTAATGCATGTTGTAAGAATGTGTAAGTGATGTGTAAGTTGTGTAAGTCATATTTTGGAGTGTAGAACACTCCATCCTCTAAGGAATTCGGATTTGACCTTGGAGGCCAAATTTGGAGGCTTGTGGGACAAGTTAAACTTGTCCCACACCTCTTAAAATCATCCACCAACCATACCTATGGTTTTGGAGTCAAAATTAATCCTTTTAATTGTATTTTGAAATGACTATGTGTAAGTTTTTATTGCACTTTACTTACAAATTTTTAATTCAGTCCTTGTTAAAGTATGGGTTAATTTTGAGTGTGTAAGTTGCTTGTCATCTCCATTTATTGTGTTTAATTGTGAGGTTGACTTTCTCCTTTTGGGGTTGAGTAAGAATGATGTGGCATCCCACTTGGATCCACATCATCCTCTCTCCTTCCTTTCCTATAAAAGTGAAGCTTCTTGCTCTTTTGGGTTGTTGAAACTTTTTCATTTCCTCTTGGGGTGCATTTTTTTGGAGCTTGGTTGAGGAAGAACTTGGAGTATTTTGTATGCACACACTTGTTGTTTTGGACTGCATATTTGAGCATTGAAGAACTGTTGTTTTGGAAACAATCTCCACTATGGAGAGGTAGGATCTTGTCCCATTTTATATGTTGTTTTTCCCTTTTCTTGCATGAATGAAATGGTGAATGTGTTGTGTATTCATGGCTGGTTGGGTAGATTGCTTAGGGAAAGGTGTAGGAGAAGGCTGTGGGGATTTCATATGGGGGCATAAGGGATTTACCAATGGCATAGTTTTATTGTGGAGGGAGTTTTGGTTTGGGATCCACCTTGGAAAAGAAATTGCTTGCATTTCTTACTATGGGGGCATAAGGGATAAACTTGGGGGTATAAGGAGGGGTTGGGAGATATAAGGTTTATGGGATTGATATGATTATTGGTGGTATGCATTTGGTGGATGCCCAATTCCAAATTGGGAGGCATAAGGAGTTCCCCATAGTCGTTACTCTTGTTGGCTTGCTTGTCCAAGCCTATGTATTGCATGAAATGTTTCAAATGCAGTTGGGAACTGTTGTCTTGTTTTGAACTATGCATTTTATTGTTTGTATGTATTGTGATGAATGCTTGTTTGTTGTGGAAGAAGTCTTGTTGCCATGTGTTGATTTTCATGCTCCATTTTAATATGGTTGGGGCTCGGGGCCAATGGGGAAGGATGGCTTCTCCTTTCCCATTGGATGTCTTGGTTGGGTGGAGAGCATTGCCTTTCCCCCTTCCTTGTTGTGATCAAAGTTACAAAGAAGAAGAAACAGGCATGCTGCTATTTGGAGAAGAAATTACAGTTTGACAGTCTTATCCCTTTGGAGAAAATTCAATGTAACCTTTCCCACTTCGAGTGGATGAGTGTATAAATGTTGTAATATGAAGTTATTGTATTGATAGTAGATGTTTGAAATTGAAATCGAGAATGTAAAGAAGAAGTATATTTGATCTCTGTTCTATTTTGGAAAGAAAATGTAAATGTTATTCCATGCTTTGTAAATTGAAATTTGATACCAATTCAAATTGGAAAGGAGACCAATTGTAAAAGTGTTATTGAATTTTGAATAAAGGATTGAAGTAGTTTTCAAAATGTATTGTATGCTGGAATTGAATTGTTGTCAAGAAGATTGAGATTTCTGTGTTGAAAGAAAATACGTATGAGAAAGCTAAACTGTATTGTTCTCATTTGAATTGTGCATTCGAATTGAAATCTGAATTGTAATTTAATTTAGAATTGAATGGTTGTATTAATCAATCAAATGTATTTGACTAAGCTTAGGAATCACATGCACATCCAAATTACCAAAAAAATGATGAACAAAATTAAAAGAAATAGTTCATTGTTTTAAAACTCAAATACGCAATGCACATTTAATAAAAATGAGTAGTTCGACTTTATACTCAACAATAAATTACGAAACTTGAAATTTACACTTAGGAAGACTTGAGGAATCCAAATTCACTAAAACAATCAAGAATAAATCTCTAAAACCCAAGGAATTTCAAATTGGAGCTTGCACGCAGCGTTTTCTGTCAATTGGAAAAATGCAAACTTGTACAAATGAAAAAATTGACTTCACTAAAACACCCTAAACCCTCCCTAGACTGATCCTCCATGTCTGTTTGGCATGTTGAGTGAAGGAGGTGTTCTAATTTTATTAAAATTATAAGTTGAAAAACTATCAGTTCACATATTAAAATCCTGCAGATCGATTTCTTAAAATTGACCTTTGAAACTTCATCAAAATCCCAAATTTATGATTTTTGTGCAAAGAGGACTCGAGAGATTTCCGAAAATCCTTGTTTTCCCAAAATGGAGTTTCCTATCAAAAGTTATGGCCATTTGAAGTTTTACTTCAAATTGGCCATCCAAAAATAAATCTAACTATACTAAAATCAAAATTTGAACTTTGGAAAATTTTCCCAAAAATTCCACACCCCCGCAACACTCTCAGATAATCAGGTGTCAACATGTGGCACTTTGGAGGGAAAAATCTTATTGAAACTTAACTTTTTGAAAAAAATTGTCTTTGGGAAAATTTTCCCAATTGTCTCCGCAACCCCGTGACCTCACAGCCAATCACGTGTTAACACGTGGCTTGGTGTTCGCGATAGGAATTTGAAAACTTAACCTTTTAGCCTTTTGGAAAAATTTCACTTTTTCCTCCGCGCCCCAAAACCCCATAGCCAATCAAGCGATGACACGTGTCCCCATGGACACACGGGTTCGCGCAAGTCTTTTGACCTTTAAACGCCTTTGGCATAAAACTCTAAATCACTACACCACTTCATAGGCCCGCGTCCAATCAGAAGACGTCACATGGAATTTTTTCCCAAGTCGGAGGTAGAATTTGGGTTTGTTTTAAACCTTGGGAAAAATTCCAAATTTTTCCCACACGACCACCGACCCCCGTCCAATCACATGTTGACACGTGGCAAATTGGACATCGACGGGAGAGCGGAGATTTTCTCTCCTTTGAGATTTTAACTCATAAAATCTCAATTTTCCCTTTTGTTCCACCACTCCGCTTTTCCCCACACCAATTAAAAGGCACCACATGTCCTCCCAATTGGACCCATGGGGTGCGCGGAGGAGTTTTGCACTTTTGTGCTCAAAGAGGGAAAAATTTCACCCTAAGCCCGCAGATTCCCCAAGGGAAAATTTCACCCTAGAACTCCGCCTGGGACAATAACTTGAGTTTTATAAGGAGTTAGAACTTCTTTATATGGTTGGAAAGGTGAGAGAATTTCCTATCCAATGAGCATGATTTAGGAAAGTTTTGATGACTCTAAGTGTGTGAAAATCAAGTTGAACCCTGTAAGCCTGTTTGGGCAGAGATGAGAGGGATTTCACTCTCCTAACCTAAGAGATGAATTTAACTTCTTGTTTTGCCCTTGTGCCTTATTGTTATTAGTTTCTTGGAGTACTTGTTGCAAGTGAGTATTGCTTTTTAATCCTTATCTAGTTTTTACTAACTGTGATCTTATAACCCTCTTCAGAAACACTTAAAATATATATATATATATATATATATATATATATATATATTCCATAATTTTCCTATCTAATCCTAGTTTGTTTCTTGGTCTCAAGTGGTAGTTTGAAGTAGGAATTACACTAAGCAACTTGTTATCCTAAATTCCAAAGTCATCAATGAATGCCATAACAACGAGGCACCAAAGAAAACAAGTGATGACTCATTTAAAATTCATACCACATAGACTAAATATAGAACAACTCTACGAGTGATGGTTCCTTATCTTTCTTGTAGAACAACTCACCATTTTCCCAAGAATGGAAAATGATGAAGGACACCATCTTGGGTATGCAACATCAACACAAACAATTCAACTTTGAAGAATTGTGTCCTTACCCCTTCGATAAGGACATTTTGTGCATCCCCTTTCCCAAATATTTTGAGACGCCCAAATTTGACAAATACAAGGGCAAGAATGATCCTAGAGAACATATCAAGGAATTCTATATGGCTTGTCAAGAGGTGTCCTATAGTGATGTCTTTTTCAAGTTTCTCTTTCCATGAAATCTAGGTGGACAAGCCTTGGACTGGTTTCTACACCTCCCCAAGGGCTTTATACATACTTTCGTGGACCTCTCAAAGAATTTCGTTAAACATTTCTCATTCAATCTAGACTCTGAAATTATAATGATGGATTTGTGTAATGTCAACAAATGAACAAATGAAACCTTTGCACAATTCCTAAAAAGATGGCATGGGATCGATATTTTCTTCCTATGCTCCATGCCCGTGAAACAACTCGTGCACATCTTTGTACATGCGACGAGAAAAGTGGCATGCGAGGATGATAATCAGCAAGTGACTTTCCCCGTACCCGACCTCTCAAGGTCGTGCCGAGATAGCCGGTGGTCTGGAATTCACACGGGATGCAGATAAGCTAGTTAGGTAATCTTATGTCTTCAACACGCAATGGTGGGATCTACGAATCTAAGGAAAATAAGCCCTCCTAACAAGCGGTGTGATAGATCGTTCGGCAAGGATAGCTGCTCGAAGGCTCCAATCAATATCGAGCTCTGTCGTGATCTGATCTATGGGTTGTGGAATACATGGAAGATAACCTATGGGTGCTTCATATATGTCTCCTGACAAGGTCATGAAAATGGAATGGCTAAATATGTAGTGGATCTTTTGGTGTTTTATGGATGATTCTCTGGCCTAGTCCAAAAATCTTTAGCTTGATTAGCTATTACGTTTAATAATGATAGTTGTGTGATAATGTATGGTGGGAGTGGAGAGGCCTAAATACTAATGTGTGCAAACTAGCGCCAATGTTGGGTTGATTTGTAGGCCTGTTGGGTTGTGGGACCTGTGGGTCACAACCGTAAGTTCGTGGTTGTTTTGGACCTCCTATGGTCATGTGAACGTGTGTGCTATCAAGGCAATCTATAATTTGGTTGATTTGACCAGAACGTGTGTGCTTTTTCGTCTTCTATGTTTAATGCCCTTAACTGTGAGCTGATTTCTTGTAGGTCTGTTGTTGTTCAGAAGACCTGAATTCTGATATTTTGGTCTATATCAGGTAATGCTGCAACAGTATTTGGTTGAGGCATGATTGGCTCAAAAACGTATTCCCTAGGCTCTCTAGGTTCCGTGATTGTCATACAAGATCAATATAAGCCTAACTGAAACAAAATAAATTGACTATGCAAGATATATCTACAACATATAAAGTGACTTCTCTATTTTTGTATTTTTTTAATAGAATTTTAAATGGAATTGAAAGAACAACTAATCTAATATATTCAGAAAATGAAAACTAATCTAATAACAAAATTAAAACAAACAAGGTAGCCCGGTGTAGCTACTTGCCTGTGCAGTTGTGAGTTTATCCTAAATAACTAGATAGTTGATTAACTTAATTGAAAGATTCTCGATCCTACCTCAAAAGTGAGGAATGAATCATAGTTTCTCAGAAACTATCAATCCCCACAGATTCCCTGGTAATATCAAGAATGAAACTTTAACTGAAATGAAATGTTTCACTACTCTATTTGATATATTTTAACTAGAAATTTTGTGAGATAAAACTTGGAATTTGCATAACAGTGGCGAATCAAAGTAGTGTATGACTTTTTCCCCTCAGAATGATCTCCTTTTCCTTCATGTTCACGTGAATCCAAAGAGTGTGTATATGCTAACATCAACAGAAGAAGGTATTTTGAACAATGGCAGCTTTGGATATAGACCAAATAAAATGTGAGTAGGAGAGGGACATCGCAAGTGACAGAGATTTTCATATGCAATTCCTAGCGGGATTTATTGTGGGAATACAACACAAGTGTACCGAGAGGTTCTAGAATCTACCTTCTGTGAAGAACACAACCTGCAACTCTAGTGGATTCAATCCACAAATGACACTACTTTGCTCTAAACTAATTTGTATGAACAACAATGAACAAGACTGAAGCAAGAAGATTGAATGGCTTCTTAAAATCAAAGGAAAAACTAGCATGGATGCAAACATGAAACAAAATGAGCTCTGAACAAGAAATTGACAGACTAAACAATGAAAATGAGAAGTTGAGAGGTAGTTTTGAGGGGCCATTTGCTTGAAAACAAGATGGCTATTTATAGATTTCACATTCACCCAAAGGTGATTCCCATTAGAACTCTTTTACCATTAAACAATGGAGAAACACTATTCCAGTGGACATAAAACATTAATACAAGCCAAGGTGATGGAGAAAAGTTGGTGAAAGTTGAAAATTATGCGGTCGTGATCGAAAGAACATGCTTGGAAAAGCGCGTGAAGGACCGTCATGCCGACGGGACAACGATTTCGTCACTAAAGGGAAAAAGCTAAGAAATGAAGGGCAGAGGAATAAAACAAAGCACAAGGAACATGAATAAAGCATTTGGGATGCTAACATATACTTTGCGAGATTTTCTAGATCCGAACACCTTGCGAGGCACTGTATCATCATTGGGGCATGTGTAACATTGTTCCAATGGTACAATACCCTTCAATTTTGGGTACATATTACCTAACCTCAATAGTGAGCTATCATTTCACATGAAAATGCATTTCCTTAATACTTTTGAAGAAGATATTAAGAAAGGATCGCAGATTGAAAAATCCCTTATCACAAAAGGTTTGATCAAACCTCATTCAAAGGATAATGGGAAACATAGTAACCATCCTAATATCTCTCACCAAGAAAAATCCAAACACGTTAACCGCAATCATAATGTGGTCAATGATGGTGTTACGGAAAACCGCAATGTCCACAATGTCCAAAACACTCAGACTAAACCAAACAAAGGTAAATAACCTCTTGTTGTTTCTAGCAAAGAGGTTTCTTCCTCTCACAATTCTAAGTGGCATCATTTCACTCCTTTAGGATAACCTCTCTCAAGTTTCCTCCAATAACTTGTTAACGTAAACATGGTTACCTATCCCATCACCAGACCTTGGGTTGAGGTAAAACCCAAGCCCACTTGGTATAAACCTTGATACTTATTATGATTTTCATTGCATTGATGGTCACCCAACTGATTGACGCTTTTGCTTACGCCACTTTGTCCAAGATCTCATCGATAGTGGGGATATCATTGTTGAAGAACCATCACCAAATAAGACACCCAATGAAAATCTCAAGGTGTTCTCAAACCCATTTCCCAAACATGGCGGTGACAATAAAAACATTGACAAAGGTTCCTCTGCCAATAACACTAATTTCAATTCAATTATCTCATTTATTGAGGAAGTACCTTCTACAATGGTGACCATTAAATTCAAACCTTTGAGTAATGTTGTGACCACACGTTAAAGGAATATGTGGATTCTCATGGAAAACCAACCTTTTACGTCTTCTACAGAACCTCAAACGTCCAAGCCAACAGCTCCTTGAATCAAAAGTCAAACTCTAATGCCAAATCTCCCACTCCTAGTCAATATTACTTCATCAAACAATTAGTAACCACACCAATGCATATATCTCTAATGGAACTATTAAAAGAGTAACGTAGCTTTCAAGACATTCTCGCTCGTGTTCTAAATGAATCACGTGTTCCTCCTACTCTCAATGTTCAACAATTTCAAGCTATGATAACAAACCTTATGCCTGAAACTCCTATCCTATCTTTTGGGCCTCAAGATATGTTGAACCCAAATTTGATTAACAATAACTCCTTGTATATCGAAGCCTATGTTACAGACCATAAGGTCAAGAGAGTTCTTATTGACAATGGAGCAGCTCTTAACATCTACTCTATAAAAATGCTTCACTACCTTGGTCATACAATAAATGAATTAGATGTTAATATTATTACCATTCATGGTTATGATAATATTGAACGTCAGTCCTGTGGTACCATCACTCTTCCCATACAAGTAGGCTCACAGCTCCTCGACATTGTATGTCATGCAGTTGACATAGAAACATCATATAACCTTCTTCTAGGTAGACCTTGGATACATACAATGCACGCAATACCTTCCACCTTCCATCAATGCATAAATTTTCCACATAACGGAAGAGAGCTCACCTTGCGTGGCGATACTAACCCATTTGAATACTATAATTTTTTTCAAAGCAAGGTACAAAAAGAAAATTATTGTCCATATGTTGATAACACAATTGAATCTAGTGCAAACCTTATTGTTACCAACCATATTGACCTAAAATAATATTGCACCCTCATGTTTCCGCATCTTCTTCTAAATAATATACATCTAAGGTATCACTTGAGGTTATTCCTCATGCCTCGGGCCTTCCTCGAAGCATCTGCATATAAGGAATCACCGAGGTTACATTCTCTAATAAAGGTTTGGGACAGTACACACTCGAAAATGCATTTCTTTGTTGGCAAAATCGATTATCACCTTGTAGCTATGGGCATCCTAACGCTCTAAAATATCCCTAGTGGGATACCACTTAAAAATGCACCAAAATATTGAAAATTTGCAGCCACATAAAATACTAATTTTTCCATATTTTTACAGTTAGGGCAGCGAACTAAGGAGCCTTAATATTTCCCAAAATGTCCACCCGAATTACTTGAAAATTTAAAGAGAGCTTGATATTATTATAAATGACATTAGAAGACTGTTTTTGGGATTTTACAGAAATTAAAATGCTGCCAGAAAAAGCACAACGTGCCCTAGACAGCTGGAAGACTCCTAAAATTCGTAACTCTCCAAATACAAGAGAAAAAATTATGAGACTCTGGAAATAACATTAGCAAACATAGGAAATGGTATTTCAACCTTAAAATATGAAAATGACCAACTAGATACCATCCAAATAAAGGTTCTGAGATCAGTTATCTTGGGAAAGCGTGGGAAATTGATGAGACGCCTTCAAAGTGATGTTACGCCCGCCCAAATGGCTGCCGTAAATCTGATCTAAAAGCCCTCTGGTTATCTTCCCCAAATTCCCCCAAAAATCCTTAAGCCCTTCATCTAAACCCTCTGATAATATCTCTATAACAAATCCCTGAAAGTGGCTCCAAAATGACAGACTAGGGTAGATCTCTCACTATTGAAGAATGCCATGCTCGCTAGGGACGGGTCTCTCACCACCGAAGCTAGGGTCCCTGTGGGATTTCACTCCACAAGTTGTAGATGCGCAAACAACAGTTACACGTGAAGGTAAATAAAATGTATGAAAAATCCCTTTCCTTTCTCTCCCAGCTCCTTATATACTTCTCCACATGACAAAAGAGCCCCAATAACCCTAGATGCATTTCATTCCATGGAGGGGCCAATAAAATAAAAGTAACTAAAGTTACTTTTTCCTTTTTAAGTTGTCATGGTCCAAAAGTGACCCCAAACGTAAAACTGGAATATTAGACCCACGTGGCCCCTTCCCAATAGCTCCCAGTATCCACATCCCCTTAGATATGACCACGGCTTGGACTTGACTTATCCCTTAGGCATTTGGCATAGGAAAGAGGACATTACATATGACCAAGGCCTGGACTCGAATTGGTCCTTAGGCCTTGGGTGTTGGAAAAAGGGGACATTACAATCCTCCCTTCCCAAGAAATGCTTGACCCCAAGCATTATCTTGTCATGTTGCAAAAGTTGATTACCATGTCGTAAGTTTCTCCATCTCACCATGTCATCAATCAAGGATCGGTGTAATCCGAAGTAACCAAGAAAACCCATGTAGTCATCATGACCTCCATATTGTATCAAGAGCAATGTTGTCTGTGAAGTAGAATGATACTCAAACCGACTCTCCACTGGTACCCACATCAAGATTTCCAATTTGTTCAATCCCTGCCACTCAAATGCCATCATCCTGGGACTTGTCACTATCTCTCCGATCAACTCCTGGGTATGAAAGTCCACTCTAAACCCTATAGAATTCCCTGGATCAACCTGTGAAATAACCTATATACGCACAAAGTGTGCCAACTCTCCCACATGACCTACACTCGTGTGAGAGCAAGGCTCCTCATAATGTATCTCAATGTGTCATGTGGGGAAAAAGTCCCAAGACTCCATTAGATAATCAACTGGTCATATCAGTTCCACATAGTCCACCTCCTGCGCTGAACGTGAACCTACCGAATAACCATGAGTCAATTTCATCTCTCCACTGACTAGCACGTGGGCAAAGTGCTCAGCGGGAATAAAAGCAGCTAAAATACATAGGAGTGATATCCCATGTCGACTCAAAAAATGATGAACCCATAAGCTCTGACTTGTCATAGTGATAAACCGTACATGCCTGTATAAAGTTGAGGATATCCTCACTCAACCTATGCCATATGAACCTCTCGACATGAGCACTGTAGGTCTCATCGAAGCTCAAGTGCCCGATCACGGAAAGAACAATACACATGTCGCAATATCTCCATCCTCACCCATGAATTTGACACGAGGTACAATATTGCCCTGATTGAATATCATCTCATCCTCCAATCTGTAGTTGTCATCATATATGTGACCATCCAGAATCTCACAAGTGTGTTGGTTCTTGGAGTACTCAACAAGTAAATGAGATCTCCAGTCTACCAAAACCTCAAATAACCAACATAATGATAAACTTAGATGATCTGAACTGTAATCCCAATCTCTGTAACTATCTCATGTGCAACACTATTGGTTACACCCACATCCATGACTCCACTCACCCCATCTAGAGTCAAATTCTCCATCATATCTAACTCACTCCCCAATTCAACATCATCTAACTCACTCTCCACATAAGTCATCATGGTGTGCTCTATGTCTGCAGCAAACAATCCATCAGAATAGGAGTCATCAAATATCCCACTTGTCTCATACCTTGTGATGTCACCATGATCCACAAGACATTGAGTTCCTTCACAATTCAACCACTGCAACGACATGCTTCTTTCTTCACCAATCACATCTTTTGCAATCTGCCCTTGTGTACTATGAAATCTGATTTCTTTGTTTTCCTTGAAAATTTTCAGTTTATCCACATGAGGGATGAATGCAAATTTCCCAAAAGATGGAAGCCAATATGTCCAATGAATGATTCCAACTTCAAATAACCCAAATGTACAAACACATTCAAGTACTTCACATCTCTTGATGACAATAAAGAAATGAGTTACCTTCTTTGTGCAAGACATGTATTTCCATGAACATAACTCATAAATTCCTTCTATGTTGGGAATACACATGGCTGATCCCTCATCATACTTTATTCTCTTTCCCCATATTTTCATTTCATCGTAAATGTAAAGAGAAAGGAAATCAGCATTAGAACTCGTGCATCCATAAACTTTATCAAAAGGGAACTTCATACCTTTTGTTGTACCCATTGATTCTCGTCATGATAGAATAAAACACATCTGAAATAGCATAATTGGGGCTGCTCATCATACCTTTGCAACTCATAATTTCTTATATAGGATCAACATCTTCATTCTCCTTTGATTTTTCAACACATGCATCATCGTCTTCCTTAACATCATGCAACCATTGCATCCCAAAAATAGTATTACCTCTAGCAAATTCAACCACAATAAATATACCACATACCTCATGTCCTTTCAATATCATGGGCTGCTGCATTATTTTCTTTGCCAACATATGCTTATTAGTTGAATCAAGAGCAATGTGAATGGAGGATGTGTTTATCCCATCTAGCATACCTTGAGACGTGATTATGAAATAGTCTTCCTCAATCATCCAAGCATGTAAATGTTGTCCCAAATAATAGAAACATGGCAACAACATAGTATAACTCAACAAGCTAGGAAAATGGTAACCATTCTCATACCTTAGGATGTTAAAGTCATGAATGCGCCTTGAATTCAACTCTTCTTTTTTAACAACAAATTACACCTTGATTCTTTGAGCACTTTGAGGACTAAATGCCCCCACTAACCCTTCCAAGGGTTCCACCATGTAGCTGGTATAAAAATCAGTCATGGGATTTATTAATAAAGAATTTTCTCCTCTCTTTATGACTGCTGTTATACACAATCCAGCAAGTTGAAGATGATTAAAAAATATTCTCTTACCCTTTTTAGCAATCAGAAAACCAACGCTATTACCTTGAGAGTTACTTTCCCTTCTTGCACCAGAGTCTCCAATGAAGAAATCATGCTTTCCAACACTTTTAATCCCAAAAGACACATTTGAATTCCTTCCTTTGCTTATGAAATCAGTCACAAAGTTTTCAAAATCAGAATTGATAGTTTTGGACAATTGCAACATATTACCAGGATCCCATACCTTATAATGCCCATGAACCCTTGTATCATGTAAGGTATGCCATCTTTGCTTCTCTTGTATCTCCTCATAAAGAATATTATCAAAAGTTTCACCTTATATTGTTGATTTAGAAACCTCCAAAACACCATCCCTTGGAGTATCCTCGTCAAGCTTGGTCTCCAAAATGACTTGACTTTTCTGCCACAAATCCTGAGCATTTTGGTCTACAATGGGCTGAAATTCTTCATAAATCATCTTATCATGAGTTGTTAGTTTGGAAATTGCAACAACGTGCAATTCCACACAAGTGTCCATGTGAGGCTCCTCCTCATGTGCCAGCTGCTCCATAGAGTCTTCTTTCGTGGGTGTAGACTTCCTTGCATCAATTGCCCTCATTGTTTCCTTGAACTCTTGTAAGTGTTGTCTTGCTTGAGTCGCTATCAACCTAGCAGCTCTAGCTCTGCTATTCCATTCCTCACACTTTTTAAGATTTTCCATTACATCCTCCTTGCTTGCATATACAAATTTCTTCTCCTGAGTTGGAATAATTTCTCTAACAAGAAAATTTTCACTAATGCAATTATTTTTCTCAATGGAAATCATACCATTTTTTCTAGAAGCTTTTTCTTCAAATGAGTTCTTTTGTAATTCAGGTACTAGCATATGATGACCTTGTTTAGGCTTGCTACCAATCTTCATCATACAATAATCTAGAAATGGCATATTATCTTTGAAACCCTTACTCAAAGATTGATATTTCCTCCAACAAGAATCCTCATCAATCACCTCTATTGGGTGCCCTTTATTATTGTTCTCACCTTTTTCCTTATTGTCCCAAGATTTTCTTTGATTCAAATTTTGAGTGAGTGGCTCAAATAAAGGTTAGGGCTTCTGTTATTTCACCATGTTGGTGAACATTTCCTTCATAAAACCCACATTGAGATCTTTCCAAACTACCATATTTACACACACGGGTTGGAGGAACAATGACTCGATACCTTTGAAATATCCCAGTGGGATACCACTTAAAAATGCACCAAAATATTGAAAAATTGCAGCCACATAAAATATTGATTTTTCCAAATTTTTACAATTAGGGTAACGAACTAAGGAACCTTAATATTTCTCAAAATTTCCACCTAAATTAATTGAAAATTTGAAGAGAGCTTGATATTATTATAAATGGCATTAGAAGACTATTTTTGGGATTTTATAGAAATTAAAATGCTTCCATAAAAAGCACAGTGTGCCCTAGACAACTAGAAGACTCCTAAAATTCGTAACTCTCCAAATACAAGAGAAAAAATTATGAGACTCTGGAAATAACACTAGCAAACATAGGAAATAGTATTTCAACCTTCAAATATGAAAATGGTCAAGCTGGATACCCTCCAAATAAAGGTTGCAAGTCACCTAGCTTGGGAAAGGGTGGGAAATTGATGAGACGCCTTCAAAGTGATCTGCTACGCCCTGCCCAAACAGGCTTTGTAAATATGATTTGAAAGCCCTCGGTTATCTTCCCCAAATGCCCCAAAAATCCTCAAACCCTTCCTCGATAATATCTCGTAACACATCCCCGAAAGTGGCTCCAAAATGACAGACTAGGGTAGATCTCTCACTACCGAAGAATGCCCTGCTAGCTAGGGATGGATCTCTCACCACCGAAGCTAGGGTCCTGTGGGATTTCACTCCACAAGATGTAGATGCGCAAAAGCAGCGTGTTGCACGTGAAGATAAAAAAATGTATGCAAAATTCTCTTTCCTTTCTCTCACAACTCCTTATATACTTCTCCACGGCAAAAGAGCCCCAATAACCCTAGACGCATTTCATTCCATGGAGGGGCCGATAAAATAAAAGTAACTAAAGTTACTTTTTTCCTTTTTAAGTCGTCATGGTCCAAAAGTGACCCCCAAACGCAAAACTGGAATATTAGACCCATGTGGCCCCTTCCCAATAGCTCCCAGTGTCCATAGCCCCTTGGATATGACCACGGCTTGGACTTGACTTGGCCCTTAGGCCTTTGGTGTAGGAAAGGGGACATTACATATGACCAAGGCCTGGACTCGAATTGGCCCTTAGGCCTTGGGCGTTGGAAAAAGGGGACATTACACGCTCCTCATCTATGAAAACCTCTAGCTTAATATCTCGTAAACACTCTTTGGAGACGATATGGATATCTAAAGGATGAACATATTCCAATCTCTGACAGTTCTTAGCTATATGAAGATAGGATGGTAGAATGTTACAAACCCATCGATTACACCAAGGCCCATAGAATGATGAAAACGTGAACATGAAAGGAAGAGGCCTTGGCCCATAAGACATGGTGTTCTTGAACTGTTATAGTCAAATACAATATTGACTTGTATGGTGCTGGGATATATGAAATCATTCAAAAGAGCCCTAAATTCTTTGATGTATTACCTAGTGATGAGGACTCAGATTCCGAAGTTGAGACCAGTTCCACACATAGTCTCTTTGAAGACCTCATTGAAACTACACTTTTCCTCAAATACTTATCCATTAAAACCCTTGATGTTTTTTATCCTTCCCTCATTGATCAAGACCAATAATTTCATATTTCCATGGACCTCTTTCAAAACAATGAGGCCATCCAAGAATTCCTCGAGGCTCGAGACCCTTTTCCCTTATCGGATCACAAGAAGGGTTTCGATATAAACCTTGATGTTACCGCCTACTTTAGTGAATAACTTATAATATCCATTCCTAAATAAAAATAAATTAAACATATAAAAAAGGAAAAGTATATCTCGTATAGTGAAAACCTTTACGAGGTCTTATGCGAGAAGCAAAAATGAAAAATAAAAAGAAAGAAAAAGATGCATCTCCTAGTGAAAACCTTTCAAAGGCACTAGAGAGAGGATATTCAGATCCAGAAATATCAAACAATCTACAAAAGCCTACAACATAATTTAAAGATAATGACACTTCTAAGTTATTGGTAGAAGAGATGATAACCATCAACATTAGAACTCAAAACCAACCAAAATTGTTACAACTAGGTCCCGGTTTATCGTAAATTGAAATCAAAGTCTTCACGACACTTATAATAAAATTTAAGAATGTATTCAATTGGTCTTACAAATATATGACAAGTCGGGATCCCTCTCTTGTGGTTCATCACCTTGTGGTGCACCCAGATGCTAAGCCTATAAAGCAAAAGCTACGTAAGATGCACCTCAAGGTCGCATTGCTTGTTAAGGCCGAACTACAAAAATTATTAGATGCGAGGTTCATACTGAGTCCATTGAATACTCGAGTGGACATCTAATATAGTACCGGTTGTGAAAAAGACCCAAAAAAGCATATTTTACTGATTTATGTGACATTAACAAGGCATGTCCAAGGATTGACTTCCTTTTGCCTAATATTGACATGATTATCGATTTCTATGCGAGCCATGAGATATTATCTCTTATGGATGGTTTTTTTAGGTATAACCAAATTTAAATTGCTAAAGAAGACTAGCATAAGAAAAATTTCACAACCCTGGGGAATCTTTTTCAAGGTTATGCCTTTTGGTGGTGTAACTTTTCAACGTGCCATTGTTATTTTCATGACCTTCTTCACGACATATTGGAGATTATGTTGATGATATTCTTACTAAATCAAAGACTACGGTGGATCATCTCTCTTAGGTGTATATTTGAGTTAATTTTACAAGGTTCTCCTTAATCCAAAAAAATGTGTCTTTGGTGTCACAAGGGTTCATAGTCCATTGAATACTCAGTGGATATCTAATATAGTACTATTTGAAAAAGACCCAAAAAGCATATTTTTACTGATTTATGTGACATTAACAAGGCATGTCCCAAGGATGACTTCCTTTTGCCTAATATTGACATGATTATCGATTTCTATCTGCGAGCCATGAGATATTATCTCTTATGGATGGATTTTTTAGGTATAACCAAATTTAAATTGCTAAAGAAGACTAGCATAAGACAAATTTCACAACCCCATGGGGGAATCTTTTTCAAGGTTATGCCTTTTGGCCTTAAAACATTGGTGTAACTTTTCAACGTGCCATGATTGTTATTTTTCATGACCTTCTTCACGACATATTGGAGGATTATGTTGATGATATTCTTACTAAATCAAAGACTACAAAGTGGATCATCCAACAGTTCTTAGGTGTATATTTGAGTGAATAAGGGAATACAAGGTTCTCCTTAATCCAAAAAAATGTGTCTTTGGTGTCACTTCAGAAAAACTTATGGATTCATTGTCTCACGAAGAGGAATTGAAGTGGACCCTACCAAGGTCACAACTATAATATATATATCACCTCCTCAAAACCTTCGATAATTAAGGGGCCTATAAGGAAAAATACAGTCCATTCATTGCTTCATCTCTCAATTGGTAGATAAGTGCCATCACTTCAACTAGCTTCTTAAGAAGGATTTCCAATTCAAATAGACACAAGGTGTTAAGACACCTTTACTTAATTGAAAGAATACATGTCATCTTTGTCATTACTCATGCCACTTATACAACATAAGCCTATGTTGTTGAATACTTTTGCAACTGAACATGTCATTGGGGCATTATTGGTGCAACATAATGATAAGGGTCAAGAACAAGCTATGTACTACTTGAGCATAACTCTCCTTGAACATGATACCAAGTACTCGTAAGTTAAAAAGGCTTGTTTAGTGGTTGCTTATACTTTTGGAAATATGTGACACTATCTACTAAATTATACCACCAAGATAATTGATGAGGCTAGTATATGTCGATTAATGGATAATATATGATCTCATCATACTCTCCTTTTGATTAAGTTTGATTGCATTGTGTGACTTTTAGTTGATCGATATGAGTTAGGATGTAAGCCCATCTGTCTTTTGATTGATTGTGATCCTAATATTAAAAACATTGAAATCCCTAACATAGTGTGTGTTTAAATTCAATTTTGTAATAAAGTAGGTCTAATCAGTCGAGAAAATGAAGCAGGTGGCATTCAGTACGTTTTTATAGTGTTTGATCCTACATAGCTTAGTTCTGGAACTTCCAAGCTAGTTCGGAACTCCATCACACAATCATCATTTAGTTCCAAAACTTTTAGACTTAGTTCTGGAACTCTAGAATTTAGTTCTGGAATTTTCAGACTTAGTTCTACGGAACTCTTGGTGACAGCTCGGAACTCTCACAGGTTTTGGTTCTTAACAATTTCCTATGGTTCTGGAACTTTTCCAAAGTTTTGGAACCGATGGGAGTTATCTATTTTAAACCACATCCAGAAATTTTACATCTACAATCATGAAGGATGAGAAGATTTCTGAACGTAGATCTAGGAAGAGTTATCCTATAGTTATCTGATCAACCGCCATCCGACTCAACATCTATTCTGGGCATGATTTGATTTCATCATAATCATTGAAATAGCTAGGATTGTAAAATGTATATAAATGCAAACCTGCATTAGATAGGAGAGAGATTAGAGATATAGAACAAAGAAGAGAAATAGACTAAGTATCTCGATCCAGTACATTTTTAATACTAAATGTTTTCATAAATAAAATAGCTATTCTAATTTGAGAGAATTCTGAGTTGTTAAAATCCTAATTCAAAGAGGAGCAAGGGCTCACTCCCCTAAGGACCAGGATATTCATTTATCTGGTATTTATATTTCTTCAGCAAGTAGCTTAGATCTGTTAATTTTGTATTGCTTTAGTTCTTTCAGTTAAATTCTATTGCATACTTGTGCTTGCAGGTGTTTAGATAAATCTTTATATATTTCTTGCAATTGTTTTCAAGAATTTTAATCTGAGTGTTTACTTTCAAAAGCAAGTGTGTTTATTTTCCAACATAGCAAGTGTGTTTCCTTTTTGCACGATGTGTTTCCTTTCAGCAAGCTTTCAGTGTGTTTTATTTTCAACAAGTTTTCATAGTTTGATTTGAATAAGGTTTTACCAAGAAGTCCTTAAGACATTAAAGAGATCCCCCAGAAAATATAAAAATAGTTACAGTCAACTACTAGATCAGTTAAAGTACTCTTGTTGCATATAGCTTTGGACACACCCCTGGTTTGATATGACATCAACAAGAAGTTGATTAAATGAAGGGAATAACGACACCCATCATTTTTGGCACCATTTCCGGGGAACACCAGTTGGAATTTTCTAATTAAGTGTTAGCAAGAGAAACAAAACATACATCTAGTAGTTGAAGAATCTTCCCTACTATATCACAAAATATATGAGTAGACCAAGAGACTCACAAGGTAGATTCCTTCCAAAAAAATATTCACAAGAATTCATAACATCTTCTAGTCAAAGTAAGGAAATTGATCAAGAATTGGAGGCACCACCATCCCCTGTCAGACAAGAAATAGAATTGCCATTTTTGGAATTCTTAGATCAATCACCTGAAGGGAGTGGAAATTTTAGGAAAAGGCTTATTACCCAAGATCCATTGAGGGTAAGTTTTGATTCTCAATTGAGTAGTCAACCTCCTACTCCTGATTTTTCACCTTCCCCAAAGCTTACCACATTGATTGGGAGGAAAACTCGAGAAAATATGTTTGAAATGGCATGAGAAGCCGAGGAGTACCGATAGGACCTTTACCTATCCAATCCAATTGTGATATGATGACACATCAATGAAAAATATCTCACCTGCATAATTTACCCACTTTAAGAGGGATGTCATCTGAATATCCTGACCAATTTCTGTTTGAATTCAAGGTGTTATATCAAACCTATGGTTATAAAACAGATAATCAAAAACTCAAGTTGTTTCCATCCACCTTGAAGGATGCAACAATGAGGTGGTTCATGGGATTAACATCCAACTCTATTAGCACTTGGGCACAAATGGAGACTGCCTTCCTAGATAAATACCAGGATTATTGCAAAGGAAGAAATAGGAAGGAAGAGTTCTTCAAAATCAAGCAGGAAGAGGATGAAAAACATAGAAGACTATTTAGACAGATTCCTCTTTGTTAGCAAAAGATGTGGATTTGTGCTTACAGAGGAATTAAGTAAAACCATCTTTCTCAAAGGTTTGGATGACGAATCTAGAGAAGCCCTTAACTTAATAGGAGGGGGAGATATTGATCAGATAAGAATGAATGGAATTAAAGAGATTTGTAGAAGCTATTCCAGAACAAGAGGTGGACCTAGAAAAGGAAAATCAGTAAAAATTCTGAATCCAGATATGAACAAACTAATGGATGAGTTGGAAAACTTTAAAACAAACATTTTAGTGCAATTAACCTCTACTATGGATGGATTACAAGCTAAAGCAAATTCCAAAACTGAACCATTGGCTATGTATTGTCCTAGATGTAAGAAGAAGCATGCATTAAGAGATTGTCCTTTGGATAAAATAGAAATGTGTCTTATCTGTGAATCTAAAGAACATGATATTGATGTTTGTTCTTTACTTCATGTCATTAAAAATCATCTTAAACAAACCAGTGCCACATCTACAACTGAAGAATTGAATTTTGTTCAGAGACAACCTAACCAAGGGCAGTTTGTGCCAAGATCAGCTCCTAATCCATGGACAATGCCATGGGTTGCTTAGGCAATACCACAAAATTGGGGACAACCACCTTGGGTACCTCAACCAACTTAGAACCCTCAAGATTGGTCAAATCAAGCCTGGTATGCTCAGGGACATCAACAACCATGGGCTAGTCAAGGAAATCCTTATGCTTGGTCACAACCTAGATGGAACCCTAATTATTCCCAAGGAAGAACATATCCAAATCAGAATCAATAGGCCATCATGGGATCCCCTACACAGAACTCACAAACTGAGAATGTTGTCCAAACACAAATGCCAAAGACAACTAAAGAAGAAACCCGAAACAAACAAATAACTCTTGTTTATGGAACAGAACCTGAAAAATTAGTTGATTTACATGCTATGGATTGTAAGGATATTCAAACTAGATCTGGGAAAATCATTAACAATCCACCCCTTATAATCACTGAAATGACAAAAGAAAATGAGAACCCTAGTATTGTTGTTCCAAAAGAGGATATAGAAAGAAAAGAAAAGGAGCCAGATAGCAACACTATTGAGACTCCATTTCCTGAGAGATTCAAAGAAGATATAGAAATCAAGGAGTCTGAATTAGTTCAGGAATTAAGGAAACTGAATATTGAAATACCACTGTTACAAGCAATTAAAGATATTCCAAAATTGAACAAATTGATCAAAATATTATGCATGAAAAATCCTGGAAGAAAGAGACAAGTATCCCAAGACTATCAAAGTAGATGGGAAACTTGTTGATTTATTAGTAGGAAAACTATTACTTCCCAAATACAAAGATCCTGGAAGTCCTGTTATTTCTGTCTCTATAGGAAATAAGGATGTACATAATGTTTTGATAGATTTGGGAGCTGCTATCAATGTAATGATAGTGGATACTTTGAAAACATTACCATTAACAGGTATACAACCTACCAATACCATATTGCAGATGGCAGATCAATCCAGTAGCAAAACCAGAAGGAATTATTGAAGATGTGGTGGTGATGGTAGAGTCATGGGAATATCCAATTGACTTTCTTATATTGCAGCCAAAAGGTAAAACATTAGGTTATCCCATTATTTTGGGTGGTTAGCTACAGTTGTTGCTTTGATAGATTGCAGGTTAGGTGATATGACAATCTCGAATGGTAAGAACTCTAAACAAATTTCCTTATATCCTACCACACAACCTTTTACTGACAGTCATGAACAATTGTGGGTTGATTCTCCTGAAACTAATAAGCAAAATTTGTCTTCTTTGGCTATGATCACATTGCAGGATCATGTAAGAGAAGTAGAAGAGATGATTAATCCACCATTGGATGAGAACATGATGTCTATAGTGCAATCAGAAATAGTTTGAAACATACGGCTATAGTTCGGAACCACTACAGTTAGTTCCGGAACCACGACAACAATAGTTCTCTTTGATTGAAAATGATTTCACTCTGGAGGAATGAGATTTCTCATGGGGAGAGGATGAATCGGTAGCTTCAATTTCAAGTACATCAAGAAGTGGTGAATAATTTCTGGAAAGTAGCAGTGATGAGGAATTTGGCCTGTAAAGAGATAAGTATCATAATTCTCATTACTGTCCTTTTTCCAGTATTCAGTCTCAAGGAAATTTTGGAGATATTACTACATAACACACGCGTTGTTACCACATGCATGTCCATTAAATACTTTAATGAAACCCTTTCCAAAAATTAGTTCATCACATATCGAACCAAGCATGTTGAAATTCAACCAGGAAAAACTTTAAACATCAATAGCTAGTTGAAAGAGGATGAAGAAGCTAAATTGTTAGATGTTCTAAAAAATCATACTAAATATTTTCTTGGGATTACAAAGATAAGAATGGGATTCATCCAAGTATCTTCACTCATCACATCTATACTCAAAACACTAAACCAATCAAGCAGCTTCAAAGAAGGATTAACCCAGCTTTAACGGATATAGTCAAACAAGAAATTGAAAAACTATTACAAGTAGGTTTCATCTACCCTATCTCAGATAGTCAGTGGGTATCTGATCTTGTAATTGTTCCCAAAAAGAATGAAAAATGGAGAATATGTGTTGACTATAGTGAACTAAACAAAGCCAAAATGAGATATTATTTTCCCTTACCATTCAGAGATCAAGTCCTAGATAACCTTTTAGGTAAACAGTACTTTTCTTTCTTGGATGGCTTTAGTGGGTATAATCATATCAAAGTTGTTATTGAGGATCAAGACAAAAATACATTTACATGTCCATGGGGAACCTTTTCCTATAGAGTGTTACCATTCGGTTTATGCAATGCTCTTGTAACTTTCCAGAGAGTTGTACTTGCAATATTTGCTGATCTAACAAATGATTGTGTTGAAGTATATATGGATGACTTCACTGTACATGGAGATACATTTGAAGATGCTTTGAGAAATCTGGATAGAGTGTTAACAAGATGTGAACAACACAACCTGTCTCTTAGTGATGAAAAATGTTTGATGATGGTAGATGAGGGAATTGTATTAGGACACCATATTTCACAAAAAGGAATTCAGGTGGATCAAAACAAAATTAGGATCATTTCAGATTTACCTATCCCTCAGACTCCCACAGATATCAAATCATTTCTAGGACATGTTGGGTACTATAGATGCTTTATAAAATATTTTAGTAAAATAGCTGCCCCCATGTTTAATTTGCTAACCAAGGACTGTGAATTTCTTTGGGATGAAAAGTGCCAACATGCTTTTGAAGAAATTAAAAACAAATTAATCAGTGCCCCAATATTGAGAGGTCCTAATTGGGAAAATCCATTTCATATCCAAACAGATGCCTCAAATTATTCCATTGGTGCAGTATTGGGACAAAAAGATGAAGAAGGAAAGATGTATGTCATTTACTATCTTAGCAATAATCTTACTCCCACTGAAAATAATTACACCACCACTGAAAAGGAATTTCTTGTTGTAATTTATGCAATCAATAAATTCAGACATTATATTATAGGGTACAATATATTTGTACACATAGATCATTCAGAGAACTAAGTATTTAATGAACAAACCAGTGGTTGGAGGAAGATTCATTAGATGGTTATTACTTTTGCAAGAATTTTATATTACCATTGTGGACAATCCAGTAAATCTAATATGGTAGCTGATTTTTTGTTAAGACTAACCACCACAGGGGAACAAGTTCCGATCAAGGATAACTTTCCAAATGAACAACTGTTTGCAATCTCAACAAGTACACCATGGTTTGCTGATATGGAAAATTATCTTGCAACAGGAAGTTCCCTCCTTTCACTAAGAAACAAATAAATAAGTTAATTAAAACCAAAGATTGCACAATTCAAATGGTTAAATGGAATTCTATTTAAGTGTGGCCCCGATTTTGTCTTCATGCAGTGTGTAAGAGAGGATGAAATATTTGACATCCTCAGAGCATGTCATGATGAACCAAGTGGAGGACACTATTCAAAAAAGAATAACTCATAAGATATTCAAGACTAGTTATTATTGGCCATCTTTGTACAAGGATGTGAAAAGATATATCAAGAGGTGTGATCCTTGTCAAAGGATGGGACAGCCAACTTTCACCAATGAAATGCCTCTTCAACCTCAAGTTATGGTTGAACCATTTGAGAGATTGGGATTGGATTTTTTTGGTCCCTTTAATCCTACTTCACAAGGGAAGGAATATATTCTTGTATGTACCGACTATGTGAAAAATGGGCAGAAGTGCTGGCATTGACAAATGTCACCGAGGAAGTAGTTGTTGATTTGCTTTGGAACATAATTATGATCAATTTTGGTGCACCAAGGAGCATAGTTTCATATCGGGGACCACAATTCATGTCTAATATGATCCAAGCTTTCATAATGTATTATCAAATCAATCATAGGAAGTCATCTCTTTACCATCCACAGTCAAATGGACAAGATGAACTAACAAACAGAGAATTGGAGAACATCCTTATCAAAACGGTTCAAGTGGGAGAAAGGATTGGGTAAAGAGACTATCCGAAGTTGTCGGGTGTATAATACAACTTGGAAAATGACAACGGGTGGTTTTCACCATATGAATTAGTCTATGGGAAAATTCCTTGTTTCTTATATAATTTAAACTTCGAAATTGAGGATAGCAATGAAGGTGGGAATTGAATTAAATGCATCTCAAAAAGAAAGAATCCTTCAAATCAACGAGTTGGATGAATTAAGGATGGAAGCACTTCAACAAACAAAGATGATTGAGAGAAAAAGAAGCAATGTCATGACATACATTTCAAGAAAAGGCAATTCAAATTAGGAGATGGTTATTACTTGTTTGATTCTAAGTACCAGCCAGATTCAAGGAAAATTGAGAACAGATGGTTGGGACCTTATACGATTGATCGGATTTTTGACAATGGTTCTATTCAGTTACTTCCCATTAATGGTAGAAGCAGAACACTCTTGGTCAATGGACATAGGCTGAAACTCTATAGGAAGCCTCCCACTAAGAATGAATTTTTGAGGAAGATTGAAGCAGAAAAAGAATTTGATCATATGGAAGAACTTAGTTCTTCCAAAATGATCAAATAATTAGATGATAGATCAGAATAAAGGGAAGAAGATGAAAACTAGTAAATGGCATCTTCTTCCCAAAAAAATATTAAAAAAATTCTCTCAAGGTCAATTGAAAACCAGCAAATGGCGGTTGACCTCTTTTTGGCTAGTTCAAATAAAGGAATTCTTTTGAATTCCAGTTGTCTTATCTAATCATGTTTTGTTCTACTTGTAGGAATGACGAGTCATCATAAAGAAAAGGCTTACATCATCAAGGATGGTAATTATGTCTTTTAACTTATTTAGGGTTGATTAAATGTTTGCATGTGTGATGTGACTTAATTTAAAAAGTAGGTATGATGAGTCATTTATTTATACATTATGATTACAAGTGTGTAATCATGATATTGATTTGGATGGAATAAGTGGCTAGCATGGTTATCATTAATAATCATTATTGCAAACATCAAGTGAGATAAATATTGTAGAAGTATCTTGAGGAAGGAGCAGTGAATTGAGTTGGTATTCCGCAACAAAGAATAGAGAATTCAGACATTCTGTAGCTAAGAACTAAGGTTCCGCAGCTAAACATAGAGGTTCCACAACCAAGCCATTAGTTCCGCAGCTAAGGAGAAGGCCTATAACCAATTTACATGAAATCAAGGAAGACAGAACTCAAGCTGATATGGGGATTAAGAAGAAATTAGAACCAGAGGATGATTCCTAGCTGCTTGCAGATGAAGAAGTAGCATCCATCTTTGAGCATGCAGGATGGCTTGAATTCCTGAAGAAATTTTCAAGGCATAATGATGAATTGGTAAGAGAATTTGTCATAAATCTAGAACAGTCTAGAACAAAAGTAAGAAATGTCTTTATTCCTTTCTCTGTAAATACTGTAAGTAATGTGTCTGGAATACCCATTGTTCATGTCCCACAACCTGTAAAGGGGACTTTGAAAGAACTGGTAGAAGTCTTGCTGCAAGAAGAAGAAGCTGAACCCCAGTATATCTATAATATAAATAAAATCATAAAAGGGGTCAGAAGGGCCAGTTTGCCAAAACCCTTTTGAGGGTAGCATTTTGGATAGTAAAATATTTAACTTGTGATGGTCAGTTTGGGTCTGTGGGAAAGGAGGTCTTAAAAATGCTCATATATCTGAAGTATGGAGCCACCAAGCCTAAATACATAATAAACCTCCCAGGGTTTCTTTTTTATTCCATTCAGACCATGGCTTAGAGATATTCCTGGGGTGTTGGAACAATTAGACATCATGGTCTAATTCACTTAATATGCCAAAGCACCATTTCCTATCAAAAAAGAATGGAGAAGAAATTTGGGACAAGTTTCTTGGCAAGTTCAAGAAAAACCCTAATATTATCATAAGGGCAATTCCAGCCCCATTCTCTCCTTCAGCTAATCTAGAAATTGATGCCCCTGTAGAAGAATAGAGGGAAATGGAAAGAGAAAACATACCAAGGAAAATAAGGTCGGTGAGGAAGATAAAAATAGTAGAGCCTTTTGTACCTGTGAAGGAAATTCCATCTTCCACAGCAACTTCAAAAGAACCAATATCTGTCTCTGACGGTGATAGCTCACCTACACAAGAACCAGAAAGAACAGTAAGAAGAAGTTCTAGGGGAAATTCACTACTGGGCATATTGAACTTCCCCAGATAAGAAAAATTCATAAGAGGTCAAGGGGAACTCCAGAAGTAAGGAGTGAGCAAGAAAGGATGGAAGAAGAAGTTGCTGACATTTTGGGTAGCATGGCCATGACTCCACCTAAGCCAAGTCATGTTGAAATGGATAGAGGAGAAGAGAGATTTGATGATCAATATTTTCAGGAGTTGGCTGAACCTTCAATAGTGCCACATGAAGAAGAAGAGTTGGCATCTAGGATAAGAAAAGGAAAATTTCCTTTAATAGAGGAAGAATGCCAAACTCCTCAAATAATTTCAGAGGAAGAGGAAAGATAGCAAGTTAAACAGGCTCTATTCTTATCTAGAGCAGAGCTTATTATAAGAGAAAAAGATGAGGAATTGGACTTCCTCAAACTTAAATTGGAACAAAGGGAAATGCTCATTGATGAACTCATAACTCAGCTTGCAGCCAGAACTGAAGAATTATCAACAACCAAGAAGCAACTGATAGAAAAAGAAGAAGAGTTCCAGACTTCCAGGAAATAGAGTGTTGTGTCCATAGCCTCTGCACAAACTGAGTTGACCTATTTGCCACTGAAACAACAATGGGATGATATTTGCAGAGAGCTCAAAGAAGCCAAAACATCAAATGAGGAATTAAAGACCAAGATGGAGGAAGAGATGAAGGCAAGAAAGGAATGGGAAGAAAACTTTTATAAGGAGGAAGGAAATAAATATAAATTTCTTGCCAAAATTCATATGGTATGTATTATGAGTGAGAAATTGCTTGCTTGTAGGATACCTTTTCCGCATATAGTGTATTTTTAATAGAGCGCATTCATTCAATGGGGTTGTCAAGAAATGCATGTGGGCTTCCACATGAACTACAAGATGAATCAATTCATGACACTTACTCTCTATCCAAATTTCTGAACAGAAAAATCTCCTATGTGAATTTTATCTTTGCAATTATATGCTACAGAAAAACATAGGATTTATGATTAACTTATATGTAGGGGAGAGCCAGCTCAATGCATTTGTCTCTCTTTTGTAAAACCAAATTACATGGAAGGAAAGAGAATCTAACTTTTAATGAAAGCCAACTCAACATGCCTCTTCATGAGAGCTCATTATGGTAAACCTTCGCTCTCTCACACATTTCAGAACTCATGCCTTTGATAAGAGATTCAAGACACATTACCATGTTATTCTGCAAAAGAGTATTGATGCCTTCACCTCCTATGAGGAGGAAAAAATTGAAGATATTTATGAAGGATGCTCAAAAAGGTGGGAACTCCTTCATATTCTTTGTGAAAAGAAGGGAATTAATTTCCCCTACAAATCTGGTATGGAGTTTAGAGAGGGCCAAAGAATTATGCACAATAATTCCCAATTCAATGAAACCTACAGCCAAATATGGATGGGAATGTGAACAAGGCCACCTCTACTTCTCACCCCCATGTCTCCTTGGCGAACAGGAACCTCGGGACCCCGCTGAAGTTGAAAAGTGGGAGAGGAAAATAATAAAAGGAGTTGGGTACAATACATATGAGCTTAAGCATTGGAAAATTCAGTATCATCCATTTGATCCGAGTAATCAAATGGAATGCAGAACATATGATCCCACTTTTGAAAAATGAGTTTGTAAAGGGACTTACAAACAAGTAAGTCTAGGGGAAATGATAAGGCCAATATATGTCTAATTAATGTATAATATATGATCTCATCATACTCTCATTTTGATTAAGTTTGATTGCATTGTGTGACTTTTAGTTGATCTGATATGAGTTAGGATGTAACTGTCTGTCTTTTGATTGATTGTGATCCTAATGTTAAAAACTCTAAAATTCCTAACATAGTGTATGTTTAAATTTAGTTTTGTAATAAAGCATGTTTAATCAGTCGAGGAAATGAAGCAGGTGGTGTTCAGTATGTTTTTGATAGCGTTTGATCCTACATAGCTTAGTTTCGGAACTTCCAAGCTAGTTCTGGAACTCCATCACACAAATCATCATTTAGTTAGAAACTTTCGGACATAGTTCCAGTAACTCCAAATTTTAGTTCGTAATTTTTGGACTTAGTTCTAGAACTCCTGGTGACAGCTCCAGAACTCTCACAGGTTTTGGTTCTTAATAATTTCCTATGGTTCTAGAAATTTTCCAAAGTTTCGGAACCGATGGGAGTTATCTATTTTAAACCACATCGGAAATTTTATATTTACAATCATGAAGGATGAGAAGATTTATAAATGTAGATCCAGGAAGAGTTATCCTACAGCTGTGTGATTAACCACCATCCGACTTAGCATCTATTCTGGGCATGATTCGATTTCATCATAATCATTGAGACAACTAGGATTGTAAAATGTATATAAATGCAGACCTGCATTAGATAGAGAGAGAGATTAGAGATATAGAACAAAGAAGAGAAATAGACTAAGTATCTCGATCCAGTACATTTTGTAATATTGAATGTTTTCATCAATAAAATAGCCATTCTGATTTGAGAGAATTCTGAGTTGTTAAAATCCTGATTCAAGGAGGAGCAAGGGCCCACTCCCCTAAGGACCAGGATATTCATTTATTTGGTATTTATATTTCTTCAGCAAGTAGCTTAGATCTATTAATTTTGTATTTCTTTAGTTCTTTCAGTTAAATTCTATTGCATACTTGTGCCTGCAGGTGTTTAGATAAATCTTTATATATTTCTTGCAATTGTTTTCAAGCATTTTAATCTGAGTGTTTACTTTCAAAAGCAAGTGTGTTTATTTTCCAACAAGAAGTGTGTTTCCTTTTTGCACGGTGTGTTTCCTTTCAGCAAGATTTCAGTATATTTTATTTTCAACAAGTTTTCATAGTTTGATTTGAATAAGGTTTTACCAAGAAGTCCTTAAGACATTAAAGATATCCCCATAAAATATAAAAATAGTTACTGATCAACTATTAGATCGCTTAAAGCACTCTTGTTGCATATAGCTTTGGATACACCCTTGGTTTGATATGACATCAACAAGAAGTTGATTAAATGAAGGGAATAATGACACCCATCAATAATTTCAAGGGTTGACCCCCTTAAGTACCTACTTTTGAGACCATTCATAACAGGATGAATGTCCAAATTTGGATTACATTACTCGGCCTAATTTGACATTGAAATTGTTAATCAAAAAGATATCAAAGGTCAATCACTGGAAAATCAACTAGTTTGTAGCACCATTTCCAACTTCACAAACTTTAAATTTTGAATTTCTAGATAAATACCTTTTGTACATAGAAGAAACCCCCTCGTGAATGTTATTTGTTGATGGATCTTGCAACATCCATGGTTCTGGAGCAGGAATTTTCTTGCGTACACCAAATGGGGACCTCATACCTAAATCTTATTGTATCGCTTCCCTTGCATAAACAACATAACTAAGTATGAAGCATTGATAGTAGGCTTAGGCTTTGCCATCTCATGGAGCCTGCAAGAATTAAGAGTTCTTGATGATTTTCTTCTCGTCATTAATCAATTTAACGAATAGTATCAAGTAAAAGAGGAGAAGATATTACCCTATAAAAGAATGGTTGATACAAACCTTAGAGGGTATTTCTGGATTATCAATTTCAAACAAGTTCCTCATGCACAAAATATAGTAGTGGATGCCATGAAAACTATCGCATCCCTTCTTTGATTCGATATTAATCAAAATCACAACGAGTTCTTCGTTGAACATATTTTGGTGCCCACATATGAATTGCCAAATTTCACCATGGTTTGTGAGATTTTTGTTCCTAATCATCACTGGTACCATGATATATATACTTTCATTCAAACGAAATCATATCCTCCTAATTTTAATTCAACCAATAAAAGATCCTGAACACAATGTGCTTCACGCTACACTCTTCTTGTTAACACCTTGTATCAAAGAGGCTATGATGGGACTCTCTTAATATGTCTCAATTGGGATGAATTTAATCAGATGTTAGTTGAAGTACATTCGGGTATTTACGGTGCCCATACCAGCGGAATGATCCTTGCAAAGAAGATCTTATGCGTTGGATACCACTGGACCACAATGGAGGAAGATGCATGCAACTTTGTGAAGAAATGTCGGGGCTTGCCAAAAACACAAAGAATCTAATTCATGTACCATCCTAAGCCTCAGTTGCGGTGATCACTTCACCTTGGCCTTTTTCAAAATGGGGACTTGATTTGATTGAAAAAATAAAGTCCACATCTTCTAATGGCCACACATTTATCAGAATCGCCACTGAGTATTTCACCAAGTGGTTTGAGGCTATGCCTCTTACCTATGTTATCGGGTGCAATATTTCTAAATTCATTTTCAACCATTTATCTTTTGTTTTGGCATCCCCACTTTTATTGTCACTAACAATAGTGGTTCCTTAAAAAATAAGGATCTCAAGGGCCTAGCTAAAAAATATAAAATCTGTTTAAAATGGGCTACACCCTACTATCCACAATGTAACGACCAATCCAAAGTGTCAAACAAGACTATCAAATCCATTTTGGAAAATTCAGTCAATAAACATGGACGTAATTGGCATACATAGTTGTATCCCACCCTCTAGGCCTACCACACTTCCTTCCATACTCCTACAGGAGCTACTCTATTTTCCCTAGTATATGGCTCTCGAAATCATGGTACCTATCGAAGTTGAACTCCCTTCACTTTGTCTCTCCCTCCAACACCTCATTCATAAAGAGGAGTATTGTGTTGCATGCCTTGCAGAGCTAGAATTACTAGACGAAATATATCTTCGCACCTTAGATCATCTCGTAGGTATATCGAGAATCGATAGTGTCTTAATTATAATCGCAAGATCAAACTCGACAATTTGAAATCGGTGATTTGGTCTTAAAGGAAAATTAGAAGAACACAACTAAACCACAAGAAAACAATGCAAATTTGAGCCTAATTGGTTGGGTCCTTGTGTTATAAGCGCTAAATTTAGATCTCGGCACATACAAATTGTCTCTGTGGATGGAAAAGAGTTGAAGGATCCTATGAATGCCATTCATCTGAATAAGTTCTACTCTTAAGTCTCCGAAGAGTAACCCTTGTATTGGGGGCATATCGGCATCTACCTATTTCATCATTTAACCTTGTTTCTCGCTTGTATCTTTCCGCCTCACCTTGTGTCGCATGTTCTCCTTGTTAGGTCGTCATGCCCATTGTTTACCACTCTTTTTCACATTCCACTATGCTTTCGTCCACCGCCTTCATATCTAGCATGTTGGTTATGACTTGGGAATTTCTTTTTCCCTATTCTTTGCGTGTTGTTCAAAATTCCAAAAAGACCAAAAACATTCACAAATGTCTCACAAAACTTCAAAAACAATATAAAATTGTTTAGAAACTATTAAAAAAAAATACAAAACGTTTTGAAAATGCTTTCCAAAACACTCGCGACTATGTGATTTCATTGACCACTTTATTCATCTGATTGTTCTCAATCATCTGCATTTTTTCCAAATCAATCAAGCTACTCTTTGCAATATAATATTGTTGGGGGACATCACTTGGCTTTGGCTTTCACTTGGGGGAAACTTGAAATCTATTTATTTCTTCATTGTATAAAACACTCGTAAAATCTTTCGACGTTGTTATTGTGAACTCGTGTTATATTATCACTTACTTATTAGTAGTTAACATTGGTGTGCGTTGCTCACTGGCTTGTTTGTCGTATTCGCTTGTCTAATGTTTGTACATATAGAATGTTGTCTTATATATTCTTATCTTAGCCACTTATTTTTGTTAGTTAGAATAACCAGTACTTTGTGTATCTAGAATGTTCATATAGACCAATTACACAAAATTTATTCGCATCCTAGTTCACATATAACTTTGGTGTGGTTCCTTCTTGTTCATATTGGGTTTGTTTGCAATGCTTATTTCATGTTTTCTTGTCATTTGAATGTGTTGTTTTTTCCTCCTAGTTTATTTAAGTCATGTAATGTATTCCTTTTTACTATGTATTCATGTTTGTTTGCATTTGTATTTCAAATCCTTCCAAAACTCGCAAAATCCAAAAAAATCAAATATTTTTCAAAATCCAAAAAAATCAAATATTTCAAAATAAATTAAAAAATCACAAAAAAATTTGAATATATATTCACTTATCACAAAAATTGTAAAAATTTTGAACAAACATTCACTTATCACAAAAATCCTACAATTGGAAAACCCTTGAAGTAAATCCTTCAACATCTCAATACAATCTTGATAAACATCACACCTTTATCTATTACCTTAATCTTACAAGTATTACTTTCTTCCCTTTGCACGATATGCTAATTTTTCTGGGGCAAGTCACAAATTTGTTTTTCCTTCACGATATAATTTTTCTTGGGGAAATTTCAACTCGATCATTTGTACAACATATACGAAAAAAATGTCATAAGGAATCGATTTAGCTCCGCTCTTCCAGTCTTATCCTAATCCCTCTTTGGGAGAATTTGCATCTACTAAATCATTATTGTGGCATGCATTAGGTGCATAGTTTATTGTCTTCTAAATTTTTAACTTTGTGTTGCATTGTTGATGTTTTCTTTTGGACCACTTGTAAATAGTGTGATTACATCTTGGTTTCTTTATAACCCTAATGTTTGTGCCTACTCAGTATATTTTATTTGTTGCATGTGTTTATTTACACACATTTGGGTTAACCATCTTTATTCTTTCATAATCATGGTGACAAATCTATTATGCAACAACAAAAATAAGGTTGCCCTAAAATTATTCTACAAATGAATGCTCATGATATGAGCACAATCATTTTCCATCTTTGTTTCAATCCCTTGTTTTCCTTCCTATCAAGAAATTATCCAATGTCTTGTTGTGTCATCCACCTGCTTGAGGGGGAATTCCACTTGTAACCAACTTCCAACCACTTCTTCCTCTATAAAATGCAAACATGCTCTTTATCAAACCCTCCTGGATTGTTTGCAAGTTAACTTTTTCAATTTACATACTAAATCTTTCCAACTTCTCGTAGCAATCCGAATCCCAAGTTTGGAGACCATTCAAGAGAACCCACAATACCACAAGGTTACATAGCTTATAATCTCTCACAACCTACTTGAGGTTTACTAAGAAATGTTGCATGAAGGTTTTCTATTATTGTTTTACTTTCCATTTCAGTTAGTTTTTCACAATTTACAACGGGTTTTATCTAATGGCAATATATCCTCGACAACATTATTGTGGTCTGGTAAAGCATAGAATGGGCTTGTAGATCTAATCGGCAAGCCCTCTTCATAAAAATTGACTTTGAAAATTTGTATAACCAAATTGAATGGCATTTCATTCTTGCTATGCTCAAAGCCTTGGGTTTTGGTCCAAATTTTCTTCAAACTGTTAATATGCTCTTTGTGCATGCCTCAACCCATATCACCATTAATGGGAAAAGTTCATAATCCTTTGGTATTTTCAAATCCATCAGGAAAGGTTTCACCCTTGTGCCTACTTTTATGTTTTGGCGGGAAAAGGATTTGGTTACTTGTTTGCTCGCACTCAATCCCAAGGGCTTGTTGGGGTATTACTATACCCTTTGTTGATGAATCCCAATTGCTCAATGGCCACTTCACGATGAATCCTTTCTTACACTCATTGAAAAAGAAAGAAACGTCAATAGTGCCATGTAGTGTCCTGGAAACCTTCGCTTGGATTGTGGCTCCTCTTTCCAATGGCACAAAACGCAATGTTATGCAGTCCTTCCTTCGCACTTAATCGGTTATCTTCCTATGAGTGGAAGTTGCTCAATAATGAAGAATTATCATGCAACATGTGGATCGGAAGCTTGAATACTTGAAAACCAAGGCATTATCCTTAGCAGGAAAATTCTAGATTTTCTCTGAAGTTCTCAAAGTCACAGATGTTTATTACTCCGTCTATCGGGTCCCGTCTAAAAATTCTACGCATAAGCTTGAAAATTATTAAATAATTCCTATGGACTAACTCTCCTTCGATAAATAATTTCATAGAGTTGCATGGGAAACATTTAGCTTTTCCAAAGACTCGGGTGGTTTAGGCCTTATTGACATCTTACAGAAAGGGCAAGTGCTATGTGCCAAATGGATTATTCGAAGCACAAATGACAAGGAAGCTTGGAAAGTGCTCCTTCAAAATAGTATTATAAAAGGCACCTCGTATGGTCGCAATGGCTTGAAAGGCATTAGCTTTTACAATGTGCTCATTTCCCTTATTCCTATCAAAGTGGTGGGTACCTTCGTGATCAAAAGCATTTGGAAACCCCGGGAACGAATTATACCATAGCTTTTTTGGAATGGAAATGGCTTCATGCGACGACATTTCATTTAACATCCACTCTATGTGGTGGCCCCGTATTTAAAATTCAATATCGTTGTTAAGATGAGGTGCCCTAGATTCATGATCTTTGTCTTTTTAATTACGGAATTCGCATAATCCAAGATATTTTCTGCAAACGCACTCAATGTCAATTGCCTTTCGGGGAGCTCAAAGTGAATTTCAAGTTGATTCTACAAGATAGATCCTCATCAACGACATCATTTCCTCTATGCCAAACCATATGATTCATAAGATTGTTGTTCTTTAGACTTGTCCGTGGTGGATAGGACTGGAAATAGTATGTGGACATCCCATTCTAGAATTATACAACTAGCCAAGGCTACACGTGGGTTTCGCCACATCTGCCCATTGTGGGAAAGCTTAATACCCGGTGGGGAATTCGGTCCTCACCATCTATCCGGCAAGGGATATTTTTCATAGCTTGGTCCACCTATGTGGAACCTAAAATTACACACTTTTTGTGGTGTTTTCTTCACCAAGGCCTTCCGCTTGGGTCATGTCTAGTGCATTCGGGTGTCTATGCCCCCAAATGTCCCTTTTGTGGACATCCCAAAAAAAAATTCACACATGTTCTAGTATTTCCACAAATCCCAGAGTTCTTGGAATTGGATTCATTCTTTCTTCCTTCCCCTTCACTTGAAATGCTTCACTTGGCAACATGTGCTCTTAGGAGACAATCCTTGAATGTCACACAAATTTACCTAGATTTGGCATGCTTTTAGAGGGGAAATTTTATTTTGGTTATGGAAAGAAAGGAATTCTTGTTTATTTTCCAATGTCAAATTTGATCAACATTTCTTTATTTCTAAGAAGTTTTGGATATCATGAATTCTTGCTACATATTCAAGTTCAAACTAACAAGGTGGCGATCGAGGTGGAGCACTTGATAAAACTTCTATGACATTGGGGCGACACCCCGCAATGTTGTTAGAGAACCTACGTCCCCTTCCCACCGCTTCCCGCTTTGTGGCGGTGTGAGCAGCATCAAAGAGGTGGTGGCCATTGGAGCCACTCTCAGTGCCACTCTTTTAGTTGTGCTTGTTGCTCCCCTCACATCCAGCCTCCCTGAGGAGCCTCTCTCCTCCGTAACCACCAAGGATCACATGCCCCTACCACATAGCCATCTCGAGATGGGGATCATCGGTTGTCCCCGATCCATGCACCCATGATAGGTGGATCCTCCTTCCTCCACCTAATAAATTTCCAAGGACAACTATCACCATCTCACACTCTCGAGCCCCTACCGAAGAAATCGAAAAAGGAATCCAACCCAGTTCGGGTTGGGATGTGTTGGATAGCAAAGAAAGCTCTATCTCGGTTCTAATTGGCATGAACAGGATCTACTTCATGCTAGACAATAATTCGCAGGGGCGGCTTAAATTTTTGTATTATTTCTTCTTGATGCATAGTAGCTCTCCTTGTTCCTAGGATTTTGTGCCTAGTTGATCTGTAGTTTTGGGGCATGCTTCCATACCGCCTTTTTTTTGTGAATTATATTGTATCATTTTACTTGTTAATTTAATATAAGATCTTATTCATAAAAAAAAGGTACATAACAAAATTTAATGTATGTTAAAGTGTGATTAATTTATTTATTTATTGAATTGATTAAGTATCGTAATGTTAATATTATAACGTAACCCAAGTTGAGTCAACTTGAGGATAGGTTTGGGTTAACTTAAAAATACTTATTCAACTACTCTTTGGAAGCATGTGCCTATAAAAGGCTGAAATCATTAGTATGATTCTCCCTCTCTTCTCATTTCTAAATGTTCAAGAATTGTTGTTGTGACTTTGTATACAATGTTTTTTTCTCATTCCATAAATTCATGAATACAAAATCCATGTGTTTTTTGTGGTATTAATGTTCTTTAATTATAAACTCTATCTTTATATTTATGATTGAATGATGTCATTAATGTTATTTTTCTCCCTTGTTGTATTTGATGCTCTGATAAACCAGACTTTGTGTTGAATATTGGTGTACGTGGACTTTGTGCCATATCTATATAATTCAAGGGATTGTGAAAACTTTTTGCTTCATGTTTTGCTTTCATCATTGTATTGTCTTTCATCCGAGAGAGAGGGTTTTATGTTATGTTTATGTTTGAGATATCTCAACAATTATATAAGTTTATTATGTTGTATATTGCTTGTTTCTTCTTTTTCTCTCCCTTCATTTCTCCTTCTCAATTTTTTTCCCTTTGTGTTTTTCGGTTAAAATTACCAAAAATGCAAACACCCCACATCATACGAGGTATTTTCCTCTCAAATGTAGAGGAATGTCACTGTGTCAATAGATGACCTTCCCTAACTATTGCAGATTTTATACCACTTCCATTGAATGAATAAAGAATATATACAATGCTATAAAATTCTACCATCACCTGAATCTTTGGATGAGTTCGGATTTCCACAAAAGGCTCCTATTTTTATTTGTTGTGACAATTGAAGTGTTATTCAAACTATATGAAACCCTATTGAACATCAAAGTGTACCAAATACATTGAGATCCACATGCACTTCCTTGGGAAGTTGATTAAGATGGAATTGTCCATTTAGAGTTCATTCCTACAATTGGCCAAAGTTGTTAATTTTTTTACCAAGCCCTTAGCTTCTCCATGTTACCTTCATTTGAGAGAGTTTCTTGGGGTAAAGGAAGTTATACTTAGGGGGACTTTGTATAATTCCTTCCTTCTTGTTTGTATTGGGTACCTTATCGACGTAGTAGGGATCCATTTATTTTTCTTTCACTCCCTAGCCTTTGCTTAAGGGAGAGTGTTAGTGTGATGGACATTTACTACCAAGTATTCACACTTGTAATATTCATTCTAGGAATTTTACTAAGTTATTTATAGAATAAAACATTTTAGGTGTCTTGACAGTCACGCAGTGTTTTTAGAACTATTTTAGACTTTATTCTCATTAGCTTAGTAAATCCTTGATTTATAAGGATATTTCTTATTTCTTGTTGTTGGAATGTTTCATTTGTTTTGTAAGGAATAACTCCTCTCCAAAGAATATTGTTAGCGAGAAAATTTTTGATTAGACAAATTGGTGGGTATCTTGCCAACACTCTGGGAATCTAATTCCCTCTACTTGAATGGTGTGGCTCCATATTATTATGTGTGTTTGAATTTGAATTTTGTGTTGGCCTTACGGTCGTGATCCAACATGGACACTTCACCGACCCCGTGGAAAATATTGCACTTACTTGCAAGAGAGGAATTTGTAAAGAGAGTATGAAAGGGAGTGAGAAAAGAGGGATATTAACGTTACAGGTAGAACATAAAATTCCTACAACCATTAACCAAAGTATTTCAACACACATAGATTTAGAAGAAACACAATTTCGCAAATTCGAAACAAGATAAGATAAGATTTAGAACAAAAAGTGATCCAGAGGATCCTCACAGAGAAAAACCGATCTAAGATCTTCTCAGAATAAGTTGTAGTCATTTTTAAAGCATGGAGAAAAATTATACGATTCCGTCGATATCTTGTTTGCAAGAAACGGAGCTCGTTTGCAAAAGTTATAGCCCGCTGAAATTTTCGGGCAACTGGCAAAATTTGGAGTTTTGTGCAGGTTGGACGTGTGCACACTCGCCAAGTGTTTCAATTATATTGCGACACGTGGAAAATTTGTGTGACAAAATAAAAGTGGTTTTTGGGAACGCCGGTCTTGGACACTTGTTCACGGACAAATGGACCCCGTTATTTACTAGCTAGGGGCCCTTAGCCAGGTTCGACACACTCGATTATGGAGGGGTGTCTTGGCCTCCTTCTCATATTATCACTATACCAACTTGTGTATATATATGCCTCTAAATTCATTTTTGCTATGCATGTGGGACTAATTGATATGCCATTTAAACTATGCAATTAATTAATAAATACTTATCCCATGCATTAAATCCCAAGTTATACGCTATTACCAAGTCAATAAGTAATTAAATATTACTAATTGCAAACTCCACAAAATAAGGCCAAATATTGGCAATACAAACCACCATGCTTAACATAAGGTGGCTCTTAAGCCAATCAACACATGCACCGCTCCTTATCTTAAATGCTTTCCTCCTTTTGCGCACCCACAATGTGGGATAAATCTCTACAAATCCGCCTAAGGAGAAGGAGAGGGAAGTGGAGGGGATTTGAACCGCTAACCTCCCATGCAAAATTTTAGGTGCCTAACCATTGAGCCAGCCACTTGGAAACATTATAAAAGGAGCTTTATTGTATTTGAAGTGGTATTCGGTCTGTGTAAAATATTGAAATGCTCATAACTTGAGCTAGGGAGGGAATTTTGAGATGAAGTAAAAAGTGACTACTATTATTTTTGGCAGAGGAACGTGATGAGAAGATAATATTCTTGTAGAAATATTTGTAAAGATTTATTTTCAAGATTTTAATAGATCGGTCCCATTCAATCGGACCCGGAGACGTAGGCCACAAGCTCGAACTCGTTATCAATTCTTGTGTCAAATTGCTGGTGATTCATCTCTTTATCTTCTGTTTTTACACAGTACTTTCAGTTTTAATTCTTTTATTAAAAATACAAAAGGATATAATGCTCAATTTTTACATCGAAAATCAATACAAAGCAAAGAAATGTGTGTGCACAATTGCTAGTTAAATTTGATTTTCAGATCATTGGTATCAGAGCTGGTTTTGACTGATTTTTGGTTCAGATTAACATGTTTTGGATTGCAAGTTGTGTGTTGGATGTTAACAAGGTCTCGATCTAAGAAGGGTGAAGGATATTTAGTTGAAGGAGATCCGAAATTGGTACCAGACGGTCTCGAAGTCCTACAATGGAGGATCGAGAGGCAGAAGAATTTTGTCAATCCTTCCAATAGATGAAGGAAATGGTGGAAGAAATGTACCAAGATAGGCAAAGGGAAAAGGGAACTAGAGGAGGTAAGAAAGAAGAAAGCTCTAGTTCTGATATTCCAAAAAGAGACTCTTCAAAATCTGATTTTCCTTCATTAAAGTTAGATATCAAGTTTGAATTGCCTATGTATACTGGAGAGCTAAATGCAGAGAAGTTGGATAACTGGGTCAAGCGAGATAGAAGCATATTGCAGTAGGTTCGAGAATTGTTGATGATGAAGCAAAGATTCATTTGGCAACTCTTCGGATGGGTGGCACAACACTCATTTGGTGGGAGAGTAAACTTCAGGAAGTGGAAGAAACCAAAGGTAAAGAAATCACTTCTTGGTCTGAATTTGTTTCAAATCTTAGGCAACAATTTTATCCTCTTGGTTATAAGCAACAAGCTATGATGGATTGGCAAACATTAAGACAAAATAAGGGACAAAGTGTTCAAGAATACACACAGGAATTTAGGAAAAGGGCTCTAATTGGGAATTTCTCTAAACACAGAAGAAACACTGCTCAAATATATTGGTGGATTGCATAGTTATCTAAGGCATATGATACTTGTTTTAGGTCCTACTAATCTTGATGCAGTATGTGTTCAAGCAACCCATTTGGAAGCACGAGGGAAAATGAAAAGGAGTCCTCTTTCTCTTCTTTTAATCAAAAGAACAAGCAATCTGAAGGAAAAGGTTCGAAAGAACAAGGAAAAGGAAAGGGTAAGCATAAAACAAACTCTACTGTTAAGAAGGAAGATGAAAAACCATTTTGTAATCATTGTAAAAAAACCATGACGAGTCTAAATGTTGGAAATTACATCCTGAAAAGAAGCCTAAATGGATGGTTAAGAAAGGAAAAAACAAAACAAAACAAACACCGTAGTTTCGATTCAGGTGATGAAACCAAAATCACAACTATGAGTTTTCAAGGTAAATCAACTCTTTCAATTTCCAACAATAGTACTACAAATGTTGCATCTTCTTCTAGTAAACAAACTATACATGATGATAAGAAAAGGAATGAGCTTTTCCACATTAGAGTAATTTCAAAGCATACAAAAATTGATACTCTTTTTTATAGTGGATCTCAAGCTAATCTAATTTCTGAGGAGGTTGTTAAGAAATTAGGACTCAAACTAAACCACATCCTAAACCTTATCCTTTGGGTGGGTTTGTGATGATGCAAAATTGCAGGTAACTAAAACTTGTACTTTCAAATTTGCCATTACAGACAAGTTTATAAATGAGGTTGAATTGGATGTAGTTCCTTTGGATATTTGTGGGGTTGTTTTGGGAAGTCCTTATTTGTATGATCATAAAGCAATCTTCTATAGGGAAGAAAATAAATATTTTCTTGTAAAGGATGAAATTGAGTTTATTGTTAGAGCTCACCGTGAAAATAATAATCTATCCTTGGTAACTGCAGGTCAAATGAAAAGGCTTGTAAACTCAAGAAAAATTTTTGTGCTCATGGTAGTCAAAGCCAAAGAGAAAGAACATGAGATGGATTTTGAGGCTTGTGATCTGAAACATAAGGATGAATTGGTAAAAAAATTCTCATTTTGATGATGTTTTTTAGGATCCACAAGGTCTACCTCCCAAAAGAGGGGTTCAACACGAGATACAGTTGCTTCAGGATGCACCTATTCCCAATATCAGAATGTACAGGTTGTCAGTAGTAGAGAATGAGGAAATCAAGAGACAAGTAATGGAACTTTTGGCTCAAGGTATAATTTGTCCAAGTACATCCCCATGTGGTTCGCCAATTATATTGGTTCCTAAGAAGGATGGCACTTGGTGAATGTGTGTTGATTTCCGTGCTTTAAACAAGATTACTATAAAGAATCGTTACCCTCTTCCTAGAATAGATTATTTACTGGATCAATTAAAGAATGTAATTTATTTCACTAAGTTAGACTTAAGAAGTGGTTATCACCAAGTAAGAATTGCAGAAGGTGATGTTTGGAAAATTGCTTATAAAACGAAACAGGGATTGTTTGAATGGTTAGTGATGCCTTTTGGTTTGTGCAATGCACCAAGCAACATTCATGAGAGTTATGAATGAAATCTTTAGACCATTCATTGATAATTTCGTTATTGTCTACTTAGATGATATTCTTATTTTCAGTAAGTCATGGGATGAACATGTTAAACACATCCAGAAAGTCTTAGATGCACTAAGGAAAGATAAATTGTATTTGAAGATGTCAAAATGTGAATTTGGAAAAACATCTTTAATTTACTTGGGTTATATTGTAGGAAATGGAGAATTGAGAATTGATCCTGCAAAAATAGAGGTTATTGTGAAATGGCCTAGACCCACTAATGTGACGGAAGTTAGGAGTTTTCTAGGTGTAGTTCAGTACTGGAGAAAATTTATTGCTAACTTCTCATATATTGCATCTCCTTTGCATGCTTTGACAAGTATTAAACAGGTCTTTCAGTGGGGAGGAAAACAACAAAAAGCCTTTGATACACTAAAAGAGAAGATAAGTACCGCTCCGATCTTGGCACTTCCAGATTTACAACATTCATTTGAGATTGAGACAGATGCTAGTGACTACGCAATGGGGGCAATTTTGATGCAAAACAAACGACCAGTGTGTTACCATTCAGAAACCTTTACAAGTGCGGTAAGAAACTATCCAACTTATGATAAAGAGTTGTATGCTTTGGTTCAAAGTGTTAAAAAGTGGAAGCATTATTTAATGGGAAAAGAAACAATTATACATACTGACCATCAACCGCTTCAATACTTACAAACACAAACCAAATTGCAGCAGTCTAGACATTTCAGGTGGATGGGATTTTTGCAACAATTTCATCTTGTAATCAGGTATAAAAAAGGTATTCAAAACAAGGTTGCCGACATGTTATCTAGACCACCAGTGGTAGTATCATCTATTATTTTGTAGCATAGTTCTTTGGCTCATGTTAGTTACAAGGAACAATATGTAAATGATGTTGATTTTAGAGAAGTGTATGAGGATCTAGTAAGTGGGAAACAAGTAGGAGAAAAAGATTATCATTTGCATGAAGGATTGTTATATCATTCTAGTAAACTTTGTATTCCAGAAAATGAGCGGGTGCATATGATTAGGGAAGCACATACTTCTCTTATTTCGGGGCATTTTGGTATTAGTAAGACAGTTGCACATTTACAAAAATATTGTTATTGGCCTAGAATGCATGAACATGTAAATAGGTATATTAAGGGATGTGTTCTTTGTGCCACAAGCAAGCCAAGTAACAGGAAATTAGGACTTTACACTCCTCTTCCTGTTCCAACAAGGCCTTGGGAAAGTGTTTCCATGGACTTTGTAGGAGGCTTGCCCATGACACAAAAGAAACATGATTACTTATATGTGGTAGTGGACAGATTTAGCAAAATGTGTGTGTTGGTTCCATGTACTAAACAAATAACTGGTGAAGGAACTGCACATTTGTTTTTTCAGTTTGTTTGGGTTCATTTTGGTTTACCTACTTCAATTATATTTGATCGGGATTCTAGATTTCTTGGGGAATTTTGGTCAACATTGTGGGGGTTAATGGACACAAAATTGAAAAAGAGCACTACTTTTCATCCACATACTGATGGTCAAACAGAGGTTGTAAACCGCATAGTGGTACAATTACTTAGGGGCTATAGTAGAAAACATCCTAAATTGTGGGATGAACATCTTTATTATGTGCAACATGCTTATAATTGTGCCTTACATTCTTCTACTTTGAAGTCTCCATTTGAGACTTGTTATGGATATCTGCCTAATTCTCCATTAGATATATATTATGGACATGAAACTGTTGTTAATGGTTCAAGTGATTCTGACAAGGCTAAAATATTTGTGCAGAGAATACAACAGGTTCATCAGTATGTCCGTGAACAATTGGAAAAAAGTCAGGCTAAGTACAAAGTTAGGCATGATAAACATAGAACTGATCACAAGTTCAAAGTTGGTGATTCAGTTTGGCTTCACATCAGCAAGGAAAGACTGACAGGTGAAGGTAAAAAATTGAAACCTATATGGTATGGTCCGTTCCAAATATTGGAAAAATTTGGTAATAATGCTTTCGGTTGGATTTACCTCCATATATGTAAATCTACTCAGTTGTAAATGTTGAGAATTTAAGATTGTATGAACCACCTATGATTGTTGATCATGATGATGCTAACATAATTCCTTCCATTGATGATTTTTCTCCTGAGTATCTTGATGAGTTCAGGGGAAGACATCATTTTGGACGGGGAAAGAAAGAACTTCACGAAGGGGTGATATTGAGTATCTTCATGTTGGGTTCAAAGGCATGCATCCAAACAAGGCTAAATGGATGGAAACCAGAAAGGTGAGGGAGAAATACCCTCACCTATTCACCAATTAAGTTGACTTTTGGGGTCCAAAAGTTTCTTAGTGGGGAGGAATGATCCAGAGGATCCTCACTAGAGAAACACTGATCTAAGATCTTCTCATAATAAGTTGTAGTCATTTTTAAAGCGTGGAGAAAAATTATACGATTCCGTTGATATCTTGTTTGCAGGAAACAGAGCTCGTTTGCAAAAGTTATAGCCCACTGAAATTTTTGCAACTGGCAAAATTTGGAGTTTTGTGCAGGTTGGACGTGTGCACACTTGCCAAGTGTTTCAATTATATTGCGACACGTGGACAATTTGTGTGACGAACTAAAATTGGTTTTTGGGAACACCGGTCTTGGACACTCGTTCACGGACAAATGGACCCTACTATTTACTGGCTAGGGGCCCTTAGCCAGGTTCGACACACTCGATTATGGAGGGGTGTCTTGGCCTCCTTCTCATATTATCACTATACCAACTTGTGTATATATATGCCTCTAAATGCATTTTTGCTATGCATGTGGGACTAATTGATATGCCATTTAAACTATGCAATTAATTAATAAATACTTATCCCATGCATTAAATCCCAAGTTACACGCTATTACCAAGTCAATAAGTAATTAAATATTACTAATTGCAAACTCCACAAAATAAGGCCAAATATCCTCCATGCGCCAAATATTGGCAATACAAACCACCATGCTTAACATAAGGTGGCTCTTAAGCCAATCAACACATGCACCGCTCCTTATCTTAAATGCTTTCCTCCTTTTGTGCACCCACAATGTGGGATAAATCTCTACAAATCCACCTAAGGAGAAGGAGAGGGAAGTGGAGGGGATTTGAACCGCTAACCTCCCATGCAAAAGTTTAGGTGCCTAACCATTGAGCCAGCCGCTTGGAAACATTATAAAAGGAGCTTTATTGTATTTGAAGTGGTATTCGGGTCTGTGTAAAATATTGAAATGCTCATAACTTGAGCTAGGGAGGGAATTTTGAGATGAAGTAAAAAGTGACTACTGTTATTTTTGGTAGAGGAACGTGATGAGAAGATCAGATTCTTGTAGAAATATTTTTAAAGATTTATTTTCAATATTTTAATAGATCGGTCCCATTCAACCGGACCCGGAGACGTAGGCCACAAGTGCCAAACTCCGTTATCAATTCTTGTGTCAAATTGCTAGTGATTCATCTCTTTATCTTCTATTTTTACATAGTACTTTCAAGTTTTAATTCTTTTATTAAAAATACAAAAGGATATAATGCTCAATTTTTACATCAAAAATCAATACAAAGCAAAGAAATGTGTGTGCACAATTGCTAGTTAAATTTGATTTTCAAATCAAAAAGTCTCACAAATATCCTTATCAAAAAAGGCAACAAACTCCTTTCTTCATTAATGCTTGAGCAAAATTGTACATGTTGAGAAAAATAAGAACATAGAGATGAGAAAAAGAAGAAATGTTATCTCTTTTGTTTTCTTCACAAGTAGTAATCTCTCATGAGCACACAAAATTGACAACCCTTTGGAATGAGGGTATCATTACAATTTATAGAACTAGAGGAGACTCTTCGCCTACCCCCCACATGACCTTTCATATCTCTTACACAACCGGTGACTTTTCGTATTTCTAGGAAAGAATTAAGTCCCCTTTTATGAATTAAACATGGCTTATTAAATTATAATCATAAAGTCACTTTTTAAATAAATAAAACCTAATGAAAAGTGCAACCTCAATAAAGAAATAGAACATGGAGGAGAGATAAAATGGGGGGAGGGAAGAGAGAGAACTAAGTCGGTGAAGAAACCTCTCTGTTGATTTTTCCTCGCTACATGGTGATCTTTACCGAACTTTGTTGGACATATTTCCACTACTTTAAATTCCTTCATGAATCGGGTTACCATGCAAGTGCAACTCTATCCACATGAGGGATGCGTACACAACTCAAGGACTTTATCCAATCATCCGATACCTCATTGATATTCCAGTGCTTTGTGAACCAAAATTGATGTTTTTATTCCATGAGTGAAATGGTGGTCCTTATATCGAGATAGGGACTCCAATGTATCTTCATTGAAAGAAAATAGATCCCTGACCTTTTTCTTGACATACACCTCAAATGACCCGACAATTCTTCTACGAAATTATTTTCCTTGATAACAGGGACTCAAAGTTTCTTAATTTGTTCGTTGTGACAATGTCTTACATCTTGTAGACTTGTTCCTCATTTAAATCCAATTCACTGATAGCCCAATTTATCATTTTGTATAGTCTGGTCACAAGAGTCCTTGCTCGAACACGTGGCAAGTCCTCATAAGGAGCATTGAATAGTTTCCTATTTATCAACACTTGAGAATGAATGTTCCCCATTTCCAACACCAATGGATGAATTGGGTCCTAATATTCCTTTTTATTTTTGAATCCTTGCCTAATCATCCAAGATTTATCTATAGTTATGCACATATATCGTAACAATGAGATGACCTCTAGAAACAATTCTTTTCCTTTTTCAATGACCATGCTCGTCCATTTGTTGTTTTCTCATCCCTGCACTGTGAACTCATGTGTTCTTTGGATGGAATCCAGATCAAATCCGCTAATTGGAGTATCTTCTTCAATCAAGGTTGATGAGGCATGAGGGTCCATTGAGTGTTGCACATAAGAAGAGAGAGTTTGTACTTCATCCTCTAATTAATCTATATTTTCTTTGTATTCTTAATTCCTCGCAAGGAGGTGAGTGGAAGACTCCTTGAACATGTGCTCATCTCCCTCAAGAGTGGATGGGTCCAAGGAATGGTGGTCATTTCGTAATAGCCACCGTCATTTCTTCCACTGTCTTGATCACTTTTGTCTAACCAATTCTACGTATTAATCACACCTGTAGCACCACTAAAAAAGTGAGAACTTGCTTGAGAAAAATTCTTCTTTTCCCTTTAGTCAATGATGTTATTGCTGAAATATCAAGGATTGTGACTTGTTGGATGGTACGATCCTCTTTTGTAATCATTTCCTTCATCCAAGGAAACATCTCGTCTTCATCAGGCTCTACAATTGGCATGTTTATTATTGGTTGGTACGAACCTCTTTTGTAATCATTTCTTTCATCCAAGGAAACATCTCATCTTCCTCGGGCTCTACAACTGACATGTTTATCATCTCTTTCTCGGGTGAAAGGGGTGCCTCTTGTGTAGGATGATTAGGAGTGATAGAAAGGGTGGAACATCTTGGGGTAGTTCGGGAGTTGGAAGATGAACTAGATCATTCTCTTCAACTTGTGCTTCTACCATTGGATCTTTTGTTTTTATCTTATTGTGTGATCTCTTGTAGTAAGAGGTTTCCAACTCCACCGTTTTTTTTTGATCTACCTCCGAGTGACCTAAGCCTAAAGTTACCTCCAAAACCTTTGACAATGAGTGATGTGATGTCTATTTCTAGAGTGTGGGGAAACTTCCTAATGCGAGGGTCGAAACCTTCATCTTCTGAAACCATTCTCTCATTCTTTTGATCATAACCTTTGTTCACTCGGTTATGTCTCTTGATTCATGAACACTCCAATTTACCTGTGGCAAAGGAGAAGCCTTCACCGCTTTGTACTCTGGATCATACAGATCTGTACTATCATCCTAAATGCCTTCTTCACACCAATGAACCATGTACTTATTAATTTTTTTTATGGTCATCCTCATGTAGTCTCTTTCTCTGACATTGAAATCATCTACACAATTTGCCTAATAATCTTCAATATGTGGTACATGATGTAGCTCCAAGAGATGGAAGGTGTCTAGATCAACTTAGATGTCAAAATCAATCCTTGGAGTGTATGAATGCAAGATCAAGGGTACAAATGCCGCTTCCAAGTGTGATGCATCATTGGTACTTTTGCAAGTGAATATTCCTAGTGAGATGGGGAAAGAGATAGTCTTCTTTTTCTTATTTATGAGCTTACTGTGCACATGCACAAGTTGTCTACATATCTCAAACAATGATATCTTGTCACCGAGTTACCAAGGTAATATTAGTGGGCGTGGTCATAACCGAAACTCAAATAAATGAAAATGTGGCAAATTGGATGAAGAATAACCCATACATATTGATCAAAGAAGTTGTTTATGGTGACATCCTTGAGTGAAGGTCTCCCTCCAGTTTCCGATGATGAACATAGTGAAGGCATCATTCACTCAGTGAAGTGTTGATTTCTCTCCTTCAATACCAACTGTGGATATCACTGGTATGTTAGAGCTTTGTAAGAAATTTTTGTGCAAGTGTTAGTCCCTTGAATGCCTTGAGCTCACGAGAGCATACACTAGATAAGAAGTCATGGAAAAATTCTTTGAGACTTGGACATGGAGCAACCTGGCGGTGTAAGTAATCACTTATGATCTATCCCTAATCAATATTTTACTTCCTTCAATGATTTTCAACATGACAAATGTCATCCAATCTTGGAAATCTCTCACATTCTCTTCTCCTATCACCCAACTAAGAAGGGTAATTGCATTTGAATATCCCTCATGAAACTCACTTTGTGAGAGAGACTTTGGCACTCTAGAGGGCTTTCTCCCGACTTCAACCATGATCCCAATGTGAGACCCTGCACGGGTAAGAAATTTTTTGTTCCATTCATTCACTGTCATTTCCTTCTATATGATAAACATGTTTCTTTAATTAGGTATTTACATGGAATAGGAAATGGCCTTAGAAGCAATCACTACCATAGTTGAGCCATCATCCGCCCGGATAGTTCTTGTCTCAGGTTCGTATGGTGAGAGCACACTAATTTACCAACTCAATACTCTACACATATACTAGGTTACCACCCATTGTGTACAATCCTCTCAAGAACAACTTGTCTTCAATTTGTTCCTTGGCTCATGTAAGCATGCATACTTTGAAATTGTCGAGATCTATTTGGGTGACATCGATGTCCCCCACTTCTACATACTTAGAGGAAAGAGCATTGACTGGTTTAACACCCGTGAATTTTTATTTCACGACTTCTAAGAAACTTTTTCTCGCTTAGAAAATGGGGTTTACTATTTTTAGAAAATGGCAATTTTCCACCCTTTTCAGTTTTGATTCGTTTGTCCTTCCGGACAATCCTTGTACACATTATCTTTGTTGAAATTGTTATTTGTGAAGACTTACTAAAAATAACATGTGTCTATGTAGGAGGCTTACTATTTTTAGAAATATATTTTTAAGACTCAAATCTCAATGAAATCAGTTTTTTTGTTCTAGGTTTTTGTTATTATTGCACCTCTGAAGTTTCAGCTCAACCCGATCTCCAAAATGAAAGATATTAAATTTCAAAAAAATCGCTCAGTGGAAACTAGGGTTTCTCACTACAAAAAATTCAAGTCGTGCATGTAAAATATTCCACTTGGATCCTCAAGGTGCCTGAGAATGCAAATGAATGCAAAATACCCCGCATTGATTTGTTTAATGGTTTTTTAGATATAAACAAATCCTCCTCACAAGTTACGAAGTTCTTCAAGCGAAATATTATGCAAGTTTTCAAAAAATCATGTTTTTAATGGTTTTTACTTTATTGGATTATGAGAACATGAAGGCAATGGATGGAGATTGAAAATAGTGAAGGAATAATTCTACAAAAAAATTGCCAAAGTTTTGGGAGCAAATGGAGGAATGTGGGGAAATGAAAAAAAAATGGCAAAGTGTTGTATTTATAAGCATTAGCAACCTTGAGAGGGTGGGGCACATTTTTTTGTCCCCATTGTCCCCTTGGGATGAGATAATGGAGGTATAAAAATGCGCTTTAGCCCTAGCTTGACATGTAGCATTCGTGCACCACCTAAGAGAAATGAAGGGGGCTAAAAATGAGCACTTAGGGGCCATTTTTGGTCGTATGAGGAACTTGAGGGAATCCATAAGGGGGTGCATTTTTGTACCCATTTTCCCTCTATAACGGGATAATGGGGGAAAAATGTTCCTTAGCCCTAGCTTGACACTTGGTTTTCATGCATGCAATGGTGAGGGAGCTAGTTAAACTAGTCAAAAGGGCCAAACGGAGTCACCGGGGTCACATGAGATGACCAACATGGTTAAGGGGGAGGGGAACACTTTTTGTCCCTCTTGTCCCCATGGAAAGGGACAATGAGGACACAAAAATGTGCTTAGTATCATGTTGCCACATGGCACCCTAGAAAATTGGTTAAGTATTGAACATGTACCTTAGGTGGCAACCTGAAACGAATGTATCTTGAGCTCTGGGTGACATTTTCCACACTTCAATATATGAATTTCACTCAAAATGAACTTTTGAGAAGAATTGGATGGGTCCCATGTCTTGATTCTACCGAAACCCTCTCAAAAAAATTCTCTAGATGGCTAGTTGTCCATGGAAAGAATGAGTTTCTATTGGTCGCTCAAACTTGCACCCATGTCTCGGATGCAGCAGAACCAAGTTGTTTGAGACAACAATGGAACTGTCTCCAAGTTGTGGGACCTGCATGCTTGAGATGGATCTCTAGAGAAGGTCGGTTCCTCTATCTATTTCTATTGCTACTATTACTCCTAATGTTCAAAATGGAAACTAAGCTAATAATGCCAATGGACCATGGATAGAAGGATAACACGATGGAAAACTAAACTAAAAGGGAGGCTATAACACCAGAAAAAGAGGGATAAACACTATTTGTTCTGAGTGGAAATGAAGGAAAAATTGTTGAGGGAGGTTAAGCACGCGTAGCACAAATCAACATGCATTTACACAATCGGGCCCATGAAACACAACCAGAAAATGGAGTTACGAGGGATGTAAGGTGACACAAAAACACACAATGCAAAAGGAAGGAAAGAAGAAGGAATAAAAACATGTTAGGAAAAAGAATAGCCACAAAATAATGCTTCCATTACTTTGAAAAATTTACATCTTATACTGATGGCGAGAGAGGTCAATATCCACATGCATGAGCCAGATCTAGAGGTCTACAACTCAAAATACAAAGATATGAAGTCCTTAGCAAGGAGCTTAAGGATCCAAAATTTCCAACATTAGTAATGAACCCAACTCTTACATTTATAGATGAATCGATGGAAGTAGAAGAAGAAGAAGAGGAGTGAAAACCCGAATTTTAAATACAACCGCTAGCAAGAAGCGTTCAATGCCTGCAAATATGTCAAATGTATTTCCTTAAGTCTATGTGGCATGTTAGAGAAGAAAGGAAGGCAAATCAGATCAAATCGAGTGGTTGGAGCAATCATATATGCTCATCAATGCCCGAGAAAGACATTTTTCCATTTCTTACCTACCACATCCACCAAAATTTTGAATTTGAATATCTATCACTATAGCCTACATCGGCGACTATCAATTGAGACGAGGCACGCGCCGATTAGAGCTCTATAGCGAAATATATGGTTTTCAGAATATTTTCAGATCCATCTACACACATAAGGCACATGGCGCGCGTTGATTGGTGAAAGGACGGCTAATTGTGCAAAGTGTTTTGTCATTTCTACCACATGTCACTCACTAATTTGTTACAAGGATTCGGCGTCCTGCTGGCACACTTTGATTGGTTTTTTGTGCTTCACTCAAGCTTGTCATATGATGGCGTGGCACAAAATGGCACGAGAGGAGGGCACAAAGGTATGTGCATGGAATGAGGAATCATGGGAAAAGGATAGAAGGAAGGCACACGCACTTGCATTGTGTGCAAAGGAAATGGGGTAGAATGATGAGGAAGAAATGCATGGTCAAGCCATAATTATTACAAAGTGATGTGCGAGGTGCATGAGTTGGAGGGTGCACAAGAGGGCACGGGACTCATACGATTTTTGAAGTGAGGCAAAGGTACGCACGAAGGGTGGATGCAATGCTTAGGAAGAAGGTGAATGCTCAAAGAGTACATGCACGAGAAAATTGGAATCAAAGAGGAAAAGGAAAATAAGAAAACATGGAAAGGAGTGTGTAAGGTGCGTGGGGAAATTGTAATCATGGTGATGTGCCAAATGAGCAAGTGAGGTGCGTGCAACCTACGGTGCGGAACTTCGAGCTAGAATGTGAATATAAGTTGTCCAAATAACTAGGAGAGTTATTTGGATAATAGTTTTGGTGACTTTCGGGGCCATCCGCCCATTAGATGAAAGAGATAAGTAACTGGAACATCCATTGGGCATGGAATTTGCTTGGGGATGTAAATTTCTGATCTACATCTTTGAAGAATTGCCCTTGAATTCACTTGAAGAATAATTCCTTGACTCTATTAGAAACTACTAAATATTGTTGGAAGAATATTGCCATCCTAGAAGCAACAAAAGACCACACGCATAAGCACGCGAGAAGAAAGAACTATGTACAACAAAGTCAATAGAAGGGTTTGAGATGGATCCCATTTTGGGATTTGCATAATGCCTCCATCAAGATGAGATAACTCAAAATTTGCATGAACTGATGATAAATGGGCCACTCTAATGTGCATCAAACTTTGAATGGCTCCCTAATTTAGCTCTATCAAAGATCCCATTTCAAGACCAAGTCCCCAAATTTGAAAGCTTGAGGCCTAGCCTTTCTGTCAAACCACGTCTTTTTTTCTTGTTGATGATGTTTTAGTTTAATCATCACAAAGTTCCTTGTTTCTTCAAGATTAAATAGCTCTGTCATGCATATTTCTCTATGGTCCACGCCTTCAAATTATAGCTATTGGGCAAGTGTCAATGAGTTCAATTCAAGCGTTGAAGGAATAATATCCTCCTTGTCATAGACAAGCTTATAAGGTAAAGTTCATATTACTTTATTGACCGTGATTCTATCTGCCTAAAGTGCACGCGAGATCTCGTATGCCACTTGTCTTTTGTTGATGTTCATTATGCACTTCATGATCCTAATCTGGTTCTTATTTGTAGACTCTACCAAACCATTTTCCGAGGGTAGTAGTTAGAAGAAGTTTTCAAATATATACCAAGGCTCATTTTCCAATCGGTGATTTTAGTACTGTGGAAGGCCTTTGCATTATTAGAGATAATAGTTTGAGGAACGCTAAACCTTGTCACTATTCCTTCAAGAAAGTCAAGGATGACTAACTCGGTTGATTCCTTGAGCGTGATAGCTTCTGTCCATCTAGTGAAGTAATTTGTAATTGTCAGCACCCACTTATGTCCAATGCTTGAAGGCGATTGATCATGCCTATAAAGTCAAGACCCCATTGTGTAAAAGGATGATTCGCTTGGATTGGCCGGAGGGAAGTTACTCCGTTTCTTATTTCCTAAAAAGAAAGCACATTCTTTATATTTTGTTACCCACTTGTGTGCATCTACAAATAGAGTAGGCCAAAATATACCTACCATTATGATCTTCATTATTGTAGTCTTGGCAGAGAAGTGTCCACCGAGAAACCATCGGGAATTTTTCTAACAATTTTTAGGTCTTCATGCTATCAATACATCTTAACAACACGTCATAAATAATATTCTCAAGAGAAGGCCATCTGTTGGTATCCAAATTGATTCTCCTGTGAGGGTTGAGCAACATCACGAAACTGGTAGGATGTTTAGAGATAGAAAAATCATGATATGAGTCATGTTGTCACCGAGGAGGGGATTCAGCTAACTCTTTGTCACTTAGGCATTGGAGAAATGGATAACACTTCACTAAGGGTTTGATATACCCTCACTACTTTAGGTTGTGCCTTCAACCAAGGTGAGAGGAATTGTTCTGTAACCCGTGTTGGTGAAGGATATCAAGAGATCCTTCTTTGCATTATTTTTATGAAAACCTTGAGAAAATATGATCAATACAACACAATCTAACTCTCACGAGTTGTCACTCTAGAGAGTGGAGATGTTTCCTGGAAAAGGTTCGGGTTACTAAAGACAATAATTGAAACCTGATTGTCTCTGCATACTTTGGCAATGGAATTTTTTCATTTGTGGATACACAAGTACAAACAAGGGTAGTTCATGTAGGATTCATCGTTTGAGAAGTTTTTGGTGGGAAGTTAAGCAAGATAAAGTTGATTATACCAGATCTTTGAGAACCTTTAACATAAATTGGGAACTCACATAATAGAATGCTTCAAAACAGCCAAAATATTCCTTCAACTAGAAGATGTGAATCAATGGAAGCCCAGAGATGCACGGTTTCACACATTCTTCAAGAATTCAACACAAAGGCTCATGTTAAAGACTCAATTAAATGTTATAAATCCTGGTTCATCACACCTAAGATACACTCATAGACTTACAAACAATATTTATCAACATAGTGAAAGTAAAGTGATTTTAAATTGTTTATTTCATTATCGATGAAAGATCTTCTCATAATGAAATTGCAAATGCCACAATACTAACACACGGATGAGATCTTGTGTGACTCAGAGAGATTTTAACATAAGATTGCAATAGGAACAAGAAAAACTATTTGAAAACATTCTAAAATACAAGCAGACACAATTATGCTCATGATCAACACAAATTTATTCGAGGTTCATTAGATTCATCAACAGGGGAAAGTTTCTTGAACAATCTCAGAGCTTGTCAATGGTTGTACACTTACAACCATCTTGACGCAATTAAATCTAAAACACAGGAAAATAAACAGGTTTCTCAAACAGTCTCTCGGGAAAATGGTTTCTCTCAAACTTTCTCAGAAAATTAAACCCCCTTATGCAAGAGTATTCTCATTGCATTTATACAATTTCACTTGCTCATACATCCCAAATTTTCCCCCCAAAATTCTAAATATTCAAGAGAATATTTCTCTTTACAACATACCATTTAATCATGTTTATTCCCTTGAAAATATCTTGCTTTCTATTGACACGTGGATAAATCATGAACTGATCATGTTTCTCAGTCCCTCAACTATAATTGGGATGCCATGTCATAACTTTTGACAGTCTTTTTATTCTTTTATTTTTCATGCAATAAATCCCCTTTTAATAATTCTTAGGTGGCTCCATATGGCTTGATCTGACAAGAAATCCTTTTCACCTTTGAGAATACACCTTGAGAAATGAGTTCCCTCGCATGGATACTGCGTTCGTGCCTCTCAAAAATGAGGGCCCTCGCATGGATTATATCACATATTTTTGTTGCGAGTCCGAGTGGGCCAATGTAAATAGGAGTCAGCAGAAGCCTCCTCGTGTCTCCTTAGCACAATTGCAAAGGTGAAGTCCAGAGGTGGGTTCCCAAACGAGCACAGGCCCTCCACGTGTTCAGAACCCGAGAGAGTTACACTTATCGCTGAAAAGTATGAACATGGGAAGGTCCAGCGGAAGTTTCCACGTGTCTATTCGACACAACTTCAAAGATGAAGTCTAGAGGTGGGACCTCAAACGAGTGCAAGATCTCCACATGCCCTAGGCCCAAGAAATTTTCCTCGGCCATTGAAAAAGTCTCAAGTATAAAGAGGATCCAGTGGAATCCTCCACGTGTCTCTTCAACGCACTTTTGATATGGTGCCCAAAAGTGGAGACCCTAAACAAGTGCACGCTCTCCACGTGTCTCGGCCCGGAAAAGTTGCACCGGCCGTTGAAAACGTTTAAGAACCATCAAAAGGTGCCACGTGCCTAGGGTCCAAGAAAATTACATCGGATGCTTGAAAAGTCTAAGTATGGTCAGATCCACTGAAACCTCCATGTGTCTCTTCGGTGCTCTTTCAAAAGTAAAATTCAGGGGCAGGTCCCCAAACAAGCGCGGGCCCTCCATGTGTCCTGGGCCCAAGAAAGACGCTTTGACCGCTTGAAAAGTCTAAGTATAAAGAGGAGCCAGCAGAAACCTCCACGTGTCTCCTTGGCATAACTCTAATGGTCAAAACGAGAGGTGAATCCTCAAATGAGTGCGCAGCCCTCCACGTGGAAAAGATATTAGTTGAGGTGGGCTTGGGGGTGCTTTTCACATTTTGTATCACTTAAAGAAATTGTGCATTTTTGGACAATTTGGCCCGCCCATCCACTTTTGATATAGGCTTTACATGTGGCTTTCCTAGGCGTTGATGGGGTTATGGCTTACTTTATGACTTTCATTCTTTTTCAAAACAAAGCCGAGAATCTCAAAATGCCCCGTGACCCGCCTCCCTCTTTGACTTTTCAATGTTGACTCAAACATGTGACATTATTTGGTCCCCAACGGAATCGTGGCTCATTTTATAACTTTTCTCCTTTTCACAAAAAGGCCAAAATCTTCAAAATGCTCCGACGATCCATCTCTCCGCTTTGAATTTTCAAACTGCCATGTGTCCTTTTATGGGCCTTAGGCATTCCTTTTATATTTTCATTCCTTTCGCCATAATGCCTCAAAACACAAAAAGGGCCCGCCTTTCCACAACCGCTTGATTTATGACATGTGTACATCTTTGAGGTCAAAGTAAGAAAATTGCTTTGTCGCTTCACATTGTTGAATAGCCAATTAGAAATTATCGGGCCCAGGACCAATTTGGCATTTTTTACAATTGTGACAAAAGTGACAATTTTACCAAATAGACCCATCACGTCGCGTCCAATTAAAGACGACCATGTATCCACGGATGTTGGGACAAGATTTACAAAGGAGACACAATCGTGGAAGACACCCAACAACAAATTTTCCCCATGGAGAGAAGATTGTAAATAATACCAAGGCTCAATGTGATCCATGACCCAAGGAAAGGACTGATAATGACATCCTAGTGAAGGCAAAGAATTACGCACACCCATACAGGAGGACAAAAAGTGCATCAAACCATGTGGGCTGAGAAATTTTGAACAAACAGGGTGAGATTAAATTGAGCACCAACACCATCAATCAACACATATTGAATAGATTGCAGCCTCGGATGTCTTCTCTTTTCTTTCTTTAGACCAGGAGGGTATACACCCTCGGAAAGGAATGTGATCATGTCCTTCATCCAGTTGTGTGCACCAAGATCTATATTTTGTTCAAGTTCTATGCCCAGGAGATCCTCATCTAGAAATAATGAAGTCTCAGGTTCATTCTACGCGTCCTCAGCAAGTTACTTGCATAGCGCACTACCTCTTACCATCTTGGTGGCTTTGATAGTCACATCATACTCCATGATTTTTGTCACCCATCACGCTCTCTTTTCATTGATTTCTACTCCCATGATGAAGTCTCTAACGAGAAGAGTGGGAGACTAATACCTTGATATGATTAGTGGCAAGCATGCTTTTAAAATTCTTGAGCACGCGCATGATGGCGTAGACTTATTTCTCCGTGTGACTATATCTTAATTCATAATCTTTCAGCGTCTGGCTGAAGAAATCCACTAGTTGTTCCAACCCTTGTTCATTTTCTTGTGTTAGGACAACAAAGCAACACTTGCATCAGCACCACAAGCATAAAGGATGAAATCCTTGGAATAATCCAGGTTAATCGGTGTTTGCATGCGCAAGTAATTGCTTGCTTGATTTTTTTGAAGCTCTCCTTTCCTTATGCTATCCATATGAAAACTATGTCTTTCTTGAGCATGAGGGTGATGGGCCTTACCAGTCCTGTAAAGTTAGGAATAAAGCACCTAACAAAGTTGATTTTTCCAAGGCTAAGGATTTCTTGTGCGCGGCGGCAAGGAAAGGGCGAGAATGGTGACACACACTCATGGTCGATTGTTATGCCATCTGTGAAACTACATGGTCGAAGCTTACCCGCACCACCGCAAAATTACACTTCTTGGGGTTAAGAGATACCCTATACTTCTTGCACCTCTCAAAGACTTTCTCCAGGTGTGTCATATGATATGCACCTTACTTTGAGAAGATTGTAATGTCATCAAGGTAAACCATGATGAACTCATTGATATATCCTTTGAAGGCAATATTCATGGCACGTTGAAATGTCACGCCAACGTTTGAAAAATTGAAGGGCATCTTTTGATAGGCATATGCTCCCCACTTTGTTGTAAACGTTGTTTTGAATTAATCCTCTTCCCCTGACAATTCAAGCCCGAGTATCCATCCAACATTTAGAATCTTTATGTGTCGCCACAATCTATAGAATCTACTCCATAAGGCAAAGGATAATGATCCTTTAGAGATGTTTTTTTCAAATCTCGAAATCAACACAGATTTTGATTTCATCGTTCTTTTTGCTCACCGAAATTAGATCCGTGACCCAAGTAGAGTATTTGATAGGTAAAATAATCTTTGCCTCAAAGAGTTTGAATAATTCATTTCTCGTGAGGGGCTCTATCTTTGGATTGACTATTCGTTGTTTCTACACAGCGATGTGCTTGATACCAGGATCAAGATCAATGTAATGTTGAGCAACACTTGGATCAAAACCTTTGAGATCTTCATACTTCCATGAAAATATGTCACTATATTTTTAGAGAGAGATGAAGGTCTGATTTTTGTCATGTGCACAAGCTTTACTTGAGCAACAACTCCCTTCTAGTCTGCAATAGTGGTCGGGAGAAATCTTCTTGCATGGCGCGCATATACCTTTCTTCACCCTTGAACTCATCATCAGGGCTAAACATTTTCTCAAGGGTGACCAACCCTTTAGGTAACTTGTTTGTCTTCAGTTGTATCACTTGGTCACCATAACTATCATGCAAGTTCTAGATGAACTGGATGATCGTGCGTCACTTTCAAACACTTTTCAGCTGATGTTGTTGTCTAGAATAGATGGTCAAATTACCATACTTATATGTTGTGTGTTTCCTTTGACAAAGTCCTCAGTAGGAGAGAACTGTGAACCTAGCGTGGCCATCTGATCAACTTCCTTATTCATTTTGCATGACACCACTTGCAGATTCAGAGCATCAAATCTTTGAAGGAGGTCCCAAACTCTTTGTTTATAAGATTTGAGAATCTTATTCTTTGTTGTGCACTTGTTGGTGACTGGTGGATAACCAATTTTGTGTCCCCAAATATCTGCAGCACCTTGATTTTCTTCTTTTCAGCAATAAGCAGACCATGTACCAGTGCTTCATACTCTTCCACATTATTAGAACACGCCAACCGCAATTTGTGCACGAAGAAAAATCTCTCATCCTTCGAAGAAATGAGAACCACCCCTACACCTACGCCATTTCTTCTTTGGGATCCATCAAAGTATAACTTCCACAAACCAGGATTATCTTCACTTTGCTTAAGTGTGTGTGATAGCACAACTTCTTTTTCAAGGATGCAGTAAGTACCTAGTCAATTTTCATAAGCTTCTAGCTCTTCAAAGATATGGATTAAATTTTTGTGCCTCTCCGCCCACTCATCCAAAGACTAGATTAGGGATAGAAGGTGGAATATATTGCTCTTCATAAATTGAAACATGTTCTTCTTGGATTAAACAATTGGCTTGGAGAGGGGATGGGACATATGATTCTACATGATAGGAAAATATTGGCTCAGCTTGTATGGTAAATTAGGTACCATACCTTTTCTTGAGTAACATATGGGACCAATCAGAAGATAAGTAACCACCCACTTTAGCAATAAATTCTCTTGACAAGCATAAGGAAAACAAAGGAGGTAGGTCAATGACGGACACATCTTGAGTTATTATGAGACTTGGACATGCATGGAGGGTTAACTCAAGATCTTTGATGATTCCTAGGGTAGTGACAGTTGAACCATCAAGTTACAAGACTCCTTTTGTCAAGGGACTATACTTAAGACCTAATACATCAAAGCAATCTTCTTGGGCATAACAAAAGTACTAGCACCTGAGTCAATCATACAATTATGGACAAGATGTTTTCCTATGATCAAGGACATATAAAAGGGTGGGGTTTTGATAATTTTACTTATGTGTTTCTCCTCTTCTTGGAAAATATTGTGAGAGGTGCACGACTTTTGAACAACCGGGTCAATGCGGAAGTTAAGCTGTAGATTCATGCAACAAGTCGCGTTGAGATAGAATAGTCAAGGCATCCCACATTGTGACATTTATATTTTTGTTTTTCATCGGTCTACAATGTTGAATGGAGACTCAAATGACATACATTTGAGGCACAACAACATCCTTTCTTGGTTGTTCGGGTGTGGGAGCAAGGGCCTTGGTTGGCGTAGAGGCTTGACCTACAAAGGACGGGTGCGCTTCACTTCGAAGGAGCTTTGTGTGGATCCTCGCGTCTTTAGGACTTGGGAATGTTTACTATTGGATGTCTTAGTCGTTTCCTTTTTATTTTGAGGATCTTCTTATGTTGCTTTGGAATTGTGACTTGCACGCTAAACTCGGGCATTCTCTTCTTGTATCTTTTATTATTTGTGACTGGTTGTGCGGCATGTTTGTATTATCTGCAACTTGGTTGATTGCACAAAATTCCTCAGCACCAAAGAATATCAAGTTGGATTAAGAAGGAACTTCACGGCTTATCCTAGTTCTCAAACTCATTTGCGTTGATGGTGGGCTCATAGTTAGAGGCATTCTAAATCATATAGGCTTGCGCGCACGCAACATTGGCGCATGATATTAACTATGAGGCATGTTGCAATGAAGCACCATTTCGACTCTTGCGCCATGTTATTTTGAACAAGAACAAGTCCTTGACTTGTGTTGAGCAATGGAAGAGGTTGTGTAGGAGGAATAACTTACAATGGCAAGTGCGCATTAGCATGTCATATGTCATTCTTTTGGTTCTCGCTCATATCTCTGGTTTCTATACTAATTCCGCCAAGGCTAACTACTTTGGCTTTGCGCCTAATTTGAACTACCATTATAGACTTGCGCTTTCGCTTTCCAATGATATGACCTTATTGGACGAATTTCTAATCAGGGTATTCATTTCTTCATCTTCTTTTTATTGCGTGGGAGAATAGGATGTAGATGCAACAAATTGCGCGCTCCTGCTCTGGGACCGGGAAGAGAAATAGAAGGTTGGAGGGCATATGAGACATCTTTGGAAACAATGGTGCAAGAGGCCTAGGAGCCAACTTTTTAGCTTGGATGAGATTGTTTTATGCCCTTATTGCAATGTTGTATGCACGGCAGCAGTAAGCTTTTACCTTTCATGGATTGAATCATGACTGAGATGTCACTATTCAAAGCCATTAGATAGTACAAGAAAGCATGTTGGGATGTAGGCCTTACCACTTGAGAAATTTTGTCTCATGTTTTCTAGAATTTGATGTTGAAATCAGTCATTTGCTCGTTGGGTGCCCTCTTGGTTGTAGTTGGTTGCTCCACCAAAGACAGGCGATATGAGTTATCTTCAAAGTAATTACATAGAGTCGTTAGAGGTTCATCCCAGGTCGTAATAGATGTAGGTCACGGGCCTTGATACCATTGGAGCTCTTTGCCCTTGAATGAGACTACAAGTAGCCTAACAGCTACATCATCATACGTGAACAAGTAAACAAAACATACATTGGCTACATCCTGAATGTGTTCAATAGTTGTGACTTAGTTTTCTCCTGTGAAGTACAAAATACTCTTGAGTGCGACTGTTGGCATATCATGTTGTGCATTAAGATTGAGCGGGCTTCCACCAATGAAGCTGGAAAATTTCCTCGAAGAAGGAGGTTGCAACGCCGTGACTTCTGCACGGATCTCTTTTTGAGGAGTAGAGTGCGTGCAAAGGCACTGGAGATGGGGATGCGCACGCGAGAAGATCGGCTATGTGTGCTTCTTGGAAAAGATGGAAATATTCAAAAGATCCTTCAGCTACAACACTATGTCTGGTATGCACTCTTCTCATGAAAGGAACTCAAGACCGCAAAGCAGCGAGATCTGGAAGTGTTGGGAGTCGCGGATGTGTTGGATAGGGCCTCAAAGGAAAATTTGGAAATACTAAGTCCACACACCATAACTTAGCAATATGAAATTTAATCTTTCACCGCTTGTCCCGCCAGTGTGCCAAAAATTATTGGTCATTCAAACTTGCACCCACGTCTCGGATCTGGAAGAACCGATTTGTTTGAGACAAAATGGGCGTGTCCAAGTTGTGGGACCTTATGCACTTGAGACATATCCCCAGAGAAGTCTAGTTCCTTTATTTATTTCTATTGCTACCACTACTCCTAATGCTGAAAATGGAAACTAAGCTAACAATGTTAAGGGACCAGGATAGAAGGATAACAGGATTGAAAAATAAACTAAAAGGGAGGCGATAGCACCAGGAAAAGAGGGATGTGCACTATCTATTTTGAGTGGAAATGACAAGAAAAGTGTTGAGGGAGGCTAGGCACGCGTAACACAAACCAGCATGCATTTACATAATCAGTTCCACGAAACACAACTAGAAAATGGAGCTGCAAGGGATGTAAGGTGACACAACAAACACACAATGCAAAAGGAAGGCAAGAAGAAGGAATGCAAACACGTTAGGACAAAGAATAGCCACAAAACAATGCTTCCATTACTTCTAAAAATGCACAGACTATTACAATGGCGAGAGAGGTCGATATCCACATGCACGAGCCAGATCTAGAGGTCTGCAACTCAAAATACAAAGATATGAAGTCCTTAGCAAAGAGCTTAAGGATCCAAAATGTCCAACATTAACAATGAGCCCAGCTCTTACATTTATAGATGAATCGATGGAAGAAGAAGAAGAGGAGGGAAAACCCGAATTTGAAATACCACCAACAAGAAGCATTCAATGCCTACAAATCCGCCTATAAATCTATCAAATGTATTTCCCTAAGTATGTTTAGTGTGTTGGAGAAGGAAGGCGGATCGGATCGGATCAAGTGGTTGGAGCAATCGGATCGCTCATCAATGCCCGAAACATGTTTTTTTCATTTCTTACCTACAAAATCTGCAAAATTTTGAATTTGAATATCTAGAACTATAGCCTACGTCAAAGCAACTATCGATTGAGACTAGGCGCATGTCGATCGGAAGCTCTGTAGCAAAAGATATGGCTGTCATAAAATTTTCAAAGTCATTTGCGCACGCAAGACGCGCGTGGCATGTATTGATTGAGTGAAAGGATGGCTAATTGTGCAAAGTGTTTGTTGTTTACGCCACATGTCACTCACTAATTTGTTGCAAGGATTCGGTGTCATGTTAGCGTGATTTTATTGGTTGTGTGTGCTTCACTAAAGCTTGTCGGATGATGACGTCGCACAAAATGGCGCAAAGGTATGCACACGGAAGAAGGAAGTGCGGGAGAAGGATAGAAGAAAGGCATTCACACTTGCATTGTGGGTGGAGGAAATGGGGCAAACCGGTGAGAAAGAAACACATGGTCAAGGCATAACTATTACAAAGGATGCAATCTTTGGGAAGAAGGTGAATGTTCAAAAGTGCGCGCAAGAGAAAATTAGAATCAAAGAGGAAAAGGAAAAGAAGAGAGCATGGAAAGAAGGAGCGTGCAAGGCGCATGTGGAAACCGCAACCATGGAGATGTGCTAAATGAGCAAGTGAGGTGCGTGCAACCTACAATGTGGAACTTTAGAGCCGGATCGCGAATATAAGTTGTCCAAATAACTAGGAGAGTTATTTGGATAATGATTACTAGAAAATGTATGGGGTTTAGGATGGATATGATTTTACCGCCATTGAAAGGACTGAAATTTCTTTCCATTGATATTTTGTTTGGCTCACAACTCATTCGAAGCTCCGAAATCACCTCTTGAAGTTTAGGTGCTCTTTCGCGATGCAAGCTCCTTTGGCCTCAAAAACCCTTTTGGTGAACTGGCTCCTAAACCTCCAAATCTTTCCAAAGAATCTTCCTAAATCAGTTGCACAATGACCCTGGCTCCAGAATACACTTCCTTGGTTAATTTGGGCTTTCATTACAGCTCAGAGGTTATGCACTTATCTTAGAAAGGCTGATGATAGCCCTTCCTAAGCTTGCTTGAAAATCCACTTTAGAGATATTGCTCCTAAAGTACTTGAATGATATTTTTCTTCCTAAATCACCTACAGGGAAGGATGACACACACATATGAACCATTGGAAGGATATGATAGGGTGTCTGAGAGGGAATATCTTGACCTAGGGGTTTCGGAAAGGTATACAATAGAAAAAAATTACACTAGGGTATGGTTGTCATGTTTTCAAGTGAATTTTGCCCATGCAAAAACACAAGACAACACCTATTCAATAAGTGAGTTGTACATTAGAGAGAGAGAGAGAGAGTTTTGCATTAAATCATTTCTTCATTTCTACTTTTCTTGCTTTACATCATTTTTCGAGTTATTTAAATTGTAGGCCATTGTTATAGTTCATGTAACGGTCTTGTAGTTTGTTATGCCACCTAATAGATATGTATGCAAAATGGGTTATGCCACCTAGTTTGATAGTTGGGCATACAAAGAAAATGGTTGATTTATGGGCTTGGGGCAAAATGGGTATGTGGGTAATTTGTCATGAAAGTTAATCTTGCATATACAACATCGTCCTATGTAACTTTTTAAAGTTTGTTGGTTACCCTCGATTGCAGCACTTGAAACCCCTGTAAGGAACTTTGTACCAATGGAGATTTTTCAAAATGTGGAAGCATGTGTATTGTTTGACAAAATCCTTGAAAGAAATGTGGTCTCATGGACTGCAATGACCGCAAGATATGCAAAAAATGGGTTCGCTCAAAAGGCCTTGGAAACTTTCAAGTTGATGCACTTGGCAAATGTAAAGGCAAAATCTACAACCTTTACCAACCGCTATCAAAATGGGAGCTTTAGAGCAAAGCATGGACAACCATCACCGCACAACTTAAGCGGATTTGTGTCAAACATAATGGCAAGTGCCCTAGTAGACAAGTATGCAAAATGTGGAAATATACTTGAGGCAAGTCAATTGTTCAACAAAATGCCTCAAAGAGATGCGATCTCTTGGAGCATACCCTAACCATGTAAGCTTCTTTATTGTTTTATTAGCATGCAACGATGATAGTTTTAAGGATAGGGTTGTAAGTAGTTCAATGACATGAGCACCTCACCTAGAATTGATCATTGTGTCGCATGGGTGACATTCTTGGCAAAGTGTTGGCTAGCTTGAAGAAACTTTAAACTTTATCAACATGCCAATTTACTTTGACCAACATATATTTGTGTTGGCAACGACAAATATTTCACTTGCCCTTTACATAACTCACCACTCCTGTGAAGACTATCGATAAATTCATAGTCGATAAAAGCAAGGTGACCCATGCATTGTTGGAACAAGACGTCAGAAAGGTTTAGACTTCTATTGGTTCACTCATACATGTGAATCTTCAAGCGGTTGTTTCTCATGTTGTCCCGCACCTTGTCGATATGGCTACAATTGGGAATCCTAGATATTAGAAAAATTGAATCCTAATATATGAATATTAGTACAAATAACAACAGTGTTCAAGATATATATATCCCTTCTAATATGATGTTCAAAAACATATATCCTAATATGAATATGTATTGAAAAGCGATCGATATGTGGGTGTTGTTGCAACTACGACCTCCTCTCACTAGACCACCATTCTTCTTTGGGTGGCCAAGTTGCAATGTATTTACAATACCTTCCCAATCCACATCTTGTGGATCTACGGTCCTCAATTGTCTTTGGACTATACCATGTATTTTCTATTTTTATTTTAGTTTTTAGTTTTATTATATCCTTCCAATTTCATCAGTCTTTATCCAACACCGTCGCAGGAACAAACAAATAACAGCATCCAAAAAGTTTCATATCGCCTACTACATGACATTACATTTTCATCAAAATATTGCATTTGCATTCCATCCAACATTTATTGTGCCTCATGGGCAATTGTTAGTTATCCATGTATTCATGTCTTTCCACATTCTAATCTCTTTATACCATGTTCCACCTCATCCTCTAGAATTTGTTCAAGCCATTTACATTGAATTTTTCACATATATATTATGAAGTTGACACATTTTGTGCATTCATTTCTAAATCAACAAAATCTTGTTCTCATGTGGACAAAGGCTAGCAAGCCTTTATTACAAATGCATATATGTAACATCAAACTTATAGATGCTCTTAATTCCACTGAAGAACACAACACAATTTGGCTTACCCTAATGGCATGCCTCTCGTACAACTATGTATTCAATGTTCTTAGCATTTATGAATGTTTCAAATTCAATTTTGTTAACCACTATGCCATGCTCAAAAGATTTCAAACAAATTACTCCACATACGTTCCACCAAGATTTGCATCTAGTCCAAAATATAGGTGTCCTATACTCTACGTTGCTCTTGCTTATCATTTTGTACTCCATACAAGCAACTCTTTTTAAATTTATTCTTCTAATCTCATTTTGTTGCTCCCTTTCAATATCGTCAACTCTATCTCATTTTTGTTTCTCTATGCATCTAATTCCCTTTCAATATATTCAACAACTCTTCTAATCCCGTGCTTGTTTCTTTAGGGCATCTAATTCCCTTCCAATATCTTCAACAATTATTTTAATCCCATGTTTGTTTGTTTCTCTAGGCATCTTACTCCTTTTCAATATCTTCAACAATTATTTTAATCTCGTGTTTGTTTATTTCTCTAGGCATCTAATTCTCTTTCAATATCTTCAACAACTCTTCTAATCTGATGTTTGTTTTGTTTAACTCTCATTCGATATCTCGAACAACTCTTCTTAATGGCTGTCGATACTCATTTAGGTAACAATTTTTTTCTAACATTCAGATATTTACATAAACACACAAAATCTAGTTTATTTGGCCACCATATACTAAAAAGCCAAAATTGAATTTATTTTTCTTTTACAAACCAAATGCTTCTTAGGATTGCTTACACTTTACAAAGAGAAAAACAGTCAAACGAGCAGATTTAGCTAATCACCGCATTGAGGTGAGTAAAGGATGTATAGCTTCATCGTTAGCACGTTGTTTGGCTGTTTAAACAATTAAATGATAGAGTTTACTGGTCTTTAGAAGTAAATGCAGTCGTACAACATTAATCACTTCCACCCTCCCCTCTTCAGTCTGGTCAATCTAGAAAGTAATCCAGGGGTATAAGTTGACAAAGATGAGTTTTGAAATAGAATATATATGACTGCTTCAAACACGCAAAGATATTTTTATATGAAGGCAGAGGGCTATCAGTTGATGCTAATGTGTTGTATAAACAGCCCAAAGCTTTATTCATTGTGCCTTTCAGAATATACATGAATTGTAACACATTTTTGAAAAAAAAATCATGTTGTTGCTTTTCATTAAACCTACACTTTGGAAATATGCAACCAAACCCTGTGATGTCATTGCTGTTCATAAGGTCTTGCTCTCCATTATTTGTTGATACCCTGTACATGATTAAAAATGCTTTGAAAAATGGAGGATTTTCTTTTATCTTAACCCTGGTCTCTTACAGTCTCAATTTGCCACCTGTGCTACATCAGACAAGGTAGTCTGTTGGATAACCTCGTATACAAGATGGCATATGGAGCGGCTTAGGGTACAGAAAGGGCGCTGCTTACCTACAGTCACCGTGGCACTCGAGGAGACAACTGACTATATCCAAAAATAGCCACACATGATTATGATAAAGAATGATAAAGTGCAACATTAAAGGCTGAATTTGTTCCCCTTTTGGTGAAAGAATATTATAACACAACAGACGTTACAGTTCCAGAGAACCGAGATCAGGTTTGTAAGGGTACTCCAGTCCATAAAGCACAGGCATCCTTTTCAAGTCCTCTTCACAATATGAAGGAATTAACCAATATAGTTTTTGTGTTCCAAAACCTGCAAGCCATAAATATTAGGAATGCCTAGAAACCCCACACAGGTCATAGTCAAAGCAAAATGTGATAGTAAGGCACCTGTTCAAAGTTCTTTCTTCTCCCAAGGTCATAAATCCACCTTGGGGTGACTTTCTTCTCATATGCCTGGATGAAAAAAACCAACCTCTTAATCTAACAAGCAACAATTTGCCTCGTTTCCATCCTCTTAATATAACAAGCAAAAAAATTCCTCACTACCTGTCATGTTACTGGTCTTCAAGGAAACGTGTATACTGAAAAAGGAAAAAGAACGAAAACTTGATAAAATTAATAGAAATAGCAACTTACCTCAATTGTCGTCGTGTTTCCAGCCACCAAGGAAATGTGCATGATGAGAAAACCAAGAACACTCAATGCAAATGCCAAGCTCAACACTGATGGTATAAAACACAGGCATCACTTAAAACCAGAATAATATGCAAACATGAATATCAAACGAGACTGCCAAAGGAATATAAAAAGCACTTACCATTAGAAGTCAAGCTGACTAAATACACTCATATGATATGCTTAAGGACAAATCTGCTTACCAAATCCAAGGAAGGTAGTCACAAGAAATCCAGGTGAGCCCGATATTTCTTCTTCACTAAAGAAGGCTACAAAATGAGGCAACAGTGCTATCGCGACAAGGGTTGTCTCCAAAAAGTGTAGAACTGCAACAGCAACAAAAAGTGAAAAAAACAGAAAGTTAAGACATGTAGAACACACAAAATATTTTCTACTGCTATGCAATACACCAATTTAAAACCTTACATTTTACGACAAACCTAAGCCTTCTGCAATCCTAAGTAGTACAAGAGTCTTCTGCAATCCAGACAAACTTTGAAACCCATATGCCGCATATAAGATCTAAAACTTGCTAGAAAAGCAGAATTACAACTAAGGTTTCATTAACTTTATCCTTCCATAAAGAAAAGTTTTCTTTTTCAAAAAACTAGGAACCGCCTTAAAAGTTTGCATAAGTGACGGCTGAACAAAGGTGAGAGGTTAAACACAAATGACTTGTGGAGTATGATCCGAATTCAATTTGACAAGTAAATTCGTGTGTTAATCCAAAAATCAATGAGTAAGATGTTTGACACATAAATGAGAAAATGAATACATAGTTAAATTAGTATTGTAGTCATTATGCCCATAAAATAAATGTTTAAGATTTGTATTCTGTACAACACCAGGTTATTGATTCGCAAAATATTAATAAGAGGCTATTGAGTGGCAAAATAAGATGCAACACCATTTCTTTTTTAATCCTGCAAGATCCAATGAAGAAAAGATTATGGTTGTGAGGTTAAACCTTGAAGATATCACATGTAAGCTATGTTGCCAGGAAATCTCCCCAGCCCCTGTATCCAACCTGAAACGCGTTTCTGGTTTGGAAACATGTATGAAATGTCCCAGAAACATCCCGGCATTTCCGGGACATTTCCACGGCTTATGTATTATAAGGAAGAGTTTATTCCAATTTTCTGTTGTGTTACTCCACTTAATCTTTTCAAATATAGCCTATATTTCTGCTCAGAGAATTTTCCAAACCCAGGAATAAGTTACAGTGTGCTCAACTGTAAAGTCTTATAACATTAAAACTATACTAACAAGGAGGCACATTAAACAAGCCTAAAGATAGTTTGGGTCAGAATAGTAATCCAAAGAAAGTAGGAAGAATCTAGCAGAAACCAAGAAATGCCAGGCTAGAAAGTAGGTTTTGACTCAGTATATTACTGCTCCTTAGAATAAAATTTTCCATTGGAATCCTCAATCAAATGAATACAATGAAGCAGGTTACAACTATAATTTTTGAAACATGGATGCATGACAGATGATTATAAGGAAAATATAGATGATATATTCTAGAATCTAGATTATAATCATGTATATATGAAAATTGAAATCGTAACCATGTTGAATGATGAATCTTTAGAACTTCAATGAATACAAAGTATTCTGAGTGCTTTATCTCTTATGGTCCATGGACTAAAATTTTGAAAATGAGTACTATATATATATATATATATATATATATATATATATTGTACAAACCATTTCCGTAACACTTCGTACCCAAGTTTTTTTAAATCAGCGTTTTTGCATTTCAGACTCTTACCCATACCTGTTTTCTGGCAACATAACATGTAAGTGGTACAATAGGTAGCTCCAAGAAATGAAAGGATTCGCTATTGCTTGGGACAGATTTATTGGTGATATTTTGAAAAGATTTTAACCTCCGGAGACTGATCACTTCAATCGACAGGATATGTTGAGTCAGTCGATGAGTATTCCTCAAATTGGAAGACCTTATCAACTTTTGTAAAAAATGTCCCCAAACATCTATTGTTGGAATCCTGTATTGGAGGTCTAATATTTGATGTCATAAACGAACCAACCATGCATGAAATAAAAAACAATCCAAGATGCAACACGCGCGGTTCATATTGCTGAGTGAAAAGTGATGTAACAATGCAGTGACTATAACTCATCTTTTTCTGGTGGAGAATAACTAACAGGAATAACTATCAACCATTTAAGTCGTCACATCCTTACCAAACTAATTTTTGCAGTAATGGCTATAGGAATGCTAATAGGAGCTACAACAACAATAACAACCAGAATGGGTTAAAAACTAAAATAGGAGTGACACTAGGAAAGATAAAAATGAAATTCAGCCTACACTTCTCTGTACCAGCAAGAAGACTTTAAAAATGTTGACATGTATAGTTAATTATTTAATTCTAGTAGAAAATGTATTGCAGACTTTATTCCTCAAGCTGATAGGGTCAGTTGAATCTTTCAAATCCAATCCAAATTGAAGATCATCTTGCACAACCAATCTATTATAATCACACAAATATTTTTCTAAAAAAATCAGGCAAGAGATTCTAGAAAAACCATAGAAACTGTGCCATAACTTTTGAGGCAACATAGAATCTCAGGTAAGCTTCATTTGATTCCAATAAACAGACTCGCACTGAAATTCATCATACAATCATAATTACACAGGTTTTAAACAAAAGTATGAATTAAGGCACGTCTTTAGTGCCCTTCCACTCATTCATAATCAATGCATTGTCTCTTCTCTCATTGAGCTGTTATTTTTCTTCTCTCTACCTATTTTCTACAAATAATGAGGTTCAAAGGGCACTTGTGATGGGAAAACTGCTTTAAGAAGGTGCCAAGTCAAAGCAATGAATTTGCAATTTACTGCCCACGAGAACCTGATTTTTCCTTACCTCTCTGTAAATAATAATTTGGGAATTAATAACGTGCATCTGGGACATTTTTTTGAATTCCCACATAAGAGGTTTTGATTGTAACTTCTTGAAGTTTTCTGTGAATTTGCATGAGTCAACATCATCTCCTCCAATGTTCTAGGTTACTTCCTTCTCTAGCCGCTTACGGTTCTCTCCAGCTTCTCCTGTACAATACCAAGGATTCTATTTTGTATAATACTCTCCTCATCTGCACTATCTTTCTTCATAAGGGACTTCAGTCAACAAGAAATGCAATTTGTACCTGATTTTCCTCTCCTGAAGCAGTAAAGTAGGGACTTTGGAGGATGCCTGCAGATGATCAATTTCTCTGTCAAGGAAAATGGCCAATGAAAATCAGAAACAAATATCAGGAATGTGTATCTTAATCAAATCTCTGTTGCATCAGCCTCTAGCTCTCCTCTGCCAGGATGCTCTCTAGATACACATCACTCTCAAACTCCAGCTCCTTTCTAGGCAATTGAACAAAAGGTAAATCATTGAGGCCAATTGCCTCAAACCCTCATTCTCCAAGGTTATGTTTGCTGCTCCATCAGATGGAATTTGGTCCCATTTCGCTGAAGGACCCTCTTGCTACCCTGGTTCTTTATGAGAAAGAAGAAGTATGCTATGAATGTAGACCAAGTTCTCTACCTTCTTTGACCCCAGCCAATTCCTCTTCAATAAATGAAACAAACCACCAGTACTCCAATTCCTCTCACAAGATGAAGAATTGGCAACTTGTGAGAGTAATCGTATTGCAATTCAAGTGCTTCACTAACATGGTTCCACCGCCACACTACTGGGTCCTTCGCACAAATATCATATAGGACCTCAACTATAGAAAACTCACCATGCCCACATGAAAACTTATTCCACTAAGATTTGATAGTGGAAGCCTTCTCCCCTCGGCCATAAATCTTTTTATTGCATCCCAAAATCCCTTCATTATCATTCTATCCTCGTATGCAGCCCTCATCAGGGTGACATCTATAGCACACCACTTTGGATTTAAAACGTAGGCAGCACAATGAAAATTTTGAATTTGTTCCATCTTCCATGTATTTTCCCTCAATCAAAGGCTACAAAGAACGATCCCATTTTCTTTCACGCAAGAAATCAATTTCTTCATAAACCCCCAAACAGGGTTTCTTTGAGTCTACAAAATAGATCACCTCACAAATGGGCTGGATGAAATCGACAATAAATTTCACACCAGGCCAAAAACGATCATCAAGGATCATTTGTCTCACCACAACTGTAATCTCTGATGCAGATTCCCTCTAGCTTGCCCATGTATTACTGACTACAGTGGAACATAAGGCCACTTTGACTGCATAAATACGGTCAAGAAGAATGAAAAAGCAAACCGTGTATCTACAGGTTTGATGAGTTCTACCTTGGTAAATTTCTGATAAATAGTTTGTGTGTGGTGGAGATTGCATATGAACGAACATTTATAATTTATTACATATTTCAATGAGCACAAAAATCCAGTCAAACTTGCCAATATCCTTGAGTGCATTATTCAATGCATGCACACAACATAGTATCCAAAACACATCTGTATTTTTACTAGTAATCCAGCTACTTTACAAACTGAAGCAGCATTTGTGACAACTTGGACAAAATGTGATGCCCCCACCTTCTCAATCGCATCAGATAGTTGGGTCCTTCATGAACTCTGTATTTTTCTCTTGCCACGAATGCTCTATTGCCTTGAAAAATAATGACCTTTGGAAGAATCGCCATAACATTTGAAAGCGGACAGTTTCTAGTATCAGTCCAACCGTCCATCACAATGTTGCATCCTTTTATAGACCACACTCTTTTGACTAGTGCAGTTTGTTCCTCTATCCTTGATTTCTCTTTGTCAATTAAAGTTGTGTGAAGCTTCTCATATCCAGGGGGTTTATACCGTAACATCACATTGTTAAATGCATGAACCGTCCCCTCATAATGAGTAAAGTTTGCAACATTGAATGGTATTCCATTCACATAAAAGAAACATGCTCGGTGCATCATCTACGTCTCTACCACACACATTGAACATGTCTCCAATGGGGTTTGGAACACCAATGTTCGGTCTCTAATGAGAAGACCCCGCACTACATTTTGCATTCGACATGTCTAAAAGACACATCTAGCTTTGATTTTGTTTCCTCAATTTCTTTTTTAGGATGAATTTGAGGTGTGACTGTCCCTGAAGCATGAGAGCTCAGATAATGCCCTTTGCGTTCAACCCTTTCTTGTTCCCTCATAACTTCATACCTCTCATCCTCATTTAAACAAGCCCCAATCCCTTTCCCCTTTGTGTGAAAAGATGGGCCCTCACTCTCGGGAAAGTGTAACATCCCTTTCGGGTTCAAATTTAAAATAAATGGATATTGCACAAACCCCAATAGATAACGAACTGAAAATGTATGATAACTAATTTACTTATAACAATAATCAGATTTTTGCAATTTCATCCCAAAATACTCGAACACAAATATACCCAAATGGTTCCAATAGAAATATTTTTAGAACACTTAGGAACAAGGAAATGATCATCCAAGCCACCAACTGATTTTATTTAATTAAATTTATGACAGCAGCGAGTACACTCACAGATATGGCTGGAAATAATGATTCCAAGGCCCAAATACAATTCGGAAAGTACAATCAGCCTCCAAAAATATGAAGAATCCAAATACGGGAGGAAAGTGAGTTGTTGCCCTAGAAACCAATGAACTCCTCCCAAGGAGGGGTCGCTACCCTAGGAGAGGGTCTGAAATTGGCCAAACAGCCCTCCAAAGTATGGTGCTTCCAATGGACTGAAAATCTGCCCAAACCCTTGTGCTGATCCAACACAGACTCTTGTGGCTGTTCCACACTCAAAACTATGCAAATCTGATCTGCCCTAGCTGAAAATGACTGAAAATAGATAGTGCACCAAAGAAATCTGAATGTAGCCCAATGTAATCTCTAAATGAGACCACCTTATACAGATTATAAGGGTTTCCATCCCCAAATCTGAATGCTATTTAGGGGCATCATCCTACACGGAGGTTTTCGTCCTCAACGGAAGAGAAAGAACAATTTCGTGCTCCAACTCAAAGAAAATGAATTCCAAAGTAAGTGTCCCCTTTTCCAAGCCAAGCGACCCCTTTATATAGCTAAAGGTGGCACCAAAATCAAAAGGATGATCCCCCAAAGAGGACCAACCTCCTTGTAGAAATATAAGTTTCTTTTATTTTTTCAAGTTGGTATTTGCACTTTTTCGAACCAACTTGACTTTTCTAAGTCATAATTAGAAAGTTGCTTGAAAATAATATAAAGCTACAAAAACAACTGACAATCATGACATTAAATACTTCCCTTGCTCTTTCCCTTTAAGCCCACGGGAAGTGGAATGGGCCCAAGGTCTTCAAAATGAACTAGCCGGAGAAGGGGACATTACAGTCCTCCCCTCCCAAAATTGTTTGCCCTCAAGCAATTGCAAATTTGGATGCTCTAATATAGTGGCACCTTCCCATGTAGCATCTTCAATTGGTAGATCCTTCCAACGGATCAAATACTCCTTAATGCTTCAGTTCCTTAACTTCCTTTCTCAAACATCCACTATAGCTTCCGGAACCAAAATTAACTTGCCTTCTTCATCCAAAGGTGGCAGCTGAATAGGAGTAATGTGTTGTCCTAGTGCTTTTTAGGCACGAAACATGAAAGACATTATGTATCCAGCTATGCTTTGGTAGCTCTAGCTCATATGCAACCTCTCCAACTCTTCCCTTCACTTTGTAAGGCCCATAGAAACATGGTTTAAGCTTTTCCGCACCACTTTGTTTGAGGGAGGATTGCCTATAGGGCTGCAATCTCAAAATACCTTGTCTCCTACCTCAAATGTTCTTTCTACCATCTGCTGCGCCCAATCTTTGGCCCTCAGCACTATATCATCCATCATAACCAAATCAACAAAAAAGAGCATCATAACCATATAGAGCTTTGAAAGGTGACATACCAATGGACATATGGAATGACGTATTATAGCAAAACTCAGCCATATGTAACCATTTTACCCAAGCTGATTGTTGCCCTCCAATATAATTCCTTAGGTAGCCTTCTACCCATTTATTCACTATTTCCATTTGTCCATCGGTTTGGGGATGATAGCTAGTGTTAGGAGTAAGCTTGGTGCTTGTCAAACGGAAAAGTTCTTGCCAAAACATACTCATAAACTTGTTGTCCTGATCACTTATGATGTTCTTTGGCAGTCCATGAAGTTTGAACACCTCCTTGAAAAAGGTATCAGCCACTATAGGTGCATTATACTTGGCTGGAAGTGGATAAAAGTGAGCATATTTCGTGATTCTAACCACAACATACAAACAATTCTTACCTTGAACCAGGGGCAGCCCCATGATGAAATCCATGGAGATACTTTCCCATTTTTGAGTGGGAATAGGAAGGGGCTGCAAGAGTCCAGCTGGAAATTCATGCTCTGCCTTGTTTTGTTGGCAAACCAAACATTCTCAGATGTATTGAAGAACCCCCTTTTGAGTCCTTTCCAAAAGAACCTCTCTCTAACTTGTTTGTATGTTTTAAAGTATCCCGGATGGCCAGCCAATGGGGCATCATGAACAGCCCTCAATATCTTATTTTTCACCTTTGATTCGGAACCAAATAGACCCTATTCTTGTAGAGGATGAGCCCATCCATTATCTTATACCTCTCATCCACAATTTCTCCTTCAAAAACAGCATTAGCAAACTTATTCTTGGCATACTCGGTCGTAATTAAGGCCTTCCAATCCATTGTTATCTTAGATAAGGAGCAAAAATGTGACTCTTTTGATAAGACATCTTCAACCAAACAATTTATTTGAGGGACTCATGTGATCATACCTTGTAGTACAACCTTATTATCTTCATTTTTAACCTTAGCTCCATACTTTTGTTGGGATCACGATTGTCGTTAGACCAAAACCCATGAGTGTTAGTCTCTAATACAATCGCCAAAGTTAATGAATACACGGGAGGCGGTTAGTCCATGTCACGAATCCCACGGGAGCGCTGACAACTAGCCAACAAACCCCCCCTCAGCGTTACCCGAGGGGATTCGAACCCGTGACCCCTCACTCTGATACCATTTGTTGGGATCACAATTGTCGTTAGACCAAAACCCATGAGTGTTAGTCTCCGATACAATCGCCAGAGTTAATGAATACACGGGAGGTGGTTAGTCCATGTCACGAATCCCACGGGGAGCACTGACAACTAGCCAACAACTTTGGTAGGCCGAGAGTGAATTCTCCCAAAGAGTGTAACCATTGGACCCCAAGCACAAGATTTGTATCAGCTATGCCAATTATATAAAAATCATCACATACCTCATGCCCTCCCAATGTGATAATGAGTTGTGGACTTCTCCTTGTGCATGGCATGGAATAGCCATCTGCTATGGTAACCTTGAAGCCTTTGAAGTCTTCCACCTTCAATTCCATCCTTGCAACCAAGCTCTCATCAATGAAATTATGAGTAGCTCCACTATCAATCAATATTGTGACTCTTTGCCCTTGTAGGTCTCCTCTTACCCGAAATGGATGATATCTAGGAGCACCGGACAAAGTGGCAAGAGTGTTGTCCAAGTTTTTGGTTCCTCTTCCAGATCATGATTTTGTGTTGCCTCTTCAACTTCCACTTCCTCTTCTTCTTCACAATCTGAAAATACCTCAATATAATGCACATGACCCTTAGGTGTTGTCATGTATTTTTAGGGGCAAAATGCGGTGATGAAACATGACAACTTACCTAGTGTCAAAAATTTGAGTGTAAACCCTCCCGAGCACTCATACGAATCAATTCCCCCTCTATGTCAGGCTTATCCTAATCCTCCAAGTGCTCATATGTGTTCTAAATTCTAATGACCTTGCCCATGTGTTGGAAAGATGAAAACAAGTTCATGAAGTTCTTCCAGAGACAGTGCCTCTCAAGGCAGATTTTTCATAGACTTAGAAATGGCTATTTTTAGTCTTTCTAATGCAAGTGTGCATTTTCTAATTCTTTGGAAAATGGTATTGAGGAGCTAAGATCATATTGCAAGTGATTTAGGAAGTTTAGGGAAGATTCGGAGATTTAGGGGCAAGTTCAGTGAAAGCGGGTTTTTGAAGGTGAAGGAGCTTGCAATGCAAAAAAACACCTAAACTTTGGAAGATGATTTCACTAGCTGGAAAGAGTTAAGAGGCCAAACAAGATGCCATTGGAAAGCTAATTCAATGCTCTAAATGATGGTGCTTTCAGATTTTTCACAAGATCGGCGCTTTTGTCCACAACCCAGGCGCTTTTGTCCACAACCCATTCTTCTTTTTGGTCATATAAAGAAGTGCCCAAAAAGGCACACCTTGTGGTACATTCTGCGAGAAAAAAGGCTATTTTGAGGGAGTTCCGTCCCTTTCCGATGGGGCATGGGGGCAGAATCAGATCATGGAACCCAACCAATTCTTCTCAAAAGGCAGTTTGGAGTCAAAATCATATAAAAGAAGTGCCGAAAACGCCTTTAGAGAGTATTTACCATGCCCCCATTCATGCCCTCGTTTATTTTCATGGCCAAATGAAAAAAGACCTCCTAGAGCTCCAACAACTTCATCTTCAAGCTCTCTCTCAAGGTACGTTCTTGCAGTTAGAAACTTTTAAAGTGCCACATGTCAAAGCATGAGGCGGAGGCGCACTTTCTTGTCCCTTCCGTCCCATTCCAAGGGGACAATGGGGACACAAAATGCGCCCCATGCCCAATTGAGCCCCTGAACCCATCACATGACCCTCAGAAGCCTCAGTAAGCCCTTTTTCCAAGCTTCCCACTTGTCATCATGAGGCTAAGGTGCACTTTTTTTACCCTTCTATCTCATTCCAAGGGGACAATGGGGACACAAAAATGCACCCCTCCCCTTGCTCCCTCATGGTCTCTCACATGACCCAAACTCAGTCCCCAGGTGCTAAAAACTAGCTCTTCTCCCTCATCCGCCAACAAATCAATGATCACCACTTGTCATCATAGGGCTAAGGCGTATTTTTGTCCCTTTCATTCCGTTCCAAGGGCAGCGTAGATGCCAATGGGGACAAAAAAATGCCCCCTCCCCAAGAGGATAAAAAACCAGAAGTTAGAAATTTTTAAGCTTTTATTGCTCCCTCCTCCATATGCTTCCTTTTTCCATCTCTCACTCCACAAATGCATTCACTCATGCTCACCATCACTCACAACTTGAAAACATGATTTAAAAGCATAAAGCAACCACCTTGGCAGCCATTAAAGCATATTTTGGAGCTGGTTATGACATTTAAGCACGAAAAACCCTTTGTTGTGCCCTATCTCCCAAATCAAGTTTTGCTCATATCTCATGCTCCCGAACTTCGTTTGCCATGAAATTTTAACCATGGATTCTTGGAGAAAACGCCTTTAAGAGGAGTATTTGCATGCCCCCATTCATGCCCTCGTTTATTTTTCATGGCCAAATGAATTTTCCAGCAAAAATCACCTTTTCTCATATCTACTCAACTCCAACGAACAAAATCCCTAAAAATTGGAGCAGAGCTTGAAATAAATTATGTAAACTTTTGCAAGTGGTTTCATTTGAATCCGACATCAAGAAGACCACTTTCTATTTTTAGTAAGTCCCTACCACATAGCTTACTAAAAATAGTAAGTCCGAGGAAAAGTTGGTTTCCGGTTTCTCAAGATACTCCTTCAAGTGCAAAACATTCAAAAGTGGCAAATTTGGCAAAAATTGGCAAAAATTAGCAAAATTGGTAAGAATGGGCACCCATGTGAAACATGCTAAAAATAGTAAGTGGGGAAATGAGCTAAAAGTGGTCACATTTCAGTCCTTCACACATTCTCAAATGCATTGGTACTCATAGAGGTCTCGAGGCATCATTTTGGTCACATTTGCATAATAGAACACCGCAAGGCACAACAATGTAAACGAGAAGCATAGTGCAGTCAAAGGTAAATTAAAAAGAGCAAGATGGTTTGGGGTTGAAAATCCAAGCCAAGGTGGTCATTGTAACTTGTCAATCATGTTAGAGCCATCCACATCTCCTCGTCGAGCTTCAATCGGACTTGATGATGCTTTCACCATGTAGCCTTGATCTTTCTAGGTGAACTCAAAGTGCATTATTTAAGATGAATCGGATGCGGTGAGCATAATGTATCTCAAAGAGGAAATGCCAATTTTGGAAGTTCCTATAACTCTTCACCTGTCACTAAGTGGTGACCATCTCTCTGGAGATTTCCTCATGGTAATGGTAATGACAAATTCATGCTTGCAAAGGAGTGAAAGATGAATTGTGACTCATATGGATTGGTTCCTAATTTTGGTCATCAATATCCTCGAGGTGGCAAAATCATCATGGTTGCATTATACAAGCAATTGTTTCAAGTTCTCATTCATATGCATGATTGGTCAAAAAAGGAGTGGCTAGCTTTTCATGGTTTGTTCAAGTGTGTGAAGACATCCTTCATTGTCTACAAAGTGGTCTAGTGATCAAGTGCTTCTCACTTCTTCACTCAATGTACCTGATGGGCTACAATTGTTGATCATTCAGAAGGAGGTTTCTCATGGTGCAAAAGAGTTCAAGGCTGCAAGTGTTCATCATTTAGTATCTAATGCCCAAGGGCAATTTCTGAGATCGCTAATTTACAGTAACCAACCGAGGCTTCTTTCAAAAGATATAGAGGGCCAGAGTTCTTCATTCAGAGTTCATGACTGCATCAAAGCATTCTATTGGATCATCACAAGAGTGGATTTTCTTCATGCTTGGAGCTTCTCATCTCCTCCCTCCTCTCTTTCTCCCTCTTCCTTCTCTCCCTTTCTAATTCTTCGTTGAGCGTAATCATTGTATTTTGTCCTATTCACTTAAGTGACATATTTTTAAAATTGTAAAAGTATTTTCTCAAAATTATAAGAGAAATACTTAATTTGTCTCTTCTAATGGAAAATGAAAGGTCACAAGTGGAATAGGAACATGAAGAGTCATGTGGGGGGAGATGAGAGGTCAATTCACATTGTTATAAATTGGGATGGCTTCTCCATTCCAAGGGATCTCTAAGGAAATGATAGATTTTCTTGATCTGCCATTGAAGCAAATAAAGAACTATGTTGATGGAGAAGCGGGATTGTGGATTGTTGTTGTTGAGCTTTGTATCATCAATGCACAAAGCTACGAGTTCTTCCATTCCCCTTTGCTTCGTATTCTATGTATGTATTTCCTCATTCTCTTAACTATATGCACAGATTTTGTAAGTATAGTGATCAAAAAGAGCTTTGATATCTTCGATGAATAGGCCTAAAAGGGCTTTCCAGAATGGTGTCTATGTGGGTTTTATTTGTCTCACTAATAGCTTCGTTGTGCTTTCCTCTATATGAATGTTGAACTACTTTGATTATTGGGTGTGAATCTTGTCTTAAATTCTTGTGAAACTACATCATAAAGAATAACCTTCCTTTTCTAATTTATCTCCTTCTTATTCCCTCATCACTACAATGTCCTTGTGGAAAACACCTGTAACCTCATCCAAGCATTCGTACATTTGTAAATAAAGTTTGGAAGTTTTCATGTGTGATCCCAGTGTTGCCTTCTAAAAAGTCCTATTTGGCCACCCCACATCAATAGATAGGATTAGATTAGTTTACATTCAATAATGGGAGTTGCACCCCACATTCATTAGATGCGAATGGGAGCACCCATGAACCCCATGAACATTGGTGGAGACACCTAATTTGCCATATCGACAAATTTTCTCACCAACATTAGGCAACGATGACCAGAAGACCATGCATCTATGCAAGAGAAGCACAATTTTTTTCTTCTTTGTTCATTCCATGAATCCCCTTCTTTGCTTATTTTGGACAACTCCTTTTGTATGATTGGTGCTCACTAAAAATGCCTCTTTGGCTGGTCCAAAGATGTTGTTTTGGGCTGCCCCAAAGGTCCTTTTGGCTGTCCACTATTTAAAGATGTCCTTGGCTGCCCGTTGATCAATGTTGTCCTTGGGGCAGCACCTTCTAAGTCCAAAATTTTTTATTGCCTCTTGAAGAGACAAGGGATTGAATGCTCTTACCAAACCCTTGAGTGGTTCAACCAACCCCTCAATGAACAAGACAATGAGTCTCCTCTCTGTCACATCTGGAATCATCACGAAAAGTCTCTGAAATTCAGCAACATAATCTTCAAGATGAAGGGTTGAAAACTTGATCTTCTTCCGTCATAGGTCTCAACGATAGATAAGTATACAACTTTTGCATCTATGCACGGGTTGTCCCCTTGTTGAAACCATCCTTTTGTGGTACTTGAGATCCAGGCTCGAGCCTTAATCTACCCTTGCTCACTCCAATGAACTCCACAAGTGAGATGACATCACGAATCTCATTTGGAAGAGCCTATACTCCTCATAGTTGGCCACAATGTTGTGACCCACTAAATGTCATGTTTTGACCTCCGAGAATGACTTCTTCTCTTGGGAGGAAGGTAGGCTGAAAAGGCCTAGCAGCAGATCCAAAATTTGACCCTTGGGGCTGCCTCATAATGTGAACCCCTGACGAACTGCCCTCACCATTGTGATGTCTTGGCCCATGAAGATTTTGCAAGGTTAGGGCTAGCAAATCCATAGTATCTACCAACCTCTTGCCCTTTGATAAGTCTATCAAACTTGGCCTCTTCAGAACCTTTGTTGGCCATGTTAGGCCCTTCAAGTGGCTGATCTGAATTCTTCTTTCCTTTCCTTTGATAGCAAATGTATTCTTTGTCACCTTCTTGCATGAATACCCTTCAGGTTGGCAAGATCTTTGCCCTGATACCACTATAATGCCCCTTTCGGGCTCAAAACTAAAATAAACGAATATTGAACAAACCCTAATCAATAACGAACTGAAAATATGTGACAGTAACTGATTTATTTATAGCAATAATCAGAGTTTTACAATTTCATCCCAAAATACTCAAATACAAATATAACCAAATGGTTCCAAAGCTTTAGAAATATTTTTAGAACAATTAGGGACAGCGAAATGATCTTCCAAGCCATCAAATGATTTTATTTCATTAAATTTATGACAGCAGTGAGTACACTCACAGACATGGCCAGAAATAATGATTCCAAGACCCAAATACAATTCTGGAAAGTACAATCAGCCTCCAAAAATATGAAGAATCCAAATACGGGAGGAAAGTGAGTTGTCGTGCCCTAGAAACCAATGAACTCCTCCCAAGGAGGGGTCGCTACCCTAGGAGAGGGTCTGAAATTGGCCAAACAGCCCTCCAAGGTATGGCGCTTCCAATGGACGAAAAATATGCCCAAACCATTGTGTTGATCCAACATGAACTCTTGTGGCTGATCCACACTCAAAACTATGCAAATACGATCTACCCTAGTTAAAAAGATTGAAAATAGATAGTGCACCAAAGAAATCTGAATGTAGCCCAATGTAATCTCTAAATGAGACCACCTTATGCAGATTTTGAGGGTTTTCGTCCCCAAATCTGAATGCTATTGAGGGGCTTCGTCCTCAATAGACCTCCATGGAAGAGAGAGAAAACAATTTCGTGCTCCAACTCAAAGAAAATGAATTCCAAAGTAAGTGTCCCCTTTTCAAGCCAAGTGACCCCTTTATATAGCTAAAGGTGGCACCAAAATCAAAAGGATGATCCCCAAAGAGGACTGACCTCCTTGTAGAAATATAAGTTTCTTTTTATTTTTTCAAGTTGGTATTTGCACTTTTTGAACCAACTTGACTTTTCTAAGTCATAATTAGAAAGTTGCTTGAAAATAATATAAAGCTACAAAAGCAATTGACAATCATGACATTAAATACTTCCCTTGCTCTTTCCCTTTAAGCCCACGAGAAGTGGAATGGGCCCAAGGTCTTCAAAATGAACTAGCCCGGAGAAGGGGACATTACGAAAGTGCTTTGAAGACTTCCCACATAGGTTGCGAGTGGTAAGTGATGTGCCACCACTCCCTTTGCCCGTTGGCAAAGACGATCACAATTTTTCCAAAGCGGGGAAGAAGTCATCTTTCCTTCTTGACATTCTAAAATGGGGAAACAATTAAAAATAAATTAAAATATTAAAAACTAATATATCTTACTAATTTAATATAAATTCAATATATTACATATTATTTTATTTTTTAATTAATTAACAATGCATCTAATTAAAAAAATTGAAGTAAAAAATAAAATTTGAATTTGATATAAATAATAAAATTAAACTAAATTAAGTTTACTAATTTTTAAAACTTAAATATAATATTACTTATAAATTGTACTATTTTAATTTTTAATTTTAAATAAAGAATTTTAATTTTAAATTTTAAACCTAAAAAAATTAAACCTTCAATTCAAGTTTAAACATTAAAAGAAAAAGAAAAAAATCAAGGTTCGTGACCTTGCCATTCCAAATGGAAGAACAAGGGAAAAATAAAGGTTTGTGCCTTGTCGTTCCAAATGGAAGAACAAGGAAAAATAAATAAAGGTTTGTGGCCTTGCCACTCCAAATGGAAAATTAAAACAATGGCAGCTACAAACTGCCTGATATGGTGCTTTTGATCTCAATTTTCTTGCCTTCGATGTGTGTAAATTTCAAACGGCTTTATAATAAAAAAAATAGGATTTTTTGTAAAATATATTTTTTTGCGACACATATTAGGGTTTTGGAGACGTTAAATGTCTCAAAAGAGCATCTCCTCGTATGGGGGACGTCTTTATACTCATTTCTCATCTTTGAAACGTGTTTCAAGTGGAGAAGACACGTCTCCCTTCTACTATACATAAACTCCGTGGATCCACCTTTGTATTTCTTAAAGAGGAAGAGGATTGCACTTTCGGATGTTAAACTTTTCGCTCCAACATGTTGATATCACATTTTGCTTTCATTCATTCAAACTAATTGCATTTCCTTCAATTGTTCTTCTTGCAAAAACTTGTCAATTTCCTACCTAGGTTTCTTGGTCATCAATCCATTGCAAATGACTTTGTAATAGTTCACCATGGCCCTCTTGAAATTTTATAAGTTATTTTCCTTTACCTTCCAATTGATTGCCCACATTCTTCCCTTTTCTTACTTGGCCTAAGTCTTTATCGGCCTTTCAATTTCATCATCTTTCTTCCATTTTTGTTTCTTCAAGGCTGACAATTGAGAGTTGTGGGAGTTCAAATCTTGCTATGATTTCTCCTCCCCTTCTTTAAAAGTATCCAAGTAACAGGAATTCTTATTCTTTCCTTTCACTTCATTGTTTTTGTTTACTCGTCGATGTTCTGAATTCCCAGGAGTTCCAAAGGAGACTCTAAGTGAGGATTTAGATGTGTTATAGGTGAATCTGGATGCAATAGTATTTGAGGAATCATTAGAGAGAATATAATAGAACTAGTATATAAAGTTTTATTAATGTGTGCGTTCTGTACATGGCACTCTCGAGGGAGAGGTATGGTTGTTCTTCTACCATCTACTTGCCATCCAATGCTATAGATGAGTATACATGTTACAGTGTTGTAAAGGCATTAAGAATCATTATAAAAGTCAACATGTTCACCTTAACTCGATTGAGTTGTTCACTGTCAGAAATTTAGCAATCAAAAATTCACGACAAAGCATTGTCCCATGAAAGTGTCTGCTGCTCCTCAACCCTGCAAGGGCTATGCCCTTGACTCACTTCTTGGGGCTCCACCCCCACCAAAATGGAGTCCACAATGATGTCGGCACATGGTGGTATTGCACAATGTGAGCTAAACTCAGCAGGGTGACATGTAGGTGTCTAAGACCCCAAGGAAGCCACTGGTGAAGACCAATGCTAGGTTTGGTGCACGCGTGGATGTTCAATATGCCCAAATTGCACTGTACCACTGCAGCAGTATACGGCATTTGGTGGAGACGGATTGGTGACCTTGGAGGTACGCCTAAGCCTCTAGATGTGGTTCCATAGTACCACAAACCACTATACATAATTTGCAATTATCACAAGCTATGTGAATGGGCTTGTGGGTATCACTAGAACCAATTTTGGAGGAGCTTCCTAGATCACTCTATCTCGAACAGAATCTACTTCTCCAGTGAACACTGTTTTCTTCCTAATGCAACAGTTTACACTGCTGCAGTAGGAATCTCATTTATGCATGCTATAATTATTAATCTATAATGGGATCTACAGCTACTCCATGTGCTTTCTCAAATGATTTCCTCTTTCCTTTTGCAAAACTAGCAGCAACTGGTGCCTTCATGCAATCTTGTTGTGTTTACTCAATTTCTTGTTGGGGCAATGCATTTTCTTCTTAAATCTCTCTCACCTTTATGTTGGATTTTGGGGAGATTTTGGTAGTTTCACCCTCATTCCTTCTTTTAGATGTCCTTTATTTTGACCCTTCTTTTAGTAGAACCACCTCTTGGCTGGTTATGCTGTTGGTCAGCCCTTATTGGTTCAAGTCTCCTTTCTCCAACCTCAATGTGCTCAAGGTTTGGCTCCCTTTCTCTTTTATGACACCTGCCAAAACATCCAGTGGGCTATTTTATCTACATTACTCTCTTAGTTATCAACTTTATCAAGCATGGATGCAAAATGGTTACAAATGTTGAACCTTTTTCCCAATCTTTAGACTCTCCTAGTTTTATAGGAAAGGGACATGTAATGGTAGGCCAGAATCACTAAAATTTCATGCCTCAAAAGTCACAAAACCTTCCGGGGTGGGTTAAACACAAATTCACAAAAATGCCCACCTCTCCAAGTTTCTAGAAGTGTGGTGCTCTTTAATCTATGGTTATCCACCTCAATGGATTCTTATTTCTAGATGCTGTGTGATCTTGGTCTATGCTTTGTTTTTGTACCACTTGTCACCTTTGTTGGGGATATGGGTGATTTTTATGCCAATCAAATGTACCCTCAAATTCTACCCCTCTAACCCTAGATTTTCCATTTCTGAAACTATGAATATACTCCTTTACCATACCACTAGCACTATCATTTATAGGGATTTTATTGTAAGTACCATAACTGATCCCTTTCAAATATATTTATGACCTCTAGGTACCTTAGAATTTTGTTTATAGTAATGAGCTCTAGGTAGAATTAAAAAAATCTTCTATAATTAAAGCTGAAAATGTAAGGCGGTTTCCATGTCTTACCTGGCCACGATGTCTTTCTGCTTTATTTTGGGTGAAACCAACAGCAATATCTTCGTAAGTTCCTTCTCCCTATGCAGCTACCAGCAATTTTTTCACACTTCACCATCTCAAATCTGCACCCAAAAATTCCCAACAAATTATGTATTCTACACCCAAACAATGTGCACCTTCTCAATTATTAGAAAGATATTGTATGTGTGCACTCAATCGTGTTTACTTTGTTTCGTGTCATAAATCTCTACTACGATCCCATTATTGTCTCAAAGTTGCTTGAACTCCTTTTCAAAAGTGTTCCTCAATTTTTCCAATATATTTGTTTATGTCTCATCTCGCTTCATGCCAAGTAGTTGGCAATCCCTCTCAAGGTTGTTGGGAATGACCAATACCAATACCCTCGATTACCTTGTTCATAAGTTGTTCAAACTATAGCACGTGTTACAATGCCACGCAGAGTCTCGATTACCTTTACCATGAACTTGGGTAGTTATTGTCCGTCCTTCATCGGTGGCAAACTCATCACGGTGCACAAATCTCATAGTGGTGGTCGCCTAGGTGGAATCGCCCTACTTTAATTGAACCAGCCATTCCTATCCTTTCTTTGTCTTCAAGCCTACGAATCTCATCTCCTTGGTAATATTAGATTGTTCTTGTATTGGTTCCGACTCCAAACTACCAATTTTACATTCAATCTGCCTATTCCTAGGTGAAAATGTGTGACCTCAATCCGAAGTTGTCTATTGGTTGCATATATTCCTCTATCTAAGGTCCTACTTCATTCTCACCACCCACTTATCTCTCACCTTCACGGTGAAATTTTCTCCCATCGACAATCCTCCCCTTTATTGGGTTGACTTCCTTCTTCTCTAACGGTCTTACCTTTGTCGATGTGTTCCTCTAACATTGTTCCAATGCTCATCAACAATACTCCCACCGTCCTGGCCTCCACCACTGATTACCCACTTCTAGGAAATAGCTCCTATTCCTCTATAAATCTGTTAGTCTCTTCCTTTGTCCATCAACCATACTCTCCATTATGTGGGTCATAGGTACTCCACCCCTTCTCTCGAGTTCAAACATTGTCGAAGTTGTCAAAATCCCTATGATGGCTCCTTGATAATCTCCATCTCTACTCTCTTTCTACTATCCTCAAAATCCTCTAGAAAACTATCATTCCAAGAGTCATCTTATGATTCTTACCTACATGAAATTTGTAATTCATAAACTACCTCAACGACATCATTCATTCTCCCTCTCTTCTTCTCGACCCCTCTTGGTTGTTACTTGTGACTCCTCTTAAATTCTAGGTTACGGTTAGCAATGAATGTTGGGTGATTAAAAACATACATTATAAAAGCTTGTTCCACATGAAGCTATAAACCACACCCATGAGGGGTGTCGTATATCAGTGAAGTTGCTTGCAGCTGCGTCCCTAACTGCGCTAAGGTCCTTCGCTAACACTACCTCCTAATTGGCTTTACATGAGTTGATATTCCTTCCATAGGCTGCACAGATTCGAACTTAGGCAACTACGTCAAAATGTAATTGTACAAACTAAGATACGCGTAAAATCCAACCAACATGAATAAGACATCAAAAATGTAGCATAGATAACATGTGTGACAAGATTTAAGAAATGGATTCTATCATATTGATCATATCATGATATCTGATGCTCGTGCCATTACTCTCATATGACACAGATCGTGATGAGATGATTCATAGTTATGTGCACAATACAATATACAAGAGTCGAAGAGTCGTAGGAAGATGGGTGTAATAGCTAGGAGCATAGTTGCTAAGAGACATGTAATGTCCCCAAAAGGACACTTTTTCCCCCAATTGGATTTTAGGCAAACCTAAAGCCCAAAATGCAGATTATAAAAGATATTCAAAATTTACTACTGCAGACCTGAATTTTATCCTAGAAAATGCAACTAGGGTAGGAGATGAAACTCATAAAAATTAGAAGATAACTCGTGACAATTTGATCACAAACTGATCTACTAAATTTGCAAAGCCAAAACATGAAGAAAAATCCAAATTTGAGACACCAAAAGAGGCTGAAATAATTTATAAAAATTCTGAGGAAAACTTGCCTCTGACACAGCTGAAAGTGGTCCTTTCTCCACACCAAAAATACTGAAAATTAGATAATCTGATTTCTAAAAATCAGAAGTAATAGCAGCAGCTGGAACAGCCCTAAAAGAAGCCACCAAACACCATATAGCAACTCCTAAAGTGGTCGCTCCACTGGAAAAGGGCATAGAATGTAATAGCAATTTTTCTCTTCAAACCCTTGACAAAAATCTGTACTTTATTGCCTTCTAACCGCTGGAAAATACTGAAAATATACTGCAAACAATGATCCTCAATGGAAACTCCAGGGTGGAGAATCCTCTCAACTAGAGGAAGGGTTTTCGTCCTTCTCTAGATCTCTTGGAGGGTTTTCGTCCTCAAGAGTGAAGATGCAAGCAAAATGTTCAACATACAAATCTGAATTTAGAAGATAAACAAGGGATGCCTCTCTAAGCAAGTCGACTTGCTTAAATAGAAGAATTGGACCTAATGGCCAAACAGATTTTTCCCCCTTATTTAATGTTTTTCCCACTTACTTTTATCTCTTAAGGAGGTTGCATTTTCCATTTGATAAATAACATTGCCCATATGTTTTTTCCCATTTTTTTAATTTTATTAAGTTCATAATACTTTATAAGTGCTTTATAATATTTTCTTTTTTTTGTATTTGCCCTTTATAATAAATTATTATAACTTAAGTCCCCCTTGTGTTTATTCCTTAACCGTCGGGAGACAAAGCGGGCTAACGGTCTTCGGTGAGAAGTGAATATTACAATCCTCCCTTCCCAAAATTGTTTGCCCTCACGCAATTGCAACTTGTTTGTCCAATTGCCATGCACAAGAGACAAAACATGTTGAAGTGATCCAAAATCTTGGCCCCTGTACCTATCAAGTGAGATAATTCTTGCCACCATCTACATCTCGCAAGATGATCATAGATACAAAGTTGCTTCAAATGTATCACATACTTAAGATGGCAAAATTTCATCCTCTAATTCAACATTTTTCACAAGAGGCAAACCAATCTAAATATGCAATGACATTATCTCACTTGTTTCATACCTTGTGATGTCACCACGATCTACACTAGGCTGAATTTCTTCACATTTCATCCCCTGCAATGACATGCTTCTCTTTTCACCATTATCATCTTGTGCCATCAGCCCTACTTGGAATGATCCTTCCGTGCTCTTCGCTGCCACCCTTTGAATTGTTGTTCGGAAGGGACAACAAACTAAAAATCCACATCCACCTTCATAATTCAGCCTTCAACCACAAAGCTCTCTTCCTTCACATGTAGATCTAAGATGTCCTTCATGGGTGTAGACTCCATGGCTTCATTTCCTTGCTTACCCTTGCCATCCTGCACATCAAATATTTCTAGAAACTTTTGTGAGAAATCTGCAAGTGAAGCAATGGATTCAACCCCTTGGGTCTTCAACATTTGGTGCCACCATTTATGTGCTACTCCATCCATGTATCTAGAGATGAGTATGAGGGCATCATCTGACACATAGGATTACAACACAAAAATGTCTCAAATTCCTTCAACCACGCTTTAGCAGATATTTCATTAGTGCCATCAAAAAATGGAACTTGAGTCCACTTCATTTTTTCTTGCTTGCATTCAGATCTGATTTCTCTTTTCCATACTCACAGTGAGAGGATTAAGCGCTTTGATACCACTAGAATGTCCCCAAATGGACTCTTTTTGACCCAGATGAATTTGAGGCAATTCCCACACACTTAATGCAATTTATATAAAATATACCAATTGTTAATAATGTAGATCTGATTTATTCCTAGAAAATGCAACTTGGGCTGATTATGAAACTATTAAAAATAAGAAATAAATCATGATATTTTCCACCATAAACTGAGCTGAAACTTATAATATTTCACCCTCAATATATTTGTGTAAAGATCTGAATTTTTAGAGCCCATATACAATTGAAATGAATTTATTTTGAAACCCCAGTCTACAAAAAATTATGGCAACTTCAAAAATTCATAACTCACTCAAAAATGCTCCGATCCACACAAATAAACTATGCACGGACTCACAAAAATAGGGAGAATGCAATGATGTTACCCATTCATACAAATGACCACCACAAGTGCCCTAAACAGCCAAAACACCAATTCACCCTTAGGGTTTTGGGCTGGAAATTACAGCAGAAACATATAGATATATTCAGATCTAATACTCTGGAAAACTACTGGAAAATCAGCAATCATAACAGCAATCAGATCTGGTTTGTAGCAGCCCAAAATACCTCAAAATAGTCCACTATGCAAGTCGCACCAGCTGGAAACAAGGAAAAAACTCGGTCACCACTTTCCTCTTCACTTAGCATGGTAGAATGCTCTATGGGAATACTTTATTCTAAATGTTTTATAATATTTTCTTTTTTGTTTTGCATTTTATAATAAATTATTATAACTTAAGTCCCGTTGTGTTTATTCCTTAGCCGTCGGGAGATAAAATGGGCTAAGGGTCTTCGATTAGGAAGGGGATATTACAAGCCATGTCTTGGCATGGGGAGACGGGTACACGTGACCGACACACTACTTTTTGAAAAATAGGAGATATGTACTCAAAGTTGGCAATATATATATATATATATATATATATATATATAATTCAGAGAATCCTTTAAAATTTAAATAATGTAAAAATTACAAATAGATTAAAATAACAAATTTTGTAGCTTTTAAGTTTTGAACCTTATAGTAAAGAAATTCCTATGTAACTAATTAGATGTTGACAAAATACAATCACAAGAGTAATTATATTGATATTTCATCACATATAGGATCAAGAGTACACTAATGATTACTACATAGCAACAAAGTGAAATGCTGACAAATAGGCATGCAAAAACATAAAACTAAAATGTCAATATAATCATATCTCTAATGCATCAGCTATGTCATTTGCCTTTAGGTTCTCTCACAATGCTCTCTACATATACATTGCTCTCACAAGCTCCAGATACTTTGTAAGCAATCAAGTAGGGAATAAATCATTGAGGCCATTTGCCTCTAACCCCTCATCCTCCAAGGCTATGTCTGCTGCTCCATCAGATGGAATTTGATCCCATTTTTTTTGAAGGACCCTCCTTGTACCCAATGTCTCTATGAGAAAAAAGGAGCATGCTACAAAAGTATACCAAATTTCTGTCTTCTTTGATCCTAGTCAGTTCATCTTCAATGAACAAATGAAACTGTAACTTGTAAGTACTCCAATTCCTCTCACAAGATGAACAATTGGCAACTTGTGAGAGTAATCGTATTGCAAATGATTGCAATTCAGGGTTTCACTGCCATGGTTCCACCAACTCTACTGGGTCCTCCTTTGCACGCATATCATAGAAGGCCTCCACCATAGAAAATTGATTGTGCCCACATGAAAATTGATTCCATTAAGACCTAATAGCAAAATCCTCCTCTTCAGCCATAAATCTTTTTCATTGTCACCCAAAACACCTTAATTATCACTTTGTTCTCATAGGAGCCCTCTTCTTCGTAACTTTTGTATGATACCACTTTGGATTTAAAGCATAGGCAACACAATGAAGAGGTGTATTAAGTTTGTTCCATCTTCCATGTATTTTTTCCTCAATCAAAGGATATAGAAAACAACCCCTTAAGCTTGTGACTTTTCTTTTACTTCCATACATGGAATCAATTTCTTCATAAAATTCCCCCAAACAAGGTTTATCTAAATCTACAAAGAGGATCGCCTCACAGATGAATCAGATCAAGTCAACGACACACTTAAAAACTGTGTTGAACACCCTAAGCATGGGCTTTGTGCATATTACACCCAATCTGATTTTGAAAAATATTTTATGCTTCTGAAGAATCGTTTGTCTTCATCACATTCATTGCTTGTATTTCCATTTTCATGTTGAAGGAAAGATTTGAACCTATTTCATTCAAATCCAGTTTATCCAGGCGATTTTCTAAGTTCTGTTGTGGGTTTCTCATCCCTCAGCTCTATTTTCTCTCATTCTCCTTCCATTTCCAGCTTTCTCCATTTCCCTTTTTGTTTCCTTTTTGTGTTTTTCAGTAGAAAGTACTCAATACACCAAAAATCGCAATCATCCAAGAGAGCTGCCCCTCTCAAACACATAGGAAAATCACCCATCCTGCTGTGATTTATCCAATGTTGCAAGTTCATGCCACTGCCCATTGGGTGAATCAATGAAACAAACAAAGAAACCGTGGCGACATAAAATCTTGCCAACAAGTATATGTAGACTAACCTAAGTATGCTTAAATACAAGGGTGCCTGCCAGATTACACCAACAAGGAGAGCCTCATAATGATGTACCCCAAGTATTTTTGCTCAACTATTTGTCATTATAAAGAATGGTCGTAACATACCAAAGATATTTGACCAATATCTATCCATATAGAGTCACATGAGAAAGGACGCATGACCTCTAATCCCAAGTTAATTACTCCATGAAATATTTGAGTTCACCACTAACTACTACTTGTTCTTAAATGTGTGCATCAGCTACTACTAGAGCATAGCTAATAAATTGAACAAAGGCCTTGCTAGAGTTTGAAGGAACCTGCTACAAGCCTACAACAATAATGATATACACTACAAAAGCTCCCACTACTTACAAAAATGTGTGGGGTTATAATGTCCCCAAATGGGACACTTTGACCCGAAGTAGGATTTTAGGCAAATCCTCACCAAAGCAAACTAGGAAAAGATGGATAATAAATTACTGCTTGCAGATCTGAAATAAAATATGGGAAAATGCGACTAGGTTTTTGGTATAAAGCACATGCCACAAGCATCATTTGTTAGCCTTCACCCTCCCAAAACAATATGCAGATTTTTGTGAGCCAAATCAGACCCTAAGATGATAAAATGGACCATGCAAATCCCAACTTTGACTGCTGCAATAATTTTACAGGAATGGCGACTAGGGTTTGAGTGAAAAACCCATACAAACAACACTCAAATAAATTTGTGCTTCCTCTAAACTGATCACTATATTTTTAGTAGCCAAAATATGAAGAAAACCAGATTTTTATGAGGCAAATAAGACTGAAAAACAATTCAGAAATTTGCACCTAATGGTGACTGAAATGGCACTATAAAACCTTCCAAAAATTTTGAAAATAATTTATTTTGATCCCCAAAAATCAGTACAATAGATGGCAACAATTTTCAGACCTGAAATGACTTCCTTGCAAGAAAATCAACCAACAAGTGGGTCGCTCCACTCTAGAATATTAGCAAACCAACTGCTGCAATTTTCCTTACAAAGCCCTGTTGCAAATCTTCCAAAAAACACTGCTAGAAATAGTAAAAATCTTTGAAGACACAATGGATAACCCTGAATAGGAAATAATCAAATACTTTAGGAGGTTTTTAGTCCTCTAGAGATGCACCTAAGGGTTTTCGACCTTCGAATATTTATGCAAAAGTTACAAGCTTCAAACATAAAATCAAAGATTATAAAATGATCATAGCATGTCCCTCAAGCAAGTCGAATTCTCCTTTAAGGGAAGAAGAGACCCAAAGGCAACCTTCTAAACCACCAATCACAAACAATAATTTCTTTCTATGTATCTTCCACCCTCCATCCTCTCTAGGCCTAGTCGCATTTCTTCATATGGAGGATACAAAAATACAATGCTTTCATCTTCTCTAAATTCCTCTTTTCCATTCTAAGGCAAGTCGCCATTTCTCCTAGGATGGATAACAATTTACATTTGGGCCTTTTCTATCCTAGATTTAATAATTATAAAGTCATATAAATTATTATAAGTGCTCTATATATTTATTATTTTTTTGCTACTGGCACCTTTCCCTTTGCTATGGGCACTTTATAATAACTTACAAATGACTTAAGTCACCCTTATTTTCTTCCCTTAGCCATCGGGTAGACAAAATAGGCTAAGGGTCTTCGATTGGGAAGGGGATATTACGGGGTATAGAATGCCCCACATTGAGAGTAAGCTTGTGAGTAGAGGTAGGCTTATAAGGCATTACATACACTAAAAGCTTTGTCAATCAGAAGCATGGCTTTGGGGTTCAAGTCCATGGGTGGATGTGTTAGCATCTTCTGCTCTCGATGATTAGCAACACTTAGAGGTGCTTGTGTGCCTCGTGATAATTCAACAACGTAGATGAGTTAAAAGGTGAGAGAGAAATGACTCGATCACTAAAATTATTCTCGCATCCTAAAAAATCGTACAAAAATAAAATATCTAGATAAATAATATACTCCATAGCACTTGGAAGAAGTTAATTTAGACTCATTCATTGTTTTTCTAGGGTAGATAGCTGCCAATTAGGTTTTCTGAACCTTTGTTTTGGGCATGGTAAATTCTGGGCACTTAATATACACTGGACATACGATCTGTTGGAATCCTGTATTTTTTCATTACAACTATAAACTGGTCTCCAAATTTGACTTTTGAATCACATTAGTAAATATTTACAGCATAACCCATGCAAGTAAAATTCTCTCTGGGACCTTGTTCCCAAGTACTTCAGGTAACCTGACAGCTTTTATGGTGAGACATGGCAGATATTCTTCATATACCTTTATAAAACCTAGAAGAATAAATGTTTGAAAGTCATCTAATTTACCAAGAATATGTGAGATAGCAAGTTATATACTTTTGCTATTGCTTTTAGACAGCTTTATGACTCTATTGTTTCTCTGCTAGGACAGGGTTTGACAATCACTTATGTAATTCATGAAGGTTTAAATCAATGTAATCTTTATGTCTGAGAATTCCACTCACCAAAAAAAGAAGAAAATACTTATAGTTCCGAGCACCTACACAATTGACCACCCAAACACAATGGTGATCCATTTTCAAGATGCACCTTCCACCTGCAAATCAGAGTAAAGGTGCACTCAGAATAACTCCATGCTCCAGACTACAAAAATTGCAAATATCAACATCATGTAAAAGCATATCAGGAAAAATTTGAAATAATTTCTGCAAAGCCAGATTGTAAGGCTTAATAATATTCAATATACAGTTGGACTTCTCAGATTCCAAGTTCCAAGATATAAAATAGAGATTAAACTCTATACAAAATAAGGAGATATATGTGAAAGTTCTACAATCTTACTGAAATATATCACCAACAGATATATGGTTTTCCAAAAATGACTTAGCTAAATAAAAGATGGTGCAAAGGGGCAGAGCATTGACTTACAAACAGAACAATGGTGGCAACGTGGAGGCTTCCACTGGTTGCACTTCCTACAGTATCGGACTCTTGATTTTGAAGAATCATTTGGAGATGTCTCTGGCTGAAAGACCAATCCAGGTCCACCAAATTCAGGATGTGTTAATGGAATATCTTCACCATTCTCTTCATCAATTTTAGGGCTCCAGTTTGGAGGAACACCCCGGATCTGTCAATACTACAGAAAAATAACTCCACAGTAACATCGCCAACTGCAAGCACATTGCTTTTAAAAGATTCAGTTAGTTAAGCTAAAAATGTTATGTGATTCATTAAATTGCTGAGGGGCCAATAAAAACTAATTCAAAGTGTAAAGATTATGCAGAATTAAAAAAAATACAAAATATTTTGCATTTACTCGGGAAAGATGAAAATAAGATTTTATTTCTAGACAAACTATCATGAAATAAAACCCATGCAAGCCAACTCAGCCATCTCCCATTGCTGCACGAGAAGAAGAGAAGGAAAGAGGATAACCATACACTTTTGTTAATCATATGAAAAGAGGGTAAACAAATAGAGAAAGTGTAGGAGGTTGTGCAGAAATAGAAAAAGATGCATTTGGGAGAAGGCTTTTAGTGTCTAATCAAATTCCTAGATAGTGACCGATCGTTGGTTTGATTTTTACATATTGCCCATTTCATATTGGTGGAGAGCTAAGTGATGCCACAAACTGCAATCTTACTGCCGAATCATTGCACTAGGTGTTTCTTCAAGTATTGAAAGCAAATCAGACTTTCGTGATCATGCAGTAGGTATAACCATTTGAGGGGCCTAAAAACTCTTTCAGAAATCAGTTTTTGCTGGGTTAGAAAGGATAAACGTGTGCTCTAAAGTTTATTCTGTGACAAAAGATAACCCGAATCATCCATACTAAGAGTATGATCATGTATAGCTCTAGTAGTCAATGAAACCTATGGAATCCGTTGTGTAGCTGGAGAATGTATCAGTGTTCTTTGTGGAATATGCACACAAGGTTATTGTAAGACAATCATAGGGTGTGAATGACTACATACCATAGGCGGAACTCAGATAGGCTATTGACAGAAATGAGTCATTTGAATAAGTCAAATAGAGCAATTTATGTTACCCAAGACTCCAGCAGGCGGAAACTATTACTGCCAACAGACCAAGTAACACAACTTGGCGAGACTTGGAAATATTCATCAATGACTAAACAGAGGTATCTGAGTGAAAAACAAACTGATATTTTCTGTTGTTTTATTCTTATTGTTCTCCTTGCCAGCTGCAGCTATGGTTTCAGCAAAAAAATGGATATTTTCACCCTCAATTTATAAGCTTAATAGAGATTTGAATCCAAACACACGTTATTATTACTTTTCACTGATTTTTCGATTGGGGCTGCAGTGGGTCCATATTTTGGGAAGAATCTCCAAAGATTTGACTTGGGCAAAGGATTTGCAGAGAATTATTATCGGGCTGCATGTGAGCAGGGGTTTTATGTGGGTGCCTTCTTTTTACTTTTGCTTCTTCAGAAGCTCAAGGAGTTGCTCATAATGATCAAAAAAAAGGTTCAAGCTTTTATTCTCTTTATGTTAAAGAATTAGGCACTCCTTCCTTTTATAAGCCCTAAAAACCAAAACAGTTTTCTTTTGGGTACATTCCAAGGTCCTTGATGGGGGAAAGATCATCCAGTATAACATATGCAACAAAAATGGAGGCACAAACTAATTGAAATACCACCTTGCTAAAAGCACTCACAAGGATGTATTACGCTGCCCAAATTTGCCAATGGATTGCAGCGACAAACTAAAAGCCAACAAAGAATCCATCTAAGATTGGAATGTGTTGTGCAGTGCTACATGGGGACGCGCAGCCCCCATCTCCAAGTCATCCTTAATGTTCGGGTCATTTTGGGAACTTAGGGAAACGGACGACAAGTCCCCCATGCACCCAAAAGACTGAAAAAAACTGGACTTCCGGGAACTTTGATAGCAAGGGAATGACAAGGAACGCTGTGACAAGAAACTTCCTAGGGATGTTGTCGCATCCCCTGTGGCACTTAACTTTTGCTGTCTCAAAAAAAAAAAATTCTAATTACACTTATTAGACTACTATACTACAACCCTATTTCTAAAATAAATCAAAAACTTATAAAAAGCCCAACCCACATTCATTTCAATCACACTTGCAAGAAGCAGAAAAGGAGGACAAGCAGCAGGAGCAAGAGCAAGATGCGTACAATGATTCCTTGCTTGCTGTGTTTTTTATCCAAACCAAAATGGGTCAAGGGAATAATGAATTACATATTTTTATTATTATTTCCAAAATGGGTTAAATGAATTAGGCTATAAGTATTAGCTGGTTTTTTCCCAAAATGCAAAGTGGGTTAAAAACATTGCTGTTTTTTCCTCCCAAATGCACAATGGGTTAAGATTAAGTAATTTTTTAAGCGGAAAATGGGTTAAGATTATTGGCTGTTATTTTGGTGTTTTTTTGTTTTTAACGTTGTTATTATGGATGTCAGAAATTCTTGTTTTTGTTTTGTCATTATTGATATGAAAATTGGAATTATAATTATAATATTATGTTTTTAAATGATTGCAGTCCCAAAATGAGATCAGATAGTGGATATGAAACTGAATGTGAAATGGGTGATGGGATGAATGATGGGATGCAAGGAAAAAGGCAACCAGCAATCCAAACTAATAGTTCATATTGGAGCGTCGATAAGTTTAGTCGCACCTCTAAGATGTTGAGCAAATACGTCAAGGGACCATCTCACAAAAAACAACCTTGAAACAATTTGCTCAAGTCATTGAAAGTGTCTAATCAAACACTTCACAAGGGACTAAGACATGGAAGTGCAATATATGTTCGTTGACTTGGTTGGGCATAATTACTATTTTGAATACACACTTATTGCACGTCTCAGGTTAAGGCATTGGCTTTTGTGGACAACTATAACTTGATGAAAGGGCAAAGACGGTGAGGTTGTTTAATAGAGATACCTCGAGAGAACATTCCAATAATTTGTAGCATTGGGACCCCTTCTAGCTCTCAAAGAACTAAGCTTTTAAGAGTGTTTTCTCAAATACTATATCAAGTTATGAGGTGACTACAATCAATATTATAGGTAGTAGGGGGAAAAGGAAGGTCGTGGCCGTCAATCCAATTGTAGATATGTATGATATAAGGGTTAGGGAGGAGGCTGATGATGCCATTGGAAAATTCTTTTATTTCGTTGGCATCCAATTTCATGTACCTCACTCTCCTTATTTCAAGGAGGCTAATCTTGAGGAAGCGGAGTAGGTGTAGGTTATGTGCCACCAAGAGAAAAAATTGAGCACCACAATCTTGGATAGGAACTATTCCAAAGTTAATTTACTAATAGAGAAGATGAGGTGCATATGGATCTATCATGGTTACAACAGCATCATGGATTGATGGACGGATATTAGACATCACTTGTTCATAAATATCAATATCCTGCAGAGAGGGTCATTACTTCTTGAGGGCCATTGACTATTCACGAAAGAGGAAGAATGTAGAGTTTTAGTTTTCTATTTTGAGAGATGCCATGAGGAGCTTGGCCTTATCAATGTTGTACAAGTTGTTACAAATATCGCTTACGTGTGCGAGCAGCAAGTAAGCTTGTTGAGCCTCACTACTTGCATATATTTTGGACCCCATGTTGTATGCATGCCATGAACAATGCACTACAAAATCTTGGAAAATTTGATTGAGGCAAAAGTGTAGTGGAAGAGGCTAGAGAGATGCACATGTTGATCTGCAACCACACATCATTGGCACTCTTTTGTACATTTTGAGGAAGGAATTCCTAAAGCTAGTGGACACACGTTTTGCATCCTACTTGATCTTGTTGAATTGAATGCTAGAGTTACGGAGCCCCCACAAGTGATGCTCATGACATAGGAGTGTACTTAGTGGGGGAGTCCACGACAAAAAGGAGAAGAGAGTGAAGGCAAGTGGCGGTGAGAGCCACATTTTGGGCATATGTGAGATACATCACATCAATTATATCTCAAGTTTTCAATGTGATCAAATATGGAGATTCTAACTGTGAGAACTAGCGTCTACGAGATGTATGAGCGTATTGACAATACGCTTGGCCGGATGAAGGTCAATATTTGTGTGAGTGACCCGGAGTTTTACCATCAACATGTTCAACCCATCATTCAACGATGGTGGGAGAGCATGAACACCCCTTCACACATGGCCACATATGCACTAAATCCTAGATGGTATGCGAAGAGGCTTCGTAACATTGTCCCCATAAATGACTAGGAGTTAAACAAGGGTTTCTAAAAAATCCTAAAAAATGTATAATGTAATGAATGTTTCACAAGTCATAACGTATGTTCCACCAAGTTTCCGAGACAGAGGCGGGGGACGTTGGGACATGTTTAAAGACAGATTGTTTCGGAGGCCTTTTTAGGGGACAGCTATTAAAAAATAAGGGAAAATATAGGAAATTTCAAATATTCATATGATAACATTGATAAAGCATTCATCACACATATTATAGAACCTTAATACATAAAATTGGAGTTGAATTGATATTTCACATAAGATTCAAGTTTCAATTACAATAATAATTATAATGAAATGCCCAAGGGCTGCAAGTTTCAAGTACTCACTACAATATCTCGAAACATAGAAAAAGTATATAGTACACAACACCTACAAAAATAATTCAAATGCAATCATATGCATCATCAAGCATACAATTAGCAAATGCATTGTCACACTTTTGAGCAGGCATATTGGAGCAGTCATGATAATAGGGTTTTTCAGAAATGAGTAAATAACCCGCTGTTTTTTCAGCAAAACATATTACTTTATGCTTTGTTCATACACCTTTGCTGCACAACACAACATTGAACTGAATAACACACTCTTTTTCACCAAAACATTTTACTCTATGTTTTGTAGTCTCACACACCTTTCACAACATTGAGTCAAAAACAGTCTTTTTTGGAAAACATATTAGTATTACTCTATGCTTTGTTCGTACACCCTGTGTTGCACAACACAACATTGAACTGATACCACAATGTTTTTCACCAAAACACATTACTCTACGTTATGTATTCATACACATAGTTCAAAGAATTGGGTAAATACCCGTGTTTTTCATGAAAACATATTACTCAATGCTCTGTTTATACACCCTCTGCTGCACAACAAACCATTCAACATAATACCACAATTTGTTTATCACCAAAACATATTACTTGTATGTTCTCTATTCATAGACACGTTGTTGCATGAGCAATACAAAACTATTAAATGAATTCACTGTAGAATATTGCTCTCTTGCCTTCTTCTCATTGTTGTTCTCTTTTCTTCTCTCTGTTGTTTTCTTTCTTTGTCTTCTCCTTCACAAGATGGGAAATGACAAAAACGAGCTTCTTTTTTGTTTTAGTTGTAAGAGAGGTTATTTTAGGTATAGGTTAGTTAGGAATGAGTGTGGGGGGGCCCACATTCCTTTTTTAAATTAACTTTGTGTTTTTTTAAAAGAAAATTAACTTTACCTTTGTTGGGACGTAGGGGACGCCTTGAGCGTCCCGGTACAGCCGAGGGACTTGGTACGGCCAGGGGACTTGTAGAAGTCCCTGGCCATACCGGGACGTTTGGACGTCCCCTGCTCCAATTTTGATGTCTCGGGAAGTTATCGGATTGGGGATGGGTAGGGGATGTTTCCTACCCGTCCCCAAGTTTCCAAAATGTCCCCGGTACGGGGACGAGCCTAAAAAGGCAGGGGACGCATCCCCGTGGAACATAGGTCATAATATATTGGCTCAAGTTTCTTGATCTCGAGGGCTACCAAACTTTGACTAGGATAGATAAGAGTACTACACATCAATGGCACTCTTTTATAACTTTTCGAGGAAGGAATTCCTAAAGCTAATGGACACACGTTTTGCATACTACTTTATCTTGTTGCATATGATGCTTGAGTTGCAAAAGCCCCTATAATTTATGACCATGAAGCGGGAGTGGAGTCACTAAGCGATTCAAAGACAAAATAAGGGAAGAGGGTGAAGGCAAGGGTAGTGAGAGACACATTTTGAGCAGATGTGAGATATTACGATAGCTGACCTCAAGAAGATATATACTGTATTGTGTGTATGTTTGGCCAAATGAAAGCCATTATTTATGCGAGGACCCTAGACTAGAGTTTTACCATCAAGCATGTTCAACCCATCATTCAATGAAGGTGGGAGAAGATGAACACCCCATGACCACATATGCACTAAATCCTAAATGATATACAAAGGGGCCTAACAAGATTGTCCCCATTTATGACAAAGAGGTGAAGAAGGTTTTCTTTAAAATCCTAGAAAAAATGTATAATGCGAGTGGATGCTTCACAAGTCATAACTGATTGGCTCACGTTTCTCGATCTTGGGGATAGAAAACTTCGACTAGGATGGATAGGAGCATACTGACACAAGACAATCCAATGATTTGGTGGCGGTTGTATAGGCTTCTAGGATTGTTGCATACACTTGCCATTTGCCTCCTTTCTCAAATTTCTAGTTTCTCTGCTTAAGAGGAATTGGTAGACATATGGGTGAATCCACTCTCTTAAGAGAGTAGAGAAACTTGTAGGCGGTGCCTTGTGTCTCATTATTGCAAAACATCTCGATTCGGGGAGAGCCTAACATTATGGTGGGATATAGATCACGAGAAGTAAGGCAAACCGACAACAATCACGAGCAGCAAAGACGGATTGGTTACAATCCCCTTACAAGATGAAAATGATGCCAATACTTATGGCAAGGACAAGTGTTTCACAAGTATTCCTTTTGAGGGTGATTGATTATTGAGTTGTGGGCTATGTTTTAGTTTTTGCCATTTTGGTTATGACATATGTACTCTTCTCATGTTGATTAATGATTATATTGTAATATGTATCATCATCATGTACTCTTGAGTCTTTTGTTTTTTATCGTCACGACTCTCGAGTCCCAACTTTGACATTGTAATGTGCATTTTTATTGTCGATATATCATTGTATCACTATCAATGTATCTCGATTCTATGTCAATGACTCAATAATAAATATTGGATTTTGGCTTATGTGATGAATTATAATATTATTGGATTAATGGTTTCAGCCTTGAAGGTTTAGGTCTTCAAGATTTCAGCTTATCTTAGTTTAACTTTATTTGTGTTATATTCAAAATAAATATAAAATTTATGCATTATTTTAATAACCATCCCCGGACGTCCCCAAAGCCAACAAATTTTTTTGCCATCCTGGAAACCCTATCCCGAGTCTTAGATAACTATGGTTTTGTGTGGCGAGACAAACTTTGAAGGATATATAAGCACGACGTTCAACATGCAAGAGAAACCATACATTCTTCAAATATCATTGGTGATCAATATGTTTGTATAACCACCAAGGTCTAATGAAGTGGTAATTGTGGACAATGAATAACCTCATTTTACTTCATAGTAGTTAATCATCTATAGTTAATCTTTGTAAATCCCTCCCTTGTCCCTACCTTCCACTTTTGCAAGGAGGGAAAATGATTTACATTTTTCTGTATTTGCTGATGTACATTCAGTTTACCTAATAGTAGTTACTCATCTCCAATAATAGTAATTAATCATCTATAGTTAATATTTGCATAGCCCTCCCCCGTCTCTCCTTTCCACTGTGTAAGGAGGGACAATGATTTACATTTTTCCTATATTTTCCACGTAAATACTTTCGGATGGTTGTTACAATTCTTATTACAGTTCTTTATGGGGCAAAAGAAGGCGGATGCCAAGGGGTTATAATCCTAAAGGACTTTTGGGTTGTAAAGAATTGGGCTCTAAGTCAATACCCAATATCTTAAACAATATAAAGTGTATGGTTAATGAAGGAATTGAATGTATCAATAAGGAAAGCGGCTCTTCTCTAGACACAATGTGCCTATGTGCATCAATGTCACATGGTTTCCCACGGTTTTTACAACATTCGCTTATTTCGCAGATTCCATTTACACTCAAAACCCGCGGAAGACTACCGCCTTGTTCCACATCTTTTGCGCAGTTTACCGATTTCTTTCCTTACGCGGATTATGACTCATCCCACGGCTCTTGGTATTCAACATGTCTCCGCGGATTTAGAAATCTATGAGACACTAGCCTCTAATCATCCATGAAACTCTCTTTTCACATGCCGCATGAGAGGCCTATTTTTCGTATTGCACGGCATTTCTTACCCGCAACCATGTTTCTTTGTTCCACGGCTTTTGAAAACCATGGTACAATATTCCTTGAGGAGCCCACAAGACACTAAGTTAGTGTTTTGCGGCTTCTAAAATTAGTTGCCTTTTGAACTTGCATTTCCTTTGCCGCACAAATCTTCTTTCCTTATCCTCCGTGTATCGTGGCTTTTCCATGGTGGACTTCAACATTTTGTTCCACAAAGTTGATCAACCCATGAGAGCTCCAAATTTCCCATTCCCGCAACATTGTAGTTTCATGCTGCAAAGGTCTAACCTCGTTGAAAATCTGCCTAAGTCCCGAGTTTGAACTCCTTCGTTCTCCCGCGAGTTAGGAGAGTTCCACCAAAAATCCATTCAAGTCTTGATTGATACTCCTTTGTTGATGGGTTAGGAGAACCCACAAAACACTAAGTTCCTGAATTCCACAAAGGACCGAGATTCGGTGTTCCGTAGCTTTTGAACACAAAATTTTACTAAGTCCAAAATTTAATTGCAAGTTGCCAAAATAGCCGGGGGTTATTTTAGACAACAATTTGGCGACTCAACGAGGCTATCTGCCTCTAGATAGAAGATCAGTGGCCTTTTGAGCATCCATTAGGCATGAAGTCAAGCCTGAAAAAACTTGAAAAACTGATCTGAAAACTTGAAATTCTTACCCCTAGATCTGTATGGACTTAGAGCTGACACTGGAAGTGCTTGGAGTACTCTTGGGAGCTTTGAATGAAACTTGCAAACTGTCCCCAAAACACTGATTTCTTGCCAAAGGAGCATGGAGAACTCTGATTTGCATATGATTTTGGGGTTAAATGAATGCACCTTAAGGTTGCCCCAAAACACCTTGTTTCCGCCATAAAACTTGCTCTAAAATGGAGTGTGCAACAGCAACAAAGGCCCATAAAAACTATGTACAAAGATGGAAAATCATACATGTTCCAAATGGAAACATGCAGAGTGTGCACAAGCACTTGTTTTGCAATAAACAAACCTAAACTACTCCTACTCTAACCAAAAGGAAAGGGAGCTAAACAAAACCTAATACGGGTTGGGAGAAATAGCTTCCCTTTCTTACAAAATGCAGCCATGTGATTAATTTGGCAACTAAAGCACATGGTGGAAGTGCTAACATAGCCCACACTTCTCTGTTGCTCAAAGTATCAGCTGAAAAAACAATGAATACCTCTTCAAGTTGTTTTGCATTTAGTTTTTAAAGGTGTTGAAGCTGACCTTTGATGTCTTGATGATCTTCCTCATGCTCAAGTGAGCATGACTAGTGGCAACTCAAAATTTGACTCCAAACCAGCCAAATATCTGATTGGGCAGATATTCTTTGCAACTCTTTGGCTGATTTGCATGGTTTGCCCATCTTCTTTACATTTAGCTCCAAGATTGGAGTTGGTAGAGATGTTTTCCTCTTCATTGTGGATGTCCATGAGCTGATTTGGACTTGGTCTTTCTTGCTCTTGTGCAAACATCTTTGTTTCCACTTTAGGGCATGGATTTCTTCTCTCTTCGTTCTCTACCCGGTCTGATTTTCTGCCAAAAGTGAAGCAAGCTCAAGGCATGCGGAGCAATGCAGGTCATTGCACTCAGTTGTTTCACCTTACTCACTTGGAAAATCTTCTTCCTCACACCCATGAGATGTCACAAGTGTTGAAAAACACTTTCTCCGAGCTCTATTATGATTTTTCGCCTTCAAAGCCACCTACTTTATTTTTCACTAGCCACTTGCTCTATTTTTCACTAGTTGCCTCCCTTTACGGATTTTCATCCTTCTCATCCTCTTAGTCAAATTCACACCAATCTTCAACAAATATGTAGTTATCATCCTTGGCGGAATTGGTTGGAGATGAGACATTAGGGAGATATTGCTCCTTAAATTCACTTGCTGAAAGACTGAGAGGATTTGGGCTCCAAACTTCTGATTTGATCATTTGGAGAAGCCAAATGACCCTCAAAACATATTCTAAATCTCCGCGGTTCCTCCTCTCCATGGAAGTAGCAAACATCATGATCTACCCACCTTGTAGGATAACTATGCTCAATGTAGGTCAGGTAGAGCATTGGGGAAATATTTGGAACACCGCAGCTTCTCAAAACATTGTGACAAGGTTTTAGAGAGCCGGGTAATGCCTTGGGTGGAGATGGGGAGAAATTTTATAGATCATAGGGGATATTTTGGGCATGATAGACTTATAGAGCACCAAAAGAGGAACTAGGAAGCAAAGGATCTTCTTGTTTTTGGAATGGGACACTAGTTTTCTTGGTTTGCACATGGGGAAAGGAGAATTTGGGATGGTGAGGGAAGAATGGAAGCAATGGGGATGGGTTTCCTTTGTCCAGCCTGAATGAGTATCTTCTCAGCTTGCAATGCAATTGCAAAATCCTGAGGAAGAGTATTGCCTCCTAGGGTTTGGATCAATACAACCAAATCAGCATCAAAGGACCTCAAATAATACAAGAATGCCATACCTTGTGAGGGTCTAAATTCTTGAGGGATTATGAGCCATGTCCTTGAAAATCTGATGTTGAAATCTAAGATAAACTCCATTGAAGCTTGTTGTATTTTGTTGAGGTGTTCCATGAGAGAAATGACATCTACATTCTCCTTGAACCGGTTGTGTAGTTGTTCTCCCAACTGATCCCATGTGGAAATGGATTATGGAGCCAAACTATTGTACCAATCTCTTGTTTTACCTTTGAATGATGAAACAAGAAGCTTGAGGCAAATGTTTTCTTCTCTGATATTGTGAATGGCACAGTGGTTGGCTATGTCTTGAATGTGATCAATAGGAGATTGATCTCCATTTCCATGAAAAGAGGTAGGGTTTTCAGGGTTGTTTTGGGGATTTCATCCCACTGCTGCAAATGAAGGGGCTCAAACTGAAATGAGAGAATGGAAGAGCTCTTTGGAGAGCCATGAGAGAAATGGAAACATGAAAATGAGTGGAAAGGTGAAGGGGACGGTCTGCAAACTCAGAGAATGGGTTTCTTGAACAATGGAGTCACCAAATGTGTTGAGAACTGCCTCCAAAGGTTGAATATCACCAAGAACACATCAAACTTGATGGAATGATGTAAAGCTCATCAATCTTGGTCCCATCGAGCGTGCCAAAACTACTATCACACAAAAGTAGCACCCTGATTTGATCATGGAAGATCAATAATTTTGGCTAACATGGGATTGTCTCAAGTGTGGGACCTTGCATCTTGAGACAAACCTCCGAGAGAAGGTTGGTTCCTCTACCTATCTAACCTAATGCTAACACTACCTCTAAGCTAACCTACACTAACACATCCAAGGGACTAGGGAGAGAGGAAGAGAGAAAGCAAAACCTAAGCTAAAAGGAGGGGTGATAACACCAGAAGAGAGGGTCGATCACTCTCCACGAGGGGAAGAAAGGGAAGAAAACGCAAGAGGAGAGGGCAGACAAACGTGCCACAGACCCAAAACCACATAAACTAACCCTTCCCACACATTTACAACAAGCGAAAACAAAACCCTGCAAGTACAAAACGCACACAACATACCAGAGAAAGAATGGGAGGCAAGAATGCAATGAAACACAAGTATAGGGCAAGAAAAGAGCCACGAACACAAGATTTTATTGCTCAAAGGATGCACAAACCATTACATTCACGACAGAAGGCACTAAACGCATCACAAAGTCCAAATTTGAGGTTTGGAACTCATGGGAAGTCGGCCACCATTTTGGCATGGTGTCATTACAACAAAAGAGGGATCTCTTTTACAAGGGATGAGTTCCATACTTATAGAAAATGGGAAGGAGATCAAGAGGGAAAAGTGAGAGATGTGTCAAGTCTTCATGCCAACCCCCACTAAATGCCAATCAATTCCTCGCCAACACACAGAGGTTTCTAACAAAGCCACTCCACGTCTCCAAATTTTGGCATGGTGTCATTACAACAAAAGAGGGATCTCTTTTACAAAGGATGGGTTCCGTACTTATAGAAATTGGGAAGGAGATTGAAGAGGGAAAAGAGAGAGATGTGTCAAGTCTTCACGCCAACCGCCCACTAAATGCCAATCAAGTATTGCCAACACAGAGGTTTCTAACAAGGCCACTCCTCCTCGTCACCCATTTGCGAGAAGGTGTGGGCATCATTTATCATTAAGTTCTGGTTGTGAAGTGGTTGGGCATCGCTTGAACAAAACAACGCGGCCACGAATTTCATGGAATTGAGATGATTTCCATGGTTTCCCACGGTTTTACAACGTTTGCTTGTTAGTAGATTCCATTTACACCCAAAACCTGCGGAAGACTACAACCTTGTTGTGCAACTTCCACCGCAACTTTTCTAATTTTTGTCCTTCCATGGACTCTAACTTGTCCCACGGCTCTTGGTATTCAACACGCATCCGTGGATTTAGATACCCACGAGACACTAGCCTTTAATCATTCGCGGTACTCTCTTTTCCACATGCCACGGAGGTCTATTCTTCGTGTTGCGCGGCATTTCTTACCCGCGACCATGTTTCTTCATTCTACGGCTTTTAAAATCTGCGAAAACACTATTCCTTCGAGGAGCTCTGCGGGACACTAAGTGTTCCATGCAGCCTTCTAACCTTAGTCACCTTTTAAACGTGTACTTCCTTTGCCGTGCGGAGTCTTTTTCCTTATCCTTTGTGTATCGCAGCTTTTCCATGGTAGACTTCAACCTTTTGTTCCACGGAATTGATTAACCCCACGGAGTTCCAAATTTCCCAAGTCCTCACAACATTGTATTTTCATGCCCGAAAGTGTAACCTCATTGAAAATCCGCCTAAGTCCCAAGTTTGAACTCCTTCATTCTGTGGGTTAAGAGAACCCATAGAACACTAAGTTCCACCAAAATCTGCCAAAGTCTTGACTGATGCTCCCTTTGTTCCACAGGTTAGGAGAACCTACGGAACGCTAAGTTCTGAATTCCGCAAAAGACTGAGATTCAGGGTTCCACGGCTTTAAGTCCAAAATTGAATTGCAAGTTGCCAAAATAGCCCAAGGGGTTATTTTGGACAACACTTACTACCTTAAAGCCGCAAAACTATCTCTTCTTGATCCCGGACAAATCCCTCAACATTTTGGCAATCCATAATATCTCTTTGCCCTCTAATGATGCTTGGAAACTCTCACTGTTGACCAATCTTGGACATTATCCCGTTATTTTGCATGTACAAAAGTTGCTTAGTGAAACAACCACGTTGAGTAGTTTGACGGTTGTGTAACCGACAATTAATGTAGACCAATGGTTATGTAAGCGCCACATGTGTAAACCAACGGTTTCACCATCTTCTATTGAGAAGGTCTTTAAGACCATAGAAGATGACTAAAATCACTCCCTTAGGTCTTTTCTACAGTCAATGACTTCTGGGGTTGTTTTGCCCTTGTTCATCCTCCAACACACGCGACAAAATCCCACAATGCACAACAAATGCATATTATTTTTGGGTGATGCAAGATTTCTTGTAGACTTGGATGTTCCTACATCATACATGTCAAGTAAGTGAAATGAAACATGAGCTCCTGCTCACAAACATTCCCAGAGCTCCTCAACTGAAATTTTGTCTTTAGCAACCTCAAATGCACCCATCCACACCGTGTCTTCAGCTATCTTATCCTCCCGCTTCAATAAATACTTCTTGATCATTTTGGAATCAATCACCATTTTCACCTCCTCTCTTGTCTTCTCGGTAATTGTTGTACCCAATCAAACATAATAAATGTGAAGTTACACCTTCTTCAATTGTTTGTCCCTCATCATAAGGAAACAAATACGCAACATTGAATATTGTTGAAATATCAATCCTTCTAGGAGCTCTAACACATATGCATTCGCTGCAAACTTCCTTGAGACTTGTCCTATGTTTCTCCTGGAACCTCTCTTATCAATCCCTCCGAAGCTCTAACGCATACACATTCGTTGAAAACTGCTTTAAGACCTTACAAGATTCAAACTTTTTCCACTCTAACTTGTATTATGTTTCTCTTAGGAACCTCTTTTTCCTCAAGTCAGCCAAAACTAACTCCCGACTTCGTATTTCTTTTCTTTTCTCTCAAGATCCGAATGTCATTTGTATATTTCATAGTGTTCTTTTCTGAATTATCCTTCACCTGCTAGTGTACCTCATGCATGTACTCAGCAAAATCTTCTACTACAGTACCATTTACCTAAAATCAGTGGCATTCCTCAACTCATCCAACCTCTAGGGTTGTAGTCGTACACAATCGGAAAATGACTCTTGGTTGTACTTCTGCCCACTAAGTTGTTATAAGCAAAGTTGGCTTGGCTTGGCTTGTTCCCAACCAAGAATCTCAACAAGCTCCCAAGGCTTCTATTCACAACTTTTGTTTGTCCATCCATTGGGAATGGTAGTTGAACTGAAACTCAACCTTGTGCCTAACCTTCTCCACGAAGTTCGCCAAAAAGTCCCACAAATTTTGCGTCCCTATGCAAGACAAAGATCTTACGCAAACCATGCAGCCTTACTACTTCCCTAAAAAACAAAGTAGCAACATGGGTGGCATCACTAGTCTTTTTGCAAGCTATGAAGTGTGTCATCTTCAATAATCTATCCACAACAACATATATTGAGTTATTACCTTTCTGAGTTCTTGGCAGTCCAGGAATGAAATCCATGTTCACATCTTCCCACAGACTTTCTCATATGAACAATTTCTGCTACAAACTTGAACTATGACTTTTCCCTAGGCATGTTGGCAAATTCTACAACTTCGCACAACATTCTTCACATCTACACTCATCCTTGGTCAATATTAACTCTCACGCAGGTGTGTCAGTGTTTTGTCCACTCCAAAGTGACTGGCTACACCTCCACTATTCTTCTCCCTTGTCAAATTCTCCCTCATTGAACCATGAGGTATGCACAATCACTGTCCTTTGAACAGAAAACCTTCTTGTATGAAATAATCTAACTATGGAGTTTTATCTATGTGGGTTGGACTCTTGCACACTACCCAAGCTTCCCTAAAATCCAGAATTTCCTCACATAACTCTCTTGTGGAATCAAATCCAACTACATCCACTCACCTCATGCAACTACAGACATCAATTACTAATGCGTTATTTAGCTTATTTGATTTACCACTTCTATGTTTCAAGACAAATGTAAATAAATTTCAAGTAACCCAACGCACTTCATGTCCTTCTGATTTAACTTACCTTGCATGTCTATGAACTGCAAGGCTTCATGGTCCGTGAATAAAAAAACTCCTTGAGTAGCAAATAGTGTCTCTACTTCTTCAATGCTTGAATAAGCAGAACTCTTGATCATAAAAGAAATACTTTTTCTCGTCTGCATTCAATTTCTTGCTGAAGTAAGCAATGGACTTACCTTCTTGACTCAAAACACCACCAACCGCTGTTCCCACTAGCATCACAATCAACTTGGAATAAATAGTTGGAATCATGTAATCCTAGAACAGGCTGCATTGTCACCCTCACCTTCAAAGTCTGAAAGCTATAATGCACTGCAACTATCCAAATTGACTCTTTTATATCAGCTTTCGCTGTTTCCAACTTTCCATGACAAATGCACATATGCCACTAAAGTTCCCATAAATTTCCTGTAAAACTTACTAACCAGTGGAAACTTCTTGCTTCAAATCTGCTTCTATATGATAACCACTTAAAAATGGCTATTACTTTCTCAGGATCCATCCTCAACCCATCATGGAAAATCACAAAGCCCAAGTAAACTAACTGATCCTTCATAAAACTGCACTTTTGCAAGTTCACCCCCAACTTTTCTTCCCCTCAATCTTTGCAAAACACACACACCAAACACACTTTGTTTTCAGATGATGAAAGATTTCTCATGGGAATAGATGCTCCCGCATCATACATGCAGTACACGATACCAATGCCATCACTACCACACAACAAAGATAAAGAAGTCAAATTAGATGTACACTATATGTTGTCATGTAGGTTACACCGTTGGAAACCAGATGGAGCAGGTTGGAGGATAACAATATTGGCAGCAATGACCAAATATAAGCACCAACAAAAGACACACAAGCAGTATTGACACCAATGCCAACACCGCCACATAAGGTAAAGAGTTCACGGCAAATGTAAACCCGTATGTTGTTGCGTCGATTAGACCGTCATGCCTATATTATGAAGAAGAAACGAAATATATGTTCACTCACAAATATAGCATCTAGGCACCGTCTACATTTTCTAATAGATATTGGTAGTCAAATGAATTTTATATTTGTAAATAACATTAAGAGACTCAATTTTCCAACCCCCATTCGTCCTTGGCCATACACACTTGAATGAATCAAAGAGAGCAAAAAGATGCACATCACTCAACAAGGTTAACTTGCTTACGCTTTAAGGCCTTTTAAGAATGAAGTCCTTAGTGACATGGCACCATTAAACATTTGTGATGTTCTGCTTTGGTAGTCTTACATATGGCAGTGCCACAACATTCTTGAGTCAAGACTATGAGTCATAACCTTAAAATCTCACCACCATTATTCCATATCAACATTACAGAATTCTAAGGGTGGATCCTAATACAATCAATGTCGACTAAAATTACAAGATGGTTAATCATACGAGAAAATTAGTACTTGCGCTAAGTAAACCTCAATAAGATAAAATCTGGCTCTTGTTGTTTTGTCAACTGCAGCAAAATGGATTCCAAAGGAAGTTCTTATGGACATTGTTTCCTTTTTTTTCTCCTTTCTATCAGTAAGTTGGGAATAAAGTGCACTTTTTTCAATTAGATGACATTTTCAAAATGCATGCAAGTTTGAATAACAATTTTTGGATTTTTCATAGCCAATCTTGAGGACTTGGGGACAGAGACAAAATGTCCCCCTCACTCACACCCAAAAACATTAAAAACAAGGGGATGTCCCCTAAATTTTTGGGATGTCCCTGAGTCTTGTAATGGTTGGGGATGGCAATGGGGATGTCTTGGCATCCCCATTTCCTGGTGCGTAAAACAACTGCAAATTTTAAAAACAACACTTAAAAACAAATTAAAAACACATTTAATTTATGGAATAATTGCAGGTGAAGTGTTCTTTAAAGTGTATGCAGGTCTTGCATAACTTGAACAATACTTCAACATCACACTTAATGGAAGTAGTTTGGAATGAGGAGGGCACCAATTTTTTTGATGGTTATGATAAGTATAACATTAGCATGCTCATGTCCAACAAAACTTAACTCATCATTTGCACAGATACATGCAAACCACTGGTGGCAGAATTTCCTTCAAAACGTATGCATAAAATAATTCAGAATGCACAACCCAACACCAGTGCATTCAATATATAAGACACATATGCAGCATTAGAGATGCAAGCATGAAAGAAAAATATCCTCACAAATGCTGCATGCCAATCCTGACAATTCACTTCTCTTTAGATATTGTGCTACGTACCTGCATGACTTAAGCAGCATTTTGTTTTACTTTTGAGAAGTAAAATCCCCAAATTTCTTGGATGTATAGGAAAGCATCATCTTTTTACTTTCAGGAGTTGCAATCCTTAAGTTGCATGGGTCTATTTTATCTAAGCTTGTCATAGGAAAAGTAGTGCCAGTCCATGTTAGTAGGATCAAGAGAAAATCCATTAACCCATTAAATATTGCAAGTTAACTTAAAGAAACAAGAACTTACAAGACTTGGAAATATTAAGTGATTGTATCACTAAGATTAGATTGGGGACATGCTTGAATTGTATGCATTTTCTCTATTTCTAAACTCTTTTTAAGGCCAATAATTGTTTCGGGTAATATTATCGTTGGCAAGACTCGGGTCTGTTTCTTTTGGACTATAGAATGCTCCTGCAATTTTTTTAATTTATACATTTATTATTTTTAATAGCCATTCCCCTGCCGTCCCTAAAATCAAGGAAAATTTTGTAGTCCCGAAACCCCACCCCCAATGCCCATGCCCCCGTCCCAGAGTCTTAGGTAACTATGGATTTTTCAGATTGGAACAGAGTGCCAAGCAGTGTATCTGAATGGCAAAATTTATGATTCATGTGTTATAAGGTTTTCTGGTACTACAATTTATTTGCACAACCCCCTATCCAGGGAAGGACACAATCTACATCTTATAGATATTGACTCATATTCATATATTGACTCGTATTCATATAATATGTACAACTTAAGTGAACCTAATGGTGAAGGCTGTGTGCTCCCTAGAGGCCCAAGGTCACAGATTCAAATCTAAAGAGGGGTAGAGTTGTACACATCATTTAAGGATCATCAATACATAGGGAAAATGGAAAAAATAATATCCTTATACCCTTCTAAAGGGGAGTCTCATATACCAAATTGGTGTCTAGCTTGGCAGTGACCTAAAAACTTACCTTTACCTTTACCTTTATATTAGTGCATTCCTTATTATGTTCTGTATGGAAATACTGCTCTTTATGTGTAAATGAATTTAAGTTTTCTGACTCATCAGCTAGATCTACTTCCAATATAACAAACTTGATTCTAAATTTTAATGTGTTTCCCAATAAAGTTTCCTAAGTTCCAGATCAATGGAAGTTGAAGGACAGATATTAAGAGCTGAGATAGGGCATCAATATTAATCTTTTGCTGTGGATACTTGAAAACTCCTACATCCAAAAACATTCTTTAAGATTTCCTAACCATATGGCCCCTCGCCAACTATAAGGCAAAACATATCGGTCCTTGCACTGAATTTGGTTCTCAACCAACCTTAGAGTGCTAAATCAAAAATTGTTGCCTATGAATAAACACAAAAAGTGCTAGGGTATTTTTAGTTCTTCTCATTCATAATTTTTTTATGTTGTTAGATCTGTAATCTAACAACATATGGTTAGTGTCATGTGTGGTGCAAGTTTCAAAGCCCCTTCATCTAAAAGACTTGGGAGAAATATCTTGCTTCCAAGTTTCAAAGCATCAAGACATATAAGAACTATTTCCTTGGGATTGAATTTGCTTGACCAAAACCACATTAACAATTATGTTAAATGGATATTGTGATGAGATAAGATAAGATAAGATAAATATATTAATGTCCAACGAATGACCACAGAAGTAGATCAATGGGACTGCAGTCCAAACAATATACAAAGTGCAAGCGGGGAAGACTCAAAACGAGTTCCCGAGAACAGAAGAAAGAATAAGAGAAGAACAAGCAAAAACCCCAAAAAAACAAAACCCCCACAGACAGGGGCAATGAAACAGATGGGGGAAGGAAAGCAGAGAAGAGAATGAAGGAGGGGACTGATAAGGAGCTGTCTACTCAGAAATGGTAGTCACATCCCTCCTAACATTCAAAGCTGACAAGAAGTAGCTACGAGAGGAACGAGACTATAATTGCGTCTCATATTTCTCATCCCAAAATGTACACTGGCTCAGTCCCGTTTCTGCATTGTTTCTCTTATCCCTTCCAAGAAAGTTCTTATTGTTTCCTCCATTGATACAGTGCTTTCAAATTTCCGATTATCATCCACAAGTTTTCAAAGAGTGAAGTCGTTGCTAGGGTCCTCACACAGGACCAAGAACATATCTTTGATACCACTGTTATATTCTTAATCAGATTAATGCTTAAAAAAATGAATTGGCCATTATATCTGAAATCTACAAGTGAAATGAAAATCTAAAATTGAAATCTGAAATTTTCAAAAAGATCTGTAATATTTGATAACAAAGAAGAACAAAACTACAATAATTGTAAAATTCTCAAAACATAACACTTTCTAATAAAGAAATTTTATAGAAAATACAAGATGAAAATCTACTTCTCCTGTGAAAAGGTGGATGACAGGTCAAGCCTACAATGCTCCAACACTAATATGGATGCTACAATCAGCCATGGTTGTAATCTCTCCCAAACTATGGATAGAACGCATTAAACGTTCACACTAATATTTATTCTATTCCAAAGCTTAAACGCTTACTTAGAACTAATATTTCCACTTTTGTCAAATTTCCTTTTGCATGTGGCATGCCGCTTAAGTAATTTATAGCAAATTTTATTCTGTTAAATTTTCACATTCAGATTCCAAAACCTATTACCTCATGGCAGCCGTACAAACTTCGATTCCTTCACAGTCTTATGCCAGCCCTTCTAACATAATATTAAGGCTCTTTAATTATGACTGAACGTTCAAATATTTTAACTCTTATGGTATGATTTAACTGTTTAACATGAAGGATCAGAAAATCTTCATCTCAAATGCTCATCATCATGAAAACTTACATGATCTCAATTATGATAGAATTTTTAGCATGCTTATCATATTGCAATCTAGCACCATACAGATTTGTGCATGGAGAATAGCAAGGCAACATAGCATTATCTATAAGAAGAGTGTAAAAACTTTACTTGGGAACGCAAAATTCAAACGGTTGTGACAAAGCTTCTATCTTCATTTTCTCGTGCATGTTAGTTAATGAGCTAAGAAATTTTGAACTTCCAACTCTTAAAATATTGTTTCCAACACTGCCACTGCAGAATGTTGAATAATCCCATGTGCCACTGGAAGAACTCATTCTAGAGAAAGCAACATGCAATTATCTCTATGTTAAAATAGAAATCTGTAGATGAGGATGGAAATAAATGTGGGTCATGACAATGTGCCCGGGTCAGGAAACTTTTTGACTCAAAAATGGTACATCTCAAAAGTTGTAGACTCGGTCTCCTAAGAACCATCCTGACATAGAACCTCAAACATTCTTGTAAAAAGAAGGAGAATTGCAGGTTCAATCCATGCTATGGAAAAGCTTGAACCAGTGATGGGTCACTAGCTCTTAGTAGAGCACCCAGCAGTACCAATGGTGGGCACAAGGTTCGAGTCCTAGTTGGTGCATGCCTTACAACATGTCATCAGAGGTAGCAGCTAGGTGCACTGAAAAACGTGTGGCAACATGATATCATCTTTGTGCTGTAAGTAAAATTATACATCGAGATGTAAATTCTTGCGACAATATTTCAATCTCGATCTTCTTCTCCATGTTTGTTAATGTACAAAGAATCTGTTCCAACTATAAACATATTCATTCCAAACATTGCAGTAGAACTATGCTAAGTACCACTCGACAAACTCGTGCAAGGGAGAGCAAAATGCCATCATCGCAATGCTAAAATGCAACTTAACACTTCGGACAGTGAAATGCGACAATGTTCCTGCAGAAATGTAACTTTATTTGGTGCCTTGCAAATGGTGCACCCGAATAGTCGTAGACTCGATGCCCAAAGAAACAACTTGATATGGGGCTTCATATGTTCCTGTTAAAATTAGGAGGATTATGTTCGCAGTTCAATCCACACTATGGCCAAGCTCGAACCTAAGATGAAACACTTGCCGAACCCGTGATGGAACACTTGCTCAGTTGTTGAGCACACAAAGGTGTCGCTATGAGGTACTAGGTTTAAATCCTAGAGCTGGTTCATGTTTTAGAACAAACTCTTATGAAGAAGACTTCAGTTATAAATGTAAGTTATAAACTTATAACTGCTAAGATATGTGGAGATGAATTTTCCTTGGCCCTTTACTCATGCAACCATCAGGTATTCCTATTTGAAAATTGTATATCTTTGGTTGAGTCAGAATGCCTAATTAGAGAGGCTCGTTAGCTGTTGCTTTACTTGTTTACTTTCCACTATTTCTGCAGAATAATTATTTTTGTGATATTTGTTACCACATGGAAGCTCAAATCATGGCTTTGATAACTATTTTCATCAGTAATCATTTCTTTGTGACTTTTTAAATCATGTACATGGGTGAATAATCACAAGGTGAGAAGACCCCAAGGCACACAAGCACCTCAAAGCATTTTCCAGTATGGGGAGGAAGAACATTTTTGGAAAATTCACCGCTTTGAACTTTTCACACTCTAGCCTCTTTTCCAATTGTTCACAAAATCAGAAACATGCGAAGCAGGGTGTGGATGTTATACAATTCCAAGTTATTCACCCTCTAGCCTCGTCTCAATTTTTAGTTTTGATTTTGAGCTGATGAGGCTGAGAGATCAAATTCTTCACACATTAATTAGGATCTCCGAATTCAAAACTCAGCCGCAGAGAAATTCTCCAACACCCAACTGACTTTAGGCTCAGGTGAATTTAATGGCTGAATTATTTAAGAGTCTTCATCATCCATTTGGAATTGATAATAACACAACAAGGGCGTCACTAAAAACACCGGAAGCCAGAATTTATCATTAGATTGCAACCTATGAGAAATCTTACTTTTGAAAACAAATTCTCAACATCCCGAATTCAACACAGATGTTTTCCTCTGAATCTTGTATTTATACAAAACAATTTCTCTGTTTTGACCGTAATTTTGCAATAAATCTTCATTTTCTATGCAAACCTCACCCCAATAAGGTAGGTCATAACTCTTGCAGATACGTGATGAGGTTTTGATGTAATATAGTGCTGGGAGAACATGGGGCGAGGTCGTCAAGATTGCGGTGTAACTACCATGAGGTACATTTGGCTGTGATAGATATTTCCAAATTAACAAATGGTTCAAGCTTGCTCTACACCGGCAATTAAGAACGCCTATAACCTTGCCCAAGATTTAGGAAGCAAAAAAATAAAGAAAAAGAAATCTCTAAGAGAAATAGAAAAAGGAAAAACGTTCAAGACAGGCCACTCACCAGCGCATGGAAAAGGAGCAATATGAGAAAAGAAGTTGCAGTTTCCAAGCCTCCGCTCAATAATTCAGGACCGTAATTGGCTATTACAACCGCATAATATGTTACTCCCACGATCCCTAAGACTAAAAGGATCATCACAGACCCAAGCCCCCGTAGAGCCGTACAGAATTTAAATACATTCCATGCCATCACAACTCCGAATCTGTGCATAACAAGAAACTTTCCAAGTAACAGAACTCTCCCGAACTTATTATTCCTCGTTTTTGTAATGTATCGCTTTAAAGTTCCGACAGAGGGTTTTAAAACGCTAGGGTTTCGTTGGCTGAATCGAAACCCGTTCAGCAGAACGAGAAATAAGTTTTTGAGTAGGCAAAGGACACAATAATCTTGTCACGTGGCCTCGTGTCCCATTTGAATTATTTGTATTTTGGCCGGTCTAAGCGAGGAACTTCTGGTAGAAGGCGCGTTGGACGCATGGAGCATTTTCCAATCCGGCCTGGTTTTTCAATTTTCATCTTTGACTTCGTACGTTAAATATTACATTAATTAAAATAATAATAGAAAATTTGAACTCTACTGACTTGTTAAACTCACCAAATTGTGCTCTAGATCGTGACAAGTTCTTTCAAAGAAGCATAGCCTATCTTGGATTATATTCAAATCTTCCACATATCTCATCCATACAATCTTTGAACGTTATTGACTTGTCAAACTTAACATAAAGAAGCATGTAGATTATATTCAAACCTCCCACATATCTCATTCATACATTTTTTTATAATGCATAATAAATAGGAATGTTCACCTTCTTAAGTGTTTTACTTTTAACAAATGAATGAAATATTTTAATAGTGTCAAAGTAAGATCAGGTAGTCTATGAGATCAAGAGTTGAAATAAAGTGGCAACGCACTAACACAATTGCTTGATAAAAGGGTTTCTTCAATAATTTTTCAAACTTTTCAATCCCTTTTTTTAGTATTGGCTCTTGTATTGTGAATCTTTATCAAAAAACTCGTCATTTTGTCTAGCCTTACCTCCTCAAACAACTTGGTTTAGTTGTTTACCCTCGTGTTGTCATTATATTTAGTATGGATGTTACTTATCGGTTGTGCACTCCATGATGTAGTGTCATTATGTTTCTATGACCCCCATGTCAAAAAATGTGCATGTTCTCACTTCTTACTCCTCCTTAGGTGTTTTCCCCATATCAATTTCACACCTAAGATGATGTAAGCTAGTCCTCAATTGAGCCATCAACATTTTCGCCTTCCACTTGATTTTTGCTCCTATGTATTTCTTTTCGTCATGGTCTCATGTGGGGTTGAACTCTTTGCTATAGTGTGCTTTCTTCCCACTTTATTCATCCCCATTTGCTTCGCCCACATGAGTGTCTGAATTTCTCTCACATATTATTTATTTACTCATTATTGCTTTGAAATTTTGGTTAGAGAATAACAATTCGATACTATTAAAATAAAACTTAATACTTAATACAATGAAAATTATCCATCAATATTTTAAAATAACAAAGTGCTTCATATACATGATTCTTCTCCTATAAAATAGGAAACATATTCTATCTCCATAAATAACCCATGCTATATTAGGTGAGTTGTTCAAATAACTCACGACTCACTAATATTAGTTGTTTATCAACAACTAATTTACAATATTAAATTTCCATATTCTAACCATATTATTCTCGCATATAATATAGTTTTACCACATAATATTCTTACTCACAAATGTGAGCATTAACATAATAATTCCTAACATTCTTGCCTTAGTGTGACCATGGTAGAAAACAATCACACTCTAGAATTACCTGAGTGTGTTGCCATGGAGTTTGTTCATGAAATTGACTTTCGCACACAACACATCAAAGCTTACATACAACTCAACAAAATTGTATTCTCACATATGGTTGTTTTGGATGGATACAACAACCGACCCAAGTATGTATAGGAAACCACTCATTTGTTCATTTGTCACATTCGTCACAAAGTGGTTTTACACAAGACTAACCAACAACACAAGCATGAATGGGGACATAAACCTATTCATCCTATTATAGAAACCAAATTTTACATAAAATTTGCATTACATCATGCTTCTAGCAAACTTTATGTGTGTTGACCTTAAGCCTCGACAACAATTTCACAAAGATGTGAGGGTTAAGAAGTTCGCCCTTTTGTTGAGATGTCTAAGGAAAAGTGTAAACTAAATCTAATTAGTGAACAAAAAGAATGTAAAATCATATAACAAACTTTTCTCCAAACATCATTCTTTATTCATATCTCAAAATAGATTACATTAGTCTCATACACATGCGTAATTCATCTTTATTTACTATATACGATATCCTTCTCGGTCTACAAGGTACACACATAAATCTCATCTCTATGAATACAAAATATCTTATCTTGTGTAGTACAAATCTCTTGATTCATGTGGCACACTATATACAATGGATTAAGTACAATAAATATATTTCTTACAAAATAATCCAAAAGACACTTCTTTTGGTCATGTTTCTATTGGCTTCCGCCTTACTCTTTTTTGTCTTTATTTTGATCCACAAATTTATGTCAGCTTCCATGACTTTCTCCTATATACAACGGTTTCTTTTGTCTATCGCGTATTTCTACATCTTCGGTGGCTTTCTTCCTTTATCCGCAAGGACTTTCTACAATCTTCGATAGTTGTCTTCCTTTATTCGCGACTTCTTGCTTACATTAGTCGTCATAGGTTCCCTTTATTTTGCGGATTGTTCCAAAACTTGATGAAGAACCACGTTAACGTCATCCCCGACTTCAAATATTGTCTCGTCCTCAAGACAACTTTATTTTAAGATGAAGAACCCCTCGTTTTGAAGAACCTGTTTTCAAAATTTCAAAATTGTACTTGATTGGATGTTGGTAAAATATGGGCATCACCTCCCAGAACTTAGACGTATGGCATAAGGAAGAGTTTCTTTGCTTGACTCACCTTCTTTGGACTTACGGGGCTCCACCTTAAGGAAATATAGGCATCAACTCCCATAACTTAGACATTTGGCGTAAGGAAGAGTCCCTTCGCTCAACTCACCTGACTAGACTTATAGGACATCGCGGTTTCCTTGCAAAATTTTGTTTCTCTAAGTCATCTTATGGAGTATTCTAGAAATGTACTTTGTAATCTAAGGAGTGATATTCTTTTCAAATGTATACCACAAGTCTAAATGAGTGTTAATGTTATGCCCTTGACCTATTGCTTGTATTAGGATATGAGTAGCCGACTTGTGGCTTACCATATCATTTTATTATATCATTTATACTTTCTCATGCTTAATAGGTTGGCCTTGGTGATGGCCATAGCATATGAATAGTATATATAGGGGATTATAGGTAGTATTTCATTATCATTTGAGCATTTGAGTCTTATTATATGGTTTGGAGGTTGCCCCCTCAAAGTGGCGAAGCTATTCTAATTGCATATTGAGATCATTATTCTGAAATATTGTGTTATTTGGTGTTCTATTGTTGCTCTTAATCTGAATTATACAAGTAATTTCATTACAAGTGGTATCAGAGCTACGATCTGGGCCGAAATTAGGGCAAAAACCCTAATTTTTTGTTTCCACCACATATTGCGAACCAGAGAGAATTGGTGGGATATTTTTACTAGAGTTGCAAAGCATTTCAAGTAAGGTTCCCTGAAAATTTCAGACTTTTTTATTTATTTTGCAAAAGTTATTACAAATTTAGGGTTTTTCATAAAATCACTCCCTAGGGTGCAAATTGTGAAAAAATTTCAAGTTCTTTACATTTTCGGAAATCTCTCAAAAAAATAGTATTAGTATTTTCTCTATGTTTTTTCATGTCTGCCACAATTGTATAAAACCCTAAACCCTAAGTTTGACATCATGGCGAGGCCTTCCACAAGAGCAAAAAGAATCTGGTTACTCGGGTAAAACCCCAGATAAAGATGGGGTAGTGATTGAAGAGATGGAGTCATAAGGGGTAAATATAGATTCCTCAACACTAGGGTTTACCTCAGTTGATCATAAGGTGAGCCAACTTGAGTATGAGTTGCGAAATGTACAATCTGAGATGGCCTCTAAAGGAGACATAGCCCAAATCAATCATCGGTTGGATGATATCATGCAACATGTAAAGGGTAACCAGTATGGCCCAAATTTGGCCCATATCAACCAAGGAGGACCTTCAGTTCAAAATCATGGACAAACCAACCATATTGGATCACTTTTTCAGTCCCATCAGAATCAAACTTATTCGCAACCACGGAACATGATGTTGAAAGTGGATATGCGCAAATTTGATGGTAAGGATCCCCTGAATTAGATAAATCAAATGGAGAACTTCTTTGAGTTACATCAAACACCATCAGGACAAAAGGTGACATTGGCATCCCTATATCTTGAACCCGACCAATTTGTTTGGTATTGTTGGTTATGTGCTCAGAGGCAGAAGAATGGTTTAGGTGTCACTTGGATAGTTTTTACCGAGGAGTTGCAATTGCACTATAGTTCCAGTGTTTCAGAGAACTACTTTAGTCAATTAGCAAAGCTACGGTAAACAAGATCGATTAAAGATTATGTGCATCAATTCCAAAACCATTCCTTAAGGGTGGAGAATATTCCATAAGAGAATCTGAATGACCTGTTTCTTTGGGGTCTTAAGGACCACATCGAGCATGAGGTACGTATGTTTAATCCAATCAAGCTTTCTGATTCTATTATCATGGCACGTCGTGTAGAGGAAAAAGTTCTTTGTAGTAGGAGGCCACCTTTCATTAACACCAGAGATCGTAGTATCTCTTCCCCTTCATTTGTTAGGCCAATTAGACTGACTCCTCAACAAATGGAAGAAAAGAGAGCAAAAGGATTATGTTTTAACTGTGATAGCAAATATGGACCGGGACATAAATGTGCTGAGAAGAAGTTGTTCTATATTGACGGAGGTAATGAGGATGATGAGGAAGCTGAAATTATAGGAGAGGCTGAGGAACCAGTAGAAGATGAAGTAGAGGATCACCAACCTACAATTTCTTGCCATGCATTATCAGGTATTAGTACTCCTCAAACACTCAAGGTTATTGGCTATCTCAAAAAATAGAAGGTGACGGTGTTGATTGACTCGGGGAGTACTCATAACTTCATAAATAGTAAGTTAGCTGCCCACCTCAATTGTTTTATTTACCTAGCTCCAAAAATGCAAGTTATGATTGCGGATGGTGGGATAGTCAAGTGCACAAGAAAGTGCCATAGTATCAAGCTTTCCATGGGAGACTACATGTTAGACTCACCTATGTTTTCTATTTCTATGGGAGGGGCAGATATTGTTTTGGGGGTCCAATGGCTCACAACCTTAGGTACTATAGAGATGAATTTCCAAGAATTGTTCATGCGATTTCATTCAGATGGAAGGACAATACAATTGAATGGGATGGTAGCTAAGTCTCCACAGATTATTAGCTCTCATCAGATGCAGAAGGTTCTCAGAAAAGGAGTGGATGGCTTTATAACAAAGCTATTTTCCATAGAAGTACAAAATACAGAGTCTTCAATGCCACCCGATCTTCAGAAGATTGTGGATGCTCACTCATATGTTTTTGATGCAATTCCAAAGGGACTACCACCAGTTATGGATCATGATCATGCCATTCAATTGATTCCAGGGAGCCAAACACCTAACATCAAACCATACAAATACCCATATTCCCAGAAAAGTGAGATCGAGAAAATGGTGGAGGAAATGTTGAAGGCAGGTATCATCAGGCATAGCTAGAGTGCATATTCTTCACCAGTGGTCATGGTACGTAAGAAGGATGAAACATGGAGGATGTGTCCAGAGACACGAGAACTTAACAAGTACACCATCAAAGATAAGTTTCTTATTCCAAGTAATTGATGATTTACTTGATGAATTGCATGGTCTTTGTTTATTTCACAAAATTAGATCTTCATTCGGGGTACCATCAAATTAGGATAAAAGAGGAAGATGTTCATAAAACGGCTTTCAGGACTCATGAGGGCCATTGTGAGTTTTTGGTAATGCCTTTTGGTCTTACAAATGCGCCCTCAACCTTTCAAAGCTTGATGAACACTATTTTTAGGTCGTTTTTAAGGAAATTTGTATTATTTTTCTTTGATGACATATTGATTTGATAAGACACGGGAAGAACACTTAAAACATGTAAATAACGTGTTGGAAGTTTTGGAGAAACATACTCTGTATTCAAAGCCATCCAAATGTTCTTTTGGTGTACAAGAGGTAAAGTACTTGGGTCATATTGTATCCCATGAAGGCGCCAAAGTTGATCCTTAGAAGATCAAAGCTAAGGTGGAATGGCCAAGGCCCAAAATCTCAAAAATCTTCGTGGGTTCCTAGGACTAACAGGTACTACAAAAGATTTGTGCGGAAATATGGTAGAATAGCAACCCCACTCACGCATTGCTAGAGAAGGATGCCTTCCATTGGATAGACGTAGCAACTAAATCCTTTCAGCATTTAAAGGAAGCCATGTGCAGCACCCCAATTTTGGCTACTCCCAACTTCTCAAAAACCTTCATTGTTGAATGTGACACTTCAAGATCAGGATTGGGAGCAGTTCTAATGCAGGAAGGAAGACCAATTACATTTGAGAGTCACCAATTCAAAGGAAAAGATCTCGCTCAAACTGTCATGAGAAAGAAATGATGGCTATTCTTCATGCGGTCAACAAGCAATGGAGGTCCTATCTCATGGGTAGACACTTCAAGGTAAAAACTGGATCATGATAGTCTCAAATACTTTTTGGAGCAAAGGTTATCATCGAGGAACAACAAAAGTGGGTAACAAAAATGTTGGGTTATGATTTTAAAATCATATACAAAAAGGGTAAAGAAAATGTAGTAGTAGGTGATGCGTTGTCAAAAGGGATACATCCGCAGATGCCTTACTATGTGGAATGTCCATGTTGATGGCCGATTGGGTGGATGAAGCAAGATTGGAATGAAATCAAGATAAGGATACACAATCTCTAATATAGAATATCAAGCAAGGATCTATGACATCTAACAAATTTGAGTGGAAAGGTAATGTCCTATGGTATAAGGATAGGTTCTACTTGAGTAAAGATTTTGAGTTGAAGCATAAGATTCTTCGCAGAGCTACATGCCTCACCTTTGTTAGAGGACACTGCTGGGTTTTTGAAGACATATCATAGAATAAAAAGAGAATTCTTTTGGGAAGGACTCAAAGGGGATGTACAAAAGTTTGTATCAAAGTGTTTAGTGTGCTAACAGAATAAAGGGGAAATAATTAAGACACTAGGTCTGTTGCAACCCTTACTAATTCCTAGCCAGAGATGGGAGGAGGTCTCCATGGATTTCATCACCGGATTGCCTTGTTCAAAGGGTAAGAATGTTATTTTCGTGATTGTGGATAGGCTCACAAAATATGCCCATTTTTGTGCCCTATCACATCCATTTTGCAGCCAGTACAGTCGCAACTATTTTTTTGGAGACAGTTCAAAGGCTACATGGAACCCCAAAGATAATTGTAAGTGATCGTGATCCTATTTTCACAAGTAATTTTTGGACGGAATTATTTTCATGTTTGGGTACTCAGCTAGCTCACAGTTCATCTTATCATCCTCAAACTGATGGGCAAACGAAAGTGGTCAACAAATGCTTAGAGGGGTATCTACGTTGTTTTGTATCAAATATGTAATGCCTTGATTTTTGTAAGTTATCATGGTGATTACTTTTCATAATGTTCAGAATCACTTTGAAATGAAGACAAACATGTTAAGATATATTTTTGATCTTAAAGGAATGTGTTGCTAATCTGGACTCTTGTATACTGTAATTTGTTTACTTGGGACAACAGTTATTATTGCTTGTATGTTGCTAATGTGACAACAGATTTGTCGTATGCTTGATGAACTCTATTCGCTGATTGACAACACACCTTGAATCAATTCCATTGATCCAAGGTATGTTGTGGCCTTCTTGTAATCGCTTTGTCGATTTACTTTTAAACCAGACTGAAGGTTGATATAAATGTTGCAGCACCTGATTTCAGGTATGAATATCTGGCACGTAGATGCCAATGGAAAAGGTTCGATTCTCGAACCATACACTGTTGTAACGCTAGACAGCGTAAGACGACAAGGGGGTTTGGATGCAAGTGGCTCAGGTAGGTGGAACATGGGACGAAACGTCCTGCATAGTGTTGAATTTGGATGTCAGTCGGAAGGACTTGATTGGAAATTGATTAATTAAGTGTTAGGGGATTAGACCCTAATCTACCCCTAAGTTCTACCTTATACCCTAACTACTATCCTATGTGGATTTTTAAATTCTATATGGGTGAAAATTGATCTAAATCCTATTAACCTAGGAACTAGGCGAATGACCTAGATATGGACACTATTAAAAATCCTAAACTAAACCTAACCTAAGGAAGGGGACGCACAGACCCATGGGGATGGAAAGGATAAGGAGGGAAGGTAGGAATTTATTGGGACAATAAATAAGGTCCTTGCGTGGACAGCGCCAAGTCTGGCGGGAACATGGAAAAATTAGGGGCATCTAGTTAGCCATGAGACTAAACTTTGTTTTCATGCAAAATTTGAAATTTGGCAATTCGCCAACCCGAGTCGGCGGTGGCGTGAGGAAAAAGGAAAAGGCAGTGCCTTCAATGCATTAATTTTCTTGGTCTTCGCGACCAGCCCACCTTGGAAAGAGGAAAGGGGAAATTTTGTTGGTCATTGTGTTCTTTCGGGTTTTGGAAGTTGCTCTGCATTTGGTTTTCACGGTTCTGTCGAACCAGCTGTGTTTGATTATTATCTCTATTTCTTTGGGAAATCTAAGGCTGTTTTTGAGCCTGTAGAGGAAGGTGACTATTTGGGAAGCTTTACTACTGTCGCCGTGGAAGGAAACAACTCCTGTAGGCGCGGTTTTCTTCGAGCTTCAAGGAAAAATTTCAGGCATGTTAAGCCCTTCTCCTTAAACTGCTTGCTTTTGCTTAATCGTCTCATTAAAACAACCCTGCTCTTCTGATGAAGGGGTTTTGGGTTTATTCGATTTTGCTGTCATGATTGAGATGATTTTGGGTAGAGTCATTTTTCTTTGCTGTTGCGACTTAAACTTCCTTTGCATAATTATTGAGTTGAAAATACAGCCCATGCTGTGTTGATTTGTTCGACCATATTGGGGAATTCGTTCTTTATATTACGAAATTGTGCTTATGAATACTTAGCTATGCGAGTAATATTTCTGAGTGTTGTGCTTTTTCTTTTGTAAAAATGGAAGGATGAATACGACTTGGGTATTTTTGGGTGTTGAAGAAAGTGATTGTTCTTCTTACTGAATTTATTAATGAACTATGTTTTCTCCTTGCTGTTTGAAATCAGAAGGTGATGGAAAGTTGATTTTATTGTGTTTTGTGGATGCGGTTTGATCTTCTAACTCGAACTGTCATCGTGAAAACGATCATGGCTTAGTATTTCTGTGCAAATGAATGAAATACATGAGAATTGGCTTGCTATTTGAGACTGTTTTGACTGTACCATGCTTGCGCATCTAATACCCTATGCGGGTTTGCCTTGATAAAGGTATTGTTATATGAATATTGTATTTCTGAGTTCTGCACATCATTGTGAAATAGGAGAATGAGATTTTTGGATTTAAATGTTTGTTGAGAAGGAACTCGAACTGGGTATTTCTTTGCATATGGTATATTGAATGAAATTGTGCATGCTGTACGAGTTTGTTTTGACATCGTTTCTTTTCTAAAATTAATAAGGAAACGAGTTCCTCTTCTTTCTGCATTGTTTTAAATTCTGAAGGAAATGGTAATTGGGTTTCATTGAGCATTTTGGGTTCGGCCTGATGGAAGTGATAGTGAAATTTAGATTATTTTTCTGAGTGTTGTTTTCTTTTTGTACAAACGGAAGGATGAAATGATTCGTGTGATCTCTGATTTTGCACTGTCATTCAAAAACGAACTCGACTTGAGTGATTCTTGTTGTGTTTGAAGAAAATGGGTGTTTTCTTATTGAAATAATTAAAGGAACTGAATTTTTCTCTTCCTGTTGCTTGAATTCTGGAAATATTAACACTAGAGCTTCACTGTACACTCCGGGTTGGACTTGTTGTAGGTAACAACAAAGTGCAATTATTATTTATGAACTGTGTGCGTTCATGGGTATAGAAAGTCGTGTGAATAATTGATAAAGCGACTGTATAACTGTTCATTTGGTTATAATACAGTGAAGGAAGTATGAATTCTTCTAGTACAGTAAGAGCATAGGATGCATCTTTATATTGCTTGCTCTATGAAGGATACGATGCTTTACCTACTTGTTTTTGGTATTCGTATGTGCCTGCTTGAAAGGAAGTATTGATATGGATGATAAATTCTTCCTTGTTTTCATTTAAAGCTGAATATGAATGGGTTTATCCCTTGCTGTAGGAAAGTGAGTTCTCTCATTTTTAGGATGAAAATGTGACTTGTTGTGGTTGCGTTGTACACTCTATATGTTGTAAAGACGTAAATGTCTGTTGAATGAATTATTTAAAAAGGGGATTATATTATGCGGAATGAATCTTAATGTTGGATCATGCCTGTGCTAAATAAGCGGATATTTGGTTGTCTCAATGAGAAGAGGTAATATGACCCATCTTCCTTATATTCGGTTATTGATTTCGTAAGTTTCACTCTGAACTGTTATCTTTGATTGGTGTCTCGTTTGGATTAAATTTTCAGTACAGTCATGAGGAAAGGAAAAGGAGTGTGGATGGATAACTTGGAATAATGATCATTTCTTCTCTCATACAGTTGGAAATCTGTAATCGTTAAGGAACGAATTTTGTATTGCTTTGGTTTAAGCATCTATATTTTATTGTTGTTTACTTTTCTCATCAGTATTTGATTGTTTGAAATCAAATGAGTTGCATGAACTGAAAGGAAAGCAATTTGGTTTATATTTTCAGTCAAATTTTATCCTTTGAAATTATTACTAATGTAAGGGAATGGAATTGATAGAAGTTATGTTAGAACAGCAGTATACATACTTGTGTTCCTAGTTCTTACAGATGTTGTAATCTGGAACTGTTTGAAAGAGATTACTTCTTGTAATGATTGTTTGGGAAAGAGGACAGTAATCCTTTGACTGATTTGGATGGTAATTCGATGATTCAGCTGTCATGTTGTTCATTCTTTTTGATATTTAATTCTTGAATGATGTTCATAGTAACGTTTCATAAAAGTAGGGTTCTTTTATTGAGACAGTTAATTAAAAGCACCTCATTTTAATGACAAGTGCTTAATATGCTCAGTTCAATGAACTAACCCGTGCAAGTAATTTTGCAGATGGAACTTGAGTAAAATGAAGACATGGTTGTTTTCTGATACTTCTTTTGATTGTCTGAAGATGGATTGTATTTGATAGCTATTATTCCTCTACGAGGAATTGAGAAAAGAAGAAATTACATTCTTCTATCTTATGAGTTGTAATGTTGTTTAATATAAACAAAGTCCAGTCATTTGGACTGGCAAATGTATAAATTATAAAATAGATGGATGAATACAAATACAAGTGTGATATTTTAATGACTGTATCAGTTTGATATTGTTGAATAAGTTGGGAATATAACATTATTCCTTGATTTGGAATTATTCAATTGTTCATGAATGAATTAAAAAGGAAATGACATCTATTCTTACCTAAATGCAACTCTTACGTTGAAATGTGCAATTAGTTCATACTTGGGTTAAGATGAATTTTTAATTGGCATTAAAAAGGATTAGGAAGAACATGATCTCTTAATTGAAAGGTATTCGGGATTAGTCTGAAAGCTAAGGAATATCAAATAACTTAGGAGCAGCCGAACCTCGTATTCGGACTCCGTTAATAGCCTCGAATGTTAAATTCAGAAAGTAAGGATATGGGAAAAACATATCCATGGTTAACAGACCTTAACTATGTAAGGTTAAGGAGAATAAATGAATATATTCATTGAGAATTAGACCTCGTTTAGATGACGTCTAATAAGATGGAATTCTGAATTTGTTTACAGTTGTGGGAAACTTGGTTAAGTTTAATAGGTTAAACTTATTAAGTCTATCGGTAATGGGCTGCTTAATCCAAGGATTAAGAAAAGAACCAAGTAGAGAAAATGCAACCCTTCGGTACGAAGGAGGAGATGCGTAGTAAGCTAGAAGACGGATTAAGTCTCTCTTAGCTACATACAACTGTAACAAGAACGAGGATAAAGGATCAGCATGGCTGCTGAAAGTTGATCTTAAATATTAAGATCATAACCAAATCACTTGAGCTGGATGTGTACTCTCGATGGGAGGATTCCGTAGGACATTGACATACGCCAGTTACAACATGGTGTCTTCATGAAGGCGGGGCCTTCATGACGACACAATGTTATAGCTGACATATTACAATGCCCTCCCGAATTAAATCATCAAGATTACATAAGCTGGATACTAAGTTCTTGGCTGGGGATAGGAATGTGATCACGTATACGGAGTGACTCCGGAAGACTAAAGATAACCAGACACGGAGTTGTCTAGGGACGACACCGTATGTCTGCGTATCTTTAGTTACCATGAGTAACTTCCTATACTCGTTCATATTGCTAGTTGGAGTTTGACCTTAAATTGGAAGGACTGGTAGAGACCAGGAAAGACCATTCTAGATAACAGACGAAGTGAGGTGAAGGACGTATTCCATTGGTGTGTATCACATCCTGGAATATGATCATGCAAAGCATGTGAAAATCTTTGGCCAAAGTATCGCAAGTGTTGGTTGCGTTGTCCTAATCACCTAGTTTAAGATGCAGGATGTCAGATGAATATCAGTAACAGATATTCAGATAGGCTTCTTAAATGGATCACTTCGATAACCGAAACGGTAAGAGAACCTTGTATATACATTATACTATGCATGAATTAACATGAAGGATCGGTAAGTTGCCGAGTCATGAAATGAGAGATCGCTGAAACTCGAGCCATGAAATGGGAGATCGGTAGTTCTTCGAGTCATTTACAACAGCATATGGAATCTGTTATATGATTGAATGACACTGAATGTGTGTTCCATATTACAAATATGTGAATAGAGAACATTAGTTTTAAAGGGAAATTGTGTGATCCAAACTGCATTATTTGGACAGAGAACAATTATTAAAACTTGAACGTGTGTTTGAATTATATAATTCATAACAGGGAACGTTGTATAAAAAAAAAAAAAATTCCCTTGTTCTGGTATCTTAAAATGGGGATGTTACAAAATAAGCGGGAAAGGTGGATTAAATGGCTACCATTTGGCGAGAATGGTGGTATAACACATCTTGTCATACCTCTTCTCAAATGACCCCATTTTTAGCATTATGTGGTTACCATCCACCTTCTATCACTTCCTCCTCGAGGGTGCAAACTAAGGTTAGAGATGTTGAGGAACACATTCAACATCAACAATGGTTTTGGCTAGTTTGAAGGAGAATTTAGCATTAGCACAAAACAGGATGAAACAACAAGCAGATCAACACCGTAGTGAAAGACATTTTGAAATTGGTGACTGGGTTTTTGTATGTCTCAGCCTTACAAACAAATGTCCCTAAAGCAACAAAAAAAGGAAAACAAACTTGCTCCTAAATATTATGGCCATTATCAAGTTCTACAGAAAATTGGTAGTGTTGCTTATAAACTAGAGTTGCCTCCATCTTCACACATACACCCAATATTCCATGTTTCATGCCCGAAGAAGGTTATTGGATTGAGAAATTTGAAGCCTATACAGAGTTACGAGAACTTGATGAGGAAGGAAGAATCATTTTGGAGCCGAGAGAAGATTTTGCAAACACGTCTTAAGAGGTGAGAACTAGAGACATTAAGGAATACCTGATCAAGTGGAAGAATCTGAGCATAGAAGACGCCACCTGGGAGGATGAAGGTTTTCTGCAGCAACATCTAGGATTATTCAACATTGAGGACAACGTTGGTTTGAAGGGAAGGGCATGCTATGCCCTTAACCTATTGCTTGTATTAGGATATGAGTAGTTGACTTGTGGCTTACCATATCATTTTATTATATCATTTATACTTTCTCATGCTTAATAGGCCGGCCTTGGTGATGGCCATAACATATGAATAGTATATATAAGGGATTATAGGTAGTATTTCATTATCATTTGAGCATTTGAGTCTTATTATATGGTTTGGAGGTTTCACCCTCGAAGTGGCGAAGCTATTCTAATTGCATATTGAGATCATTATTCTAAAATATTGTGTTATTTGGTGTTCTATTGTTGCTCTTAATCTTAATTATACAAGTAATTTCATTACAGTTAATTTGTTGTACCTATTCCTGGAGCTACGAATTTTCTTGAATCAAAGGAAGGATATTTGTGGCTTTGATTGAATTTGATATAATCTTTGTTGTTCGAGTGTGAATTCTTGTTGCATTCTAATCAATGGCATGCCCATAGTGGTCTTTGAATCCATGCATATTTGTTCACTTTTGTTGCATATTTTGATATTTTTGTGTAAGGTCCGCAAGTTTCTTCCATTGAGCACCATCCTTATCTTTGTTTATATCATATGCGGTAGATTCTAGATGTAATTGTTGTTCTAGTTTATTTAGTTCTTCATTCTCCTGTTGATTCACACTTGGCCACCCTATTGTGTATGTATAGTAGGCCACGACATTGTTAAGCTCCGACTCAAATTTTGTCAAGGTGTCTTGCATCTCTTTCCTTCATTTTTTATTTTCAAATACTTGTGGTTGTAAAATTTGTTCCTTATATTCATTGACAACTTCTTCACGGATCTTCTTCTTCTCCAGGTTCTAGTTGGCCTTATTTTCTTTTAGTATTTCTCTAACAACCTATTTTGTTACCACTTCTATATGTAGATTGGAATCTATTTTAGTATTGTCTTTACTTCCTAAATCGATGAGAGTATTCTCTGTATTGATTCTTCAATATCTACACATTGTTGCATCCAATCCTATTTTGCGCTTTGATCTAGTACTTGCCAGCACAGCGAGTCTTCTAAAGGGGGAACGCGTTTATTTAAATGTACTATGAATCCTTCGATATTTTTTCTACCACCCCTTGTTATAACTGGATAGATTGATCTTTCTTGTCCGCTTGATTTCCGTTAATGAGTCATGAGGGGCCTATATAGTTACTTATGCCAAAGTAGAAGTTTTTGTTGGCGATGTTGATGGTGGCTTTTGTATTTGACTTTCCTTATCATTTTCTACTTTTATTTTTGTCCTTTCTCTGTCTCTCTTCCTCATATTTTTCCTTCCTACTTTCTTCCTCTTGTTTCTTTCTTGCTTTAGTTTCTACTTGTGCTTTTCGCTTTTCTTGGTCCTATTTTTCTTTCTCCTTCTTCTCCTCTTCTTCTTTCTTGTTTCTCTCTTCTCTTGTTTTTTATTTCTTTATTTTTCTTCTTCTTTATTTTCTCTTTGTTTCTCTTCTTGTTCTTTCTTCTTTTGTCTTTTTGTTCTTCTTTCTATCTTTTTCCTTTCTCTTTCGCCTCTTCCGTTGCTTCTTTTCTTCACTTTATTCCTCTTCTTTCTACTTTCTTTCTGTCTTCTTCTTCTAGTTTCTTCTTTCTTGTTTTCTCTGCTTCTTCTTGTTCCCTTCGCTCTGCTTCCTTCTTTTTCTTCTCCTTTTTTTCTTCATCTTTCTGTTTTTGTTTAGCCATCTCCTTTTTCTCCTTTTATTCCTTTTATTTCCTTTTCTCTTCTCTATCTCCTTCTTCTTTTCTTTGTGTTTATCTTCTTTTGCGACATTCTTTTGTTCTTCCTCTTCTCGTATTTTTATTTTTTTCTTCTTCTTGTCATTTTTCCTTCTTAACTTCCTTTGCTCGACTTTTCTTTTCTTCCATTTCTTGTTTCCTTATCTCTTCCTCCTAGTTTTTCTTCTTCTATCTATCCTCCTTTATTTTTTTCTCCTTCTCTTTTATCGCTTCCTTGTTTATAGCTCCTTAGTTTCTTTTATATTATGTTGTTCTTTTATTTGTTCCTCATTTGTTTCCCTTGGATCTTGCTAAGTTTTGTAGTGCTCCATAGGTTTCTAGGCTTCCTCTTTTTTTCTTTTCTTTTTTTTGGTAACAAGCCTAATTAAAGCTTTTACCTCTTCAATGCGATTTTGTTCCTTGGTGGTCTTATTTTTCTTTTGTTTTAACTACATTCTTTCTTGTTGAAGGGATAACAACTGCTTTTGCCTCGTCCATCTCTAATTGTTCTTGGATTTATTTTACTAATTCAGGGGGAGGTGAATGATATCCCCTATTATCAAAGAAAATTTCTCCATAGAGTGAACTATAGCCTTCGCTTATCGCCATTTGTTTTATACATGTACTCACCTTATATTGTTGTGCCACTGGGAAATGCCACCGTAGTTAAACATGTCTTGTAGTATCCATAAGCAAGTTTGGATAGTTGTGATTCTTCCCAAGTTTTGCTTCTTGAAAAGCTGTGGTCTTGATTACTCTTATGGTAATGTTGGTGACGGTGGAGAAGAGGGAGTTTCCTCTTCTTCAAATTCAGAAATTTGTTTTATTTCTTGTGATTCTTCTTCTTTTTCTTCATTATCCTCTGTTTCTTTCAATTTTTTCTTTGATGTCATTGTATTTTGGCTTTTGGTAACAAGGCTTGAAGAACTTGGTCCTTTGTTTGGCCTTCTTTTGTATGTTTTGGTGGTTGTTGTGCTTGTTTTTACCTTTTCATATTGCTCTGGGTATTTGCTCTTGTATTCCTCCGTGTTTCTTCAATTATTTTATTGAAATTTGGTGGTGTCCATTTCCTAGGGTCTAAAGGAATATTCCTTATTACTTCTATAGATGTAGCCACTAATTCATCTGAAGCTTTGTAGGGTAGTGGAGGTATATGTGATGTACGTGGAGTGAGGGGTATAAGAAAGGTATAATCTATGTCAGCAATGAAAATTACTTCTTGTTCGTAGTTGGCCACAATTCATTCGGATACCCTAGCTCTATTTGCTACTATTTGCCTAATTTTGTTTGTCCATCCTATCGAGGATGTGATTTGGATAATCCCATCCATGTTCATATACTCCCAAATTCACTTGGCAATAGGTGTATCTTGCCACCATTCAACAAGTTATGTTTGGGCTAGGAGGGTTTTAGTAAAGTGCATGGCCAAACATAATACAAGAGATCCATAACAAAACGTATGTTTTCCCTCCTTAATTTTTCTAGTGTTCTTATGAAATTTGGAGGCTAATAGTGCGCAAAGATTGTATTATGAATGTGAAATCACCATATCTAGGGAAATCTGAGCACTAAGTCCATGAGCTTTGTCTTCATGATTTGTATGATAAATTTTTGAACAAATGGCCTTGGCGGTATACCTGAGGGTGTGATTTGGAATATCTACAATTCGTGCACCTCTTTTGGTCTTTGTTACTCCCATCGCCCACGTTGGGTCTTTCACAGGGTTTTCTTCTTCCGATTGATGAAATTCCTATCACCAATAATCATGTAACCTTGGCAATGAATTCCATGTGTAATCAAATATGGATGATCCATATATAGCATTTGGTTACATAACTAGCTAAGGAGAACCCTAATTGTGTTGTCGACATTGATAAAATATGGGATACGGCTCCATGCATCTATCTTGACTTCTAACTTATGACTTTTGTGGTCTGTTTATATTCCAGTTCTTTTGTAGTAGGGTTCTCTTGTAGAAGTAACTTTCTATCCACTTCTAGTTGTGTGTGGTCATATTTTGCGATCCGAGAATGAATGTATTTTGAAGGTCACGTGTATGTGCAACCTTGAATGGAATGTGTGAAAATGCACCCTCGGATCATGTAGAGTAGATTTCATGGAGTGCTCATGCGGTACTTGGGTTGTGGAAGGTCTTCTTGTGCAACAATAAACGAGGTATCCATCCTTCATAGTTCTCCTTGGTGTGCCCTAGTTTGCTTCTTCTTCGTAATTTCGTCAATTAGTTCTTTATTTTTGGCTTTGCTCTTGGTGCATAAGCACTTGTGAATTGGTGATTTTATAACTTCTAAGTGCCTACCTATCACATTTATTTCCTTTTTGGTGGGAATTTAGGTCACCTTGCCTTCTTGTTTTGTTAGCCCATTGATTTTGTGGTTATGTTATGTGGCTCCCTATAGTTTTTAGCGGTGTGTACTAGCTTACGTGGTTTTCTTTTCTCTTTTGGCTAGATTGTGCTTCATGTGGTTTTCTCCGATTTTTCCTTTGTTGTATGGGTTTTGACTTCTTTGTGGTTTTTCCTTTATTGCGTGGATATTCGGTCCTTCGCGGATTTTTCTTCATGATGCGGGTATTCTTCCTTCCACTATTTTTTCTTCACGATGTGGGTATTCTTCCCTCCATGAATCTTTCTTCATGACATAGGAATTCTTCCTCCGTGGTTTTTTCTACATTATGCGATCTACTTCCGTTCGTGACATACTCTTCATTTTGTGGGTATGTATTCTTCTAGGCTTCAAACGGGGGTCGACATATGTGAAAGGAAGCTAATCACTTCTTGGAACCACATTTTTGGGCAACCCCCGCATATATCTATTTAATCCATCTTCACTCCAGCTTTTACAGGTTTATCAAGTTGTTGCGAGAATCACCTCTTTTGCACCATATTCATTGCATCATACATATGAGGTAACATAAACCCTCCAACATTTTTGAGTTTGTTAGTTTCTTTAGTAGCTAGTGCATTAACTTCATTAAGAACGCAAAACTTAGTAAACATTTCTGGCACGACGGTGGGACCACCCTTTTGGTGATTTTCTTTTATGTTTATATTTTACTTTTTTTCTACTAACATTACATCGTGAAGCTCTCTTTTATTGCTTGCTCATGTTGGGTTTGTGGCTTGGATCACTCATTGCTCAAGAAGTGTAGAAAAATAGGAAAAGCGTTATCTAGGTATCCTCGCTTTTTCCCTATTTGCTCCTTTTTGCATCATAATTTCCCATTCTTGTTTGTGTCCTCGTTAAATACCACACTTTGTTTTGGGTTTAAAAGAACGTTCTTTGTGCATCCTGCTTGCTCATATAGCCTAAGTAGGGGTCCAACTTACTGTGCATCACATCTTATGACACATGAACCGAAACTCACAAATCAAATCACACATCAAAACACTTCCTTTCCCAGTAGATTGATTGGGATTTGATCACCCAATAGGAAGCCACCTCATACATTCCCTAGCCACAACTTACCCAAAACCAGACATAGTTTCCTTCTTCTAGGTTCTTTTTATCCATCCCCCTTCTCTTTTTCACATTCTTAATCAAAACATAAAGGGGATTATTTTCTTGACTTGTTTATTTAAAATGGAACAAAAATTTCCTTGAACAATTCTCATACAGTCTGCCTTGACCCCATCCAACTCCTTGGTTGCTTCTAGACCTCCTTCTAGCCCCATCTATGACTACCTTCGTTCTAGACCCACTACTTCCCAACCACGTCAACCAATAGATTCCACCCCATCCCCACCATCTTCTATCATCTTTGCTTCGTCTAGTATGACCATGCCTATCCAACCTATTGACATTCATCTCTCTCTTGTATCAAATCTCTCTATCTAATCCCCACCATCCTATCATGATCTTTCCTCTCCCCATCATATATCTCCTCAATCAATCCAATCTTCACCATCCGATATCTTCAAACAATCCTTTCCTAACCCACCACCAGAAAATTCATCTTCATCCTCTACACCATATCAATTCAACCCATTTTCAATCAACACCATACATTAGACACCTCCCTCCACATCTATCTTATCTACCTCATCATCCACTCTTATTCTAGACATTGTACCTATGCCTCCTTCAGGAGCTATCCTCACATCAACCATACCCACAATCCCGTTACCTACCACCTTAACTTCCACCGCCTCTCTTTCGTCTACATCTAGTCCTACTCTTACCACATCCGCATCAGCCTTGATTGCACCCACCTCTCTATCCACACCTATCATACCTAAACCATTGACCACATCTCTTCTGAGCACACCCATCACTACCCTTATATCTGCTACATCCACAAATCCACCCATGTATACCTTGACATCCTTGTCACATATTTCCTTGCCCATGCCTACATCATCTATTTCATCCCAATCTTCTACATCTACCATCCCCATATCTACATCCCCCATCGCATCTTCTCAATCCACATCTACATCCAAATGCCTCTTGAGACAAACACAAAAGGCATTCATACCTCTACTACTGAGATCCCCTCATTTCTACACTGATTCATCCACCATATATATCACCTCCTTCTCACATAGACCTCATCAATCGAATCATCCAAACACCCCTTTTTATTTCTATAGCCATGCCTAGTCCTATTATTGATTCCACACACACATCTACCCCATCTACCTTAGTCGAATCTACTCCTCCATCCACATCTATTCCACCTTTTTCAGTCATACCGTCTCTAGAGCCTATATCGGTTCCTCTTTCTGTGCTTCTACCCACACCTACCATGTCGACTATCATGACCCCATCCCCATTATATCCTTCTTCATCCACACCACCTACATCATTTGAGCAATATTGGAAAGCACTTCAACTTACAACCACCATAGGTGATCCTCCCATCTCATCCACATGACCAAACATTCCCACATCAAACCAATCCCCATCCTCCTTGGAACAAATCATGCAAAAATTACTCCCGCCATCCACCACAACACCACTTTCTGATCCGCTTGTCGAAATCATTGTCATCCCTGCCAAGGGAACTCCTCAACAATCTAAATCCAAAACCTTGGCATTCTTCCATAGCGATCCCTTGAGCATCCTCATAAGAAGATCAACATTCCTCCTATCAAGACCAGATCTACATCCTCCATCTTGGGGCCACATCCCTCTATCTTAGGCCCCCTCTTTATCGCGACCAATCAACCAATCCAAATCCAAATAGTCTGATTCCCTCCTAGGACCAGTGCCCTCATCGAAAACACCTCCACCTGTCCAACCATCCAAGCCTAAATCATCCACCATTGCATCTTCTTCTAGACCACCTAGACCCCGACACAATCCACCTTCATCTTTGCCATCCATGCCATCTCATGGTGCATACATCGAATCATATGCCAAGGTCCTCTAACATCTACTTCAAACTTCCACCATCACACTCACACTCGATCAGGGTCTTTGACCCAAACCATCTAATGCCCTCATGGTTTGGTTCCCCCTTTGCATTCGTGCCTATCATTGTAATCCGATTCATGACATTGAGCAATATAGGGCCCTTCGACTATCATCCACAATCTTATTGAGTGAGAGTACCTCCTTGATGAGTCTCCTTCTCTATCTACTACCTCATCCATAACCCATCTGAATCCTTTTACCGCATCTCCATCTATTTAACCTCTTCGTCTACCCACATCATCTTTTGCTTTATCCCTCTTCCACACATCATTCCTCATGATGAGGGTCCTCCTTTATTCATAGATTTTGTTAGCCTTGTTACACCATCCTCCTAACATCCATTTCATATCCTCTGACATCCACTATCTTAACTACATCCCTTTCCTTAGGGGAATATCTCTCCCATTCTTTTTGATCTTTTAGTATCCTTCTTCTCGTCTTCATCGATTCATCCTCCCACGCTAGGGGGATTTATTTTTAGGACTTGTGTGTTCACAGATTATTTACTCTCCACATTCATCATCATCTATCTCACCTAACTCGGTTTATTTGATTGTACCTTTTTTTTCTCCTCCTCATATGACCACTTTCGTGGCCATATCTGTGTTTCCCTTCGAAAGCACCATGGCTTTGTCTAAAATCCACCATTTAGGGTGCACATTTCACTATCTTTATTCATCTCATCTTGTCCTGGTTTATCTTGCCTCTCTCTAAGGGGACAATCTATTTGTCTTAGACGTATCTTTCACTCCCTTAAATAGGTATCACTGCTCTCATTTTCACTTGTTCATCTCGTCCCATCTTTCTAACGCGATGTTAACGTCGATGGCCCCTTTATCAGAATGTCACTACTCTAGAAAGGATCCAATGCGGAAATTTTTCTCCTAACTGGATTGGACCATACATTATTACACACAAATATGGGTCGGGAGCCTCTTGTTTGGCCTCCCTTGATGTTAATCGAAGTGGAACTGCTCAACACATTGCACTTGTGACCATTCCATTTTTAGTGCATTTATCAATGTGCCCTTAGTTGTATCCTTGGATTATTCCTCCATCTTATCCCCTTTCATCTCTCATTGTGATGATTTGGAATTATGTGGTCTTTCGTCACTTCCTAGATGTGACCTTAAATATGGGCACCACGGCTCTACCCATAGCATATTCCTTATGGATAGGTTATCCCCTTTGGTGAGAACTCTGCAATCATTACATCCATCACCCTCTTATTCACCTATTGGAACCATGCAAAGGGTCCAGGGTGTCTCTTGTACATTCATTTTCCCCTCCTAAGTGGTCTACTTAGCTAGTCCTAGCTCTCCCCCATGTAAAATAAAAATCATGGATGCTCTTGTCAAAAATAAAAGTTATCAAAAATAGAATGATCCCTCGAAGGACAATTGTTCATGCATAAAAGAATTAAAAAAGAGAGAAATCAAAAGCATGAAATCAAAATAAAATAAATAGATTGATCCCTTGAAGGATGGTTATCATATATTATTCTTGCCATCTATATATTGTATAAATTAGACCATACCCTCGAAGGATGGCTACTCCTTATGAATTTGAAGGCTTCTGCATTGATCAACCTTCCATTTTATTAGCATCCTAAGAAATCTTCCCATATTGATCAGTTTGATTTCTCCCCTTCCCAGAGCTGGGGCATAGTTTTAGGGAACACCATTTTTAGAGAACCCTCTTCCTTGTACAATTACATCTCAAACCCCTTTTGTCATGTCAACATTAGGTTTATGAGATCATTTCATCCATTGTTTCCTTATGATCTTTGAAATGACTAACTATCATTGGTTATTTGCTAACATTTGTTTTGGTCGTCGTATGTGCCTTGCATTGCTAGGATCCCCATTTTTGTTTACATCCAATGCAGTTGGAGGCACCTTTTCCTTGTACATTCCTCGCTATAATGTAGTGTTATTCACACATATATATGCCATCATTGCGAGGCATTTTTTTATCATAATGTTATTGTATCTATCTTTCAACACATCTTTCTTCATATTAATCACCTATATGTTATCTATCTATATTACAACACATTTATTCTTACTTACATCCATCATTCATCACATTCATTATTAATTTGTTTTCATCACATCTTACCCATATACATTCCAATCATCATGATCAAATTTAAACACAAAACATATAGTCCTAATCCTCACATCACACATCTATATCATCATTCTATTCATACACATACCAATTTAAAATAACCATCTAATCATACATTTATTTCACCATCATCATCAAATATAGAAAAAAACATGCATCCCAAAGCAACCATCATTATCACATCTAATCTAAAATCCATCATCATGACATATAATCTAAAATCATCATCACATCAAATTAAAATTCATCACATCACATAATGAACACATGATAATCCACGACAAAACCATATATCATATATCAAAAAGTGTATCAATACATCATGGCCCTCTAGAGGGCTCCCTCAAAGCAAAAATGCTATCAAAATCTATGAAGTGTATATCTGAGGCTCTCAAGTCCTCATCTCCTAGGGTAAGCACAACACCTAATCCATGCGCATCTCCACCACCCTCGTGGCCTCCCTCTACTCATTGTGGCTATGCCACACTCACCATGCTCCTAGATGTCCCCGTTCATCCTGTCATTGTCCTTTGTAGGTGCTCCCAATAGCAGACGGTGTCTTTGGCAGACTTCTAAAAAAATATCCCATTGTAATATCTAGCCTCTACAGCTAGTACTCTATATCTATCCATAGAAATCATGTTGGGAGGTGCTACCTATCTAACCCCCCGTGGAGTTTCCTAGGAACCACTCACCGAATTTGTCACCAAAATAGTGGATAGATCACCAAAACGGGCCCCGTAGGGCTCCCTCTGTCACTTGTAGCAATATTTATCTTAAATAACTTGGTCCCTCTCCTAAGTGACCACATCTCACTATTACTGGAGCCGTGTCTCTCTCCACTCTCATTTGACCTAAATTGACACGCAAGCATTCCACCTCTCTGACTCCTTTTCTCCACCATCTCTACCTCCTCTAGGAGTCACCTCTACATCAATATCCATCTCCTCATCCTCCTTATCTCCTCTCTTCATATCAACCATATTGCCCAAATTATAGCCATCCAATCACCAAAACTAGCTCGATTCCAATGTCACCATCTTCATCCCATGACGTTTCCTCCTCGTCCACTAGATCAACCATGATGGGACTCAACAACTCTCTATTTATCTCCTCCCATATATACAAAATGGGACCATCTGGTATGGTCTAAACGACTCCAAACTCTCATTGCACTCGATCAAACTGAATGACCTCGATCATCTTTGACCATCTCCCTGGATCCACCTAGACCTCCTCATCCCTGCCAACTCTATGTCTACACTTGGCCATGTTGGGAAGTCTCGATACGGTCACCACCTAATCTAATCAACATCCAACTCTGCAAGTTGATCTACATACCAATCCACTCTCCTCTCACTCCTATCGCCGAAGGCCTGATCGACCCTCCATCTTATAAATCCCACCTCTAATTGAATGTGGTCTCCTATGACCTACGAAAGCCCTAGTGGCTAAATCACTATTATATGCTCATATGCCCAATAGTGCAATAAGAAACCCACATCCAATCCAGGACCTCGCCACATCTGCATAGAAAGCTCATGATAAACCTGAGTCAATAGAGTAGTCCCAAATGAAAACACTATCTGGTGGTATATAATATCTACCACCACACCAGCTAATGCTCGTAGAAATCAATCCCCACTAGATTTTGGCAAATCATGAAATGAAATTACCATCATCACCATGTAGATCAAATGGTTGCGTGGTACCCCAACCTCATATCTCAACTCATATACAAAATCCCCTGAAGAAAATATGATATGGGGTGCATCGGATCCAAATAGCCATATCAATACTGCTAATCTCTCCTCACTGGTAATGGGAACTACATGCTCCCCTATATCAGAAATCTCAGAATCTGATAAACATCCTCTAAGGTGATTATTATCTCCCTTGTCCTAAACCAAAATGTCCCTGTCTGCCGATCCCATCTCTCCACCAAAGCAATCATGAGCCCCACATCCCATGGGATCCTTTGATAGTACTTGAATCCACCCAACCCCACTATAGCCAAGTGATCCCACTCAACATCTATAACATCTCCTCTGATTTTCTCATACATATGAGACACTTTATCCCTCAAATACAAGGTCTCTCTAGCCTACGATCATAAATAAAACATTGATCAAGGGATCATTTTTGATATCAAAAGTTCCCTAAACATCCCTAAATTTTTTTATTACAAAAGATATTTTTGAGAGCTTTCCATGACTATGAGAACACGAAAAACAAACATTGGGAGCTCCAGTTATGTCCGGTCAAAGTTCAATCAACAAGAAAGTCAACTCTGGTCAACATGTCAATATTAGACCAATGACATTGTGACACGTGGCAAAAAGGTAAAAGGGATTCATTTGTTGGTTTTCAACCTTCGGTATTTGACAGGCATAAAATTTGGTGGTCGCGACAAGAGGCTCAACTTTTTTAACGGAGGGAGGCCCATTGCCGTGCGGACTAGTTTGTTATTACCGACGTGGTGGGTCCACAAGCCACCACGTGGCTTGCCACCACTTAGCCATATTTCATTTTGAATATCATAGTATTATATGGTCAAATTTTATATTATTCACCATGTTACTATGTTATTTCAATTTGTAATATTGAGAATTGACCAAGTTTATTATACTTGGTATTATTTCCACTAGCTCGGCGAGTTACCTTTTCATACCGAGTTGATCACATATTAATTTGCCACATGGCTCGGTTGGAGATACCACATGAATTGGACAACATAAGGAGGATGACAATGCATAGCCCATGACTCAGCCTACAACATGGTGGTAGACCCAACCGACCCCACAAACTCATGCAGAGCTCGCCACATGGAGCGCCGACATAGTCCTCCAACGGATCAAACAAACCAATGGAACCCACATGACTTGGTGGGAGAACAACGCCAAACCGAGCATGAAGGGATACTATGTGATAGAGGCCAAGTCCATCTTGGGTCAACGAGCCCAATAAAAACCCGACCCCCTTCCATGGCGTGGTCAATGTGGGATTTGACCCACTGAACCATCTCAACCAAAAAAGGAGGAGGAGGTTTTAACGAGCTCAGGGGATAATGGTCGACCTAACCAACTCGGCCAGCGAGTTGGTTAGGGGGTGAGTTGGACGATAAGGTCTCAAACAAAAATTTAGGGGCTTACTTGCACTCTAAAACTCCATTATAGACACTTAACTTCAGAAGCTCCAAGTAAGAGATCGTGGAATATTGCCCGAGCGAGTGGAGAAGAGCATTTTTATAAGACCTATTTATTAGGCTTATTATAAAGTTGTGAAGACCTATTTATTTAAATAGGCATTATTGTGGCTAGGAGTTTTTAATACTACCTAGTCAGCCCATAGCACCACACCAAATTATTATGAAGCCTGGAATATCAACCGGAGTGCCATAGGGCGTTATAAAGTGTCTGGAAGGCCGATCAAGATCGGAGGATTTTGAACAGTGGAGTTGGTGCCATAGAGCTTGCCGAATATTACAAGAAAGGGGAAGTCGGGTGCTATATTTCACCCTTGTTGTTTGAAGGTCTGGTTGTTCTTCTAATCAAGTTCTTAATAGTTTCCATTAGATTTTCTTGTGAAAGTACTATTGTAACTTACAAGTTTTGACTAGTGGAATGGTTTGATAAGAACCCGAGAGACGTAGGCAATTTCCAAACTCCGTAATCAATCATTGTGTAATTTTTCATTATATGCTTGCATTAATTTTAAATTGATTACTTAAAAGGAGAAAATTATCGGCAAATAAAATAAGCCTATAGGGGTCCGAGATCAGGTGAATAAAAACTTGATAATTTTCGGATCAAGTTTGGTATCAGAGCTGGTTTTACTAGAAATGGATCTATACATCTTCTTCTAGTTTCTAGTTATGCTTGCCTTATTAGGCACCATGGTGTGAGTGATGATCACTCGACATCGAGAACATGATCACTAGATCGTGGAGTTACAAACCCACCTGGCTACTATTTGAGAGCATCATCATTGCAACAACAACAATGCATCACAGAGTTACAAAGAAGCTTGGATGCTCCACTTGGGAAGGTGGCTGAATCCAGTCAGCTTCGGAAGCACCGCTTGGAGAGGCAACTGTCACCAAACTCATGCATGTGTCGTCACTGCGGTAAAGGGCACGATACCGAGTGATGCTTAGGATTTGTACTAGAGAGAAGGCCTAAGTGGATGCAGAAGAAGGGAAAGGCTATTTTCGGACCCAACACTAGCTAGTCAATGGCACCATTGGCACGGAGAGTACCAATGGAATGTCCAAATATTGTATTGCGACATGCGAGTGCTTCGAGATAGTGGATTCTAGTGGTTGCACGAGGACAAGTTAGTGACCCTTATTTTTGATTGGACTATCGGAGTAGGGTACGTAACTATTGATGTGGTGCACCGACTAGGACTTCCCATGACACCACTTCCTCGTACCAAGATAGTTGGTACAGAAGATGGTACTCTACATGGAGTGTCTACCAGTTATTGCATCTTGAGCTTCATTGTTGGGAGACGAGTTTCAACAATATCACTCTCGACATCATCCCTTTGGAGATGGATGAAGTGGTATTAGGAAAATTCTACTGATTGCTCGTCAGGGTTATCTCCTGATGAGAAGAGCGGAGTGCGAGCTTCTCATTGGGCGCATTTGGAGGATCGAGTTTATGATAGGTCATGTTGTTTGTCTTGCACAAGGTGAAAACAGTGAGCCTTCAGACTCATATGTACCGGGGATCATGTAGATCCTAGTGCAGAGTTGAGCTCATATGTCCCTGCAGATCATCCAGATCCTGACACTGAGGTCACGTACATTCCAGCAAACCATGAGGATCCATATGCAGAGGAGCGAGAGCCCAGGGATCCATAGGACACCTATTGAGGTATCCTAGATAGACACCGAGGATTCTACATTTGGCAAGAAATCTAAGGTGTAAATAAAGTTGACTTGTTTAGCTATTGTATTTGGTTTTTACGAGCATTATTTATTTCTCTTATTGTAATAAAACCATCAACTTTTGTGTTAGGTAGAGTGTATGAATAAAACCCCAGTATGGTCAATTTTTGTATACATCTAGCCGATCAGGACACATTAGTCAAAGTCCCAATTTTGGGCAATGTTTGTACTCTTATATACTTGCATTAGTAAGACCCCTTAGAGGGAAATTATTTTGGTAAAATTGTTAATACCAAGAGATGTAGTATGTTTTGGTCCTTGTTGAGTTATTTGTCCAAGCAGGGAAGAGACAAACAAGGTCAAACCATGATTGTGATGTAGTGGAGAAGACCAAGTACAAAGGCCACCAAGTAGGAGAAATTTTCGCGACAGGTTATCATGTGAAAATTATTTTCCTATAAATTGGTAACTAAGCTTATTGTACCAAGACTCCAAAAAGGAGCTTTTTTACAACTAATTTGCATGATGTATTAGGATATAATTTCCTACACTTGTATTTGGAAGTTGTAAAAGATCCTTTAAGGGCACTTATCTCCTAATCAGTTTGTGAGTACCTATTATAGCTTGGATACATGATTTGACTCATATAGAGCTTGGAGATTGATCTACCATTTGTGTAGACAGTAGAGTTTGTAGGAGTCAACTCAGAACTTCATTCTATGTAGAGGCATTGTGATCGTGTAACAAAATGGTAGCTAAATCACCATTGGCATTGACGTCGGGTTAGAAATTCATTCTATGGAGAAGCCATCATGGGCATCTAGCAAAATGGTACCTAATATTGTTTTTCAAATAAGAGGAGCTCTCAAATGATTAGCTTAGAATGTTGTTCGGAGTCAAGGCATTGCAACAGTACATTCGAATGGTAGCTGATCATCAGACTTAGCATCGTGTAGTGGAGGCATTGAGGTCAAGAAAAGACTTAGCATTGTACAACATAGGCGTAGAGGTCTGCAAGAGACTTAACACTGCACAACAAAGGCATTGAGGTTTGTAAGAGACTTAGCATTGCACAATGGAGGCATTGAGGTCTAAAAATGGACAATTCATTGTCCATCATCGACATCAGATCAATCATAGCTCTAAGTAGCATGGAGTTCCTTCGAACTAGTTTGGATTCTGTGGAATCAACTTAGAGCCAAGAGTTGTGTTATAGAGTCAAAGAAGATCCTTGTTTTTAGATATCTAGAAGCTTAGCACCGCACAGTAGGAGCGTTGAAGTTTCATTTAGAAACTTAGCACCATACAACAGAGGCGTGGAGGTCTTCTTCGGATATTAGAGTAGGTGTAGTGGGAGCGTTGTGGGTCGATTACCCACGGGTCTAGGATTAGAACAAAGTGTCGAAGTGAAGGATGTTACAAGGAAGAGACCAAAGGGTCTACTATAACAGCACTTCCGAGGTGGCAGTAGAGTTTCCAGATTTAGGATAGGATGGCAAAATGTTCCAATATAAGATTTTTGGGACAAAAAGCCTTTCTCAGTGGGGAGGTGTGATCAGGGGATCATTTTTGATATCAATTTTTTTCTAAACATCCCTAAATTATTTCAGTGAAAAAGATATTTTTGAGAGCTTTCCACGACTATGAGAACGCGACAAACGGACATTGGGAGCTCCAGTTATGTTTGGTCAAATTTTAGTCAACGAGAAAGTCAACTATGGTCAATAAGTCAATATTGGACCATTGACACCATGACACGTGGCAAAAAGGCAAAAGGGATTCGTTTGTTAGTTTTCAAACTTCGGTCTTTAACAGACGTAAAATTTGGTGGTTGCGACAAGAGGCTCAACTTTTTTAACGGAGGGGAGCCCGATCGCCATGTGTATAGTTTGTTATCCGACGTGGTGGATCCACAAGCCACCACATGGCTTGCCACCACTTAGCCATATTTCCTTTTGAATATCATAGTATTATATGGTTGAATTTCATATTATTCACCATGTTACTATGTTATTTCAATTTGTAATATTGAGAATTGACCAAGTTTATTATACTCGGTATTATTTCCACTAGCTCGGTGAGTTACCTTTTCATACCGAGTTGATCACATATTAATTCACCACATGGCTCGGTTGGAGATACCACATGACTTGGCCAACATAGGGAGGATGACAATGCATAGCCCATGACTCAGCCTACAACATGGTGGTAGACCCAACCGACCCCACAAACTCATGCAAAGCTCGCCACATAGAGCGGCCGACACAATCCTCCAACGGATCAAACAAACCAACAGAACCCACATGACTCAACGGGAGAACAACACCCCCGAATGAGCATGAAGGGATACGACGTGACCGAGGCCATGTCCATCTTGGGTTCAAGCGAGCCTAATAAAACTTGATCCCCTTCCCTAACATGGTAAATGTGGGATTTGACCCATCGAACCATCGCATGACCAAAAATGGAGAAGGATTTTAACAAGCTTGGAGGGATAATTTTGACCCAACCAACTCGGCCAATGAGTTGGTTAGGGGGGTGAGTTGGCCGATAAGGTCTCAAACAAAAATTTAGGGGCTTATTTACACTCTAAAATCTGACCCCTCTCCATTATAGACACATAACTTCGAAGCTTCAAGCAAGAGATCATGGAATATTGTCCGAGCGAGTGGAGAAGAGCATTTTTATAAGACCTATTTATTAGGCTTATTATAAAGTTGTGAAGACCTATTTATTTAAATAGGAATTATTGTGGCTAGGAGTTTTTAATACTACCTAGTCAGCCCATAGTGCCACACTAAATTATTGTGAAGCCTGGAATATCGACTAGAGTGCCATAGGGCGTTACGAAGCATCTGGAAGGATGATCAAGATCGGAGGATTCCGAACAGTGGAGTTGGTGCCATAGAGCTTTCTGAATACACCAATAAAAAGGAAGTTAGGTACTATATTTCACCCTTGTTGTCTTAAGGTCCGGTTGTTCTTTAAGCAAGTTCTTAATAGTTTCCATTAGGTTTTCTTGTGAAAGTACTATTGTAACTTACAAGTTTTGACTAGTGGAATGGTTTGATAAGAACCCGGAGATGTAGGAAATTGTCAAACTCCATAATCAATCATTGTGCAATTTGTCATTATATGCTTGCATTAATTTTAAATTGATTACTTAAAAGGATAAAATTATCGGCAAACAAAGTAAGCTTATAGGGGTCCGAGATCAGGTGAATAAAAACTTGATAATTTTCGGATCAAACATACATACATTAGATTGACCATACAAAATCTGATCATGGTCCATTAAAAATCATCAAACTACAAAAACATGATCCTAATCCATTAAGTTTCATCCAAAATTCTGTTGGTGTGTGTTATTTTCCACATCATTAGGTGAGTCATCTCACTTAGGTGAGATCGTAGGTCCATGTGTCATTTAGGGGTCATTATGAGATTCTCTTACACGTTAGTGTGTCATATGCATCATTGGGAGTTACACTTCTATTCTGGGAATGTAACTCCCCCTCTACTTGAGTTGTCATGATTACACATTGGGGGTTACTCAACACCTCCTATATGTACACCCCATTTGATCTATGAGATAGAGGAGAGTTTTATGGCTTAACCAGGTTCTGCTCGTGTTTCAAATCTTTGCATGCACATTTGGTTAATGCTCGCTCCTCACGAGATCTCTTCATGCCGTTATTCACACGTCTCGTTGATGTGCACGGTTTCCTCATGATCCTCACTTGTGGGTTTTAAACCCTCTTTCAAATTCAATCTAAACCCTAATCTATCCAATCAACCCTACGTGACCGACCCTAGTCAGGTCGATGCATTTTGGGGGTCAATTGACACGCTTGAAAGTCCAATCAACGTCGACCTACCTCGATTCGCCGCCAACCACCCTTGGCACCATCCTTTTTTACAAAAATAAAAAAACACATTAAATTCAATTAAAAACTAGTGCGGGTTTTCATTACTCACCATCCTCCGCACCCTCTGGCACTTCTTCATAGCTCTAGCGGCTTCCATCTTTTAGTTCTCTCTTTAATCACTTTGTTCTTTCTTTCACAACTTCACGTGTGAAAATGAGCATTGTCGGTTGACCCTTGGGCTTATATAGCCACCGACTTCAAGTCCCCGTCGACCCCCTCAGGTCGTTGACAATTGGCTCTAGTCATCGTCATTCCCCTTAATATTAATTACTTTGGGATTTTCCCTCTTTCCTTGCATCCTTTTCTAGGGCATCATCTATTGTTGACCATTAATTCCACATTTGTGGCCATCTTTTTTTTTTCCCTCTGGGCATTTTTTATCCAACATTCAAATTATTTCTTCTTTCGGGCATATATTCTCTAACTCCACATCAGTAGCCATATCTATTGTTCCTTTGGGCATTTTATTTCACAATCCTATCTAACTTGTGCATGAAGTCCTCCTTTGAGGCCATATTCATCTTCCCCTTTTGGGAATTACATTCATCATATCAAGTCCACTCTTGTGGCCATATTCGTGCCCTTTTTGGGGGCACCATATTCATCATATCAAGTCCACCTTTGTGGCCATACTTTCCCCACTTGGGGCATATTTTATTTCCTTTTTGCCTTCATGACCATACTTTACCCACTTGAGGCACATTTTATTTCATTTTTGCCTTCACGGTCATACTTTTCCCCACTTGGGGCATATTTTATTTCCTTTTTTTCCTTCACGGCCATACCTTTCCCCACTTAGGGAATATTTTATTTCCTTTTTTCCTTCGCGGCCATACTTTCCCCTCGGGGCATGTTATTTCATCACTCACTTTTTCATTTCACCTTCTTGGCCATTTTTAGTGTCCCATTGGGCACCATATCATTCATCCTCATCCCTTATGGACGCATACCTATTCGCTTGATTCCTCGTGTATGAAGGATTTTGCATACCTTTCGCATATAGTTGTGCATACTTTGATGACTTGCCCATGACTTGTTGGTCATCCCAACTTGCATCCATACTATAGTGATATTCACCCACTCACTAGTCCATAGAACATTATAGCTCGTCTCCATTGAGACCACAATTGTCCTCTACCGATGTGATATTAGAGTCACCACCATTGTTTTTATTCATATTGTGATCCTTTTTTTCTGGGGCATCTTGCCTTGGTAATCATTTTACCCATATTTTCTTCACCCACCCACCCTTTTTCATCTACCTTTTTCAAATGTGTCATTGATTTCCCTTGACATCATTGATCCCCCATTTGAGGGGGATCTTATCATCAATCCTTATCAAACTCTAATCATTTTTGTCTCGAGCTTATCATCAATCCTTTTTCAATCCTCATCCAACTCTCATTGTTTTTGTCTCATGGCTTGCTAGCTCAAACCACTCAACAAAAAGGGGCAAAATGTAGACACCTAAATTCAATATCTATACCTTTAATCACCCACGTGCACATATTTATTTTATTTACCCCTTCATCTAATTAAATGCCCATCTAATCCCCATTAATTAATTAATCATTTAATATCTTACATGCCCAATTATTCCATCCATGTTAATTAATTAATACCCTTCATCTTGCCCTAACCAACTTGCTATTTAGGATGCTTTTATCCTAAATTCATCCCTTTGATTTTCTAAGCTTTTCTCCCATCTATTTTTATGCCCTAACTACCTTAAATTCATCCCCAAGCAATCTAATCCCACCTACATGCTTTAAAGCATTCGACCAATCCTTAAAAATAAAAAATCATGCCAAAATTAGAAAATCTTGCTTGTTGGGGAAACTTTCCCTACAATTGGCGCCAACCCAACCTAGTCGTCATTGACCCTATAAAATGGAATTCTTCCTTTCTAATTTTTGATCGAATCGGATGCATGTAAAACATCTAAGATTTGTTGCAATCCATGAACTTGTTCTCTTACCGAACACTTGGCAATAATCACAGATATCTTAGACATCGTTTTAGTGTGCTTACATCACTCATGATCATCTTTCATGAGATTTATTGGTATCTCTGTATATCTTTATTGAGATTTTTATCAAATTATCTCTGTATTTCTCATATCTAATCTTTTGCAGGTTCAGATCAGTCTCAACAACACTCACAACTTCTCCAGTAACCTTCTTTTCTAGCCTTTTTCTTGTAGGTTTTCCTTCTCATCCATTCATCCTCGCTTTTATATAATTGTGCTACGATCACAATCGACCTTGTTAGATCACCATCGACCCAGGCCTAATTTGTCAAGTAGACTTCTTCCGCTATTGTTTCCAGCCATTTCCTAGAGTTTTCTACCCCTGGTCTCTCCTTGTAAACTACCAACAACATACAAACATCCTTAACATCCTCCAACAAGCATTCAACTCTCTTCAGTCTGCATATTTATCCTATAGTCCAGATCTCCGCCTTCCTGTGTCTTCGTCAAGCTTCTTGAGCATAGTCAGGGTCAACGTCGACCCAGACTAGGTAACAATTAATTTACAATTATTGCAATCTAATATGCTTTTAAATCAATCTTAGTCATTTTTGATTTAGTAACATTGTTGTTTTTGCATGATATCTTCTGCTACTAGTCCTTACATCTCTCTTTCTAAACAAACGGGGTTGAAATCCATGAAAGGAAGCTAATCACTTCTTGGAACCGCATTATTGGGCAACCCCCACATATATCTATCTAATCCATCTTCATTCTAGTTTTGTAGGTCTATCAAGTTGCAACAAGAATCACCCCTTTTGCGCTTGTATCCATCGCATCATACATTCGAGGTAACATAAACCCTCCAACATTTTTGAGTTTGCTAGTTTCTTTAGCGACTAATGCATTAACTTCATTAAGGATGAGAAAATTGGTAAAAACCTCATCCTATCTCTGCTGAATTTATGGTTTTTTAGATAATTTGGATTATTATTATTTTTTAATCTTGTTAATTATGATATTTCTTAAACCATTCTCGTTGACATAGCCCAGCACGTTCTTTGAGTTACAAAGTTAGAATTTTTGTTGCTTCAAATGGTTATATGTTTTTAATGATGTAAGGTCCTAACCATCTCACTTTGAGCTTCCTAGGATGTTTCCATTTGTTATCGTAGAGTAGGACTTGATCACCTATGTCAAATTCTTTCCTTTTTATATGGTGGTCATGTCATGCTTTTTGTCTCCTTTTCTCTTGAGTCGATTGTAAGCTGTTTTAAATATCTTTTCATTTATCTTTTATAATTCAACGAGTCTTTCATAAAATGAAGGGTATTCATTTAATTTGAATTCTACCACCACCTTTAGACTTGGAAGGATAAATTCTATGGGCACCACGGCTTCAAGTTCATATACCAGTTGAAATGGGGAATATTTGGTCAACGTTTTATATGTGGTGCGGTAATCCCATAATCTTGCGGTATCTTGAGATCCCAATCCACTTTTTGAAGAGAGCATATATTTGTGAGCACCTTCTCTAAAACCTTGTTGAATGCTTCAACTGTCCCATTGGCTTGTGGATGATATGATGTACCGAGTTATGATTTATCAGGAAATGTTCTAATAGCTCCTTGATAGTAGCATTCAAAAAATGTTTTCCCTGATCACTTGTAATGATTAGGGGACACCCAAGCATAGTGATAATGTGTTCATAGATATATCATACTACTATCTTGGTAGTGCAAGATTTGGTTGGTATGGCTTTTGCCCATATTTTTAGGTATTATGTTCCAAAGTAATAATGAATATATCCTCATAATGTTTGACAACTAGTTTAATGGGTCTAATAAAGTATATGGCCCATTTCTCAAATGGGGCTAGTGTTAAGACTGGTCTTAAAGGCATCTCATCTCTTACATTTGGTTTTCATGCAACCCACTAACATATATCACATGACCTTGCATGTTTGTGGGCATCTCTACGAATAGTGTGGGATACCATAGTTACGCCATCATCACTTTCTTGGCCATTTGTGCTCCTCCATTGTGTCCATTGGCTATACCTTTATGAGCTTCTGCTTTAGTATGTTTCCTCATTCGTGTTCTAAAACAACCCTTCCGAGGACATCATCTTGTCCCTTTTTATACTGATTGTCCCTGGATTAAAGTAAAAGAAAATCTTGGCTTAGTAAGTTTCTCTTCTTTTGTTTTGTATAGTCACTATGAAATTCTCTTATAGCCAATAATGGTGCTATATCATCAAAATCTTTTGGGATGGTATCTACTCTAAAAAAATGTGCTATGGGGAAGTCATCATAAATAGTTCCTTCATCTTCCTCTATTTTTATTCTTGATAAGTAGTTTGGTCCATTATTCATATTCCCTAGTTTCATAGCAATAATGAGGTCAAATTCTTGAAATAACATTAACCAATGACATATTCTTCCTTGTAGTACTGGTCTATTTAATAAATACTTTAGTGATTCAAAGTCTATGTAGAATATGAGTGATGCGGCTAACAGATAATGTCGGAATTTTTGCAAAGAGTACACTATGCTCAAAGCTTCTCTTTTCGTGGTAGAGTAATTTCTCTCTTCTTTAGATAATTTATGGCTTACAAATGTTATAGGATGGTCCATTTTTTCTCTTGGTTGTGTTAAGACTACCCCAATGGCAATTCCTTATGCATCAACATGGACATGAAAAGGGAATTTCAAATGTAGGAATATTAGAATGGGAGCATGCAAAATTTTATCTTTGAGGACTTTAAAGCATCGACACAAGGTTTAATCCATTCTATCTATTTTTTTCTTCAATAGTTCTTCTAGAGGTGCATTGATTTCAGCATAGTTTTGAATGAACTTCTTATGGTATCTTGTTAACCAATAATTGTCCTAACTTTTTTGTGTTTTCGGTGGCGGTAAGTTTACGATTACCAAATTTTTAACTAGATATATAAGTAGGTATTCTTTGCAAATCACATGACCCAAAAGTGTACCAAATGGGGTCAAAAATATACATTTCTTGAAGTTTAAGGAAATTTGTAGTGATCTACATCTTTGGAACATTATCCTTAATACTCGGATATGATTATTTAATAACCCATAAACGGTCCAATCATCTAGGTACACCTCCAAGAAGTCATGGATAAATTATTTGAATGGGTTAATCATTATTCAACTAAATACAATTGGTGCATTCTTGAACTCAAATGACATTATAGTGTACATAAAGACCCCGAGAATGTGGTTTTAGGCTGATCTTATGGGAAATCCATACTGTGGTAACCATAAAACCCGTCGTGAAGGAATAATCCTCTCTTCCAGCTACATTTTCTAAAACTTCTTCTATGAATGGAGTAGGAAAGAGGTTCTTATCACCAAATCACAACACCCTTTGATTTGCACAAGTGTGTGTGTTTGAGCTCACATTGTGATTGGGTAACATGGGTACTATCTCCAAGTGTGGGACTTGCTACTTGAGATAGACCTCCAGAGAAGGTTGGTTCCTCTTCCTACTCCTAGTGCAAACTAACTCTAATGAAAGAAAACTATTGACTATCTCTATCCTACAATTTCCAAGGGACTAGGGAGAGATAAAGAGCATGAAAATAATAGAAATCTACACTGTAAAGGTGATGCACCAAAATAAGGGTATGAGAACAATCCCCAATGTGTGGAAATGGAAGCAAAATGTAGATTAGAGAGGGTGATAACAATTCTCCATAGTCTAACAAAAACACTCACAACAACATTCCCATGCACACACAATAATAATGAAACCCTATAAGAGCATAAAATAGACACAATACACCTGTAATAATATTGAAGAGGCAAGAAGAATGCAAATAAACACAACAAGGGAAGATACATCCACAAACTTGCATCTATTGCTTCATGGGTATGCACAATTCAAAATCTTACAAATGAAAGGCCTGGATCACCATGTAATAAATCCCCTATAAAGGCCTGCAAAAATTGTCATCCCAAAACAAAATGGGTAGATTTTTGCTACTCAAATCATCCCCTCCAAAATGAGGGAAAATCCCCAATTTATAGAAAATGGAAAGAAGGAAAATGGGGAAAGCAATCTCAGATTTGGCCTTTGCATCAATTATAGAGTACCCAAAGTGGGTGAAAAGCATGATTGTAACTTGTAAAATCCTCCCCATACTACCCATAACTTGCAATAATGGAGAAATGGCCATACATGTCCATTAATTGCACTTCCACCCACCATCCAACTACCCTTTTGAAATAGGTTTGTTTTATACAAAATACACTCTCGAATCTTCACCAATCCCTATATTTTTTTACTGATATGTGTTGGTCTCGGAACCAAAATTCCAATAAGACTAATTTTGTGCAATTTCATTGAGAAATGCACAAGTTATGGGCTTTTGAGTGACTACAACTCCTTAGGGTTTTGTTGAGCATTTCTTCCTCTTCATGGGACTGTGTAATTAATCCATTTATTGAAATGCATCATTGAAAATATTTTCCCCTCTTTTAATGCTTTTCATATCTTCTAGAATGATTTGGGGCATTAAAAATAGGTGGGTCCCACCTTGATTTACCTCTTGTGTTTTAATGTGTAGGGGAATTGTTTTAACATTAGGAAATTAAACATGCCCGGCTTAGCTAGCTCGGACCGAGATGGCTCCTCTCTCGCATTCCCGACCTCTTCTTTCACTATGTTGAGCTACTAAATTGGTCCCAATAACTTCTTTATCCAATGTTGCTTTGGGCTTTATATTTTTAACGTTGTATTGGTGCCCCTATTTGATAACCCGACTAACTTCGTTTAATGCACCGAGTCCCTTTTCTACACTATTGACTCGGATCACCCACTGCGTGTCACTTTACAAACCTCCCACTCACCAAGTTGTTACCTTGGACATTAGACCACCTACATACCACCTTGCATCGGTTGTGGGTTTCATTGACCTCCTTATACAATGACTCAACACTTTGGCATGATTCATCCTTGTGACTCGGCTCTGGTGAACTCCGACTCAACACCAAATCACACTATCCTCACACCCCTTCGCATCGGGCTAATTATTTGGTCTCGCCATTGACGCACAAAGGCCATTGACTGCGACGTGCTAATGGTAGTATGCTGCGTGGAGGTCCCACGTGGCTTTGGGGCCTCCATGCTTTTTCTTTTCCTTTGTAATCGTGTCAAGTGGCCACATGGCGCCTCGTACCTCCACAATTCTTAATCTCCACTAATCCGCCATTGAACTTGCCAAGACTCCCAACTCATTCCTTATGCCATCGATTTGAAAAGTGTTTCCCATTCTTCATTGAACTTCCTTTCAATCAACTCGATGTATCGGAGCCGAGATGACTGTGCACATTGCTCGAGCTTTGGTGTGACTTTCTCAAATCATTCAATGTCGAATTTGTTTAAAACTCGTCGGAGCTTGGATAGACTTCACCCTTGATCGAATCAATTGGATTTTGCATTCACCGATTCATCTTATTACCATTCTTTGAACTCCAATGCATATAACTTGTCCTTTCTTACTAGTGTGGGCTTAGTCCTTAACTCCCGAATTGGCTCGATCCCTACAACTTGATCCTAGAGCTTGCTTATGCCTACACCGGCTCGGGCCCTTCACGAAGTAGCTCGCTAGGCCTTGATCTTTATAGCTCGATTCACGAGCTCGGTGAGTGTTGGTGTGTGTTATTTTCCACATCATTAGGTGAGTCATCTCACTTAGGTGAGATTGTAGGTCCATGTGTCATTTAGGGGTCATTATGAGATTCTCTTACGCATCAGTGCATCAAGCACATCAGTGCGTCATATGCGTCATTGGGAATGTAACTTCTATTCTGGGAATGTAACTCCCCCTCTCTACTCGAGTTGTCATGATTGCAAAGCATTGGGGGTTACTCAACACCTCCTATATGTACACACCATTTGATCTATGAGATAGAGGAGAGTTTTATGGCTTAACCAGGTTCTGCCTGTGTTTCAAATCTTTGCATGCACATTCGGTTGATGCTCGCTCCTCCCGATATCTCTTCACGCTACCATTCGCATGTTCGTTGATGTGCACGTCATCCCTCGTGATCCTCGCTTATGGGTTTTAAACCCTCTTTCATGGTATCAAAGTGGATCTTGTGGATCCGCGTACTCTCAAGCATTGCTCGTGTTTTTTCTGGCTTCCGACGTGATATCCAGTTCTCGTTGTGTGTGTCGTAATGGATATTCCAACCGTGCTTTACTTGCATTGATTTTGGGGCATTTATACCTCTGTTTGGGTTTGTTTGTGGTTCGTTTGGTCGTGTTGGTGTTTGCGGATTCTTAGGCCCCTCTAAGGTTTACATGCAGCTCTTGTAGCCTTCGTTGCAGTTTGAGGTTCAGATATGAGTCTATAGTGCAATTTTTAAGGGTTTTTGGAGTTGGCTTTGAGCCCATCTCGGCCTCAGCTCGTTATACATAATGTGTCGACCCTTCCACGTTATACATAACTCGTGCTTTCTCCAGCTCGTGTTTTTTTTGCATTACTATGCTCGTGGGTCATTTTTTGAACTTGCAGCTCCTGCATTGATCGTTGCTTTAGCATCCATAGCTCATATTTGTTGCATTGCTCCCGACTCTCTTGATTGCTTTGGTTAATGAGCTCTTTGACTTTGTGTGGACATTTTTACTCGCCGTGGCTTTGCTTTGGATCAACTTGTGCTTCTATCCCGTGATTGGTGTGTGTGTTTTTTCGGGATGTATCGGTTTGAATTCATGGTTTTCGGACTTGGCATTGCCTTGGTTTCTCCCGCTACTCCTTCGTGGACTGCAGTCTCACCGGCTATGGTCTACGTCTGTCGCGCATAGCCTGGCATCTCCTTGGACCTCCATACGCATATTGTTGCACCTTTCAAATCGAGCTCCACACGTGTTTAGCTATTTTTGGGCTTTTTTGGCGTTTTGGCGGTTTGGGATCTCTTCCACTCTCAGTAACGTGGATCACTTCTGCGCCAGTGCACACACAACAACCTCGGCTCCACGGCGGTCAACCTTGGCCACTCCCGGTGACTGCAGCACCTTGGCATCTTGGCGGCCACTCCAAAGCGACCTACGGCTCCAAAGGCGGTTTCTCTCTCCACGTGGGCTTCCACGGCTCCTTATGTGGCATTGACCACTTCAACGTGGGCCCACCTCCTTTCCACCTTATTTTTAATGTTTTAAGGTGTTAAAAAAAAACATTTCATTGTAATTAATTTTTTAGGTTGTTTTTGGCTTGTTTTATCAACCCTCCTATGAGCGTCGAAGACGAAGGGCGAGGTCGGGGTTGGCAAGAGGCTAATCCCCCTCACAGTCAAAACAAACCCTATCTAAAATTCCATGCCGTTTCCAACGAGTACCCACATGATACCCTTTGCACCCATTTCGAGGCACTTTTTTAATGCGTTTGCAGCATCTAGTGCATTTTTCCATTAGTTGCGGGAATCATTTTAATGCTATAACTTTTGACTCGTTGCTCATTTTTGAGCGCTTCTTTAGTCAAAGTTGCATGATTTTTCACACATTACATGATGGCATTGTCAATTTTGTAAACACACTACTTTTATAAAGTGCCACATTTTGGGGGTTGACTGTACTCTTGGGCTTTCACACGCAGATGCATTATCGACCGAGTCCGACGTCTTGCTTTTGTGCATCTTGCATTTTTCATCATGGAGAGTTCTCTTTCCAGACTTGAGCATCAGTAGGATCACTTTGACCTCCGCCACTTCTCACCAGAGAGGGAACTATTCAACCTGACGTGCTTCCATGGAACATTACTTCACCCATGAGGGTCTTTTACCCTTCTTGCTTGGGCCAGTTCCTGCACCCGCTGATCATCGTCATCTAGAGAACTTCCTTAACACTTATGACCACATATTTGGTCACATGATGATGCATGTATCTTGTTCTCTCATGGTTTCACGTGGTAGACTCAGATCCACCTCACCGTGTCTGGAGCATTCTTCAGTCCCTCTATGGAGACCCTTCACATACTGCTGCCATTGTTGTTGCTGTTGATTCAGTTGTCTCCTCTTCTTCATGTGATGATAGTTCCACTAACATAGACTCGTTTGGTTCTACTTCTGATGATGAGGATTGTGCACCTAGTTCTGATGCAGAGAGCATTACAGAGGACTTCTCTCCTCTTTCTCTCACTATTCTAGACAGTGTTGTCACCCCTCCCATCTCATCAGATATCGAGCAGTCTCATACTCAGCCTCATACTGTCATTACACTAGCCTCCTTTCCACTTTCAGTGTGTGAGGCCCCTTCCACTCCTCTACCTTCATTGGATGACTCATACCTATTTGACATCACTCTTCTATTGTTGAGCCCCCTCATTGGGACGAGTATCTACCTAACCTTAGTCGTCTTTTCGCAAAGTCTACTTGTGATGCACTACAGGTCCCTCATCCATCTACATGTATTTCAGAGGAGTTCATCATCTCTATTGTTGGGAGTGCCCTTTCGGGAACCATGTCACTTCCACATTTCAGAGACCTTCATTGATCCACCCTTGCTTGTGGATCCATTTTCTGTTGTGGAGGATGTTTTGTTCCCTTCACATCACTTGGACATCCTTTCTGTGGGTGTTCCTCTTTTTCACTTTGACAGTTCTACACACGTGGCATTACCTTCGGTTTCTTGGCACTCACTCGCTAGACCTATGTCACACTTCCGTGCATCGACTCGAGTTCTTCGTGTTGTTGCCTTGAGTTTCCTTTGTGGAGTGGGCAGACTTCCAGCATGTCATTTATGTCCTTCCTAAGGGCAGGCACACTTTGTTTGGTGCGGGTGGCTCTTCTTTTGTCCAGAGGTAGAGGACCTCATCATCGACATTCTTTGTGGAGACCTCCTAGAGCTGCAGAGTTTAGATCCGTCCATGACATCTTCTACATCCCTCTCATCTCCTTCTTCTTCTCTCTTCTTCTTCTTTCCAAGAGATTATCTCTTTGTATATGGGTACCTTATCAGACTCATTTAGAGTGGGACCCATATTTGGCATCTTTCTTAGATTAGAGAGTGTTTTGTTCTCTTGTGGTGGATGTTTTTCCCACTAGGTTTTCCTTCACTACTTGGGACCTTTTTCTTGTACATGGGTACCTCATCAAGCCTTGCAGGGACCCATTTCTCATTTCTGACTTGCCGCCTCATCCTAAGTTATGATGAAGGGGGGGTGTTGGTGTGTGTTATTTTCCACATCATTAGGTGAGTCATCTCACTTAGGTGAGATCATAGGTCCATGTGTCATTTAGGGGTCATTATGAGATTCTCTTACATGTTAGTGCGTCATATGCGTCATTGGGAGTTACACTTCTATTCTAGGAATGTAACTCCCCCTCTCTACTGAGTTGTCATGATTGCAGCACTGGGGGTTACTTAACACCTCCTATATGTACACACCTTTTGATCTATGAGATAGAGGAGAGTTTTATGGCTTAACCAGGTTCTGCCCGTGTTTCAAATATTTGCATGCACATTCGGTTGATGCTCGCTCCTCCCGATATCTCTTCACGCTGCTGTTCGCACGTCCGTTGATGTGCACGTCATCCCTCATGATCCTCACTTGCGGGTTTTAAACCCTCTTTCGGTGAGCTCATTAGAACCCAAGGGCAGATTCTCTTTTAACCCCTTCAACTTACTGTAAGTTTTCTTGGATTCCTTGGTGTCTTAAGACTATAAGTCAATGTCGAGAGAGTGTTTCTAAGCAACACCCAAACTTTTCTATTTTGTTGCATGTGGAATTTTAGTTTGTTGTCACAACAAGCTTGCTCGTTGTCCAATTTCACCAAGGTAGTGAGATTAGATAACATGGGTCATGTACACAAGCTTTATTGAGCTCTCTATAATCAACACATATTATGATTTCCATTGTCTTCTTATTCTAGATTACCATAGGACTTACCCATTCTAAATCATCAACAAATTTAATGATGTCTACATTTAATATTTTGTCTATCTCGAGTTTTCAATTTGATTTTTAGGTTGGGATTTAGTCTGTAGGATCTCTTTTTCAACGGTTTGATCCCATCTTTAATCTGGATCTTCATGGTTCCCACTTCTTCTTTGATACCTCTTAACTCCTTGAAATATTTAGGGAATATGTCTTGAAATTCTTGGAGGAGTTTGACTACTTTTGCCACTTCTTCCTATGACCAATAATATCTAATTTTAGAAAATTTCTTGTCTTCATTGATGCTAATATTTTCACTTCTTAACTTATGAGGATGATAATAATATTCATCCCGTGGTTCATTTCAAGACACTTCTAGAAAATTGGAGGTGGAAAATACTTGGTGAATATTCCGGAACTAGTTTCAAAGAAAAGGCAAATTGTGATTTTCGAACTAAATTTTCACCACTTTTTCGAGCAGAGAGACTAAAATTTTCGAGACATCGATGCCTCATTGTGGCGTGTCAACAAGGGCCATTGACATGTGTCAACAAGGGCTATTGATGCGCATCAATGGCCCTTGTTGACGAGTGTCAATGACTAATTTTGATGTGCGTCAACAAGGGCTATTGATGCGTGCTGACAAAGGGCGTTGATGCGTGTGATAGCCCTTGTTGATGCACGTAAAAATTAGTCATTGACGACGTCAACAAGGGAATTGATGCATGCCAACAAGGGGTGTTGAAGCGCATCAATAGCCCTTGTTGACGCGTGTCAATGGCCCTTGTTGACGCGTGTCAATGACCCTTGTTGACGTGTGTTGATAAATGTCATTGACCTTGGATTTGTCCTATAAATACCCTCTTGTCGGTCATTTTCACATTTACACTTTCCGGCTCTTGAATTTTTTTGTATACAGGAATCCATCATTCTCAAAGACTCAAGCACAACTACAATGGTGACTACAAGTGCATCCCAACTGCAAGCTCAAGACAAAAATCAAGAGGAAAATCCAGTCCTATCCATGGGCAAGATCATCTACAGGAATCCTTTGTGCCCCCACATCCAGGATCGTTTCTGAGATGACTTCCGAATACAAGGATTTAATTAATGCATGTGAGTTTAGTGGGCTCATTAAGATGCCCCATTTCGAAACAGACCAAGATATTTTGAACTACCTTCTCTCGTCTTACAATACAGAGGACGACCTATTTTATGTTACTATGAATGATGACCGATTGTTTCGATTCGGTATCGATCCAACCGACATTCATCGGTTTATGGGCCTTCCATTCAAAAATTTACCCTTTGTTACAACGAAGGCAACACTCATCGAAGACGATAAGAAATATCTCGAATCGCGTTCGGTTTCCATGTTGATTGTAAGTATAATTCATTTTCATTCATCATTTTTAATTCGTTTTTTTGGTTGTGATACAATTTAATGTTATATTAATTCCCACTATTTTTGGCATTTGCAGCTCATGTCAATAAATCCAAGCGTGGTGTGGATATGCAAGCAATTACACACCACTTTCTTGCTGCAATGATTTCCTTTTTTAATCCAAAATAGTTTTGTAGGGTCGGAAAACAGATATACCAAACTGGGCCATTGCATACATTGTTGCAACTATCACAAAACAAAAATTTGATTGGTGCACCTTTTTATAAAAAAATAAGAACTGACATAAAAAATGCAAAGCTTTCAGAAAAATCTGCCATTTACTCCACAAACTATCTCATTGGCCTTTATTACAAGGCTCTTTTAAATTTAAAAGACAAACCAATTCCCACTTACACCTTTGCGAGGTGTTGATGAAGTTGTCCATTCCATTTGAAGAACAACATGTATGAACTATTAAGTTTGTATTTCGATATTACACTATGCATATGTATTAACAATTTCTTGTTTGCAAAGAATATTTATGGAAGGCCTTCCCTGAAAAAAGGCTTTATTAAGAGGAAGAGGCCAACAACACGCTGAGGCTTTGGGAGATTCCCAATCTGAAATGGAAGCTCACTCCTCTCTGGAACCCCAATAGTTTGAATTTTTTAAACACCAGAGAAGTAATACCTTTTCATGTATTCTTTACAAATTCCAAATTTGTATTTTCATTTTCCAATTTAAATTTTACCCAATTGAATTGACATACTGATTCAATGTTGATGACATTACAAGGACTTTGGAGCATACGCGTGTTTGAAACTCAACCATCTTGACTCACCTAGTATAGTCACGCATATTTGTATCTTCTCAACAACCACTAATTACTACTCCAACATGGCCACCCTTAGCTCCACGACAAGCTACCCCTCAACAACAAGGTACAAGTTTTGAATACTACTTCGTTTAATTTCATAGTTTTTGCATTGTTTTCTAGTTTTTCATATGTTTTTTCTTGAACTTTTTAGCACATTGTAGTCCTTCTGTTCAAACAATGCACCGCCCCCCCTCAACCAATAATATTTAAAATGCCAACCAGAGGAACGGGAAAAAGAACATTGGTAAACGCATGCCAATTGCTCTGGCCCCTAGTGGGACACTAAACATTGCCTCCTCCTTTCGAATTCCAACCCTCTCACTTGGTGGCTTGCCCAGTGCAACGGGCATATCAATTTTGAATAATATAAATTTAGATGAAGATTACTTGGGCATTGATAGCAATGACCAATTGGTTTTTTCAATACCCATGAGATGATTCAAGGCCAGTATACTTCAATTTCAACATACTTTACCATATTGAATTACATTTCACTTTAGATTTATTTGTCTGAATCTTGATTAATTTTTTCACAAATAGGATCGAGGCCACGTAAAGGCGAAACAAGTAGTAGTTGATCAACCAAAGGCCCCCATACCTCTCCAACGAGATCATCTTCATCAGATACAGATGGTAAACAATTGCTACCTTTTCCTTTGGAGAACTTAATTGGCTATGATTTTCAATCCCATGTCAGTGAGTTTATTCTACCTTATATCAGTCAGCTCATAGAATGGGAGAGAAGGGCTAAAGTACTTATCAATGAGATTATTAGTTGTTATGAAAATTATTGGCAAAGGGATAGTTTATACGCTGCAGTCTAGAATCAACCTGTGAAGATGGATTCCTTACTTACCCAAGTAAGAAGTGGGGTTGTCACGTATAACAACAACTATAAAGATGACATTTTGGATAAGACATTAAACAAATTGGAAAATATTAGTCTTTGAGAGGCCTAGACATATTTTAACAAATGGTCTAAGGACAAGGATCTAGTAGCAGTTGCAAATGCCGAGAGAGATAGAGCGGTCATAAGTATTATAACTTTCAAACAATAATTTTTGTTAATTTAAAGTTTTCTTATTTTAGTAATATGTTGAATTGACATTACTTTTTTTGTGCAGTTGAAATTTGAAAATTTGAAGAGTCAAGCAAAGGTTTTCCAAGTTCACTTAGAAATAGCGAAGAATAGTTTATCCGCAACAAAGAATTTGAAGGAAAATATTGTTTTGGTTAACAAAAAAACAATACACTGAAGCGGATAATTAAAGAGCATGGCTTCAACCCTGAAATATTATTCAAAGATAAGGCAACAATTGATCTAAATTTACTGTCTCATGGAGATGCGACAAAGCAAGAAGAAAGAATTTTAAAAATCTAGGCAGTCTTTGCGGAAGATCTCATAAGTTTTGGGGTTATTTACTTTGTTGGGGAAAGGGGTACAGATCACGGGGAATAAACCATGGGGAAAGGGGCACGGGAGTTGAAATGGATATAGAAAAAGAGGTTGAAATTTTTATTATTAAGTGTGGAAACTTGAAATATTGAATTTTATTATCTGGATTTGATAGCCTTTGAAAATTTGAAATACTATATAATCTTTAATTTTATAACTTCCTATATATTATGTATAGAATTTCTAGATTGTATATGGAGTTTATGTTTTTTGGTTTACTTGTAATGATGATTGCATTAGATAGGGATGATGACGTATGTTTCTTGTTTACTTGGATTATCATGAATTGTATGTGGACGTAGATTTAGCTTCAAGCACGATAATTCTTGTTCTCTAGACATTTAAACTTGTTTTAAGATAATTCTTCTTCTCTATACTTGTAATGATATGATCATGATGACATTAGAATGGATATAGATGATGATGAATGATGATAATGGATAATTGTTTTTAAAAAATGGAATGTGTTAGGATAGAGACATTTCTTTAAATTTAAAATAGATAAATAATTGTTTTAATAATAATTGTAGTGTCAGGATTATGATAATGATATGATGATGATATGATATATATGGATGATGATGAATTTTATGTGGACGTAGATTTAGCTTCTAGCACAATTGTGGATGACGAATTGTATAATGGATCGTGGATTATGAATTGTATAATATGGAAAAATATTCCTTTGTAAAATTCGATTGTGTCATTTTATCCCACAAAGTTTAAAAAATATATCAAAGCATTTTGCAAATATAAAAAATAAATTAAACATAATTGTAAGAAATCAAGAAAGATGATATGATAGGGTTTAACTTACCTCTAGTGTTTTAGATGGCTGTGAAAGCATCATTGGTAATGTGCTAGATCTTTGTTTTAAGAAAACTCAACACAAGAAATGGATTAGTAGATAGATGGGTGAGTTCCCGACATTTTCATCCTGAGAAGTACCGACTTCTTCGGATGGATGCCAACACACGTTTTCAAAAAAAAATAAAAAATTGTATATAAATAAATATAAATATATACCTGTAACATCTTTAATGATAACAAGAGCTGAAAAAAATTTAAAGTGACAAACAATAAGATTAAGGTGAAGAAGATACCTATTTAAAGTTGAAACAATCCATTATCAATAGCTTCTTCAAACTCGATGTTCTCTTCTGTAGAGTGTGATGATGCACCAATTCCACTCTCAACATTGGGAATAGTTGTACTTGTAGCTATATTATTCACACCTCTTCTTTTGCAAAGGGAATTCCAATGCGTAATTGCTCTGTCGAAAGGAAAGGTTTCCATGGAGTATCGAGATACATAACACCTCATGCAACTTTCCAGATTTTTATCCAACTTGTTTCTCAGTTTTGATTTTATAAATGATAATGCATTGAAAACCCTTTCATCCTCCACAGACCCCAAAATCATTGTTTGGCATAACTCATATAATCTGAAATATTCACTGATATCTTCTTGTAAGATAGAACTTTGATAGATTCCTCGCCACAGACCTTGTAATAGCACCACTTTTAGAAGGTTTGTCTAAATTTTTATATTGGTTCCTCATTATTGTTGCAAAATTTGTTGATTGAAATTTTAATAAATTAGCATTCAGTATACCTTTGATTTCCATACCCTTGAACTTTGAAGTCTTTGCGAAATGTTCCATTATTGTACCCATGGATTTATGGAAATGCTTTCTTACAAAGTTAGCACGACCACCTTCAGTATTCCAAAAATTAGGATTCATCACACCCATGGCTTCAATAATTTTATCTTTGGAGAAACGTTCTCTAATTTTTGATGATAAGGATTCTAATTTTTTTAAAGCTTTATTCTTGTTTCAACTATAATAGACTCAAAGAGATTACGTGTCACGGGAACATCTTCTTGTTTTGATCCTGTAATATCTTGACGTTTTTGCAAAATGTGCAGTGGTATGTCCCTCCCATTAACAAAGTGATGCAAAGGTGATCATGGATATTAAATCTCAAATAGTTACTGGGATTTTAAGATCTAATAAAGCTTTTCAATTCTGAAACCAAATTTCACAACTCTCAGATTGTTGTCAACCCTTTCATCACCTTCTTCATAAAGAAACCAAATTCAATTGAGATGCTAGCTGTCGGAAGGAATTTGATGATCTTAAGCAATATTTTCTCTCTCCACCTTTTCTCACACCTCCACGTGAGGGGAGCCTTTCTATCTCTTTATCTCTTCCTCTCGATATGCTTTAGGTGCCATATGGCACACCAAAATGAGCAAGGAAGAGAAAATTTGTCTATTATATCAGCCACACCCTTCATGATTATGAAACCCACTACATTCAAGCTTTGAGAATCTATGTTTTGCCCTTTATTTTTCACTTCTAAGCTTCGTCATTACATTCTTAACCATAAAATGTTTGTCATCACCAATTTCCATGTTCTTAAGACCATGCATTCCAAGCCTTATCATAGTGATTGTATCACTCGATGGATCATGCTAATGATAGAGTTTTACCTAGAGTTCATCTCCTAGAAATCCATTAAGGTCCGAGGTTATTGTTGATCACTTGTTGAGGCCCCTCTTCCCAATAATCAATTCCCTCATGAACAATTTCTGATGAATCTATCTTCACCCTTGATAATGAGTTTTATACTCTTAAGATGACTCTTTAATTTTATGGATATAAGTGTCAATAAGGGGGATTCATCGGCATCATTATCATTCCTCCTTGGGATACTCCCATCCCCATTTCTCAAAAGATTAACTTTAAATGCACTAACAATATGGCGAGTATGAATCCCTCATCTTGGGCCTTGAAATCATTCTCATGCTCAACATTCAAATTATTAATATCTATGGGGATTCCCATCTCATTATCAATTTAGTCATAGGCACCTATCAATGTAAAAATGATATCCTTAAAAATATAGGGATATCGTCATCTTTCTCCTTGAAGAATTCGACTCCTATACCATCCAAGCTATCCCACGATCATCCAATCATTTTGTTGACATGATGGATTCCCTTGCATCCCTTATATGATGAAAAATAGAATAATCCAAGATTTCCATTGTTGTTGAGCATCTTGATCAACCATCTCATGTCCATGAGCTTCCCACATCAACCATGTCGATACTAATCAATATGATCTTTGGTATTCTTAGATCTTCGACTACCTATCCCAATCTAAAGTCCCCTCGATATGTCTAAAAATGGTAGGAGGTCCTTCCTTCAACGTGCAACCCGCTATGTTATCCTTGGTGACATCCTTTACAAACGTGGGTTTGACGGTATTCTCCTACAATGATTAAATTCCTCTCGAGTCTATCCACGTCATTCAAGAAGCCCATGACGACATATGCGGTGAAAATTTAGTGGCATGGTTGTTCACTAAGCATGTACTTTACTTGTGCTATTACTTTGGACTAACCTCAACCAAGATCTTATGAGTATGTTAAAAGTTTTGTTAAATGTCAGCAACATTCCAATCTTATCCACATTCTTAGCTAGGCTCTATAGTTGGCCTAGGACCTTTGGCCCTTCTCATAATGGGGGCTTGACCTCATTGGCACTATCAATCCACACTCTTCTTAACACCATCATTCTATCATCACTGCTACTAATATTTCACCAAATGGGTGGAATCCATTCCACTCACATCTACCAAAGCTAACCAGATCATTAACTTCATCTATCAACATATCATCTGTCATTTGAACATCCCTCACAAGCTCATCATGGATAATGGAAATTCATTAAAAAAAAAAGACCTCAAGAAGATCTCGTGACTCTTTTAACATCAAGCTTAGCTTCTCTTATCCTTATTATCCCTTGGTTAACGACTAGGATGAAGCATTTAACATGACCCTTCATAATATTCTTGCTAAGACTATTGATAAATCCAGTCGTAATTGGAATCTTCATCTTCCTTAATCTCTTTTGGCTTACAAGACTAGAATCTACACCCCTACAGTCTACTCCTTTCTCTCTTGTCTATGGCTTCGAGGTCATCCTTCCTCGTAAAGTTGAAATCCCTTCCTCGCGTGTTTCCCTTTTCAAATTTTTCTTCGACGAGGAATATCATTGTGAGCATCTATAATAGCTTAAGTTTTTAGATAAACATCATTTGATCATCTTCCAAGTATCATCAAGTCTATCCAGATTAAATTAATGTGCTTATAATAAACATCTTAATCCTCATGACTTTAGCATCGGTGACCTTGTCCTTAAAGAAAGGAGCCAATATGGAAAGTTTTATCCCAACTAGATTAGACCATACATTATCATGTATAAGTATGGGTTTGGTGCTTATCATTTAGCATCACTTGATGGTAAACAAAAATCGGAACCTCTTAATGCCTTACACTCGTAACCTTCCTATTATTAACATATTACCAATGTGACCTTATTCATCTTATCAATCCCCCTTTTTCATTAATTACCTCGTCCATCTATCACTGTAATGATTTGGAATTATGTGGTCTATTATCACTATCTTGTCTATGACCTTAAATATGGGCACCACACTCTGCTCATAGCATATTCCTTATGGATAGGTTCTTCCTTTGTGTGAGAACTCCATGATTGTTACTTCTATTTCCCTCTTATCTACCTTCTAGAACCATGATAAGGGTCCTCAAGTGTAGCTTGCACATCTTTATTATCCCCTCCCCAAGTGGTCTACTTGGCTATCCCCAGCTCTTGTGTAAAATTCAATATTCAAAATCAAGGATGCTCCTATCAAGTTATCTTATCCTAAAAACAGATTGCTCCCTTGAAGGAAAATTATTCATGTAAATCAAATAATGTAAAAATATAGACTAATCCCTTAAAGGACAACTATCATGTATCCTACCATCTCAAAATCAAAATTAGAAAAAAAGAAAAAAAAAAATCAAAATGTAGACCACTCCCTCGAAGGATGGCTACCTTGTTATATCATGGTAGTAAAAGGCTTCCCGCATTGATCATCCTTTCATATGTAAAAGAATCCTAGGAAAGCTTCCCGCATCGATCAAATTTCCCATCAAAAGAAAACTTCCCGCATCGATCAGTTTGCATCATTATATCTAAATTTGGGGCATAGTCCTAGGAACACCACCTAAGGAGAACCTATTTCCGTGTGTATGTTATATCTTGACCCTTTGTCATGTCTACAGAGGTCATAAGCTTCCCCTTTCATATTTCCTTTCTTGATCATGAGTGTGACTAACTATCGTTGGTTCTATGTTAACACCTTCCTTTGGTTGCAAGTGTATCACTTTGATTCTCAATTTTGCTTTACCTATAGTCTAGTTTTGATCACTCCTTCCACTTGTTTTCTTCCCTATGGTGTAGTTTCATTCATACCCATTGGTCACCACCTATCGAGTTGCGTTCCTCCCTTTCATTCCCTATCTATTGTCTTAGCATCACTTCTACATCATATGAATTCATCACACCATTTATATTTTCTATCCTACTCATCACATCCCATAACTACCATGTTTGAAATCCATCAAATCTAATCATTTATCATATTCATTTCTAATAATATATTATCTAGGATCATATCACATCCACATCAAATCCATAATCATCACATCATCAAATCCTTAATCATCATAATAAATTTCATGACATCAAATTCACACATTCATATATCTATATCTAATCCATAATCATCATAATCAAACTTGTAGTCAAATCAAATCCATAACATTATAGTCATCATCCACATCTAATTCTAACATATCATCATCAATACCATAAATCATACACATGACACTTGATGAATCATGAAAAATAAAAATCATTTACATACATAATCATAAGTCCAAATAGATTAGTACATCTATCATAGGCCCCTAGGGTCCTATCTCAATGCATATATGTTGTCCTATGTTTTCGCATGAGCAAAATTCACCCAAAAATAGGACAAATATACCATAGTGTCGAAATTTGCATGTCATCCCTTTCACCGACACCCCGGATCAATCCACCTCTCGGTGCCAAGTCCAGTCTTATCCTTTAATATTCAATCTATTGTGTCATTAGTCTTTCCCTAGGTGATTTAGGAACAAGAAAAATCATTCAGGAACTTTTGGAGCAATATCTCTCAAGGTAGCTTAAACACGCTTAGAAAGGGCTTTCACCAGCCTTTCTAAGCACGGTGCACCATCATCGAGTGGAATGAGAGAACTATATGCATCATGGAGGTGTATTAAATATTCCAAATCATTTACAATTGATTCGGGGAAGATCTGGAAAGAATCGGAGGTTTAGGATCCAGTCACTCGAAAATTGGTTTTGTAGCCCAAGGAGCTTACACAAAACAACACCTAATATTCAAGGAACATTTCTAGGAGATCTGTAATGAGTTATGGTATAAAAATATATAATTGGAAATATATTTTATTCCCCCACATGTCAGAAAAATAGATCATCTTCAAGCACCATGCATTTTTTGGTCCATCTCATTCTTTCCATGCACAATAGGTGATCTCGATAAATAGAGAAATTTGGAGGTTTTTCAGTCAAAATCACGTCATGTAACTACTCGATTCATCTCATAATGTATTTTTCATGCAAAATCATATAAATAATTTTCTGAAAACTCATCCAGGAGCTCAATATATGACCTTCTCAAGTTGGCCCTCAAGGTACGCATTTAAATACTTAGCCATTTTCACACCTAGACACATGTCAAGCTAAGGATGAGGCGCACTTTTTTGCACCCATTGCACCAAACATAAATTTAAAATGGGGAAAAAATTGTGCCCTCCCCCATTCTTCCTTTTGGTCACCCACATGACCCAAAGACTTGCCATTAGCCCCTTTGACCAATTTGACCATGCTTACCCACCAACCCCCACATGCTCACCAAGTGTCACAAGGAGGATAATGAATAATTTTTTTCACCCATTGCACCAAATGTAAAGTGAAAATGGGAAAAAAAAGTGCGCCCTCCCTCTTTAGCCCACGGTTTCGTCATGTGACCCTCCAACTAAAAAGTGCTAAAGTTTAGCCCCTCCTCCAATGCTAAAATTAAAAGTTGTGTGCCAAGTGTCACCATGAGGAGAATGATTTTTTTAACAAATTGTAAAAATTTAAATTTCAAATGGTGCAAAAAAAGTGCATCCCACTCTCCCTCTCATTCCAAACTTATAAATAGTGGTAACACTTAACAATTTTTCGTACTCATCCCCCACCCTCCATATGTTGCCATAATTTCTCCAACTATTTCTCCAAAAATCTTGTATCCTCCAATAATATTGTTCATGATCCATGATTTGAAGAAAGAAAAACATAAGCAAAATATGGTTTCGTGAAAAATAAAAAATGAAAAAATCTCACAAGAAACCCTCAAAGTCCGAAAAGAATATTTGCTCATATCTCATGAACTATCAAACAAATCGAAGTTCCATTTGTTTGCAAACATCTAGTTTCTTATGCACCTTGAATCTCCCAAAGGAATTCATCACATGCACAAGCCAATTTTTTTGCAGCAAAGAAACCCCAAGTTTTTTGCCAAAAACATTTACAATTTTAAAATCTCTCAATCTAGTAACCAGTTTGAGCTGAAAATATGGAAGAACATTGTAGAGAAAAACCCATATTGAGAAAGTTTGTTTCGTCACAAACTGAGGCTTGAAAATCCACTTTCCAAAAATAGTAATCCTTCTACACGGGTACTTTCAATTTTTGAAAAGTCATCACTGAAAGCATTTGCAGAGAAAACGATGTGTACTAAGGAAATCCAGAAGACCAAAATGGTTGGTCAGAGCCGAAAATGGTGAAAACAACCACTTACTAAAAATAGTAAGTTCCCTATTTGAGCACTAGCTATAAATAGTAAGTCATCTCAAAGAGTGGTTTCAGAGGGAGCAATATACATAGGGGTAATTTGGAAAGCTAAACTCACCTGGGCAGAACAAAAAGAGGGTAAATTTCCATTTACTAAAAATAGTAACCCCCTCTTTCCATATATAGCAAGTGCTACAAGAAACATGAAGTTCAAATTCATGAGGGTAAAACTAGTGCAATCCCTCTCATATGAGTATGAAAATTAGGTGATAGTGATGTTACCTACATGGACCTAGATAACCTCAAGGCACGCATGCTCGTTGATCTAAGGGGGAAATTGAATATAAAGTGTTTGAAAGCAAACTCTTAACAGGTGGGAATATCATATCTATACAAAGTCACAATTTGGTGTTTGCCTTCTCACATCATTATGAGCCTAAAATGAGGACCATTCAGGTGGAAATGACACATCCATGAAGGTAATTGCTCCTAAGGAAATTTCTCTTGCAATGTAAATTCCCACATAGACCAATATGGCAGTTATCTCAAAGGAGAGGATAGTGAATGAATGGAATAACATGGACTCATATCTGCAAGGTCTTGTAATTAGCTCATGGTTGAAGTCGGGAAGGAAGCCTTCTAAAATACCCAAATCTCTCTCAAGGTGTGAATTTCATGAAGGGTTTTCTGATGCAATCACTCTCCTCAGTAGGGTGATGGGTGAACAAAACATGAGGGATTTCCAAGAGTGGATGGCCCTGTTCATATTGACCATAGTTGAAGGAAAACAAAAGAACGACTTTGGGCCAAGATCATAATAATTATTTATCTCCAGCTACTTCAGGTTCCTTTTTCAAAGAAATTATCAATGACTTGTTACCTGATGTACCTCCTTGTGAGTTCACGACAATTTAAGGGGTTATCTCTTTCTCGAATGTCTCTTCAAGGATCCTACATTCGAAAGGTTCCCTCAGTTGGTGCAAAATTGAAATTCATCTCGCACTTCACCTACGTGAATGATGCCTTCACCATGCTCATTGTCAGGACTTTGGAATGTGATCTCGTATTTGAGGATGTCACGACAAGTAACATCTTTGATCAAATGATATGGTGCTTTCTTCATCTAGTTATTAAAAATTTTCTACATCTAAGTTATGGGCTATGATCACGCTCCACTAAGGTTACCTCAGTACCTTAGTGATCAAATAGCCTTGTTTGAGTTATGTAGGCAACTGACGATGTACGCACACACAACGAGATCAAGAATCGAAAGAAAATACCATCTCTTTTCCCATCTCATTGGGAGCCTTCACCTGTAAAAAAATTCATGATGCATCTCATCTGGAGGTGGCCTTTGTGCATCTAATGTTGCATACATACACTCTAAGGGCAGATTTAGACATTTGTGTTGACCCAGACACATTCCATCTCCTGATTGCATCGCGTCCCACAAGTAGAATAGTATTGCTCTAATTGTGTGGATGATTTCGATATGTGAAAGAGATAACATATGAGAAATAAATTAGAGAGATGAAGAAATATAAGTTCTCATGCTATGAAGGTGTGTAAGATGATGGAACTAAGTTATACGATCCAGAGATTAGAGTGGTGAAGAATTCTCCTTTTCTCGCAGTGAATTAGAGTGTTTTTGATTCCAACAACATCGTGGAGTGAACAAAGAAGGCGATCAAGAGAAAAAAGGAATGGTTCCATAAGAATAAAGATGTTGCCCTCACTTTAAGAAGTTTCCCCGCACCTCAAAGACAAGCCTTGTACCATTCATCACAAAACGTTGTGGAGGTCACTTCCATCTCAGGCCATTTAGAAGGAAGTTCAAAGTTGAAGATCGTAGAGATAGGAGTCCCCTACTATGAAAGTCCACATAAGAAGATCCAAGTAGAGAATAACCCATGGTAGAGGCACAAGGTGAGGAAGTTGAACCAGTTCAAATTCTAATCCCTGAACCGCCATAGGAGGATTCACCCCCTTCTATCACTCATGTTATTCATTTTCAAGAAAAAACTCTCCAGTCTGAAGAATCAATGACGATTATGACGCTTACAGAGCCGAGAGGAAGGTGAGATGTTCCCATGGATGAAGGAGATGATTTCAGAGAGATCATGTATTGTCCAATAGGTCACAATTCCCGATTTATCATCACTAGGGTCTTTGGCCAAGGGAAAGATAATAAAGTTGGATCATGTGGCCTTATAATTTTTTAGTGGCAAGACATGTGAAAAATATATCGAAGTGGTTTGACCCAAGGTAATCAAGTCGGTGGAAGAAATGACACCAGTTGATTATGAGATGAGTACTATTCCATTGGGCCTAGCTTACCCATAAAGGAGACAAGCATATGTTTCAACAATCTTCCACTCACCTCATGGCGAGAAATAGAGAATACAAGAAAAGGATTGAAGAATTGGAAGAACAAGTACAAATGCTCTCCTCTTACATGCAACATCTTGTGGATCTAAATACTTCATCAATTCCGATTGAGGAAGTAGCCCCAATAAGTTGTATTGATCCAAAATCCATCAAGAAGACTCAAGATTTAACCATACGGGAATGAGTGGATAATGGATAGGTATGATCTTGGAGAAAGGAAAACATTAATCCTAGAGGTAGTGTCACTTTTCAAATACATGTGTGCAATTGCAGAGAAGACTTGGATGCTCAAGGAGGAACTAGAAAGAGAAAAGGAGCATTGGGACCCAATTCACCCATTGGTGGTCAAGATGGGAGACACTCATTCCATAGAATTGATAAACAAGAATATATTTGATGCTTTATCGAGGAATTGTCACGTGTGTGGGAAAGGACTCTCATTACTAGATATGAAATGATCAATCGGGCCATCAACGAGTTGGACTCAAATGAAGAGTGGGCCTACAAGTTACAAGATCGTGTCAACCAAATAATTTAGAAACTTGGAGTTCCCATGATGGAGGAACATACCACTGTAGATGAAATTTTGAGTCCATTCGAGGAACAAGTCAAGAAGGCAGCTAAAGATCCAATGTCTTTTGGTGAAGGAACCTTAGAGTCAATGTTTGGGATTTGAGCTATCATTGCATTTATCAAGAGAAACATTAGTCATGGTTTGAGAAATGTAAAGATATCAACGATGCTACTTGATGGTTGGATATAATCTTTGAGTTGTATGCACATTCCTCATGTAGAGAAGGTAGAAGTTGTAGCGGCATGATTCACAAAGAGTTCAAAGGAGTTGAGATTTCCCAACTAGAGCTAGTCAGAGAATGGTCAAGAAGCGAGGTAGGATTAGCGAGATTGGATTCTTCATCGACATATTGTTCTCCCTCTCTTCTTTCCCTCTATCTTCTTCCTTCCCCTTTTCTCTCTCTCTTCATGTTATAATTCTTTGTTGGGGTTGCACTTTTTCATAATGCCTCATTTTTGTAATTAAAAAGTAACTTTAAGTTTTTATGTAATAAGTCACCTTTGTTTTATAAAAAGGGACTTAAATATTCCTAGGAATGTAAAAAGTTTTGAGGCATATGAAAAGTCATTGGGGGTAGGCAAAGAGTCACTCATCTTTCTATAAATTGTAAACGCCTCCATTTTCCGGAGGGATGGTCATATTGTAAGTTCTAATGGAGCAACAATGATTGACACAAGAAACTATATTACTTCTCTATTTTTCGGCGTAATACATAGTTACATATTTATAGGAGACTTCTTAGCTTATTGTTAGCAAGTTGGTAAAACCACACAGGTAACCAATCTACCAAAGAACCCTATTTTTGTGGGTAGTTGTATCTTACAACAAATCACCCAATATTAGAATATTAACCAAATATATTAACAAATAAATTTTCTCATTAATTAATGTAAGAACTAACAATTATTTTCGTAACATTCCCCCCTTAGTGCGAACATGGTAGAAAAATATTCACACACTCATCTGCAGTATGATAAACCCTGTGAATTATGTCCTATAATGTGACTCATGATCTTAATCAAAAGAACGACTCTCTCCTTCCACGGTTTTAAACAAGCTTACCAAAAACCTTGATGCGAACATGCCCCATCAACTATCCACCTCGTGTGGTTTTCTGGATCCTCCCACAAACCCTTTCAAGATCCATCAACTGACTTACTCTGGTGATTTTCTTCGCCACTATGCTTGTACATCAGGGAAGTATATAGGAATCACAACTTGCTTATTACAAAACTACACAATATATAGGAAAGAGATTTCACATTACTTCCTATAAGAATCACAATGTTATTAATCAGTAGCCATATTTTCGATCACTGTCACTCAATCTCGAATAGCATAGGAAAATTCCATTGCCACTGGAAGCTTCCTTTGACTTTATTAGTTTTAGGTGAAGAATGGAAATGTAACATTATGTCATGTCCCCCCTCCCCCACAATGTGAAATTTCCACACGCGAACACTGAGAAACAAAGCGTATCAAAGTACATACTACTTGAATGGATCTTGTTAGTTAGATCTTGCTGCACACGATCACCATTGCAAGTGAACATATTCACAAGCGGACCATCTTCCAACGAAGTATGGAAGTTAGAGGATCACCGATACGGTCATCTCGCTCCAACACAACTCTTTTCCAAAGATCTACCAAACACACACACAGTAAACTAAAGTACATTAAAAAAACTAAAAAAACACACCTTTGAAAAACATATACTCACACTATATATATGCCACCACACATATGCATGCACGTCGTTGGTGACTAACAAGAGGTCGTTGATTGACCTCCTTCCTTCATTGTGTCAACCTCAAGTATCATGCTACTAGTTCAGTTGGATTCGATCATGAAACTCATTGTACAATTTATCCCCATAGGATGGACGTCGCGTACAAGTGAAAATGCATCCAATTATTGAAACGTGAGGATATTTTATTTTATTTTTACAATATTTTGACACTTTGACTATTTTGACTAATAAAAATGACAATAAACAAATATCCTAAAATCACCTATTTGACTAACTTGACAACATAATGACGTTAATGACTCTATTACAACAAGACATCTGACAATGACACACTTTTCTCTCTCTTTATTTTTTGATGGAATGACTAGGCAAAATGAACAATGAATTTCGAAAAAATAAGATTAAATAATAATAATGCTTTATTTTGACGACACAATTATAATGGCATATATAATTTTGACACTTGACTCAAAAAATGACATTTGACTTTAATGATAAAGACACAACACAAAAAAATAAGACCACTAAACTTTTATCATATTTATACTTTTTACACTTTTACACTTTGGCACAAATTGGAATTTGATAACAAAACACGACTACAGACATAAGGATCTATTCACTACGATGAATTAGACTATGAATTTTTCCAAATGACAACTTAAACTAACCCAACGAACAATAAAACTATAAATACCTAAAACAAACACCAAATAAAAATCAAGACTTATAAATCGACTTATTTTGACTTATAAATCTGACACATTACCAAAATAGTTATAGGATGAATGCACTCTGAGATTATCTTTCTTATGCAGTTTGGAAAGAATGGCACGTACACGGCTGGAGAATGCGGTGGAGACAACTGAGATGAATGCAGATCCAAGACTAATCAATTTAATTCCAAAACCATGCATGTTGCGCTTTTCCTCTAAATGTGATCACAAATGGCATCTAAGAGGCTTAGTATGATCAGACACGTGGGTGTCAAGGTAATTATAATTATATGCAAAAACAACGTTTATGTCTGACTTGCATGTAATAATGTGTCACCATGAACCAGGCTAAGTCAATGTCGATCCAACCAAAATATGACACAGACTTTTGATATTGGAAAGAACACAAAAGCCTTCATTACCTGACTATGGTTCCCTTGTAGTTATGTCCTATCAATCTGATGGGAGTTGTGGAGATGATGAAGTCGCCACAAATTGTAAATTTGAGCAGCTGATCCAAATACGTAGCAGGGTCTTCAAGATTGGAGAAAACAAAGCTGACGTAGCTTCAACGAATGCAGATCAAATGTAATTGTGGTCAATTAATAGGAGAATGGCTATATATTTCTTCAACGCGTCAGATCTGGTTGTAAACTTAATACTCGATGCACAGTGTAGCAAAATTTGATCTATTCCAACCAAATGTTGGGATCTTCCTAATGTGTACAAAGATGTCGTTTCATATTCCTCATATACGGGACAACAAAGAATATTAATTGCCCCTCAATGATTTTTTATTCCATCACAGGCATGCGAGAACATACCGCTTTGATACCAAATAATGGAGCAACAACAGATTGACACAAGAAACTGTATTAATTCTTCTCTATTTTTCAACGTAATACATAGTTACATATTTATAGGAGAGTTCTTAGTCTATTGTTAGCGAGTTGGTAAAACCACTCACGTAACCAATCTACCAAAGAACCCTATTTTTGTGGGTTGTTGTATCTTACAACAAATCACCCAATATTACAATATTAACCAAATATATTAACAAATACATTTTCTCACTAATTAATGTAAGCACTAACAATTATTTTCCTAACAAGTTCATGAGAGAGTGATCCTTGTGAAGAAACAAAGAGATAGCAATTTCTTCTACTTCTCACTTTTGTATTCTTCCATTCTTGTCATGTATAATTTCTACTCAAATATCAATACAAGGAGTTATATCCTTTTTTATCGGGGTTTATTGATACTTTGTGCTCATAAATACTAATTGGTTTTGTGGCCATTTGCGGGGTTGTTTTCTTCTAATTTATGCGTGTCGTAACTTTCGATTAGTGGGTGAAGGGCTATGATTTTCTACGTTTAGCATTAATCCCTCTCCCTTTTTCTCACTCCCTTTCCCGCTCTCTTAAAAAAATTCATCCCTAGCAAGCAATTACTAGGTTTTGCCACGTGGTCGGTGGAGTACCCCTATTGGATCCTCGGCTGAAAGCAAACCACATAAATCACTTTTCACACGCATATAAACACAAAAGCTACACCGTTGAAGTAGAGGGACTTATATTCCTAGAGTTTTGGCAAGAAGTCCATAGATTTTTTCACTCGACAAATTTTCTCGCTAACAAGATACATCATCAAAATCAATAAACCGAACATCAAATATCATCAAATATTTTCCTTGTGGGGAAGGTGCCCGATTCAATCCAAGGGCCTCATATCCCGCATCATGGCTCTCCTCTCGCAATGGGTATGTCACACTCACTATGCTCCCTGCATGGCATTGGTGCTTTTGCGCCACCTATCCCCTACTATTCAACTAGGTATGTTGCATACCTCTTCGTCACATGATAGCTTTGAAGTTACGATACACTCATAATATCGTGCCTCTACTGCTAGTGTCGTGTATAAACCAAAGGGCACAATCCTTGGAGGTTTCATCTTCCTAGCTCCTTTTGATGCAATTGGTGCACCACTCTCTAACTCGAAGCTAATACATCTGGTGTGAGATCTCCAAATATTTCTTTGTAGGCCTTACACTACCTCTAATATTGATCTCTCTGCGCAATCGTGGTGGTCCCTCTCCGCCAAAGGGTCATGGCCTCTTGTTAGGCTACCTCTCACTCTTAACGAGACATATCTCTCTCCAAGTGAGCTAAATCACACTCTACGCACAATTGATCTATCTCTGTGTCCCCTCCATCATCTCCCTCATCACCTGTAGTAGTTGTATCCTCCTCTCTTGGCATCTCCTCCTCATCTCACCCCTCGGCCCCCTCTGCTTCCATCCGGGCTGCCCATGTCCTATTCATCCAATCAGCAAAACTAGCCCCAATGCTCAAATCATCAACCTCATCCCATGGCGTCCTGCCTCCTCCAATGGGTTGACCATGTTAGGCCTGTGAAGGTCTCTCTCCAAATCATCTCGCCTATATCTAATAGGCTCCCTCAGAGCTGTCTCAACAACTTTGAACTATCATTTAACCTTATCAAATTGTATGGCCTCCATCATCTCAAGCCTCATGCCTTGTACCCATCACGCGTCTATCACATACCAATCAACTCCCCATCCACCCACAACTATGCACGGGATAATCTCAAGACGGTCACCATCTCACCTTATCCATATCTAACTCTACAATTATATCACTATACCAATTTGCATCCCTCTCCCCTATATCCGAATGAACTTGATCAACTTGCCACCTCAAAGATCCAACGACCAACTCAATATGGTGACCTGCCACCCATGGTAGCCCTAATGTCCTGATCACTTCTATATGCTTGTAATCCCAACAATGGAGAAGGAACCCCACATCCAATCATGTCCTCCTCCTCAATGTATACATCGATAACTCATGATACACACACACACACACACATACACGCTAATAAGGTTGTCCCAAATGAAAAGACTATCCTTTGATCAATAATATATCTGTGACAACCCCCGTCACAGTCCATCGAACCTATCACCCCTTAAACTTGTAGTGCATAACTATAAATTTCCATCATCACTAAGCATATCAAAAGGATCTTGACCACACCCCGTTCATATATTATCTTTATGTGAAATACCCTAGATGTAAAGCTAATTTGTGGTGCATTGGCTCCAAATAGTTGTGTCAAAAGCCCTAATCTTCCATCTACTTTAATAAGTTGAAGCAGCTCCCCTATATAGGTAGCCTCAAAATCTGGTATATGTCCTCTAATGTGAGGGTAATCTCATCTCGGCCTAAACCAAAATGTGTTTGACGCACATCCCATCTTTCCACCGGTCTGCAATCATCGGTCCCACATCTCATGGAATCCGTTGGTAATAACGAAATCCACCCAATCTAATTGCAGATAAATGATCCCACTCAACATCTATAACATCACCTCTAATTTGATCATATAGGGTAGGTACTTTATCCTAAAGATACAAGGTCTCTCGGGCCTACAAAACTAATCGAATGCGCATCATTAGTCATCCCATCATCCAAAATCCAAAATTCATCATTCTAGCCCTACTCAAAGTCATCTTAGAGCATAGGCCGATGTCCTTTTCAACATGGTCGATGGAGGCCTTCTCCATTCGCTTAGCGACCACCCATGACATCGGTCTCAAAATTTAAAAATGTGAAAAATTAAACAAAAACATCAAAAATGCTTAAAAATAAGCTAGGGTTTAGGCACTTACCATCCTACGGGTCCTCTAACACTTTGTCATTTCTCCTCTAGCCTCCATTTCTCTCAATCTCTCACTCTCTCTTTTTAACTCGGAGATCTTGATTGTCGCCACTTCGCACCGTGAAAATGAGCCTAATCGGCTGACCTGGGGATTATATAGCCCATCGACACGATCGCCGCCGACCCCTCTTGGGTTACCACCACTTATCTTTGGTCTTCGTTGACCCATTCTTAATTTTTCACCTTTTCACCATCTCCACCATTAAATTATCTCCTTCCACTTATTTTTGGTATGTCATCCACAACACACTCTTCCTCGTCATTCCCAAATTTTATTATCATCTCAACTTTCTAACCATATTTTTGTCCTTTCTTTGGGAACCATTATTGTCTCCATCCTGTCTTACCTAGAAAAATTTTGTGCTCAATTTGACGTGTATAAACGATTTCACATTATTAACCTCACATTTGTTTGCACATGCTTTTGATGTCCGCCTCGACTTGTTGGTCCCATGGCTTGCACATCCATTTGAGTGGATTCCCATTGGATTCCCTCCATCTCACAATGTTTTTTTGTTGACTCAATGGTTTGCAGTAAGACATTGTTGTCGTCTCCATTGAGGCCGTACTTTATTCCCCTGCTAAAGTGACTCCTGAAATAACCACCATACTTTAATATTAATTTTTACGTGGATCCCTTTTATCCGGGGCATCATGCTTCATCTTCTCTTTTACCCATCCTTTCCCATCCACCCTCTCATCTATATTTTTCAAACTCGTGATTGATTCCCCTTTGTGTCATCAATCCCTAGTTTGAGGGGAGCACCTCATCAATTATTCTTTCCTCATCAATCATATTTCCTACCTCTTCTAGTTTTTGTCTCAAAATTTACTACAACAAACCCCTCAACAAAAGGGGTAGAATGTAGACACTTATTTTGGCACCCCCGTACCTTCACCTCGCGTTCTCCCCTCATCATCACTTAGTGCGTTCATCCTCCACTTTCCAATTTCAAATTACCCACTTTCTCTCCATAATTTCCACTTCCCCATATTTTAAATTAATTATTCATTCCCTAAGTCCATTTAATCCTATTTCCCTCCACATCCCACATATTTCTCATATTCTCCATAAATTCCTATTTATTCCCATATTTTAATCCATTTTATCCATAATCCTTAATCTATCCTAAACCTATGTAATTATCTTAATCCTATTCTTAATTACCCCGTTTAATACCCTTTGGATTACCACTATCCTTAATCATTATCCCTCATTAAAACCCTTCCTAAGATTCCTTACACTTATTTACTCCCCCCTCATCATTCCATAACCCATTAATACCCTCCTACAATCGGCAGCCCAAAAATAGCCCACCACCTGCTTCTTATCCTATTCTTGCCCATCCATTATTGTTTTAACGTCTCTTTTCAAGATGTATGTCCCCGTCGCAAGTGACTAGCCCAGTCGCCATTGAACCTACCCTATCTTATTTAACCACACTCCCCCTCCTCTCAAAGTGGTGGAAAATTTTGAGATTTCTTATGTTCTTTGTGAGTGTTTCTTCCTACATCATCCTTGGAGACCTTGTTATCGGTTGAACTACCTCATTTTCCCCTTACATGACATATTTAGAGCTTGGAATATAGTGAAAATTACTTGGGGATATAATCTATGCATATTTCTATTTTTTGCAATTTATAGGTCTTCGAGCTCTATCTAGCCTTTTAACCATCCATGGTAGTCCTCGAGATCCATCCATCTATTGGATCATTTTATCAAGTTTCCATATCTCTGCCGGTGGTAAAGAGTCGCCGATCGATCCGGTCTTCGATGACCCATCCCCATATCTATTAAATCTACCATATTTAAAATCCTACCCACCTTATCTACATCCAGTTTTCCATCCTCGCATCTCAAAATCAACACCAATCTTTATTTCTACATCCTTTTACCAACCAGACTAGACAGGTCATTATCGACTATACTGTTTACCTCTAGTTTCCATCTAGTTTCCATCGACCCACTCCATTCCTCCTTCAAATATACCTTTTCCTATATCCTCTTATCTCATTTGTGTCGATATTAGTTTCTCTGACTCTTCATCAACATTTCAGCCCTGTTCCGCACGTTTTGGGATCATCTTTGTTTTGGCCATCGTTAACCTACATATTTTTATCTCGATTTTTCTATCTGCATATCTTTGTCCATCATCAATTATGCTTTCATTTATCAAAAAGTGGGTGACATCCTTTCTAGGAAGATTTCACTTCTCAAAATCGACTTCGTCAGTAGCCCACCATCTTTATCACTAGTATTTTTGTGTTTAGTTCTTGTTATTGTGCAAGTTACCAAATCACAATGAGCATGATCTATTCTTGTGTACCTGTACCATCTTCATCACCATCCACATCAGGAGGTCCCTTAAACCCTCCCATATTTTGAGGTTTCTTGATTTCTCATTTAGTTTTCACTAATCTGAAATAGGAAGTGTGAAAATCTTGTTAAACAACCTCCTATAAGGAATCTTGGATATACATCTAGATATCAATCCTTCTTTCCCCACATACTAACCTAGAGGTGATTATGAATCTCAACATATTCCCTGCATTGATAATTTTCCTCTAACATCACATAGATATTTCGATATCATCAAAGATTTATCTAATCACACATCTTTTGACTTGGATCTTGTCTCGCCCAAGTCTCGTACTTTAGGACCTATCAAATATTTCAATTCTCTCCTTTAACTTGGACCTCATCCCCAAGTCTCATACTTTAGGACCTATTAAATCTTTTGATTCTCTCCTTTGACTTGGACCTTGTCCACCTAAGTCTTGTACTTCAGGACCTATCGAATCTTTTGATTCTCTCCTTTGACTTGGATCTCATCTTCCAAAGTCTCATAAATAAATACCATTACACTTTAATAAATATGGACCTCTTTCCTGATGAGTTCATTTCAAACCCTCATCTTCCAAACTTACCAAAAATTAAAAATCACAAAAAGAGGATAAAACTCCACATCAAATCGTTCCTTAAAGCATTGTTTGAAAATCAGATGTGAAAAAAAAGTACAAATAAAGTTAAGAATTCTATCTATTGGTAGATATCTTAATCATACCATTATCATATCTTTGCATTCTTCATCTATCACGACACAGGTTAACCTCTTTCCTATTGGGAATTATGTGTCACATCCTTGTTACGCTTTTACCATTCTAGATCTTTATAGCTATGATTTTGTCTCAAATCTTAATGATTGAAAATCTCTCTATAACAAGCTCTCTTTAACAGAAAGCTTTAACGTATTTACCTAGATCTGTTTTATTGTCCATCTCAGTCTATGGTGTTGAACCCTTATGTCCTACTAGTTGCATGAGGCTAAGACTTGGGGGAAAAATGTTCCTTCCCAACAAGAAAAATATCTAAAATACAAGGAAAAATCAATATAAAATATAAAAAAATCCTTACACATTTTGTCCTTCATAGTTTTTGATGACGAGTCCATACTTATTACTAGTAGTATGAGACTGGGAATAGAGGAAGATGTCCTTACTCACCTACATTTTGTCTTCGGTGTTGAGCCCTTGTATTTTTATTGATGCATGGGGAAACATGTAGAGTGTCCTTTTAAAGAAAAAACAAAAAAATAAATCCATTAGAATCAAAATTGCTTCATCAAAAGCATCCCAATCAGATTGTTTATGTTAAAGAGAGACAATAATTCCTTTAACCGGATCTTGCCTATCGGTAGGTCATCTATGGATCTAATTCTAGTCAAAAATTATAAAGTGGAATCATTTTGGAATTGGTCGATACTCTTGATTGAGAATGAGTCACATTTTTCTTACATGGATCATTATTACACCTTATGTCTTAAAGATCCATCATCTTCATTTCATATCACTTTTCACACATATTTCACCTGTTCTTGGATCTCGGTGATGAGCCCTCGTATCTCCCAAGTTGTGTGGAGTCACGAATGGAGTGAGACATCCTATCATTAAATCATATACATTTATTCTAATGGAATGAAATGATTCTAATTGTTTTAACACGCGTTCAAGTAGTGCATCCCTTTTACTGAGTCAAAAAAATCTTAAAAACATTCAAATATTTTCAAAACCTCAAAAACATTCAAATATGTTTCAAAATCTAAAAACATTCAAATATGTTTCAAAATACCAAAAACATTCATTTTTTTTCAAAAATTAAAAAAATAATATTAAACCGGCAAAAACATTCATAAAATGTTTGACCAACTACCAACAACTGAATAATATAGTTCAACAATATCAGCATTTGACGATGCTCCTCATGATTGATCCAGATTATCTTTCGATAATAACGTTTATTTCTCGTGGTGTATATCTATGATCGAGGCAATAAATTGTTTACCTTTTCGCAATTTAATTTTTCTTGGGGCACATTAGGATTTCAAATTTTAATCCAATGCATATCAAATCTGTAATAGGATCCAACTAGAGTATCTTTTGGAGTATCCAAGTATCGCTCCACTCTTAGGACTGATCCAATCCTCTAGCATTCTAAGTTATAACTCGGGGGCATTCAATTCTATCTAGTTCTTCAATGTGGAACACATTAGGAGTGTCATTAGATGTCGTTATTATAAATTGTGTTGTATTATTGTGGTTTATCAACATTGTGATGATGTTTTTGCTTCTTTCATTTTTTTATTTTGTTATAATTTGTTTACCTTTTTGTAAACCAATTACAGGAAAATTCTTTGCATCTTAGTTCACATATAACTTTGGTGTAGTTCATTCTTGTTCATATTGGGTTTGTTGGCATGCTTGTTATGTGTCTTTTGATCGCTTTACCATGTTGTGTTTTCCTCATGGCTTATTAAATAAGTCCTTGTGTGTCTTTATTTTTGTTGTGTATTCAGGTTTGTTTACATTTCTTTGCATTTGTATTTCAATTTTTTTCTAAAAATTTACAAAAATCCTAAAAATCATATATTTTAAAAATTCAAAAAAATCAAAAAATTATTTAAAAATTCAAATAAACATTCAATCATCATAGAAATCCTACAATTAGAAGCCCCATGAAGTTCATATTTTAACATTTCAACACAATTTTGATAAATTTATACCTTTATCTATTACCCTACTGATCATTCCAATCTTACGACTATCATTCCAATTTCTTCCCTTTGCATGCTTACATTAACTCTGCTCGGGAAAGTCACAAAATTGTTTTTCCTTCACAATATATCTTTGCCTAGGTACTTTCTCTTAGATAAATTTGTAAGATGGATCCAACAAGAGTATATTTTGGAGTATCTAATCATCACTCCACTCTTCACTCGATCCTATTTCCATGCCTTTCATAACTTTAGTAATTAGGGACATTTATATCTACTTAATCATCATTGTGATACACATTAGGGGCATAGTTAATTGTATTCTTTTCGAAGTTGTGTTGCATTTTCGATGTTTTATTTTTACACCAATTACAAGTAGTGTGATCACATATTGGTACATTTATAACCATTATGCCTACACCTACTGTGTATATTGAGTTTGTTTTCCTTTTAAAATTTTCTTTGTTGTGTGTGTGTGTGTGTATTTTTTTTCACACGCATATGGATTACCCATCATGATTCTTTCATAATCATGGTGAAAAATCTATTGTACAACTGTAAAATAAGGTGGCTCTAAATTTCACTCTCTAAATGACGCTCATGTTATGAGCACAATTCCTCTCATCCTTGATCATATCCCCTGCCTTATTCCTATCGAGAAGATGTCCACGACTTTGCTACATTACCCACCTACTGGGGCATTCCATTACCATCCTACTCGCTAGGGCATATAAATGCTTCACCGGGAAAATATAAAAATCTACCTTGTTTCATTGTCTTCCATTCACCAATCTACGATGTCTACTATCTTTAAAATGCTATTACTTCATAATAACACTTTAAAGAGGGGAAAATGTAGACACCCTAAAATCACAAAATTGTTCTTAGTATTATCCCATTTCACGTCCTAGTTTATACCCCCTTATGATTGATTAATAAAATTAATTAATCATTACATCTTGTTGGGATTAATTAAATTAATCTCTAGCACACCTTAGTTAGCTAATTATCATTTATTAAATAAATGATTGATGAAATATAATTACATAACTTAATTATTGTAATATGTGATATACAAAAGCTAATGTACATAAGTAAGATACAAACAACAAAATATGTACAATGTAAAACCCTAAGGAAGAGGAGGAGAAAGAGTGACTTAGCTAATTTTTGAGTGATTTAGAAGTGATCTAAGCGGTGAATAATTGTAAGATTGGAATGAGTGTCATAAAGGCTTACCTGGAGGTTATGAACTTAGGAAATGTTTTGGATAGGAGCACCCATGGGAGGTAAGGAGTGCCTGTTAGCATTAGATTCGCTCTAGGTGCTAGTATATGTGTAAACACTCAGGATTTAACATTCAAAGTTGGGAGGAGCTTCATTATTTATTTATGTTTGTCACTCTATTTTTGTTCCAATATCATTGATCATTCTTGTAACCTACAAAACAAATGGTTATCTTCACATACCCATAAACCACATCAAACCTAAAAATAAAGATGCAAAATGGGGAGTCGAAAGACCACGGAGGTGACCCAAAGAGTGAACTTATGACCAAGCGATGCACTACATCTCGAGTCCATGTAGTTTTTGTGAATGTGTGTGTAATGACACCTAGGATGCCCTTGTGCAATTTGCACAAATGATAGTGGGCTAGATCTAGAACGTATCAAATGTATATAATGTGTGTAATAGAATAGAATTCCCCTCATATGTTGTGTATGTAGAAGTGATGGAGTCCTTGTCCCTTATATGGATGTGCAAGCTTAAGTGATAGTATTTAATGCTAGTACTTGGCCCTTAATTTTTAGAAGTAAATAACTATATATATGATTCCCTTGTTTGAATTTCATAATTTACAATTGGAAGGCCAACCCATAAGTGAAGAAGATGCCCAAAAATAAAAGAGACCCAAAAGATTGAGAAAAGGTGAGAGGGTCGGGAGCGCCTAGGAGGGATAGGAGTGCGCATGGGCGCGATGTCCTAATCAGCACTAGTGTTTATGGACATAAAAGATAAATCAATCAAGTTTTGTCGGGCTATAGGATGTGTAAAACCAAAGATACAATAAGAGATAAAGAAAAAGGCACAAGATAGTTATCAACCACATGTTTTCTTTCTTAGGAATCATGTCTACATTAGTATGATTTAGGACCTAGAAATGTACCCAAGTGCATGATTTAGTGTGTACATTTTCACCCACTTTATTTTGTTGAGTGAATACTTGATAAAATGAAGTAGATAGAAGATGTGTATCTTATTATCATGTAGAGAAAAGTGTAGGCCGATAGCATGTCAAGTGTACAAGTGAAGCATGGAGTGATTCCATTGTGAAGCGTGGAGACTAGGAATGGTAATTAGGCCCTAGGGGTGAATTGAATGTGTAGTGGCATGTTGTGGGAGCTTGATCTCACCGATGTGTGTTTCTTCTAGTTGCATATTAAGGAGAATTGTAAAAGAAGAGCGAGAGAGTAATACAAATTTTGTATATGAAAAAATTAAAGTAATATGTATATGTAAATAAGTAAAGAGTGTATAAAGGAAAATGTGTACTTGATGTATAAGAGAGTATGAGATAAAAATATTGTCTTATTTTCTTGGAGTTGTTGATTTAAATGCTAATGGTGAGATTTTTGGGTGATCGCATGCCAAAAGTGAGTTTTTGGGAAATGTCATGCCGAGATTGAGTTTTTCAGTGATTTCACACCAAAAGTGAGTTTTTTGGGTGATCTCATGCCAAAGGCTAGTTTTTGGGTGATTTCACGCCAAGGGCATGTTTTTTGGGACATATTACATGAAGAGTGAGTTTTTTGGGTGATCTCACACCATGAGCAATTTTTTTGGGTGATCTAATGCCACGAGAAGAGTGTTGGGGAGATAAGTCTAGTTTTACTCTCCTTCCATGACTACTTCTTGATTAAATACCACTGCAGATGGTATGTCCCGATTAGTTCCGTTTATTCCATAGACCTAAATCTAGCTATTTTAACACTAGAATTGCACTTCTAATCCTATTTTCTATCAGTTGGTTATAATTACCTTATATCTTGCTAATTGATGCATCCTAGAATTTACCAAGAATAACCCAAGCACTGGCACATTAATCATCCTAAATCGAGCGCTCACCCGAAGCATGCAAAAGTACCGTGACGCTCCTTATATTTGAATGTGCAAGATGTGAACATGATCAAGAGTTAATGCATTCATATCCATAAACAAAGTATAAACATTCTACAGAGCATATTCCGATCTAGATCTAAAGAGTAATGGATTTAAACATTAGTCATAATGAATTCAACCATACAAGAACTAGTTACGACCAGGTTTAACACGTTGATTTAGCCAATACACTCCATTATGTTAAACACAGTAAATACAAAGAAGCTTCTTATAATAATTATTACCATAGCTCATGCACGCATCGGCCCAAGTAAAGATAACTCCATAATAGCTCACTCCTCTCTAGACTACACAACTATCTACATATTTATATGGGTGGGGCCTTGCCATTCACTACTTACATAATTCCCAAAATAGGTCGCATGCTAAAAATAGCCACGTGCCTTTACAATACCAAGAATACATGTAAGTGCACTAACAATAGATCTCTCTAGTTAATTGAAAGTGGTAATTCTATTATTAACTTGAAATCATGCAAATCACTTAGTAGATGCTCTTCCAAAATATCCTATGCGTGTCGCGCAAGTCTCCATCTAGTTGTGTGCTCTCGCACGCTTTCTCTAGAAATAGACCGTAATCATGAAAATGGCTAAGTCCCAAATTTGTCCTTGTCTTTAGCATGCATTTACTTCCTTATCCTTCCACGCCTTCAAATGTGCCTTGCTCCTGCATGCAAATATTTTGGTTGTTCCTTCCTTAGCAGCATACTCTATCTACTCAACATTACCCCACACTAAACTGCATTTGCCAACCTAGAAATGGTTTCCTTTTGATATCTAAAGAATCAATTTTGGATATTCTTCTTTAATTTTAGCCTCTAAGGTTTACCAATCATTTAGCGTGGCCTTTGTCTTTTCTGGAATATCCACTGCGATAGATTCTAACTCATCTTGTGCAATCCCTTCCTTCTCATTCTATAATACCAAAACAATGTTGGACATGGAGACATTCTTCCTTCCGAAGATACATCTTCTGTACTATAAGCTTCCCAATTTCATCAAACCATTCTTTATGGGGGTCCTGGGCTGCTGTAACGGCCTCACACTTTTGCTTGACTAGTGCTAATCTCTCCGCGTGCCCCAATGTCTCATCCTTCATCGCCTTCAGGACTTCATTTTTTTCTACATCGTCTTGATTCGATTCGCTTCTAGATTTGGATAAATATTCAAAGCTCGGTCTGGTTTCTTCATACCTTCCTGCAAAGTTTGGAGCAATGCCTCATATAATTAAATCTTTCTAACCATTGAAGACATTTCTCTCTCTGCTTCCCATTACGGTTCCTTTGGTGCGACATGCGAATGGGTCCATCCTCAAGCACCAAATCAACTAAGGTACACACATAATGCATAGCTGAAGGGAATCTTTCAAGTACCTTGGACTCCAAGTGTGGTCTTTCTTTCAAGACATGATCACCAATTTCCTTTTCCATGCTGATGAAGGCTTCATCATTCTTTTTCTCTAGGTCTTTCTCTCCTTTTAGATGCACTATTTTAGAATATTTGGCATTGTTTTCTTCTTGTAGCGCCTCAATAGTGGAAACCTTGTCTACGTTCCTCCATGCCACCCTCTGTGGATACCTTCACCACGGCATTACTTACCTATTCATCGAGACATAATAGTGGGATTTATAGTTATGTGCCTATTTTGTGGTGCCTTTTTCAATATCCTTGACACACATGACTCCTCACATACATAAAAATTAGGCTCATCCATGTGAGTTTGCATGGACCAGGATAAGCTGTTTCTCGCGCATACGGAGCCATGTCCTGGGTCCATCAAATCCCATCCATACAACTCCTTGAGGGCTATTGTATTTTGGAAATGGACATGGACAATCTTACTTGTGTCCCCATCATAGCCCATGAATGGTGCAACATACTCCCCACTTGCCCTCTTTGTTCTTGGCCCCTTAGGAATTTGAGCACCAAGGTTTGGAGTTAGATCTTCTATGTTCGAGTAATATTGTGTTCTATTTCTTTCGCCTCTTTAGCTCCTTCTTCTTCATCCCTCATTTCTTTGTCCTTGGGTTCCTCCACATCTTCTCATTTTACAGAGTTCTAGGTGCGCTTTCTGCAAGCTCATTCACTTCCTCATTTAACTTTATATTTCTCCTCCTTTTCTTAGTTACCTCTTTCTATGGAGAGAGTCATGGTGATCTTTGTATTGATTGCGGAGTTCCAGCGCCATGGGTTCTTGTTCTCCTAAATACCCTTTTAAAGTGACATTCTTCATGGACTGTTCTAGTCCAATTATTCATCTCCTTTTGCGCCTGAGGTGGAATATTTGTGCATTCAACCTATACTCTATCCGTGGGTTGCTTCGCCACTATGATCCAAGCCACCACTATTTTCATGTTCCTCCTCCTCATCATCTACCTCTATCGTTTCGTGGGCTTTGGAACCGATACGTTCTCCACTGTATGTTTTCCCTTAGGTAGCCTTGGGAGCACAAACTCATTCTCGCACATATTTTTATTTTCTAGCTTAGGCTTAAGTTGAAGGTACACAAGCATTTATTCGGTGTCCCCAATAGCCAAGCTTACATGCTTCATACTTATGACATCTAAGATGAGCCTCTCAATGTAGGTAGTCCTTCTTGGATACACATATGTATTTCTCAAAGTATGGTAGTCACAATCCACCTTATTTGCATTAAAACTCAGGTGGTGTGCATCAGTAAATTGGTGGATTGATGCCTGGAAGTAGCGTGACGTAAAGGCATACACTAGTTTACACCATGGGCTCCACGTCCCATCTCTCATAGAAAATCATGAAATGCGAAGGGTTGGTATACCGCAAACTTTATTGCGCTTGCCTACCCTTGATGGTAACTCCATAGGGATGTGCCACTCCTCTTCAAATGTCACACAGAGCTTGTCATACCACATCTCGACCTCTATTTAAATGACACACTCATTGACCTTTCACATAAATATTTGTTAAACATTTTTGCAAGGGACTTTTTCTCCATGGGATACTCCTAGATCTTGTATTTTAGCCCATTAGGCACTCCAATCTCTATAAATACTAAAGAAAGTAAAATAACACCAAAACTAATTTTATCACATGTGCGTGCTTCCTTGATAATGGTTTCTATAATGTAGCCTGCTATGTTATAGATCACTCCCGAGACATTCTCCTCACAATATGTAGCCACATTATATTCACTTGTGACCACCTCTCTTGGTCATTCAACTTTGTTACTAGATGTGCAAACTGCTTGTACCCTTTGGATACTTCTTCAATTTGTCAATGTCCATTCTGTGTAGACCCTTTGTATATCCTAACTCTTTTTGTGTTTCCATGATTTCGCTTTATTAGTTAGGTCATTGATAAGGTCTACCCCTGTGCCTTTTAATCCTATTAGTGTTGTAATCAAGGCGGCTGTGATTTTGACCCTCCATCCAGAGAAATAGAAGAAGTCCTCATGGAATCTACTCATTAACCACTAGTATAATGGTTCATACTTTCCAAAATAAGGGAGCTTGTATAACTGATAGACTCCAACCTACTTTAACAATTTCTCTCCAGCGTCATCATATACTGGCATGTCCTCCATTGTGTGCTTATTGATCTTTGTACTTAACAACGCATCCAAATATTTCTTGTTATCAAATGTGCGGTGGTTGTAATAACTAATTTTGCACTTATGAATGTGGGAGTCCCATTCTTGTCTAACTATAACACCTTTTGGGAACTGCATCTCTGAGAAATTACTCTCGGGAGCAATTTCAACCTTTGTTTCTACTTTTTTCTTTCCTTTAGCTCCTGCACCAGGTGCTTTCTTTGGTGCCATATGAAAATCTCAACTTTCTATCCTTTGTAATGTGTAAATGCTTCACCTTTTATCTTTTTTTTTAGCAAGAAGGTCCAAACCCTAGCTTGAATATGCATGCCCTAGTTTGAAATCATGTGCCCTAGCTCTTTCGCAATACGTCTACTTTGCTCAAACCCTTCACCAATGGGGATGCAAGCTTCTTCTGTGCACAAATCTTCTCTCCACATCTGGTTTTGCACTCTCCGCACCTCAATACATTTCACTCGGGTTGATTACACATAGCTCTTTTAAATACTTGCGATTATAATGGTAAAAATGAACTCATATTACGTTATAGATTTTGAAAAAGTTTGTGCATTTATTGCTCCTTCACCTACCAACAATTCTCTCATTAATTGACCATTTTCACAATTTCGTGTGGTACATCTTCACGCCCAAACTATAACCTTCTAGTGTGCCTTCCTACCTTCTGGATACAAACTTCTCTTCAGCGTGCTTCCATGTGCCTGAGTACCTCGCCATTCAAGGCTTTCTCCCGGTAGTCTCCACAGCCACTACATACCTCGTGTTATATTGTCCCTTCATTTATCCCCATCTATGGTCATCATTTAGAAGCAATCTCTCTTCTAACAAACTCCTTTCCAAACTCAAATAACACCTGTAATAGTTTACTCCTTGATTTGTACCCAGTTGTAAACATCCACCCCACACCAATGGTATGTGTAGTCCTCTGCGCATAAAAATACTACAAATGGTAATTAGCTTCTGGCGTGCAAACACGCTTATTACACAAAACACCAACTAAATTGACAAAGCATAGTGATGAAGAAGGAAATACATTAAAGGAAACATGGAAATGAAAACCTAATCTAAATGGAAACAATGTCTTTCTACAAAACCAAGAAGAATTATTTATAGTAGGGCTTCACCTACTCCGTTGAAGTAATCGTGCAACCGTATTCCATCAAGCATCTCTTACTGACAAGCACGTGATTCAAGTATAGAAGTGATAACATATGGTCCCAACCAATGTATTTTAAGTTTTCCTGGATGGCGCAAAAACTTAGAATCATAAAGGAGCACCATATGTCCAATCTCAAGCTTTTTATCCTTGATATGCCTGTCATGCCATGCTTTCTACGGCCTTTTCTTGCTTTTGACTTCAATGTGTTATTGATCGTCACTAATCTAACTTTATCATCTTTTCAATTTGTTCTTCTAACACTTTCTCATCAGCTAAACCTTTGACGCACGTAATACGCAAAGATGGTAACATGAATTCCATAGGAAGAAGCGCTTCTTGCCAAACACTAACTTAAGCGGTGTGGCTTCATTCAACATTTTATATGTTGTTCTATACGCCTGCAAAGTACGGAAAAACTTTATCATCCCAATATTTTCTTCTAACATCACAATTTTTTTCAATGTCCGGCTTAAAATTTTCTTAAAGGCCTTGGTAGTCCCATTTTTCGACGATGATAAGGTGTAGTCTTATGGTGCGTAATCATAAATTCATTCAATAATATCATGATTGTCTCATTAAAAAAATGTGTGCCCCTATCACTTGTCAAACTTAGTGGGCATCCATACCATGTAAGAATATTTTCCCATAAAAACACGGCTCTTGTAGCTGTTATTGTACAACCATTGGTAGGTGTTACATCTTCCCACCTTGCGAGGTTATCTCGTGCAAGTGATGATGTAGTACGATCTAGTCCTACGTGCAGCTGGTGAAATAGGACCCAAAATTCTATAGCCCATTTTTCAAATGGTTCTACACTAGGAATAGGGCATAAACGTATTTCATCTTTTTTTACCTGTTTGCACAAGGCACCGATAATGAACGAGTAGAATTTTTCATGTAGTTGTAGACACCTAAATTTGGTTACATTCCCCTTAGCCCCTGATCGGATAACCAACTTAAACATGGGCACCTAACCATGGCCCCCTTTCACCCCACATTAATAATTAATTTAATTAAATTAAATACCCATCCTCACAATATCCATTATTTTATTACCTTAATTGACCTAATTTCCACCTCACCTAGACATCTCATCCAACCACCTCACCCTAGACCTATTCTTGGCATGTTTCCATAACTAACAATAACTAAGTCTTACTTGCCTTAATGAGCTAAGATTTGTTCTAACCCTAAAATCAATCCCTAAAATCTCTCTAACCACATTCCCTGCCTATTAGAAGGAAGCTTACGTTCGATCTATGACAACAAACCCAACTTGGTGAATAAATTAGAAAGATCTCGCCCATTTTAGTAAAACTAGGGAATTTCACCTTAACCGACGCCTGGTAAGGACATAACTATCGTCGGTTACCATTTATTCACCTTAGCAACCTTGTTTGAGGGGTTGGTAGTATTTTTGAAAGGATTGACACATTCGAGACTAGAGGAGAACAAGATCAAAGTTACATGCAAGCATAACCAAAGTCTTTTCATACACCCAGACATCCATAGCTAGCACTAGGATAGATCCAGAAGCATTGCACTCACGGTGACATTTCGGGAGGCACCACTATTGCACCAAGCTCCATCCCACCAACCGATCCTCATCACCACCCAATCATTAGACCTGCAACATTGGTAAGTGTTTTATTACTGATCAATTGCATTTCTATTCTTCCCATAGAGTTATCATCATTTTTGTTATAATTCCTTCATTAATATTTCCATTCCTCCATAGTCTACTTCCTGAAAAACTCAAAAACCTCACCCATCCCTTTATTAGATCACCTACCCTAGCCCTTCCATCTCTTTGAGTGCCCTCAGCATTCCCACAAGCCTCACCATCCCCTTCTTTAGCTCTATCTAACCTCACCCAAACTCTGTAATAAGGTTTTAGTAAATTACTGTCACCTGACATTACTGATGCCGATTACCCATGACTGTCATCGGTCTCCCCTAAACTATCGTCGGTTACACCAGACCGACACTGGTCTCTATGTTTTGTACCTTTACCAATAATAGAACCACATAACCTACCACCAAGTGACCTAAACAACCCAAAACTTGACCTTGACTAGTTCTAGTAACCTGACACCTACCTACCCTTCAGATCTGACTATAGCCTAGCCCGTTATGTTAGATTTTCTTATTGTGTTTGAATGAAATACCTAAATCATATCAACTACAATATGAATTTGCTTATTTCTCACATTAAGTTGTTTTAAACAGTGGATTGATAGCCATTTAGGGAGTATCACACTTCTCGGATCTAGCACACACTAGGCAGTCCACTTTCATATATTATTTAACTATTCTTTTGTGGTCTTGTTTTCTATTTCGTGTAGTTCCTTCCACCAAAAGGAAGCTCTCAAAATCGACATGACACTGGATCGAGAAGTCGAATGTGTGCAAAACCATCAACCAACACATTTACAATGTATTCCTCCTATCCCATAACCTTATCTATTTCATCATTTCAAAATGTAAAGAAAACGGTGAAACATTTTGGCAACTTACGGTGGGACCCATGGGGGTTCTCATTGCATTTTCTTCATTCCTACTTGAAATTTGTGTGCTTGTTTCCCTTTAAAAGGCTTACACATTATTCTTTTTCTCTAGTAATCTTCTCTTTTTCTAATTTCTCTAAAAGAAACATTTCTATTGGCACATTTAAAATGAATCATTCTTCTTTCTTGCTTTCTCGCATTTAGTGAAAGAGCATACCATTCATCATTTTCTTCATCGAACGTAACATTTTTGATTTGGGCTTAAAATTGGTTGCATTGCATTTTGATTTGATGCAATCAACTCACATTAATATGAGGGAAACCTATATGCTGGAAGTCATGTGTAGCTAATGGTTGACACAAAGAATCGTAGAAAGCAGATTCTCTCTCTCTCTATGTCTTACCAAAATTGCACAAAATTGAAATATACACATCCTTCTTAAACAAAATCTTACCTGGGAACACTTGTTTGTGGTCACATGATCGATTGACAGGTACTCCCTAGCTCATTACCTTTATCGAGTCATTATCTTAGAGGACGGCTTGCCCCCGCCATAACATACATGAAATCTCTCCTTTTAGATATCATTCTTCATAGGAATCCTTCCTCACCAAAAACTCTATTCTAAAATTCATGAGTCAATATTCTAAATAGCATAAGCTCAAAAATTAAAACCAATTGTTAGGTACGTGTTTTTAGTGTTTGATTGACATGTGTTTTGAGGTGTGAGGATACGCTTCTCCATTTTTTTCTTTCTGTTTCCTTACACACTCCACAATCATAGTTGGAGTATTTTGACTTCTTTTGAGTGTGTTAGGACTTCATTGCATCATCTCCAGACCTCTGGGTTGATTATTTATCTCACTAAAATTCACAACAATCCATTTTTCTACATTTTCCATATTTCACAGTAACCATCATCAGTTACCCCTGATCGACATCGATTTTGCTTAACCGACATCGATTTTCTGTTCTTTTGGGTTAAATTGCCTAAAGAACCCTTATTTCATTTTTTCTTTGCTATCAAAGTTCCTGTGAGTCTTTGTACTCTCTCTGCTCTAGTCAACAGTCATCATACAACTTGTTCATCTAACCATTAACAATCTTTGCTTCATTTTGTAAAAGCTGCTTCTGTCTCACAAGAACCATCATCAGTTACCCTGCATCAAAGCATCATTTTTTTTCTTAAGCAACATCAATTTTTTGTTCTTTTGGGTTAAATTTCCTAATAGAACCCTTATTCCATTTTTTTTTGTCGAGTTCCTGTGAGTCTCTATACTCTCTCTGCTTTGGTCAATAATCATCATATAACTTGTTCATCTAACCGTCAACAATCTTTGCTTCATTTGGTAAAATTGTTCCTGTCTCATAGTAACCGACCTTGGTTACCCCTTAACCGGCATTGGTCATCCTTAATCGGCGTCAATTACCCGTATTGAACATCAACTGATATATTACCCAAATCTACCTATAGACACCTATTTTCTTCATTCTTACTACCCCTTGTGTCATCTGCAGGATACATAATCACCTGATATATACCCATTCACATGGTGTTGACTTGCAGTCAAGCCAATGCTCTTATATTTCACGCGAGTTGTCAACCACTCCCACCTAGTCCTTCACCACCCTCTATCCTGTCACCCATGGATCCAACCTTACCTACCACCATTGCTACAGTAACAAGGAATTTGCATGACTCCTTGATCAGAATCCTGCGGCCTTACAGTTCTACCTTTCCCACTCTTCCACCCAGACTCCTCAGGTCAGTTGATATACAACATGCCTATATCCATCTCTCCTACCCTTATTCCTGCTTCTACATTAGCCCCTAATAATGTGGTGTTACCCTCACTTGCTTCACCCCCAGTAGTTTCATAGCTAGGACCCATACCCGCCATGACCGTTGCATCTGCAATATCACTTGCACTGTCGTATCTGTTGTCCCTCATCGACCACCCATGCCATAGCCCCGTCTCGCACCCATTGTCTCACAAATACCCATTGCAACACAACCACCCATGGTGTCGGTGACCCCTACTCCATTCCAGAATCTTGTCCTCTCCATCCCACAAACATTGCCCCCGATCGCTACTAGAGTCACGACGACCATCCCACCTACATACACATACTATCAACAACCCCCTATCTCGTCTGTCACCCATTCTAGATACATACCCTCTATGTCGGTCCCCTATTCTCAACCTCCCTATTTGAAATCACCATATAATGGAATTCCGCCCACGTCACAGGTTCAATACCAACCCCCTTATGCCACAGGAGGAACCCTTCCACCACAACCTACCAACGACCTTATCAAATTGATGATGGAAAGGATGCAGACACTAGAAGCATCAATTTCTGGCTCACACAATTCTCTCACCTATGATGAAATCTGTAATGATCCCATTCATCCATCCATCCCTATTTTCCCATACCATGTATATTGGGAAATGCAAACATTTAACTTATTCAATAGTAAAGAAGACCTACAACAACATATATGTGATATTTCAAACATGGGTGTTACCTGATCACCCATGACGATGCTTTACTCCTACGGACCTTCCCGATGTCCCTGATAGGACTTGCATTGGAATGGTACAGTGGGCTACCAAGACACTCCATCTACTCATTTAATTAAGTATCCCAAGCCTTCCTAAATCACTTCTCCATCAACATTGTTAAGAAGGTTACCATGATTGATCTTTATTCCACACGACAGATATGACGAGTCTATCGCTAACTTTTTCACTCATTGGCACAACCTAATTAACCAGCTCACATTTCAATTACCTCAAACTGCACTCATAGAGTTGTTTACTTGGGCTTGCGCAAGACACATCTCACAACCTCTGCAGGTGAAAACTTTCGCACTTTTGACGAGGCATTCACCATGGCATAGAAATTGGAAATCCATGCTATCAAAGAGAATAAAATTCAACTTCGTAACAAGAACATCACGTTCAAATAAAATTAATGCTTTTTTATCTTCAAAACCCCAAAAAAATTAGCAAAAACCTAAAGGATCTGCAAATGCCATAGTTCTCAAGGCTGGTCCCCTCATCAATCAAACCCAAACAAACCTCCTTCTAATCTCTCTCCCATCCAAGCTTTCTAGTTCAGACGAGAACAATGAAATTACACTTTGATAGGAGAATATTACTCTTCTATTTTGGAAAAGCTTGTTAAGGATGGTGCCATTACCCTTCCACCTATAAAACCACATACTAGTTTTGACCCTGAGCGACCCATGCCGCATGGTATAAGGAACATGAATTTTGTAACTATCATCATGTCAAAGGTCATAAGACAATAATCGCATCACCTTTAAGAATACATCTAGGAAATGTTAGACAACGGAGATCTAGTCTTAGATAGCCTAAATGCACCCACTAACCAAAACCTACACATCTTCAAGAAGCCATTCCCTAATCATGCCCCATCTTCCAACCAAGCTGGTGACACTTCAAACAATGATAGCAATGTCCACAAGGTCCATGCTATTTTCGATGACATACCAGTTGCTTCCCAATTACCTCATGTTCCTTCCATAGATGAAATCTTAGCCCGAGCTCCACTACCTACACAAGAACCAATTTCATCTACTCCTCCACCCACAGGGGAACCCCCTTCATTTTCTCCATCACCTGTGGAAGAGCCTATAATTAGCATGCCACCTTTGACCCCTCAAATTTCTCGAGCAGTTTTTAGTGGCACCTCTCCTACTCATAGGAGATGCATGTCCACCGCCTACACCATCACAAGGAGATTCCACCTTGTCTGGCCCATCCTCTCCTCTACCATAGAGGATCCTGTAGAAATACCATTTCCTTTGGATGACCATTCACCATCGGACCTTCAGGATCCTACTAATATGATTTCATCTCTCTTACCCATAGAGTCCGAGGCTAGCCATTTCCTTATGTCTCAAACACATTTTATGGGAATTACAACTCGATCCACATCGGCCCCGCTTACAACAACACCATTTTCACGCTTGGCTGATCACCTGGACTATGTCAATAGAGCCTTACTTTGGGGATGCCTTCTACTTCTTGTTTCAACACAAATGCAGTTGTCCTCGCTGACACCTCCAATATCTATCCAAAAGTGTTTCAAGCAACCAAACCAAACACAACCACAACTATTGCAACACCTCCCACGTCACCACCTATGGCCCACTCACACCTCGCCCATAACTCAACATATATCTACACGCAAACACCTACCCTCACCTATATCATCCCCTTACCTAAACCTATCACTACCTTAGGGGTCTTACCGACAGCTAGCCTTACTCACCCACCTATCAAATTAGATTTAGCCACATCTTCCAAAACTAACGCTAAACTTACCCCGACCCCTAAAAATAAGATCCAATCTCCTAGATCTCATACACCAACCTCGCCTACCATGCCCTTATCACCTTCAACCCTTCCATCCTAAGACCTCACCCTCAACCCCGGCCAAGAAACCCCATCCACCAAGTAAACCAAGAAGGCAACAACCCATTTCCCCATCATAGACCTCTAATATACCCAAGCGACCCACACAAATTATGCCCTCACTCATAAACCTCTTACCACCCATACCTCCACTACCATCCATAACTTCTTCACTACCCATGAAATTTTCTTCTCCGTCACTCACACCTCCACCCACCCACCACCCACCTCATAAGCATCTCGGGTACCCTCGTGGGTAACTCGTCCTCTTCCACCATTGGATTTTCCTCCACATCTCATATACCCATGTCATCATTTCCTAAAAGATGCATTCTAAAGCTAAAAATCCTCCACCCTCCAATAAGGTAGTTAAATCAACCAAACCTTCCGCCACTAGCTCTTTTACCATGCCCGTACCCCAAGTTAGATGCAACCAATACCTAAGACCACTTTGCATACCAAACTAGTAAACCAACCTGCCCCCCTCATGTAAAGCCTCTTCCTCAACAATCAGATGTACCTACACCTAAAACCACATTCACTTACCATTGTGATCCACTAACAGGATCTTACGCCAAAATATTCACCAATCTCCTTGAAACTTCTATCATCACATTACAACCTCTTAGACCTTACGACCCACCCAAACCAAACCAAAAGGATTTGATGAAACCAAAATTTACGCCTACCATCGTGTGCCAGGACACGATGTAGAGAAATGTAAGGCTTTACAAATCGGTCTTGTTCAATTGTGTCCTCTCGAAGAAAATTTTGATGATGATGATCTTCTTGATGAGGACCCCATTTCGCCTTCACCAATTACCACATACCTTCTCCCATTACCTACTCAGTGAGAAAAATCTCCACCCCCACAACTCTTTGATCCTCCCCTAAGATATGAGATCAAAATGATTCATATAAGAGAGTTGGCCAAATCACCACCATAATGCCAATGTGCCCTACTCATTTCACAAGTATTGTATCCCCACTAGGGTTTTGTCCCTTATGACGCTATATCTTCCATGACACACCCTCTTCATCCACCTCCCCTTAGATTAACATGATCAACATTGCCACCCGTGCTCAGAAAGACAAGGGCAAGGAAAAACCAACTGGCCCTTCAACCAACCCTATACCCAAAATACCGCTCGCAACCATACCAAATTCACCATTCGAGGCCCCGCATATCCTATTTCCGATGGGGTCACACATCGCACAATTCTAAAAAACTACACCTCCCCTCAAAATGTCTTTATATGACCTCGTCCAAACCTCATAGTCACATCATCAAGCCCTCATGGAGGTCCTTCAATCTATTGAAGTCTTACCAAATGACCCCACACCCGTAGCCTCCATCATTACCCCTCACCACGTAGCCTCTCTCACTAGGTCATCACCTTCCTTTACATCTCCACCTACTTGCCAAGTGGTCGCCCTCAGCTTTTCAGATGAAGAGATCACTCCCTTTCAGTCTGACAACCCCAACCCCGCTCTTTTCATCTCTCGTATTTATCGATAATATACACATACGACGCGTTATGATTGATGGTGGTGCTAGCATTAACATCATCTCCTCCCATGCATACGACCAAATGCGAGATACCTACCAATTACATGCATGGTAACCCGGTTATGCTGCGCTCCTTCAATGACACCATGACCTCTACCCTGGGTACCGTTGTTCTCCATGTCCGCGTGGGTCCCCGCACTATCCCGGAACTTTTCTATGTCCTAGAAGGGGAGTTCTAGTATAACTTGCTACTCTGGACAACCTTGGATCCATGCCATGGGTTGTGTCCCTTTGACTTTACATCGATGCCTCAAATTTGAACATGAGGGACATAATTACACCATCCCTACCGACCCATCACCTTTCAAGACCTGTAACATGCTATATCGACCCAATGATGTGCTTGTACCGGTCAAGGCATCTACCACTATCACCACTTCACCTTCACCCACAAGCCCATCCACCAAAACTACCACTACCTCTGTTGCATCTAACCTTGTTATCCCCACTGCAATTGTAGCCTCTACCGCTGACACACTTGTTTCCCCATCATCTAGCAAGATGTCCATCCCTGCTACCCACATATCGACTACCGATCCCTTAGAAGGTGTTTTTCAATGCCTCACTGGGGAATACCGCCTATACAATATCGACACCTTTCTCACCTCACAAGAGTATGAGAATCTACGCCAACAACCCAGCCTATGACATCCACATCAGCGATGTTTTCCTTATGGCCCTCCCCGCCTTCACACCAACCTAACGTATGGGGGACTTGATATTGCCACTTATAAACCTGAACCTCCATCCCAAGCCCAACCATTTTCATTTTGACCTACACTCCCTCACTAATCGCCACTTCACTCACACTTTCCTCCACCGGTGCGCGTGGAAAGGATTTGGATTCGATTTTATGAACAAGGCTACCATATTGTCATTTCTTATACCTCTCGTAAACAAAATGATCGTAGTGGCATTGGTTTTGACATCCACCCTCCAAGAAGGTTCATGTCGACCTTATCCAGGATGAGAAATATTCCCCTCTCATTCACCCACATTACCATCTTCACCCATGGAGTCCATAGATCCCGAATCTATTCCTCCTAACTTTTTTTTGTAAACACCATTTCCTTGGGACCGTTGACCTATCAACGTGATGATGAGGCTCCTTCTTCTCTCCCATTCCTGTATCTTGACATGATCGATGATGATACACCTTCTATTAACATCATTCAATGTCAGGATGATGAGTCCATCCTCACCTACCTTGGTGCGGAAGATTCTTATATTCATCGATTGTTACCCTCTGAGACGTAAACCATGTTGAACAAATCGACCATCGAAATCAACATTAACACTTAGGATGACCCGCACATTCTAAAGATCAACCAATCCTTAGATGCTACTAAACAGGAAGCCTTCACCTCTTTCCTTTGGGACCATGGCAATGCTTTTGCCTGGTCCTATGCCGATATGCCTCGGTATCGACCCTAAAATCATGGTCCACAATATCGTAACCATTCCTGATGCCAAACCCATCAAACAAAAGATGCAAAAATGCATCCTTGCATTGCTCTTCTAGTCAAGGAAGAGCTTCAATGCCTTCTCTCAGTTTCCTTCATCCTACCCATTGACTATCCCCAATGGATTTCTAACATCATTCCTGTCACAAAGGAAACAAGGGGACTCCACATTTGCACATATTTCCGTGACCTCAACCTCACCTGTCCCAAAGATGATTTCCCACTACCAGGCATTGACCAACTAGTTGATCTCACCGCTGGCCATGAAATGTTATCACTCATGGATGGTTTCTTGGGCTACAATAAAATATTACTAGCTCCAGAGGATCAACACAAGATTGCCTTCATCACCCCTTGGGGAACTTTTTGCTATCGAGTCATGCCTTTTGGCCTAAAAATATTGGTGCTACATATCAACAAGCCATGACTTATATCTTCCATGACATCATGCATCACATATTGGAATATTATGTAGATGATCTTATTTCCAAATCCAAACATCGAACCGAACACCTACTTGTCCTTAAAGTCATCTTTGACCACCTCATCAAGTATTGTGTTCATATTCAACCAAAGAAGTGTGTCTTTGCGGTACTTTCCGAAAAACTCCTAGGTTTCATCATTTATTTGCATGGCATAGAAGTCAATCCTGCTAAAGTCAAGGCTATTATGGAAATGCCTCCACCCACTAATCTCCATCAACTTCAAAGCCTACAAGGTAAGCTGCAATCCATTTGTCATTTTATCTCGCAACTTTCGACCATTTTCAACCATTTCATCATCTTCTCAAGAAAGACGTTTCATTCAAATGGGATGATGAATGCCATAAAGCATTTGAGGCCTTAAAACAATACCTTCTTCAACCACTAGTACTCATTCCTCCTAAAGATGACCAACCCTTTTACCTATATATTTCCACCACTGACCATTCTTTAGGTGCCATGCTTGCTCATCATGCGATGACCAACATCGAGAGCAAGTTTTTTATTACATAAGTCGTACCTTCGGACTACAAAACTAGATATACCCATGCCGAAAAACTCTTCTTAGCCTTGGTTTTCATTGTAACAAAACTCCGCCATTACCTACTCAACCACAAAACCTTCGTCATTACTAATATTGACCCATTACACTATATGTATGCCAAAACCTATCAACATCAATGTGTTGCACATTGGATTATGATTTTGGCCGACCTTGACCTCAAATTCATTCATCAAAAGTACATTAAGGGATAGGATATTGCTGACCAATTGGTCAACACACCTATTTTCAGGAATTAACCATCTAACTTTGATTTCCCGGATGAGTCTATAGCTAGCCACCGTTTCCTTGGATGAAACCGCGTACCAAATGACACTCTTCTTCGATGGCTCCAATTGTCACCATGAGGGAGGGGATGGTTTTATCCTCACCCCCTTGAGGTTGAACCTATGTATTTTTCTTTCAAACTCAATTTGTATTGTACAAACAACATTTTTGGATACGAAGCACTCGTATTGGGTCTCCAGGCTGCATATGCCTTAAATGTTAAGACAATCAATATCTTTGGTGATTCTCAATTGGTCATAAACTAAGTTAATGGTATATACTAGTGTCATAATGAGATCCTTCAAAAGTATAAGCATCACATAGATATGATTTTGACCACCTTTGACCGTTATACACTTCAAACCACCCCACATTCTACCAATAAATTTGTAGATACCATGGTCTGTTTGGCTTCTCAGATACCTACTTCGCTCGCTGACTCTAAAATCTTTGTCACCATACAAAGGCTACAATCACCCTCTTATTTACCTTGTGAAGTTTACTCCGTCAAAACCGTTGCCCCTTTGACCCATGTGACCTTTGGTATAAACAATATGTAGGCGGCATTCTCTTATGTTGCCTTATAAGTTCTCAAATTCCTTACACCATTAAGGAAGTCCACAATGGAATTTGTGGAGGTCACTTTAGTGGTTTGGTTGTGCAAAATGCATTCTTCACCTAGGATATTATTACCCAACCCTAAACCATGACTATTGTGTGCTTATGTCAAACGTTTCATAAAATGCCAACACATGCTAATCTTCATCACACACCTAGTCACGCCTTACAGGTCGCACGAGACCTTTGGCCTTTCTCTCAATGGGGTTTGGATCTTGTCGGTGAGATGAACCCCCATTCTTCCCAACGCCACCCATGGATTATAACTACTACTAAATATTACACTAAATGGGTAGAGGCCATTCCCCTCATTTCTACAAAAGCTGAGAAACTATGTGAATTCATCAACCATAATATCATTTGTCACTTTGGTGTTCCTCACTGCCTCATCACCGATAATAGATAATAATTCCAAAACAAAACCCTACACAAAATATGTGATGCTTTTGGCATCCAACTCAATTTCTTCATCCCCTTATTACCCGCAAACTAATGGTCAAGACGAATCAACCAATAAAATCTTGGACAAAATTCTTATGAAGGTAGTCAACAATCTGGGAAAGATTGGCATATGCACATTCCTTTCACCTTGTGGTCTTATCATACTAGTATTTGCACTTCGAGTGTAGCCACACCCTTTTCTTTGGTCTACGGTACCAAAGTTGTCCTACCTCTCGAAGTCAGATTCCATCTCTTTGCATCTTACTACAAGACATGCTCAACGGCGGTGACTTTTGCCAGGATCGTTTGGCTCAACTTGAGTTATTATATGAGTTTTGTCTCAATGCTCTTGACCATATCCAAATATACCAAAAACGTATCAAACGTACCTATGAAAAATGTGTTCATGAATGAACCTTTAGGTTGGTGACCTCATCCTGAAGGAAAATCAAAATGTAACCAAAGAGGAGAAAAGTAAATGGGAAAAATTGCTCCTAATTGGCTTGGACCCTATATCATTACCCATGCCTATGGATCAAGTGATTATCATTTGTCTTCACTCAAAGGTAAACCTAAACCTAAGCCCCTTAATACCTTGCATCTTTGACCATTTTATTGTTGATATCAAGTATTATTTTACTTTCTATCGGTTGTTGATGCTCGTCCTTGAGCGTTGTTCACCTTCCATATTACCCATTTTGAAGATCCATGACTAAACAAGAATCATGTGATTACCCATCACCATTTTAGCCTTGTCTTCAATATGAGTACCACGGATCTACTCATAGCATGATTCTCATGGATACTTTTCATCTTCTTCAAGATGGAATCCCATGGTCATTCATCACTCAAAACCACCTCTTTCATAGTTAATCTTTGTGTGTTATGGTCTTGTCTTCTAAACAAGAACCTAATCTTCCTTTATAGTCTTTTCCATGACTTAAACATCCAAAACCAAAAAGGGATACAACTCCTTGAGTTACACTTCCAGCAAAAGATGACTCCCTCAAACAAGACATCTCTTCACTTTAATTCCACCACTATAAATAGATTTCTCCCTTGAAGGACAACTATATAAGGTCATTACAAAAATGTAATAAATATCCAGAAGCTTCCCGCATTGATCAACTTCACGAAGACCTCAAGGAGATAATATAATCATCCCATATAGACTTCCCACATCGATCAGTCTATTAAAAACCAACAAATGAAGGAAAAAGATGAAATTTTTGTCATGGACTTGCCTATTCTTGATCTTGGGTTACTTGTTCCAAAAGACACGTTGTCATACACTAAGTTATGCTACACCACCTATTCTCACCTCCTTGCCTTTTATCCTAATTCCCTCATTACTCAAGGGACTTTCCGCAAATGTGACATTTTGTGATTATGCAACTTTCTTCACCCTTAGAATGGTCCATTACGTAACGCCTTTAGGGTCTTACGTTCATAAGCCCTCTTAGGTATGGTTGAATCATTAGGGTTATTATCAATTAAGTGGATATTTTACCACCTCTTACCATTCACCTTCCTCATTACTTATTGATTATCCTATATAGGACCAAATCCTCGACACCTATATTTAAAAAATCACTCAACCATGCCTGCGACCTAAACTCAACCATGCCTACGACCCAAACTCAACCCCGCCTATGACCTAAACTCAATCATGCCTATGACCTACATTCAACCATGCATGTGACCTACACTCAATCATGCCTATGACCTATATTCACCCATGCCTAAACACCTATCAATCCATTCCTTTCCTTCATCAAAATATTCCCTAGCTTATGGGAGAACTACATTGGCCTGAGGTCCCTTTTCACCTTTGGGACTATGTAGGTAGCACTCCGAGGGTATGGGGCCCTGGAGGTTAGCTCGGCCACTCTACCCTAACCAATTCCTCCTTTCCCTTTCCTTTTCCTATTTCACATTCTACCCTAGTTAGTTTCATTTCTATATCAATAACTGGAAATTAAACCACACAAGCAACAATTGCTAAACATCTTTACCATCATAATTTACACATTCATTTCATCAAATCTACCATTTCTCTACCACAATCATACATTTTCCGACAAATATTCTTTACATGATCCATACCATCACAAATTGCACACATTAATGAATTAGAAATTTAATTAACCATAAAACCTAACTCAACCATGCCTAACCGACCTAACTCCACCATGCCTACATCAACCTGACTCCATCATGCCTAAACTAACCTGACTCAATCCATGCCTATGACCTGACCCCATCCATGCCTATGACCTACCTCCATCCATGCCTAAGACCTGATTCTATCATGCAAAACTTACCTAGTTCCCATCACATGTACAACATCATCATTGAAAGTACATAAACATTATCATCGCCATCTATATATAAATTATCAAAATCTCTACCTATCATACTCTTGTCCATAACCTTTCTCCATTTCCAACCAACATTTACCCTTCCCCGCCACTGTTTGACCTTACCAACCCTTATCGCAACATACCTCCAAGCCTACATTACCTATACCTATCCTTAATTACATTTAGGGACTTGTTATTTTACCCATACCTTGGCCCTACCCATGCCATGACCTAGCTACCTGGACTCGAGAACATTGTTAGTGACCTATGAACTCATGTGCTCGCTATACCTTGTGACATTGTTACCCATGTTGTTTGACCTAATGACCTTACCTTGCCTATTTCGTGCTATTTATCCTAACCCAACCTTTGGTGTATTGGAATATACCTAAATGTTCCTGCACTTGACCTACATTGTGTTTCCACACCATATCCTATGCCTTGGATACCGAAATCACTTCAACCTTGTTCGGATAAACCTATCGACCTTAGATGATGTAGAGTTTGCAAGCTCTTCAACCTGGAACCATGTCATAGTTTATACCATGTGCGTGCATTTGACTGCCACTACCTTTGACCCTAGCCCATTTACTTGTTTGCTTGTTTTTGACCTCTACCCTTTTCCACATTCACCCACATCTATGCTCCTTTTCCCTACATCCACATTTTATCAAACTCGACCACTGTCTTCCACCTCACCAGTTCCTAGTTTGAGGGGGATCACCTTTACCCACACATGGGGCACCCACTTCTTATTTTTGTCAGCATCGCTTACCAATACAAGCTATGTGACAAAAAGGGGAAAATGTAGACACCTAAATTTGGTTACATTCCCCTTAGCCCCTGATCGGATAACCAACTTAAACATGGGAACCTAACCATTGCCCCCTTTCGCCCCACATTGATAATTAATTTAATTAATTAAATTAAATTAAATACCCATCCTCATAATATCCATTATTTTATTACCTTAATTGACCTAATTTCCACCTCACATAGACATCTCATCCAGCCACCTCAACCTAGACCTATTCTTGGCATGTTTCCATAAGCGATGACAATAACTAAGTCTTACTTGCCTTAATGAGCTAAGATTTGTTCTAACCCTAAAATCAATCCCTAAAATCTCTCTAACCACATTCCCGCCTATTAGAAGGAAGCTTCCGTTCGATATGCGAAAACAAACCCAATTTGGCCCTAGAAATTAGAAAGATCGCCCATTTTAGTAAACCTAGGGAATCTCACCTTAACTAACGCCGGTCAGGACCTAACGGTCAAGATGGAACTGCCATCTGTTACCATTTACTCACCTTAACAACCTTGTTTGAGTGGTTGACACTTTTTAGAGAGGATTGACACATTAAAGACCGTAAGAGAATGAGATCAAAGTTACATGCAAGTAGAACCAGAGTCTTTTTATGCACCCAGACATCCATAGCCAAGCACTAGGATAGATCTAGAAGCATTGCACTCATGGTGACATTAGGGAGGCACCACTATTGCACCAAGCTCCATCCCACCAACTGATCCTCATCACCACCCAATCATTAGACCTGCAACATTGGTAAGTGTTTTATTACTGATCATTTCCATTTCTATTCTGCCCATAGAGTTGTCATCATTTTTGTTATCATTCCTTCATTAATATTTCCATTCCTCCATAGTCTACTTCCTGAAAAACTCAAAAACCTCACCCATCCCTTTATCAGATCACCTACCCTAGCCTTCCATCTCTCTGAGTGCCTCTAAGCATTCCCACAGGCCTCGCCATCCCCTTCTTTAGCTCTATCTAACCTCACCTAGACTCTACAATAAGGTTTTATTAAATTATTGTCACCCGACATTACCGACGCGATTACCCATGACCGTCGTCACTCTCCCCTAAAGCTGTCATCGACACACCAGATCGACACCGGTCTCTTTGTTTTGCACCTTTGCCAATAACAGAACCACATAACCTACTACCAAGTGACCTAAACAACCCAAAACCTAACCTTGACCAGTTCTAGTAACCTGACACCTACCTACCCTTCAGATCTGACTATAGCCTAGCCTGTTATGTTAGATTTGCTTATTGTGTTTGAATGAAATACCTAAATCATATCAACTATAGTAGGAATTTGCTTATTTCTCACATTAAGTTGTTTTAAATAGTGGATTGATAGCCATCTAGGGAGTATCACACTTCTCGGATCTAGCACATGCTAGGTAGTCCACTGTTATATATTATTTAACTATTCTTTTGTGGTCTTGTTTTCTATTTCAGGTACTTCCTCCAAAATTAAAAGGAAGCTCTCACAATTGGTACTTGATCGAGAAGTTAGAATGCGTGCAAAACCATCAACCAACCCATTTAATAAGTATTCCTCCTATCTCATAACCTCATTTGTTTCATTATTTCAAAAACGTAAAGAAAATGGTGAAACAACAGTGGCATCACCGATATAGTGCCCACCTGCAATACCACCATGAGCCTCTTCCATGATATATGTGCGCTCATGCTCCAATACACATCGACACAATACTTCATCTCATCCTAACTTGTATAGGTCACCACTAATCAACATAAAAGGTGCTGCATGAATTGCAAGTTGTTTCTTCTCTAAGGATTTTAGTCCTTCGACACCACACCTATACGTAGAAAGATAACAATATCCTCCAAGTTTGAAGGTACGTGATGTAACCTATATAACTATGCATCTAGAATTGTATCTTCAATTGTTTACGCATCTTCCCTTGATTGTATCCTTGATAAATGGTCTGGCCTAGAATTACTTTTCCCTAGTTTTACCACAACTATAAAATCAAATTCTTGGAACAAGAGCACCCATCGACATATGCACCCCTATAAGATGGGATTATTTACCAAGTATTTCAATGCCATGTCATCATTATAAAACACAAAATGTGTCTTGAGCTTGAGTATCTCTCTCGAATTTATGCGGTGAATAGATCATCGATAAGGCCTCACACTCTGTTGTTGTAGAATTCTACTTTGCAGGGGTCAACTTTCTACTATCAAAATAGATAGGATGATCTATAATACCTTCTCCAAGATGAGCCAACACCACACCAATGGCCATGCTAGAAGTGTCCACATGTATATGAAATGGCCGGGCCTCACGAGGGAAAGTGCATAATAGGCATTGTAGTAAGTTTCTCCTTTAATGTCTCAAATGCGCACCGCCGCGATCCCCCCCAATAAAATGTCTCTTTTCATTTTAGTAACTCTTCCAAGGGTGTGGAAAACTTAGCATACCGTTTGATAAATTTTCTATAATACGTAGTGTGACATGATAATAATCGCAACCTTATCTCGGATCAACCAAAAACCTTACTTGCAGATGATGTTCCCTAACAAAGTGCCAAATGGTGTCACAAAACATACATACTTTTAATGTTCAAAGAAATTCTTAACTATCTACATATTTTAAACATTAAGCACAAATTGTCACAATGGTCCTTAACAAGTCCATACACCATCCAATCATCCAAGTTAATCTATAAAAATTTGTGGATGAAATCCTAGAATGCTTGAACTACTATGCGCGAAAATTACAACATGTGTAATTTTCAAACCAAACAACATCACAATATATGTAAAAATTCCCCCACTCAGTGATGAAGGTCATTTTCTTTTGATCCTTTTGTGCAATCCTGACCTGATGATACCTAAAGAATCCATCCGTAAAAGAATAGATTTCACGACCTATAACACCTTCTAATATCTACGCAAGTTAGGGTTCATCCTATAGGGTCTCTTCTTGATCGGGTGCGCACCTTCTCTAATCTTGATCTTCATCCCTCCTAATGATTTATGCATGCATTTTATTTCATGGTATCCCCTAGGAAATAAGTCCTGAAAATCCCATAGTAACTCTATTATTTTTGCCACTTTAGAGTCAGACCAATAATCCCCAATTATGGCCTCCTTACGTTCAATATCCATGCCAAATGTTGAGTAGCAATATGCTACTAAGGAAAGAACATCCAGAAGGTTCATGCATGGGAGCAAGGTATACTTAGAGGCCCAAAAAGGAATAGGAAGGACATGCACGCGAAAGATAGAATGATCTCGGGACTTGGCCATTTTCATGGTCATGGGCTATTTTTGGGAGATGGCATGTGAAGCACACAAACCTGGATAAATAATTACGCGACTCACATAGGCTATTTTTGGAAAAGTAGTTATCAAGCACTTTGTATGGGTATAAGTTAATAATAGAATTTCCACTGTTTGTTAACTTGAAGAGGTCTATTATTAGCACACTTGCATGTGTGTCTCTTATTGTAAAGGCACATGGCTATTTCCAACATGTGACCTATTTTGGGAGATAGGTAAGCGGTGAAGGGAAAGTCCCCACCCTTATAAATATGTAGTAAGCTATGTAGTCTTATATGTATGTGTGATGAGATAGACATATAGAGCTACTATGGAGTTATGCTAGTTTTGATGTGCGCATGAGTTATGTTATCAATTATTGTAAGGAGCTTCTATATAATTACTGTGTTTAATATAATGGAGTGTTTTGGCTGAATCAAAGTGTTAAACATGGTTGTGATTAAGTTCTTGCATGGTTGAATTCATTATGACTATTATTTAGATTCATTTCTCTTTAGATCTAGATATGGAATCTGCTCTGTAGAATGCTCTGTTAATTCCGATTTGAATGCATTAACCCTTCATCATGTTCATATCCTGCATAAAAAACTCTAAGGAGGGACCTGGTACCTTTGTGCACTTTGGGTGAGCACTCAGTCTAGGCTGAGTGATGCGCCAACATGCCTAGGTTGTTCTTGGTAAATTCTAGGCTACATCATTGGTTCCTTTAGGGGCCTATTTTCCGATTTTTATAGGTTGGTTCGTGATGACGACGTATCGGTTGACCCTAGCAAGTGTTGAGGAGTGGATATAAGATCGGAAGAAGAGTACGCATAGAGATTCAACATTGGATCTAATTTTGACACATGCGCATGGGTGGATCAAAACTCGTATGACTATTTGTATGATGTTTTTTTGCTATCTTTTTGGTAGAACTGTATGAGTGGTTGGTTGCTTATGCATCTATATAAAAGCTGGAGATACCACGCACTTGTTTGGATGCAGGAAGAATTTCAAGCCCTCTATGATGTTGATTTACTTTGGATGCGTGTGGATACTTGGTTTTGTGGCATCTTGAATAGCTATATTATGGAGTTCTCAATTTCTACCTATTCTTGTCCAGAGGTAGTTGAGTTTCAGTTTCTCCGGTATCCCAGGGGAACCTATTTACAAGGCATTCCAATGGCAATCAATATTTTGATGGTAACCTTGAACTTGGAAGAAAAACCCATGGTTGGCTAAACCTCACCACGCGTGAGGGCAAGGACAAGATTGGTGAAAGATGACGGACTTAACAACAACAAGGCAGAGGGAATAAAGGCATCTTAAGTATAATGAGGTGAGCAAGAGGGAGATAGAGAAGTGGTGTGAAATTGCAAAACAGAGGATGTTGAGGAGAGAGATGGCTCATGAAGGATTTGGAGCTCATGTAGAAGACGTGGAGCTAGAGCATCAGAAATCCTTGTTATGAAATATTGTTCATAGTGTGAACACTTAGGAGTGGTTTGGGTTATTTGGTAGTAATAGTTTTTAATATTTATAAAATAATATATGAGTGTGCAAAACAATTGTAATGCACAACTCATAGTTGAGATATATTTGGATATTGAGAGGACTTAGAGATTAGCCTTGACTCCTTACTTATAGGAGTTCATTGAGCTATTTATATGTAATCTCTCCATTGGGAATTTGTCCCAAATGAATTACAATATCTCTGGTTTTATTATTTTATTGTGCAATGTTTTGTTTTTTTATTTGATTAAATCATGGATATTTACAAGATTTGGTATTAGAGCGGGTTAGACCGCAATGATAACCGTAGGATTTTGTGAGGCATTTAGATTTGGAATGAATTTGTTTCATTGGAATCAAATTTGTGACCTGCGTGTTTCATTGGAATCAAATCTGCGACCTGCATGTTTATCTACCAACAAATGGTGATGCTTCACTCAGGTAAATCCATACTTGGTTGTGACATGACTTCTTGCAATATCCAGATCCGTAGTGATAGAGGTATTGTGTTTCTTTCCTTTTTTGGATGTAGATGAAAAAATAGAACATAATTTTTTTTGCCAGATTTGGAAAGGGTCCGGGAAGATGTTAGAGTTATAACTTAAAATTGCTATAACTTTCAGCTGGTGACTCAGATTAATGTGCCATTTTTGCAAATGTGTATTTTTTTGATCTCTACACATTGATCCTATGTTTTTTGTTGTTGGATAATTTTTTTTTTTTTCCATTTTTGGCAAATATGTTAGAAAATTTTACTTTCAGTATTTAAAGTTTATTGTAAGGGTGCATTTTCGACTGAGTTCGACACCTATTATGGAAATTCCATTAGATAAATTCAATGGATTAAATTTTCACACATGGAAGGTGAAAATACAAATGTAATTAATGAACAAGAACCTTTGTGGAATTATGAGTGGAAAAGAACCAGAACCAACAGATGTTGCAAAATTGCTTGAATGGAAAACCAAGGATGACAAAGCAAAATCCATTATTGGGCTTGCTTTATCAGATATTGAGTTGCATTATATAGACTTAGAAAAAGCCTAAATATCTATGGGATTTTCTAAGTCAGACATTTGGTGCAAAGCGTGAATGTTAAATTCTCACTTAAGTTACAATTATTCAAGTTGAAAATGAATGAGGGTGCAACTATGTCAAGTCATATTAACGATCTTAGATCTCTTTTGAGACAACTGACGGAAGTAAGTGCTCAGGTAGATGATGAAGATGAAAAATCTATTTTATTAAATAGTTTACCTCCAAAATATAGTAATGTAGTTTTTACTCTTGGTCAAATGCCTTCTCATTCACTTGAAGGTATGATTTCTGCATTACTAGTGAAGAAAAAAGAACAAAATAAGATATTGAGGAAGAAACTGCTCTTTATATTAAAAGGAAGCATACTAATTTTTTCAAAAACAAAGAGGAATTAGAATGCTTTTATTGTAAGAAAAAAGGACATAAATCTTCTTTTTGTATTACTCGTGCCAAGGACATCATAAAAGGAAAGCTGAAAATGGATGAAGCTAATGCAGTTGTTAAAGAAGAGTCAAAGAATGAAGAAGAATATGAACCTGAATAGAAGGAGGATGAAGATGACTACCTATACTAAGTAGTGCCTGATGGAGGATGGAGGCATAGGAGGATGGAGGCAAATTGGCATCTCTTGTTAGTCACCAACAAAGAGATTTCTTCATGGTATTGGTGACCTTTTATTTTTGTTGTGTGGTGTGTTTACTTTATGTTGTAATAATGAACAGAAGTAAAATTCCTATTTAAAGCTCCTCTATTTTGTAATCCCTCTAAGTTAGAAACAATGATGTGAGCAAAATAATGTACACTACTATGTAGTGGTTGGTTCCACTAGAAAACCATTTTCTGAGTTGGAGGTTCTCTTTGAAAACCTCATATTGTTTGAGTTGTTGGTACTCATTGAAAACCTTCATTTCTTTGTAGATCATGAGCAGGTACATGAGATAACTTTCCCCATGTTCACACTAAGGGGGTGACTATTATAGAAATATTGTTCATAGTGTGAACACTTAGGAGTGGTTTGGGTTATTTGGTAGTAATAGTTTTTAATATTTATAAAATAATATATGAGTGTGCAAAATAGTTGTAATGCACAACTCATAGTTGAGAGATATTTGGGATATTGAGAGGACTTAGAGATTAGCCTTGAATCCTTACTTATAGGAGTTCATTGAGCTATTTGTATGTAATCTCTCTATTGGGAATTTGTCTCGAATGAATTACAATATATTGGTTCTATTATTTTATTGTGCAATGTTTTTTATTTGATTAAATTATGGATATTTACAAGAATCCCCCATCCTGGGAAAGCTTGATAGGAAACCCTCCTTAGCCTCACAAGGAAGTGTTCTAGTAGAGATGTCCTGGGCCGTGAGTGTCCATTTGAACCTACAGTGACCTAGCCCTTGCACTTGGTTTTCCAATATCTAGTACAATAAGTAGTTAGCAAGATAATTTAGGAAGTAGGGGAGCAAGAGTAAGTTAGATAGCAAGTACAATGATGGCATGGTAGACGCTTCTTTTTTTTTTGGAGGTACTTTTTCATCGTCCACATAGAATGTAAGTGCGTAGAATGTTGGATTCACTTCTAGGAGTGGTACTCCCTCACAAACCGTAGGGGTTTAGTATAGTACCAATGTTGGGGAATAAGGAAGTACATCTTCTGGTCCGATTCTAGCTACAGGTGGAGGATCAGGAGGTATAGGTGGTTCTAGCTCCGATAGATCTAGTGGTTCTAGAGGTAGAGGAAACACAAGAGGTTCTGGATCAGGTGGGAAAGGTTTGCACCAACCCTAGAATATTTACATAGAAATTTCTCCTCGTCTTACAAAGTATAGAGGCATATAAGATGTGTTAAACACGTGCACATGCGTGAAATATTGTGGCGCACAAAATGAATCATGGCTTCTAAGCGTAAGGCAAGCCAATTTCGACTATATTACAAGGATGTGCACACGGTTGGTATAAGAAGTTTGGCCGTATCAAACTTTTAAGGATTATACAACATTAAAATATGCATTCTTAAAAGAGTTATATATCCTTGAGTTTGAGCGTAAGAGTATAAGCATGCTCAAGGATATTAAATAGGCACTATGGAGAGTGTCAGGTGTATGATGCCCATTTCAAAATTATTTTATCTAATCTTTCCTATGATATTCACGTAAGAAACCATGCACAATGGTTTATTAGAGGTTTGATTACACCTTTTAGAAGGGTGTTGTCACATAAGACATACACTGATCTCGTGTGAAGCACTTGAAGCATTTTTTTGCACTAAGGCAATTGACAATATAGCCACCGGAGTTAGCCCATTCTTGGAAGCATAGATTGCAACGATGGAAAAGCGAGAGGAGAAACTATCGAAAAATTCATCACATGACACGTGTTCAAGGATTTGGTGTACAAATTGTGAAGTGGAAGGTCACACCAAGGATAGTTGTCCTTGTAAAAGTATGATCATTCTTTCGCTGGACTATGAGATATGTCATTTGAAGCATGATGCTAGCCATCGCCTATTACTACAATGCATGAAAATTAAGAACGTATCCTCGCTATTGTAAGATTTATCAATCCACGATTAATGATACGAGGATTGTAGATTGATTGGTCAGATCCATGATGCTATAGATATTGGTGTGAGACAAACTAGCATATCGATAACTCTAAAGGAAAGAATGAGCACCAGGATCAAGATCACAATCAAGCGCGCTATGATCGGAATGAGGGAGTTTTGAAGGAGGTTGGGGAAGAGGGTAAGGATACCATGGTGGATTCAGAGGCCGAGGCATGGTGGTGGATGAGGTGAGTTTCCTTGTGGGACATGCTTTACATGCAGATCACCTGACCACTACAGGCACAAATGTCCCCAAAATATTACATGTTCTTTCTATGGAAATAATCATAGCTATGAGTAATTATTGGACTTGTACGAGCATCTTAGTAAACATCATAAATAAGGGAAAAAGGTACAGGGATGGTTTGGATCCAACACATTGTGGAGAATCAGTGGATACCCATGTTAACACTAGAACTTGAGGAATTAACCGTAAATATTACTACACGTATTGAAGTGGCACATGCCAAATAATCATTATAGAATAAGCCTATCATCACTAAGGAGGAGGTTCTACATGAGAGGTACTTAGATCCTTCCCATCAGAAGGAGGTTTATCAAGATACCATAGAGCTCCTCATAAATCTTTAGGGTGAAATACAGTGTTTAAAGGAGCAATCACAGAAGATGGAACATGAGAAAGAAAGTAGGAAGGTCCCATCTGATATTGATGACTTAAGGGAGGTGTGCAAAATGTTGTGCTAGGAGAATATCATTCTGTTGTTAGGGAATTCGCTGAAGGGAAACACTTCGCACGTAAGTATTGAGGTTGGACAATAGATTCTACATGTTAATATTCTCCCGATAAGCATAGACTATGATAAGGAGATCACTCTAAATGCTATTGTGGATGAATGGCTTTTGAGCAATATATTGATTGACACAGGCGCATAAGTCAATGTTATTACTTTAGATGCATGGGTGCAGATGGGGAGACCTCCATTGCAGCCATCTTCCAATGTGTTGTTTATGGCTAATTGGACTAAGGCCACTCCCATAGGAGTTTTGAAAGATGCATCCATTACTATACAAGGGGCCAAATTCACTGGGGATTTTGAGGTATTAGAACTTGTAGAAGCGAGATAGCTTCCCAACTCTACTTAGGTGCCTTTTGGTGTTACACACTTTGCTTGGGTGCCCTTGGTGTTACACAAATAATTTTGATTTATGGTTCAACAAGGGATACATCAGTTTTGAGAATAAGGAGGAATGAGTTATAATCCCTTTAACAGATGGGAAATCTTTGACGTATGTTGAACCACCGAGCAAGGAAGATTTAAACAGGACTATGTGTGCACCATTCGAGACCCAAAGGTCATTTAGCCATCCAAGGAAGGAATCCTTTAGTGGGAAGATGCAAAATCCATTAGTGATGATATGAGTATAGCTTGTGATAATTGGGCTCACAGTACTTGTGAATTGGTAGGGAGTGAAGTACAGAGCACATTTGCATGGAAAATTGGACTTCGTTCCATTAGAAGAATAAGTAACTCAGTACCTTGGTATATTGGAGAAGAAGATTTTATAGAAATCATGTAAGCCATGGAGGAGTAGTGGAAAACCAGGTTGCGAGAAGGAATATGTTAGCATATACCCCCTGCGGGAGGACAACAACGCACTTGGTGGGTAGTTCATAGAGATAATCTTATATAATGGAATGAAATCGATTTCTCTTTCACTTGGTTTTTCAGGAGCAATGCACCTACTCAAATATGCACTTATCATGGAAATCAACTGTTTAGCACCACATTCAAAGCAATGTGAGAGACTCGACAGAGGGGCAAGAAGCTTTACCACCTTCACTCTATGTGCACAAATTTTATTCCACTCTACAAGGCTGCACACATGCTTGGTATGTATATGCGGAGCTACATAGAAATTGGAAATTTCCAGGATTTAATTGCAGGATGATCCAAAATTTTGACCACTTCTCTACTAAACCTCCAGTAGAAGGGGAATTAAAGGTTATAAAGTGCTTAACTATGGGAGATAATGCAAAATCAGAAGAAATTATTCAAGAGTTATTTGGTGAGATAGACTTCGGAGCGTGTTTTGATGAAGAAGAAAACAACTCCTGTTACTTTCTTATGCGCTTTCCTTGAGAAAGAAAAAGGAAAGATGGTCTACATAGTGGATGATGAAGAAGTAGAAAATCTAGATGTTGATCATTCAATAGGGACATGTGAAGTCTTGGACAATGCAGATAAGAATACGCGTGCATATCATGAACCTATGAAGACAAAGAAAGTGAATATTGGCATGGATACTGAACCTAAGGAGGCCATAATTGGGGATTATTGGTCTGACTCTGAAGTGGAAAAAATCATAGAGTTACTACGGGACTTTCAGGATTTATTTCCTAGGGGATATCATGAATTAAAAGGCATGCATGAATCATTGGGAGAGATGAAAATCAAGCTTAAGGAAGGTGCACGACCGGTCAGGAAGAGACCCTATAGGATGAACCCTAAGTTACACATCAAAGTTAAGAAATAAAATGAGGAGATCGACATCATCAAGCCCCTAGAAGAATCTGAGTGTGTTAGTCCCATGGTTATCGATTATCGATAAGGAGGGTCGATTAGGATTTGTGTGGATTACAAAGAACCGAATGTCGCATGTGTCATTGATTCTTTTCCTACACCATTCACGGATGTAAGGGATGATCCTAGGTGTGAAATATATTACCGATGGATTATCTAGGTATCATCGAGGATTTCATGGGAGGATCAAGAGAAAACAACCTTATTATGAGTGGGGAATTTTTTCATATATTGTGATGTTGTGTTTGAAATATGATTATTTCCTACACCATTCCGATGGATTATATCTAGGAAATATATTATTTCATCGATGGATTATCTAGGTATCATCAGTCGGGATTTCATGGGAGGATCAAGAGAAAACAACCTTCACTCTGAGTGGGGAATTTTTGCATATATTGTGATGTTGTTTGGTTTGAAAAACATGCCTGCTGTATTTTCACGCATAGTTGTTCAAGCATTATAGGATTTCATCCACAACTTTTCTGAGTTTACTTGGATGATTGGAAAGTGTATGGACTTGTTAAGGATCATTGTGACAATCTGCACTTAATGTTTGAAAGATGTAGACAATTGAGTATTTCCTTAAACATCAAGAAGTGTGTATTTGCTACACCATTTGGCACTTTGTTAGGGCACATTATCTGTAAGGACGGTTTGTTGGTTGATCCAGCTAAGGTTGCAGTTATTATAGGCCTGGAGGAGCCTACAAGTCAAAGTGAAGTGTGTGGATTCTTAGGTCACACTGGGTATTATAGAAAATTTATCAAGGGATATGCTAAGGTTGTCACACCCCTAGAGGAGTTATTAAAAGGAAAAGGGACATTTTATTGGGGAGAACCATAGTAGCACACGTTCGAGACATTGAAGGAGAAACTTACCATAACGCTTATTTTGCATTTTCCTTCGTGGGACCAACCATTGCATGTACATGTGGATGCTTCTAGCATGGCCATTGGTGCGGTGTTGGCTTAGTCTAGAGAAGGTATTATAGATCATCCTATCTATTTTTCTAGTAGAAAGTTGACTCCTGCAGAAAAAAATTATACAACTACTAAGTGCAAAGCATTTTCCATTATCTACGCAATGCACAAATTTAGAAAATACCTACTAGCAACACCATTTGTATTTTATAATGATCACATGGCATTGAAATACTTGGTAAATAATCCCATCTTACAGGGGCACATATATCGATGGGTGCTGTTGTTCCAAGAATTTGATTTTACAGTTGTGGTAAAACCAGGAAAAGTAATTGGGATAGACCATTTACCAAGGATACAAATCAAGGGAAGACACACAAACAATTAAAGATACAATTCTAGATGCACAATTATACAAGTTACATCATGCACCTTTAGACTTGGAGGATATTGTTATCTTTCTATGTACAGGTGTGACGCCAGAAGGACTAAAATCCTTAGAGAAGAAACAACTTGTAATTCGTGCAACACCTTTTATGTTGATTAGTGGTGACCTATACAAGTTAGGACGAGATGAAGTATTGCGCTAATGTGTATTAGAGCATGAGTGCATACTTATCATGGAAGAGGCTCATGGTGGTATTACAGGTGGGCACTTGTGTAAGTGATGTCACCGCACGTGAATTTTTACTCATTTGGATTTTGGTGAGAGACCCTGTATAAAGATTGCAAGGAGTATTGCAAGGCATGTGATCACTATCGCCAGGAAAACCAGGGAAAAAAGATGAAATTCATTTAAGACCTATTGCTAGTGTAGAACCATTTGAAAAATGAGCTATAGAATTTGTGGGTCCTATTTCACCGATTTGCACGTATGATCGGAGAACGATACATCCTTACTTGCATGTTATCTCACAAGGTGGGAAAAAGTAACATCTACCAAGGATTGTACAACAACAACAATCAGGTTTTAATGGGAAAACATTATTACAAGGTATGGATGCCCGCTAAGTTTGATAAGTGATAGGGGCACATTTTTTAATGAGACAATCAGATATTATTGGATGAATTTATGATTGTGCACCATAAGACTACACCTCATCATTCTCAAGAAAAGGAAACTACGAGGCCTTCAACAAAATATTGAGCCGGACATTGACAATTTTTTTTTTTTGCAAGGAAAGATTGGGATGATAAAGTTTATGTTGTGCTTTGGGTGTATAAAACAACATATTAAAGGTTGAATAATGCCACACCATTTCGATTAGTGTTTGGCGCAGAAGTTCTTCCTATGGAATTCATGTTTCCTTCTTTGCGTATTATTGCGTGTGCTAGAGGTCTAGTTGATGAGCAAACATTAGAATAATGGATTGAAAATTTGATCGAAATTTGGATGAGTGACGAGAAATAGCACGTTGGAGTAAGAAGCAAGAAAAGGCCAGGCATAAAGCATGGCATGATAGACACATCAGGGATAAAAAGCTTGAGATTGGATAAATGGTGCTTCTTTATGATTCTAATTTTATGCACCATCTAGGAAAAATTAAGTATTACATTGGTGGGACCGTACTTTATCACTCACATACTTGAAATAGGCACTTTCAGTTAGAGGTGATTGATGGAATACGGCTACTGATTACTTCAATGGGAGTAGGTGAAGCCCTACTATAAATAATTCTTCTTGGCATTTGTAATAAGCGGTGTTTCCATTTATATTATGTTTTCAATTATGTATTCCCTTAATGTATTTCCTTCTTTGTTGCTATGTTTTGTCAATTTAGTTGGTGTTTTTGTGTAATAAGTGTGTTTGCGCACCGGAAGCTAATTACTATTTGAAGAATTTTTATGCACAGAGGACTACATATACCATTTATGTGGGGTGGTTATTAATAATTAGGTATAGTAATGTTGGAAAATGGGTACACATAAAGGAAAAAAATGCTACAGGTGCTATTGAAGTTGAAGAGTTGTTAGAAAAGAGATTGCTTTTAAAACGAGGACCATAGATGGAGATAAATGAAGGAACAAATATAACATGAGGTAAGCACATATAGAAACTACCAAGGGAAGGTACAATGGCGAGGTACCCAGTGCATGGGAATGCGTTGAAGAGAAGTTTGTGGCTAGAAGGTAGGAAGGCACACTAGAAGGTTGTAGCTTGGTTGTCGCGAAGGTGTACCACGTGGAAAGAGTGAAAATGGTCAATTAATAAGATAATTATTGGTAGGTGAAGGAGCAATAAATTCACTAACTTTTTGAAAATCTATATAAGGAAGGGATGCAAGTTCATTCTTATAGTTGTAATTCAAATAATTTGAAAGAGCTAAGTTTGACCGAGCTAAGCAAAGAGTTTTGAGTTGGAAAGAGTGTGAACAAGACACGTGGAGAGTAGATTTATGCACGGGGAGAAGCTTGTGTTCCCATTGGTGAAGGGTTTGAGCAAAGCAGAGTGTTAAAAAGATCTAGGGTATGTGATTTCAACTAGGCACGTAGATTCAAGTTAGGGTTCGGGTTTTCACGTTGCAAAAGATAGAAGGTGATCATTGGAGGATATAAAATTGAGAGTTATAGATGACACCAAAGAAGGCACTGTCACAGAGCTAAGGGAAAGAAGAAAATGGAAGTAGAGGTTGAAATTATTCTCGAGAGTAATTTCTCAAAAATGTAATACCCAGAAGACGTGATAGTGGGACAAGAATTGGAGTCTCACATCCATAAGTGCAAAATCATTGATTATAACCATGCACATCGGATAACCAGGAAGGATTTGGATGTGTGTAGTTAAGTATGAAGACAAACAAGCACACAATAGAGGAAATTCCAAAGTATATGATGATACTCGAGAGAATTTTTAAAGCAGATTAGAGTTTACTAGTTGTACAAGCTCCCATACTTCGGTAAGTATGAATCTTTGTACCAATGGTTTATGAATAGGGTACATGAAGATTTTTAATATTTCACTTTGGACAAAGGGTAAGGATTAATGAAGCATTTATTTCGACATTGATAGGATTAAAGGCCACAAGAGTACATCCGGATAGTGACTTAACAAATAAAACAAAAATCCACGGAGATAAGGAAGGAGTTAGGATATGCCAAAGGACCGTGCAAAATGGATATAGATGAGTTGAAGAAGTACCTAGTGGTACAAGCAACACACACTGGTGACAAAATTTAATGACCAGAAAGATGGTCGTAGGTGAACACAATGTGGCTTCATGTCACAAATAATATTTCTTAGGAGTCATCTACAAAATTGTAGGCTACATTGCGAAGACCATCGTTGAGGAATCACATGCTTATGTGAAAGAATTAGTTTCAAAGTGCAATCCTACCGTATTTGGTATTTATAGAGATCGGGTTTCCTGATGAGCCAAAGGAAAAGGTTTGGGAGTATCCCATGGAGAACAAGTCACTTGCAAAAATATTTGACAAATACTTGTGTGACCGGTCAATGAGCGGGCCATTAAAGCAAAGGGCTAGAGAAGTGGTATGACAGGTCCATACGGTGTTGGAGGAAGAGTGGTGCATTCCAAAGGAGTTTCCTTTGGGTGGGTAAGGTAGTACAGTTCATGGTGTACCAACACTTCAGGATCACATGTTTTGTAATGAAAAATGGGACTTGGAGTCCCTAGTGTAAGCTACCATATGCCTTCACAACGCACTACTTCCATACATCAATCCACAATTTTTCTGATGCACACCGCTTGAAATTCATTGCAGATAAGGTAGATTGTGACTACCACACTTTGAGGAAGACTTATGTATATCCAAGTTGGATTGCCTATGTTGAGAGGCTAATTTCAGATATGATAACCATGAATCCTGTAAGTTTGGTGATCGGAGATAGGGAGAGTTGCACTTGTGTACCTTTATCTTAAGCCTAAGTTGGAGGGTAATAAGTATGTAGAGAATGAATTTTTTCTCCTAGGGCTGCCAAAGGGTAAGCATATAATGAAGAACGTTCCAGCCCCAAATCTAGTAGAGACCATAATGGTGGAGGAGGAAGGGGAAGAAGAATGAGAAGATAGTGGTGGCCTGGAACACAGAGGACGAATGCGGCCTACAGATAAGCTGGAAACTAAGTGTGCGACCACTCCACCCCAGGTACAAGAAGAAGGTGATGAAGACTTGGATGTAGTCCAAGGAGAACATCATTTCAAAAGGGTATTTAGGAGAACAAGAACCCAAAGTGATACTCCACAATAGTACAAAGATCACCACGAATCTCTCCTAAGAAGGAAACAATTGAGAGGAAGAGAAGGAAGCTAAAGCTGAATGAGGAGGCAGAGGAGTCTATAGAAAGTGTGCCCGAATATCCTACACAACTCAAGGACATGGAAGAGCTAAGGGATATAGAGATGAAAGATGAAGAGGTAAAGGAAGGAGAAGAAGCAGCCCAGATAATGCTCAAAACATAGATGATCTAGCTCCAAATATTGATGCTCTAATTCCTAAGGGGCAAAGAACTAAAAGAACAAGTGGGGAGTATATTGTTCCATCTTTGGGTTATGCTGAGGACACAAGTAAAATTGTCCACGCCCGTTTTCAAAGCACGTTGAGCCCTAAGGAGTTGTATGGATGGGAGCTAGTAGATGAAGACATGGCCACCATGCACACAAGGAAACAACTATCTTGGTCTATGCACACTCACATGTATGAGAAAGAATTCTACGTGTGCGAAGAATAATGCGTTTCTAGAAGATTGAATAAGGCACCTTAGGACAAACCTATAACTATAAAGCCCACTACCTGTCTGATGAACATGTAAGTAATGCCTTGGTAAAAGTATCTACAAGAGGTGGCATAGAGGAACATAGACAAATCCACCACAATCAGAGTGCTAAAAGAAGAAAACAAAGAAAAAGATTCAGAGATAGCGCGCTGAAGGGGGAGAAGGATTTAGAGAAGGAGAAGAATGAGGTGTTCATAAGAATGGCAGAGGATCTTGGAGATGAGGTCCTGAGAGCAAGACCACACTTGGACTCCAAGGTAATTGAAAATTTCCCTTCGGCTATGTATTATGTGTGTACCTTGGTGGATTTGGTGCTTGAGGATGGACCTATGCACATGCCAACACCAAAGGACCCTGAGCAAGAAGTAGAGTGAGAAAGGGCTTCCATGATGAGGAAAATTTCATCTTATGAAGCATTGCTTCAAACCTTGCAGGAGGAGTAGAGGAAAGAGACCACTGCATTGAATATTTGTGTAGCTCTAAAAGTAGAGGACAATGAGGTCCTGAAAGTAATGAAGGACACTTTGGGTGCGTGGAGAGATTGACATTGGTAAAACAAAAGCGCGAGGCCCTTGCAGTAGCACAAGAACCCCATAAGGATAGGTTGGATGAACTAGGGGAACTTATAATGTGAAGAAGACGTATCTTCCGGAAGGAAGAATGTCTACAATGTCTAACATTATGTTAGTATTACAGAATGAAAAGGTGGAAATTACCCAAGATGAGTTGGAGTCTATTGTAGTAAATATCCAAGAAAAGGTAGAGGTCATTTGTTTGAATGAGTGGAAAACATTAGAGGAAATAATAAAATAAGAATATTTAGAACTAATTTTTCGGTTGAAGCGAGAGGATGCTGCAGAGTAAATAATTATTCTTTGTATAGTAATTCTTTACATTCATCCATTTGTTACTCTTTATTCTTTCCATAATCAAGAGGCAAATGTTTTTGGGTGGCAATATAGTTTAGTGTGGGGTAATGTTGAGCAAACAATATGCCGCTAAGGAAAGAACAACAAGAAGATTTTTTATGAGAGCAAGGTATAATTAGAGGTGTAGAAAGGAATATGAAGGAAACATGCGTGAAAGATAGACTGATCTGGGACTTAGCCATTTTCATGGTCACGGGCTATTTTTGGAAGATGGCGTGTGGAGCACACAAACTGGATAAAGACTTGCGCGACACGCATAGGATATTTTTGGAAAAGTGGCTATCAAGCACTTTGCATGGGTACAAGTTAATAATAGAATTTCCATTGTCAGTTAACTAGAAGAGGTCTATTATTATCACACTTGCATGTGTGTCTATTATTGTAAAGATACATGGCTATTTCCAGCATGTGACCTATTTTGGGAGATAGGTAAGTGGTGAAGGGAAAGTCACCACCCTTATAAATATGTAGTAAATGGTGTAGTCGATATGTATGTGTGATGAGATAGATATATAGAACTATTATGGATTTCGTTAGTTTTGATGTGCGCATGAGCTATGTTATCAACTATTGTAAGGAGCTTTTTATAATTACTATGTTTAGTATAATGGAGTTTTTGGTTGAATAAAAGTGTTAAACATGGATGTGATTAAGTTCTTGCATGGTTAAATTCATTATAACTATTATTTATATTAATTTCTCTTTAGATCTAGATCTGGAATCTACTCGTAGAATGCTCTGTTAATTCCGATTTGAATGCATTAACCCTTCATCATGTTCATATCCTATATAAAAACTTTAAGGAGGGGCTCGGTACCTTTGCGCACTTTGGGTGAGTGCTCGGCCTAGGCTAAGTGATGTGCTAGCATGCCCGAGTTGTTCTTGGTAAATTATAGGCCGCATCACCAATATTCACTTTCTTTATCTTCATAGGTTCATGATATGAGCGCATGTTCTTATCTACATTGTCAAGACTTTGCACATCCCTGTTGAATGATCTACATCTAGATTTTCTACCTCTTCATCATCCACTATGTAGAGCATCTTTCCTTTTTCTTTCTCAAAGCAAGCGCGTTGAAGTAACATGGAATCTATCTCTTCCTCTTCATCAAAATGTGCTCCTGAGTCTGTCTCACCAAATAAATATTGAATGAGTTCTTCCACCTTTACACTATCCCCCATAGTTAAGCATTTTATAACCTTTAATGCCTCTTCTATTGGAGGTTTAGTAGAGAAGTAGTCAAAATTATGGATCATTCTCGGCAATCAAATCCTGCCAATTTCCAGTCTCTCTATGTAGCTCCGCATATACATACCAAGCGTATGTGCATCCTTGTAAAGTGGAATAAAATTTGTGCACCCAGAGTGAAGGTGGTAAAGCTTCCTACCCCTCTGTCTAGAGTCTCTCACACTACTGAACGTGGTGCTGAACAAGTTGATTACCATGATAAGTGTAGATTTGAGTAGGTGCATTGCTCTTGGAAAACCAAGTAGAAAGAGCAATTTTGATCTCATTCCATTCTATAAGATTATCTTTGTGAACCACCCACCAGTGCATTGCTGTCCCACACAGGGTATATGTTAACATATTTCTTATCTCAACTTGGTCTATCCACTGTTCCTCCATGGCGCGCAGGATTACCGTGGGGTATTCTTCTCCAGTATACCGAGGTACATGGTTGTTACCTATCCTTCTAATAGAATGAGGTCCACTTTTCCATGCAAATGTGCATCTTACTTTGTGCCCTACCAACTCATAAGTACCACGAGCTGACGTATTGCAAGCAATACTTGTAGTATCACTAATAGATTGTGCATCTTCCCATTGAAGGATGGCCTCCTTAGATGGCTCAAGAACCTCTAGATATTGAATGGTGCACACATAGATCCTATTTAGATCTTCCTCACTCAAAGGCTCAACATACGGTGTAGATTTCCCATCTGTTAAAGGGATTATAACCCTTTCCTCCTTATTCTCAAAATTGATATATCCCTTGTTGAACCATAAATCAACATTATTTGTATAACTCTAAGGATGCCCAAGCATAGCTGGAAAGCGTATGCTTCGTAAGTGTTAAAACCTCAAAATCCCTAGTGAATTTGGCCCCTTGTATAGTAATGGATGAATTTTTTAAAAATCATATGGGAGTGGCCTTATTCTGATTAGCCATAAACAACACATTATAAGACGATTGCAATGGGGGTCTCTCCATCTACACCCATGCATCTAAAGT